>CM039122.1:18253162-18956470 GCA_022036555.1 Microstegium vimineum
AACCCGTTTAGTACGGGTCTGATTGGTTGCCTGCACAACACCTTCTCTAGGCTCCCATAATGCAAACTGGTCTTTATTGGTTACTTGCATAGGAACTTATACAGGCTAGCACTATCCTCAAAGCAGCCTGCAGCTGCATCCCACTATTCGCTCAAATCTGGGCGTATTCGCTATGCAACACAATTATTGCATCCGCACTGCAGGTTCGTTGCACCCGTTCTGCACTCACGCACCCGCCTCTGCACATCACTTGCAGCAGCTCGTTCTCAACACTGCCCCCTTCCATGCCGGGCACAGCATGGCTGGGGCCGAGCGAACGATGCCGCATCTGCTGGTAGTGGTGGTTGTTGCCGGGACGGCCAGGCCCGCATGTAGCACAGCGGGGCCAAAACCGCCGCCGTCGCCTATCGCCATGGCTGTCGTCTGCACTCCCTACGCATCCGCCATCGCACTCTGTTTGTGGACTCCGACCATGCAAGTGACAAGGATAGTAAGGAGCAGGAGCAGGACCTTTTCGCGGTGCACGATGGTCGTGGGCATAGGTTCATGGTGATGCGCAGGTGCCGAGAGCGGGATGCTCATGGTGCTGGGCGTGAAGTCCAAGGTGGCCAGCTTCGCTAGCATGGATGTCGTCGTGGGCCAGCGCATATGATTGTTTAATCTCCCATGAGAAGCCTCCGCCGTTCTCATCAGTGACCTGGGCTGCTGCAGTGTGGGTGTTTGAAATGACTAGGCTAGTCTCAGATGTGCAGCTCAAGTGCTCAACCAAACACAAATTATTAAATGCAGCTTGTCACTATGCATCCAACCAAACAGAGATACAAACAATGCAATTGAGTAATGCAGCTCAACCAAACAATGATAAATTGCATCTATTTGTGCAGGCATAGCCTATGCTGTATAACCCTTAATGCTATGCAAATCCTATACGAGCAACCAATCAGACCCTAGGTGATTTGTTGCAGCACATTGGCAAACTGTTAGAATAGGCGCCCTATGGGCTGGTCAGGACCCTAATGGGCTGGCCTAGTGTCAGCCGCCCAAGCCTGTTCGGCTGTGGCTTAGGGGCCAAGTAGATAGATATGGCAGGCTAGATAGATACGGCAAGGACTCTTGATCCTTGCCTTGTATATATATGTAATTGTGCCTTGCCTCATATCAATCAATCTAATCTATTCCTGAGCAATACTTTCCTTCATGGTATCAGACGCCTAGGTTAGGTCTCCCCTTCCGCTGCCCACGCCCGCCGGCACCAGCCGTGCCGCGCTAATCTTTCCTGCGCGCGGGCTCCTCGCCGCGCTGCGTTCCCCACCGCGCGCCGGCTCCTCTGCTGCACAGTGCCCAACATGCCGCCAACACCTCCACCCTCCCCAAAGGATGGAGACGCCCACGACGGATCCTTCTCCGTCCAGCCCGACGAAATCGCCCGCCCGACGAAATCGCCCGCCGCCTCGCCGAGGAGCAGAAGAACGACGCCGCTGCTGCTGCACAGCGGCTGGAGCAGGAGCGCGCCACAACACGCGACGCCGCCCTCGCACGCGCCCTCCAGGCCGAGGAGGAGGCCGCGGCCGCGACGACGCTGCCCTCCGCGCCAGCGAAGCTCTGGCCCGCGCCGCCAAGGAGCGCGCGGCTGCTGAGGCCGCCATCGCCCCTATTCTCTCCGACAACACCCGTGCGCCAACTGATCTGCGCGCCGCCATGCTCCATCACGAGGCCGTGGCCCTTCTCCAGCTTCACTCCCAGGCTATCTCCGTCAGCAACATCCGGAACCATGTCACCACCATCCTTGACGTCGACTCCGGTAACTTCAACCGCTGGCGTGATCAGTTTCTTCTCATCGTGGGCAAGTTCTCCCTTCAGGGCCACGTTCATGAGGACCCTCCCATCCCAATCTCTCCCGATTGGGCTCGGATGGACTGCGTCGTCAAGGCCTGGATCATCGCCACGCTCACCGACGACCTTGGCGAGATCATCTCCGCCCAGGGGACCACTGCTCGCTATGCCTGGCTTGCTGTCCAGTCTCAGTTCCTCGGCAACCTGGAAGCTCGCTCCATTCACCTTGAGACAAAGTTCCACAACTTTGTCCAGGGCGACCTCTCCATCACCGACTACTGCCGCAAGCTGAAGAAGATGGCTGATGATCTCACAGCCCTCGGCGAAGTCATCACCGACCACACTCTCGTCCTCAACCTCATCCGGGGCCTCAACGAGCGCTTCAGCCAGGTTGGGGCGCTCCTCCGCCGCGCCAAGCCCTTCCCTCCTTCCTGGAGGCCCGTGAGGACCTCATCCTCAGGAACTCACCATGGACAACCGGAAGAATGCTCCCGCTGCTGCACTTGCTGCCTCCACCCATCCCACCCCGGCTTCTGGCACGAGCTCCGGGGGTGTTGGTGGGAACTCCAAGGTCTACAACAACCGTCGCAGCAAGCGCGGAAGGGCTGGCAAGGGCACCAACAGCAGCAGCAACCCTTCTGGACAGGGCAGCCGCCCCTCTGCTGGTACAGCGCAGCAGCAGCAGCCTACTGCACAGCAGCCGGCTGCACGTCCCTGGCCCAGCTTCTACAACCCGTGGTCCGGAACCATACAGATGTGGCCAGGGGGTTGCACAAGTTTTTGACTGCAGGAACTCCACCTGGCGCCTCCGACGCCACCAGCGCCCTGCCGGTCCCACTGCGGCCGTGCCTGGGACGCCCCTGGAGCCTCCAAAGGATGCTGATGATCCCCCGACTCCCTTGCTCTACGTTCCACCTGCGCTGCGGGCGTTGGGGGCCCCTTCCGCGCCACGCGCGGCCGCCGAGCTGACCGGCGCACCCGGAGGCGCGTCCCCGCGCCCTGTCTACGTCCCGCCCGCGCTACGCGCCGGCTCGACGTCCTCGGCGTCGTCCACGGGCTTCCCAGCACATCCTCAGGAGCCTCGCGGGCCTCCACCGGGGTTTCCACCTCTTCGACCGGCTCGCGACTTCACGTACCACTATTCGCGTCGACCACGACCACCATCGGTCACTCCTGCACCGGTCGTGCCAGCAGCCCCTGTTGCCCCACTGCCCAAGGGTGCGGTTGGTGTTCCCTTGGCGGCCAACCAACACTCCATGGGCACGCGTTCGAAGAGCGGCTTCCGGATGCCCTCTGTCTACCACGCTGTGCCTCTCTCTCCGGTACCAAAGACCTTCCGTAGCGCTCTTGCTGACCCAATTGGCGAGCGGCTATGGAAGAACACAATGCTCTCCTGCAGAACCACACCTGGACTCTTGTGCCCCGTCCGCCCCGGGCCAATGTTGTCACCGGGAAGTGGATCTTCAAGCACAAGCTTTAGTCTGATGGCTCCCTCGAGCGGTACAAGGCACGTTGGGTTCTTCGTGGCTTTACACAGCGACCTGGTGTGGACTTTGATGAGACGTTCAGTCCTGTGGTTAAGCCTGCTACCATCCGCACGGTGCTCTCCTTGGCGCTCTCTCGCCGCTGGCCCGTTCACCAGCTAGACGTGAAGAACGACTTTCTTCATGGCAATCTTGCTGAGACAGTGTATTGCCAGCAGCCATCCATCTCATCCGGACTCTGTCTGCCTTTTGAAGAAATCGCTATATGGCCTGAAGCAGGCTCCTCGCGCTTGGTACAGCCGGATGGCCACTTTCTTGCTATCTATTGGGTTTGCTGAAGCCAAGTCAGACACCTCACTCTTCGTCTACAAGCGTGGACCAGACACGACCTATCTATTGCTATATGTTGATGACATTGTCCTCACAGCTTCATCGCATGATCTTCTTCGGCGGCTCATCTCAGCACTTCAACGAGAGTTCGCCATGAAAGATCTTGGCGAACTGCACCACTTCCTCGGCATGCATGTTCAGCGAAGTGGTGATGGACTTCTGCTCTCACAGCGACAGTACATGCTGGACATACTAGATCGCGCCGGGATGGCTGAGTGCAAGCCATGCTCTACTCCAGTTGACACCAATCCTAAGGTAGCTGCAACTGAGGGGGGGGGGGGGGGGGGGGCCTGTGTCTGATGCTACAGACTTTCGCAGTCTTGCTGGAGCTCTTCAGTACTTGACGTTCACTCGCTCGGATATTGCATATGCTGTTCAGCAGGTCTGTCTTCACATGCATGACCCTCGAGAGCCTCATCTTGCTGCCTTGAAGCGGATTCTTCGCTATGTTCGGGGCACGCTTCACCTCGGCCTCCTGCTGCGACCGTCTACTTCGACTGATCTTGTCGTGTACACTGACGCTGACTGGGCTGGTTGTCCGGACACTCGCAAGTCCACCTCGGGCTATGCAGTGTTCCTTGGTGACAATCTTGTCTCCTGGTCCTCCAAACGCCAGAACACAGTGTCAAGATCAAGTGCTGAAGCCGAGTATCGCGCGGTGGCTAACGGAGTTGCAGAGGCGACCTGACTCCGTCAGCTTCTCCTAGAGCTGCATGCCCCTCTCGGCGTGCCACACTGGTGTACTGCGACAACATCAGTGCCGTCTACATGACCTCCAACCCGGTGCAACATCAGCGCACCAAGCACATCGAGATCGACCTTCACTTCGTTCAGGAGCGAGTTGCCATTGGTGATCTGCGTGTTCTGCATGTTCCCACCGCCTCACAATATGCAGACATCTTCACCAAAGGGCTGCCTACTTCAGTTTTTACAGAGTTTAGGTCCAGTCTAAACGTGCAGAGTGGTTGACGATTCGACTGCGGGGGTTGTGTTTAGAATAGGCGCCCTATGGGCTGGTCAGGACCCTAATGGGCTGGCCTAGTGTCAGCCGCCCAAGCCTGTTCGGCTGTGGCTTAGGGGCCAAGATAGATAGATATGGCAGGCTAGATAGATACGGCAAGGACTCTTGATCCTTGCCTTGTATATATATGTAATTGTGCCTTGCCTCATATCAATCAATCTAATCTATTCCTGAGCAATACTTTCCTTCACAAACATGCAGTACTGGTGTGATGAGTAGCAATAATTTGTTCTTACTTTTTTTGAAGTTTCTGCCTGAGATTGTACAATAAAAAAGGGGCAGAAAAGACTTAAGAGCCTCTAATAGCATGTACATCTATATCCATTTGCGCCAACAAGCCACGGGAGAGAGAAATGAGCTAGCACCCGTGCTAAGAAATGTGAGCGACTAATTATGGTATCAATGCTAAGGTTTGCTACTGGTGCTAAGACTACTTTTTCTAACAAACCTAAACATTCTAAATCACCCGAGCACCTATTAAGGAGTGCTAAAGTAATAACATAGAGATAACTAAGAGATACGATGCTAGATAACTACCTTTTGCACCTAAAGCAAGAGGTAAGTCGAAGTGCACATGGCCTTGTAGACAAGTAATTTAGAAACTAACCATGTGAATGAAATCTTATGAACAACATAATAGAACAAATGGTTGACTATCGATGCTCAACCCTTCCTCAAAATGAAAAGGATGCTATGGAACTCAATGGTGTGTTTATTCATTTTATATTTTGAATTTGAGTTTAGGAAATGCCGTATTATAAAGAGGGATGTGATTCTAAATGACTTAGGGTTGAAACATTGCTCAAAAGATCTAACATATCCTGTAAGATACAAAGAGCGCAACACATGCAGTTCGTTCAATGTTTTAGATCTTATAGTGCTAACATCTAGCATGTCTGGAAGTTCCAGACTCCAGAAGTTCTGCTAGGGTTTGGAAGTCTGACAAATGTGGTGAGGAGTATAAATATCTCACCCCATCTTCTCTAATGGCCAACCACTCCATTATTGCAATCTACCTTGTGACAAAAGCCCTCTTGAGCATTCATAGCTCTCTTCTCACCACTCATCTTTGATTCTTTTGAGGGATTTGGTGAAATGAATAGAATGGAAAGTGGTAGAGAAACTTAAACCCATCATTTGAGCACTCGTTTCTTTGCCTACCCATTGGATTCACATTTGTTAGTCTTGGGGGCTTCGCCCTTAGACAGCTAGGTGTCGCTAGTGAAGCTCTGGGAGGTTTGCATCACCCTTGCTTTCTTGTGGATTTATTGTGCTTGACCTCCATGGTCGCTTGAGGGGAGGATTGGAATTGAAAGAGACTCTAGACTTTTATGGTCACCTCAAGAACGAGGACATAGGCATGCTATGGTGGTGTGGCCGAACCTCGGGATAAATTGTTATCTCGTGTGCTTGTTGTGGTTTCGTTTGGTTTGACCTCCCCCTTTCTCTGTTGTGTTGATCTTTAATATTTCCAATTGATCTTTCTTAGTGATGTTTCATGTCAAGGGAAGGGTACAAAGGTGGTCTACCAATCGTTAAGGAAGTGGGGCAATTTGGTGATCTATTTTTCGTTCAGATTTTGGTGCTGGTTTCAGGTCTTTGGAACTTCCAAACAATCTTCATAGAGTTCTGGACTTAGCTAATCTGCTACTTGATGTGTGAATGAATTTCCTTTCAATAAGAGGTTGTTTGGATCCCTTCATTTGGAGGAATTGGAATCTACTTTATAAATTAAGCTATTTGGCTTGGAATTTGACACTCCACCACTTTCCAAAGTTCACAATTAAGCCTATCTCAAATTCATAGAGTGAGAGATGGAAATTGATTCTATAGATCACCATTCCATATTTCTATTTGCAGCTTATAACATGTTCAAACTCCCTCTCCTACGATAGAAATACAACAAATAAGTATGTCTCTCATATAGTGAACAATAATATACAATTATAATCCATATACAATCATATTAGCTTAATTAATGTCTCTAAATTATGATTATTAAAATGAATTCAATTCCAGGGATCCAAATGGTAAGAGATGTACGTGCTCTAACTGTGCTTATTGGATCATACAAATCCATAATAAAAAATAAACCTAATTCCCTGTTCAAGAAAATGAGCCTAAAGTTAACCAATGTGCGTAGCCATTACTGTTACCGTGGCAACTAAAATCCATTATTGGTATGTCTCTTCATGTTTCTTGAAACTTAAATATTTTTAGGTCTGGGTTACCCTAGTATCTATTCAAATATGAACTGAGCCAAGGATTTGAATCCAAATTGCAACAATCCAATTAGGCCTAGGCCTTCGTAGTGAACCAAAAACCATCAAATTGGCACCACATTTTTTTATTGTTAAAGGAAAGTTGATGTTAGTTGTCTTGTCTTGAAATATATTCTTGGTGGATGATTTGTATCATTTTGATGTTCAGTTAGCTTAGAATGTGTTTTGTCACAATATTCCATGACTCATTTTTCCACTGTCCTGAATTGAAATTTTCTAACAGATTCCAGAGACACGAACTGGTAAAGATAAAATAGATGCCGTGGTTGTTGACGAGGAGTCTGTTGGATCTGCAAATCAGCATGGAATTGGAGCTAAGATTCTTTGTGGAGAAAAAGCTCTGGATCTCTATAAAGAATCAATGGTACATATCGTTTTAATTTTAATTTTCACATAAATTAACTGCATTGTATTGTTAAATCAAAATGAAGAGCTGGTCATCTTACCTATTGGCTGAGCAGTTACGAGATATGTTCATGTAATTGTTATTTTTAAAGAGGAATGGTATTATTTTCCAAGTAGGGCATCTCCACAATCACTTAGGCCTTGTTTGGATGCACATGTATCTACCTCAAACCACATGAATTGGAGTAGATTAGAGTGTAAATTAGTTTAAATACACTCCAACACATGTGAGTACACGTGAGTTTAGGTAAATACATGGACATCCAAACAAGACCTTAAAATATTAAGAAATACCCATATCTATGTTTCGTTAGTCATGAAATTCCTTATGCATAGTGGTGGGAATGCACATTGATACGTTCAATTGTACAAAGTGGTCAATGTGCCTAACCAATTAGTGAAGTGACCGGGCACTTGATGAAGGGCACTGAACATAAATAAATTCACTTGCATTGATGAAAAAAAAAAACAGTTTCTGGGACGTTGGTTTGCTGTTCTTACGCTGCTTGTTATTTTTGAAGGGTCAACACCAGGAGAGATCGAACGGGGAATCTGAGATGGATACAGAAGCCCCCTCTAGAGTGGCCAGCATGTAGAGGGTTCATGACAACAATAATTATGTATATAAATAACTTGTTGTCGGCCTTGTAACTGTAGCCAATTCAAATGTAAAGTCGGGCCATATATAAATTCATCATGTATAAGGCCGGCGCTGGGGTTGTAAATTGTTATGTTGAATTTGGAAGGACTTAAGCTTGATCTTGCAGACTTTACGTTCAAGGAAAGTGAAGGGGAGAGCTTTGCATCTTTTGGGCAAATCAGAGGGAGGGAGGGTTGGGCAAATCAGGTAGCCACGGTCAACATCCGACTCTGATTTCCTGGTTTTGGGGCCTGCATATTTGTACTCTTCACCTGCATAGGCTATTTGTACTCTTCATCCTCTTTACTCATCTTTTAAAAGGAATATTCTCTTCTGGTTAGGAAGATTTTTTTCCTCTGCCTATTCTTCGGCATCCATCATCCTGTCTTATATTCTATATCAACTATTAATAGTGGGGTTTACATGTTTATAAATAAATTTATGTAAATATATTTATGTGAGATTTTGTTTTGAAGGATTTATTGAAATAAATTTAAAAATAAATTTATGTAAATATATTGATGTGAGATTTTGTTTCGAAGGATTTATTGAAACGAATTTAACGGTGCAATCAAAACTTCATTTGATTTTTTGGTTTGTGTGTTATAACATTTTTTTGTTATTTGAAAAAGTAACAGCTACCTTGGTTTCCGTGTATGTACTCTTTCGCCCACTTGCTGCTTTGCTCCGCTATCCACTCGCTCTGGTCGCCATTCTCAAACCTATTTGTACTTTGGGTAACGCTATAGGTAAAATGTTTCATACCTATTTTTAATATTTTGTAACAATGCGACCTAAAAGATAACTTTTTCACCAAATGGTTCCTAGAGAAGAGAAGGCTTAGATTTAGGTTATGGTCATCCTAGAACTTAAAATAGGTCTTCTGTATAGGTTGTCTGTTGGAGGCTATAGGTATCCTACCGGAGACCATTTTACGTTTAGGTATCCAAATGCATCATTTTACGTTTAGGTATCCAAATTGAAAGGATCAAGATGTCCAAGAGGGAAGGGTGTGAATTGGGCTTTTTTAAATTTCTAAGCAATAATTAAAACCTATCAAGAGCCAATTAACCCCCTAGTGCTTTTCCAAGTGTGTCTTAGCTAAACAAGCAAAGCATGTCAATGAAAGCGGTAAAACCCTATACAATTCTAGTCAAGCAACAAGAATGTAATGCGGAAAGTAATGGTTGAAAGTAATTGCAATAAGTAAAGAGATGGAGAAAGGAGAAATGACACGACGATGTTTTGCCGAGGTATCGAGGAGTCGACACTCCCCCCTAGTCCTCGTTGGAGCACCCGCGCAAGGGTATCGCTCCCCCTTAGTCCGCGCAAGGACTGAGTGCTCTCTATGGGCTAATTCTTCGCCGCTCCGGCTCGGTGAATCGCCCACAACCGATCACAATGAAACTTGGGTCATCCACAATGAACTCAACACCTCTTGTTCAGGAATAAACTAACTTACCACTGCACCACGAAGTCTTTTGTGACTAAGTGAATGCTTCTTTCTTTTTGTTTTCACTTCAGACGATCTTGTAATGAACATTAGAGAGCCTAGACAATTTCAAATGGATTTTTGTTCCTTGGTGGCTACAATAATTTTCTTGAGGGTTTACACCCAAGGAAACTTGGACTTCCTTGGAGGTTTCTAGTTACACTCAAGGAATTTTGAATTACCTTGGCGGTGTCGACAAACACTCAAGGAAATATAGAATTAACTTGGCGGTTTGTGTTAGCACTCAAGAATATGCATTTCCTTGAGGGTTTCATATGACCCCCAAGTTAATGATATATCCTTGGGGGTTCAATTTCTGGCAGTGGTGGTGGAACTGCCCTCGGAACTCTGTCACCGCGGCGAGGACCCTCAGGATGAGGAGCAACCTCGACGCAAGCACGGGTAGACCGTCTGAGAGAAGGTGTCTGAGCTGTCTCTGCTGCCACTGTAGCGGGAGTGTCCTCTGCTGCTACTGCTGGAGCCTCTGCGGCCTGTGTCTAAGGAGCTCTGGCGGCTGAGGAGACTCTAGAATATGGAGGGTGAGCACCAATCCGAAGTGAAGCACCACTCTCGGCCCTGTCTGCTGCATCAGCTACTGCGATCGCTGCCAGAGTGTCTCTATCCAGAAGCTTTCGCTTCTTGCCTGGAACTTTCGCCTTGGCCTTCCCCTTCTGCTGAGTGGTGGAGCGGGGAGGGCGAGGCGGCACGTCATCAGGACCACCACCCACATTCTTGCAATGAGCCATCTGATCAATCAATCAACTGTCACGCTGAGAGGCCCAAATGCCACTACCACTGAGTAGAACTCCCACTGACACACTGACCACTGCCTCTGACACTGCCGAATCAGAAAAACTATCACTGAAAGAGGCCTGCAATGCCACTGACATGCTCGTGAGGCTTTGCCTCAATCCATACTCGCGGGCTTTGCCCCGAGTTCTCTGTCACTGCCACTGACCCGACTGCATAGAAATAGATAGACATAATATATATAAGCATACTAGTCATCTAGAGGTGCGAAAAGCCTATGGAAGCAAGCAATAGAGATAAGAAGAGAGTGAATTTGCCGGCTACCTAAGGTAAGAAGCGTGTCGATCCAATGCACGTCGGGCTCGGAACAGGAAACCACGAAGAGGACGAATCGACGACGGTCAAAACGCACGATCGACGATTCGAACGAGGAAACCCTAGGGAGGATTGGAAACTACAGGGAACCCTAGGGAAGGGGGATGGATTCTGGTGGAGGGAAGGCAGGGGGGTTGGAGGTTCTAGGGTTCAAAGGGAAACCCTAGGCAGGGGGGTGTCTGCTCGGCGGGAGCAGAGACATCGGCGACGTGCGACACGTTGCGGGGGAGCATGCGGGCCCGCAGGGAGGGGCCGGCGGCGAGGTGGGCGGGCGGCGCGAATGGCGAGAGTGGCGGCGGAGGGGGCGTCGGTGTACGGTCGGGTGAAAGGTGGGGACAGAACAGAGTGAGCACTGAAAGGATAACTGCGTTTGAAGACTAGACTCCGGACGCAGATTTGGGTCCGGACTCGCGGAACCGGACAAGGAAGGGTCCCAAACCGAGCGATATTCTCTCTGTACTCTAATTATCCGGACGCAGAATGAAGTCCGGACGCAGGGTACAATAGCGACCGGAGTCACTGTGCGGGGAAGGTGCACAGAAGGGGGGCGGACCAGACGCAAACGGGATGGTCCGGACGGCTGAAATTGCGCGTCCGGACTGCGCGACCGGAGGAAAATAGAGAGCACCGGGGGGGGGGGGGAATCCGGACGCAAACGATTGTTCGGATCTGAGGACGAAACAGTGTCCGGAGCTCCTGTTCAAGCCAAAATGCACCGACATTTTCCTATCTCTCCCTTTTCTCTCTCCCACATTATTTCCAACACAAATAAGACTCGAAAAAGCACTTGTTGGACATAGTGTGAGAACCATAACTCAAACCCTCAAGGTTTTGCAAATAGATAGCCTGAGGCTTAGCTGTTTTTAGTGAAAATAGGCAATGAACGAGGGCGAGGAACACCGTAAGGCCATTAGTAGGGGTATAGTGACAACTTGAGCGTGGAATGCTCCCCCTAAAATGGACGAACTCAGAGGATGCTCAAACTTAACCGAAGAAGAACGATCAAGCAACAAACATGCATATGCAATGCAATACTTGAATTTGAATCTAGTTGCTTGTCAAGTTTAAACTGCGATTAAGCTTCTTCACACGCTTTGGGGCGGTTATCTTAACCGCGTTAGACAAGCCTATGTGCACGTACATAAAAGTAAACATGAATGCAAGGTACCAACACAAGATCATCTTTTAGTGAAGTTACTTAGATCAAGCACATTTAGTTCACTTCTCAACCTACAAAAGGTTACTTCATCAAGTGGTTTTGTGAAGATATCCGCCAATTGATCTTCACTTCTTACACCAACAAGGGAGATATCTTTCTTTGAAACATGATCCCTTAGAAAGTGATGACGGATATCGATGTGCTTAGTGCGGGAGTGTTGAACTGGATTATTAGCAATTTTTACCGCACTTACATTATTACAAAGAAGTGGTACACTTTTAAGCTCAACACCATAGTCTAGAAGAGTTTGTTTCATGTATAGGATTTGTGCACAACAAGCTCCGACGGCTATGTATTCCTCTTCCGCAGTAGACAAAGCCACACTATTTTGTTTCTTAGATGACCATGATACAAGTGATCTACCAAGCAAGTGGCAACCTCCGGAGGTACTCTTCCTATCAACTTTGCAACCGGCATAATCCGAATCGGAATAGCCCACTAGTTGAAAAATAGCTCCTTTGGGATACCAAAGGCCAATGCTTGGGGTGTGCTTTACATATCTAAGGATTCTTTTTACGACACTTAGGTGGGATTCCTTAGGTTTTTCTTGAAACCTAGCACACATGCACACACTAAATATGATATCGGGCCTAGATGCGGTAAGATATAACAAACTACCAATCATAGAATGGTAGAGAGTTTGATCAATAGGTTTACCGTCCTTATCAAGGTCGAGGTGTCCATTTGTAGGCATTGGGGTCTTGATTGGCTTACAATCTTCCATCTTGAACTTCTTTAGCGCATCATTGGTATACTTCTCTTGAGATACAAATGTGCCTTCTCTCAATTGCTTCACTTGAAACCCAAGGAAGAAGGTAAGCTCTCCAATCATGGACATCTCAAATTCCTTCGACATCAAGTCACCAAACTCCTTGAAATGATCTTCATTCGTCGAGCCAAAGATAATATCATCAACATACACTTGACAAATGAAGATATCTCCATCTTGCTTCTGAATAGTGTTGTGTCAACCTTCCCAATAGTGGATCCCTTCTTGAATAGGAAGTCCCGAAGACGCTCATACCCAGCTCAGGGGCTTGCTTTAGCCCATATAGCGCCTTGGACAACCTATAAACATGGTTAGGATATCTAGGGTCCTCAAAACCGGGAGGTTGATTGACATAGACTAGTTCATTTATGAAACCATTTAAGAATGCACTTTTCACATCCATTTGATATAACTTCATATCATGGTGTGATGCATATGAAAGGAGGATACGAATGGCTTCAAGTCTTGCAACCGGTGCAAAGGTCTCCCCAAAATCCAAGCCTTCAACTTGGGAGAACCCCTTTGCTACTAGCCTTGCCTTGTTTCTAACCACTTGACCTTGATCATCTTGCTTGTTGCGGAACACCCACTTGGTTCCTATCACTCTTGCATCTTGTGGCTTTTCTTCTAGAGTCCACACTTGATTGCGGGTGAAGTTGTTCAATTCTTCATGCATAGCATTCACCCAATCTAGATTCTCAAGCGCTTCCTCTACACAAGTAGGCTCAACACAAGAAACAAAGGAGTGATGTTCAATAAATGAAGCAATCTTTTGGGACCGAGTCATTACTCCCCTTGAAGGACTCCCAATAATGAGTTCTTGTGGATGGGCTTGGAGTATGGGTGCGGATCTTCTATCAACCACTTGAGGAGGAGGATTAGGTGCATCAACATCTTGAGCTTGAGCCTCTACTTGAGCTTGAGGGATGAATGTATCTTCATTTGTTTCCCTCACTTTATCATCATCATCTTGAGGCTCTTGTGATGTAGAAGGTTGAACATTTGCATTATCTTCAACTTCTATCACCACTTGATCTTCTTCTTTGGGGTTGATTGCACCAGTAGGCATGTTCTTCATAGCCTTCCTCAATGGTTCATCACCTACATCATCAAGATTTTCATTTTCTCCTTGGGAGTCATTAGTCTCATCAAATTCCAAGTCATATGTTTCTTCAACTAAGCCGGTGGCTTGGTTAAATACACGGTATGCTTTGGATTTCAAAGAATAACCAACTAGGAAACCAATTCACATCTTCTTTGAAACTTCCCTAGATGTTGATGCTTCTTGTAGATGTAGACCTTGCACCCAAACACCCTAAAGAATGATATATCCGGCTTATTTCCATTAAGAAACTCATATGGTGTATTCTTCAAGAATCTTTGGATGAACAATCTATTGGAAGCATAGCATGCGGTATTGATAGCTTCAACCCAAAACTTCTCCGGGGTGTTATACTCATCTAGCATGGTTCTTGCAAGAGTAATTAGTGTCCGGTTCTTCCTCTCAACCACTCCATTTTGTTGAGGTGTATATGTTGCAGACACTTCATGCTTGATCCCAACTTCATCACAATAATCTTCAATCTTTGTGTTGATAAACTCGGTGCCATTGTCACTTCTAATTTTCTTGATCTCTACATCAAATTCATTTTGGGCTCTCTTGGAAAACTTCTTGAATGAGCTTGTGGCTTCCCCTTTGTCATGAAGAAAGAACACCCATGTGTATCTTAAATAATCATCCACTATCACAAGACAAAAGAGGTTGCCACCCAAACTAGCATATGTTGCAGGTCCAAATAAATCCATGTGTAGAAGCTCAAGATGTTGACATGAATGCTTTGTGGGGGTGAGTGTTGGCAACTTTCTTGCTGGCTTGACATGCACTACAAAGCTTGTCCTTTTCAAACACAACATCCTTGATGTCTCTAACCATTTCCTTCTTCAATAGCTTCTTGAGAGTAGACATACCAACATGAGCTAGCCTTCTATGCCACAACCAACCAAGAAATGACTTAGTGAACAAACATGTTTGGAGGTTGGCATCATTTGATGAGAAATCCACAAGGTAGAAGTTATTGCGCTGAAAGCCTTTGAATATGACTTGACTATCATCAATCTTTGACACAATGACTTCATTAGGAGTGAACAAGCATTGGAAACCAAGATCACACAATTGGCCAACCGAGAGTAAGTTGAAACTTAGTGATGCAACTAGCAAGACATTTGATATTGAGTTGTCATTTGAGATTGCCACTTTTCCAAGTCCTTTGACCTTTCCCTTTGAGTTTTCCCCAAATGTAATCTTGTCTTGGTTGTTGACATCTTCTTCTATTGAGGTGAACATTCGGGGGTCACCGGTCATGTGTTGAGTGCATCCACTATCTATCACCCAATGACTCCCACTGGTCTTGTAGTTCACCTACACACACACAAGAGATCAAGCTTGTTGTTTAGGCACCCATTGAGTACGGGGGCCCATTGCTTTTTCTACAAGTGACTTAGCCACCCAAAGTGTCTTTGGTCTATTCTTGTTGGGTGGTCCTAAGAACACAACAAGTGGCTTGCCCTTGACATCCCTGTTGATGACATAGTGAGCATTGTATGCAAAAGGCCTAGTGTGCTTGGGCAAGGGTTGTGGAGGTGGAGTCACACAATTGTGAGAAAAGTGTCCTTGCTTCCCACACTCAAAGCATGTCTTCATATTTGGCTTTGGCTTTGCTTGATACAAGTACTTGTCTTGTTGTTGATATTGAGCTTTGGCTTTAGCTTTGGCCTTCTTCACTTTAGCGGACTTGTAGCCAAGACCGGCTTTGTCATTCTTCATGACAGTGTTCATAAGAAGCTCACTTTGAAGATTGTGGCCCTTTGTGAACCTCTCCATTCCAATGGCTAGATGGTTCTTTTCATTCTTTAGCCTCTTGTTCTCTTCTCTAAGCATATCAACTTAAAGTGCCACATCATAGTCTTCATCTTGTGACCAATCACAATTGACTTGGCTGACTTGAGCTTAATGATATATTGCTTGAGCTTCTCATTCTCATTCTTGATCTTCATATAGTCATTGTAGTTATCCGCCACAACCACTTGCTTGCCTTTGCACTTAGGCTCTTGCTTAATGGGATCATTAATCAAATCATCACAAGAAGTGCCAATGTCTATCTTGACAATGGGGTTAGCAACAATAGGCAATGCATCTTCAAGACATTCATTAGCTATAAGGAGAGTATCATAGTTCATTTTTACTTCGGTGTACTCTTCCCTAAGCTTGTTGCATCTTTCTCTAAGCTCTTGTGATGTCCTCTCTAGCTTATCATGTTTCTCTTTTAGCTCTTTGAGAGAGGATTTTAGCTCCTTAGCATGTGAGGATAAGGATTTGTTTTCACTTATTAGCTCATCACTAGCATTTGAGGTTATTTCAAGTTTTTCATGCAAGTCATCATTTTCTCTTTCAAGCTTCTCATTTTTAGCTTGCTCCTTCTTCACAATTTTAGTATACTTAGTGAGCAATTTTATGAGTTCATCATAAGAAGGAGCTTGGTATTCTTTTTCACTTTCACTACCACTATCATCACTATCATCACTATCCTCTACTTTGGATTGTACCTTCCGGTCACCCTTGGCCATAAGGCATAGGTGTGTAGAGGATGTAGTAGAGGAAGGCGGTGATGGTGGAGGAGGCAATGAAGTCCCAATGACTAGAGCGGCCACCATCTCATCATCACTCTCATCACCGGATGACTCGCTTGTTACTTCAATGTCGGTTAACCAATCACCAACTATGTATACCTTGCCATCTTTCTTCTTTTGGTGTTGGAACCTCTTCTTCTTGAAGCCATCTTTCTTCTTGTGGGGCTTCTTATCTTTCTTCTCATCGTCACTTGACTCATCTTTTTGCTCTCTACCATTCTTGTACTTCTTCTTGTACTTGTCCTTCTTGGGCTTGGTGCAATGGTGAGCTAGATGGCCAAGATCACAACAATTGAAGCAATCCATCTCCGACAATGGCTTCCTCTTGTTGCTAGTGAAGAACTTCTTCTTCCTTGAATCAAACTTGATACCGCTCTTGTTTAGCTTCTTTAGCATCTTGGTGGTCTTCCTCACCATTAGAGCGATGTTTGAGTCATCATCATCTTCACTTGAGGTATCATACACGGCCTTTGACTTGCCCATGTCATGGCTAGATTTGAGTGCCAAATCCTTCTTCTTGGTGGATGATGAAGCTTCATCTTCTTTGTGGATGTGCATGTACATCTCATGTGCATTGGTGTTTCCCAAGACATGAGTTGGTGTATAGTTGGAAAGATCACCTTGATGCAACATGGTCACAATGTTGGCATACTTGGCAATTGGAAGCACACAAAGAATCTTTCTCACAACATAGGCTTCATCCATTTGCTTTAGCCCAAGAGCATTCAATTCTTCTACAAGAACATTTAAGCGTGAGTACATTTCATTTGCATTCTCATGAGCAAGCATGGTAAAGGCATTCATATTATTCATGACTAAGTGATATCGCTCTTCCTGCTCGCTCTTTGTGCCCTCATGAAGAGTAGAAATGTTCTTCCACAACTCATGCGCATTCTTGGAAGTGCGCACGCGGTTGAACACTTTGTTGCCAATGCCCCTAAAGAGGGTGTTCCGGGCTTTGGCATTCCACTTCTCATAGTGGACCTCGTCACCGAATGGTTCTCCATCAAATTGAGGAAATCCATCGGTGGCGGCTTTGAGCACACCAACATCCAAGGCTTCGAGGTAAGCCTCCATACACACTTTCCAATAAGGAAAGTCGTCTCCATCAAACATGGGCGACGGTCCATCCCCATGGGACATCTTGCTCTAGGCGGTGAAGCCTAATTTAGAGCAACTCGGCTTTGATACCAATTGAAAGGATCAAGATTCCCAAGAGGGGGGGAGTGAATTGGGCTCTTTTAAATTTCTAATAAATAATTAAAACCTATCAAGTGCCAATTAACCCCCTAGTGCTTTCCCAAGTGTGTCCTAGCTAAACAAGCAAAGCATGGCAATGAAAGCGGTAAAGCCCTATGCAATTCTAGTCAAGCAACAAGAATGTAGTGCGGAAAGTAATGCTTGAAAGTAATTGCAATAAGTAAAGATATGGAGAAAGGAGAAATGACACGGTGATGTTTTTCTGATGTATCGAGGAGTCGACACTCCCCCCTAGTCCTTGTTGGAGCACCCGCGCATGGGTAACGCTCCCCCTTAGTCCGCGCAAGGACTAAGTGCTCTCTATGGGCTGATTCTTCGCCACTCCGGCTTGGTGAATCGCCCACAACCGATCACAATGAAACTTGGGTCAACCACAATGAACTCCACCGGACACTAGTACAGAATTGATTTTGCGAGACACCACCCAAAACTTAACCGAGGCGGGCATAAAACTCAACCGCCTCCAAAAATCAGGCTATTAACGGAGGCGAGCATATTTTATTTACCAAGGCGGTCACATTTGCCCGCGTCCAAAAATCGATTTATAGAGGTGGTCATTTATAATAGGCCCGCCTCCAAAAATACCCCCATTTATGGAGCCAGACCTGTTACAAAGGCCCATCTCGGTTAATATGGCCGAGGCCAAAACAAGCTCGGTCGGCCCGTTAACATACTCACGTATATAAGCATCACTTAGGGTTTTCAACCCACAACCCACCCCACCCCTCCCCTCCCCCAGCCGGCTGCGCGCCCAACTCCCCTGGCGGCGCCCAATCCCCTTCGCCTCCTCTCCTCTCCCCGGTGGCGCCCCCTCCCCTCCCTCCCCCTCTTTGCCTCTCCTCCGACCCGACCCCGCACCCTGACGGCGACGACGACCGTCCCTCAGCCCCGCACCCCGACGACGACCCCGACCGCGACCCCAACTCTGCACCCCGACGGCAACCCCGACGGCGACCCTGATCCCCACGTCTGCCCCGCGCGCTCTACCTCTCCGACGACGGTCGTGACGGCGACCCCAACCCCGACCCCGATGGCAGCCCCGGCCTCGACCCCGGCTTGGACGTCTCGACGGCCCCGACGGCTACCCTGACCCCGCACCCCTCCCTCTGGCGAGCGCAGTAGCAGCGGCGGGCCGGCGGATCCGGCGTCGGTGGTCACGGATCTGACGTCGGGGCTGCTGGATCCGGCGGCGGCGGCGGCGGCTGCATACCGGGCTCAGCAGGCCCAGATCTGGGTTTGGGCTCGGCTAGGGTTTTCTTTTTTTTGTTTTTTTATTCCCATTAATGGAGGCGGGCGTTGTGACCGCCTCGGTTAATCGTGCGATTAACCGAGGCCTTTCATTGGAGGCGGACGCCTTTGCCTGCCTCCATTAATGAAAAACGCCCGCCTCCAAAAAGTAATTCTGTACTAGTGGGATGATCACCAAGCGAACCTCCACGAAGCCGTCTAGGTGATGTCGATCACCAAGAGTAACAAGCACTAACTCTCACTTGACCAAGGCTAGTCTAGTGATCGAATGGATGCACACTTGCTAACTCTAAGCAACTAGTGAGAATCAACACATGGAATTGCAATTCATACTCTCACTAGGGCTCTTGCACAACTTTCTCTCTCACAAGTGTTTCTCAGCAATTGGAATGGGCAAGAGAGCCTCCATGGGGCTGATGGGGAAGTATAAATACCCCTCAACTCAACCCCTAGCCGTTAGAGGCAAAAACCAACTTTCTACGTCACTCCGGACGCTCTTTTAGGGTTGGATCCGGACCATCAAGCATGCGTCAGGACCCCCCAAACCCTCTATTCTCAGCACTGAAAGCCAGTTGGTCCGGACGCATTACTCAGTCCGGACGCAAGCATCTGGACAGCGTCCGGACTGATTTGCACTCTCTGGAACTCTCTGTATTGGGTCCAGACCCTACTTGGCGTCCGGACTCAACACACCGGACAGCGTCCGGATCGAAATGCACTCTCTGGTGCTCTCTGGATTGGGTCTGGACACACCCTGCAGTCCGGACTCAACCACTGTTCATTGCGTCTGGACGCACTGGTATAAGCAGAGTGAACCCTAGGGTCTGGACGCACAGCCGATGGTCCAGACCCAGGGATACACTTGCGTCCGGAGCTTCTTTTCAGGGTAGATCAACTCACTTCCTTCATGGAAGTTTCTCCACTTGGTCCAAGGACTACTTCTAAAGCTTCCTAGTGCTAGTTTGATAAGCGTGCACCACACCTAACCACTAAGCCTCTCCTAGGTCAAGCTACTAGATAGAACCCCTCTTAATAGTATGGCCAAAGAAAAAATAAAGGTGCTAAACTACTCTAAGTGTCTCTCAACTCCAATGACACTTAGATCTAGTCTAATCTTCAATCTTGTCGTCAATCCTTTGAAAACCGAAACGATTCCAATAAGGGGCACATATACCATGATAGTCCAAAGCAACCATCCATTACCATGACCTAACTTTCTTATTGCCTCTGCAAAACACACGTTAGTCATAGTAATCTTGCATTGTCGTTAATCACCGAAACTCTAGGGGCCTAGATGCTTTCACAAATGCATCTCTTGATGGAGATAGCCTCACTGCATGCTCGCCGGAACTGTTCCATAGTGTGTCCTATATAGTACCCCGTTGTAGGTCTTTTCACGCTACATCATCTTGCACTACGAATTTACCATATCCACTATAGTGAAAGGATCAAGATGCCCAAGAGGGGGGGGGTGAATTGGCATTATTTCAAATTTCTAAAGCAAATATGAAATCCTAAACAAATGCCAATCACCCCCTTGTGCCTACCGATTGTGTGTCCTAGCTAGAAAGCGGTAGCAAGGCAAGGAAAGGAAGAACACCCTACACAATTCTAGTAAGAAAGTAAGAACAAGTGCAGAATGTAAAGAGCTAGGGAAAGAGATTCTTGACACGGCGACGATTTGCCGAGGTATCGAGGAGTCGACACTCCCCCTAGTCCTCGTTGGAGCACCTTGCAAGGTATTGCTCCCCCTCAATCCCGCGCAAGGGATGAGTTCTCTCTATGGGCTGGTTCTTCGCCACTCCGACTCGGTGAACCGCCCACAACCGATCACAAGTCGATGAAGAAGGGCCGCCGACAATCCTCCCGACGATCACCTTCCTCCAAGCACCACCGGACCATCTAGGTGATGTCGATGACCAAGAGTAACCCTTTGCGAAAGCAAATGTGTGCCTGTCTATCCGCTTGTGGTGTGAAGGTGCTATGCCTAGTGATAGTGGTCAATGGCATGGAGAAGGTCGAGTAGAGGCTTGTCGTGCCGATGGACTGAGAGCGGTGAAGGGCGGAAGCGGGGCTCGGACTAGGGGACCATGGGCGCTGACGACCTAGCTGTTGTGGCTAGTACTTGGCACCGGCGAGTGAGACAAGACATGGAGGTAGACCAAGTCGACCAAGTCAAGACGACGGACGAGCGAGTCGAGCGGAGGCTCATGGGACTCGGAGTCCGACCGGGTGAGGACAAGGTGGCTCGAGTCGAGCGGTTTCGTGGTTTGGGCCTCAAAACCATCAAAGGACGGTTTCCGAGTTTGGGCCTCAAAACTTGGGGTTCGGTAGTCGAGCCCAAAGCTACCGGTGGCGGGTTTCCTAGGTTTGGGCCTCAAAACCTAGGCGGAGCTTCCGAGGAAGCGGGGATGGCACGTGGAGGAATCCTGGAGGTTGCGTCGAGGCGACGACAACTCCTGACAGGAAGCGGGACTGTCCATTCAAAATGCGGGAGATGCTTTCCAGAGCTTGGACTACAATGCTTAGGTTAGGTAGTTCACTCAGGTATCTAAGGGGGTCTTTGGGAAATAGCCAAAGCCTGTTAAATAGGGGATGAAGGGGTATCCCTCATCCCACCTCTCTCTCCCTCTAGTTTCTCTCTCTAGTTCATGAGGTCCCTAGTGTAAGGATTTGCACTTTGATTTTGTTGGGAATCGGAGGCCTTAACCTCCGTAAGCCATGGCGGCTTTGATTCGGTGATTGTGTCTCCTTTGCTTGTGTTCTTTGCTAATCACGTTTTGCTCCTCTCTAATCCTCTTTGTTCATGCGATGATTTCTCTTGATTGAGAGCAAGTTTTGCGATTCCGTTTGAACCAAGTTGTGCGGGATCATGAGTAGATGATATACACCAAAGGGCTTTGCCCCAAACCTTGTGAGGACATAGATCGAGCAATTTCTATTTGGTGTTCTTTGTTTTGGAGTTTTTCCTGAATTTCTTTTACCCCCGTTGATTCGATCCAAATTGAGTGAGGATTCTCTAGGGATAGCTCCTCCATAGGCTTGGGATCATGCCCACAAAATTTGGTGGCCATTGGAGAAGATTTCGTTGAGGATCCATGGAGTTTTGGGTTGAGGAGATTTGAAATCACCCCCTTTTCTTCTCTGTCCGAGAGCTCGCGGACAGTTCGGGCCATAGCCACGGACAGTCCGGGCCTCCCCTGTTACCAGGCGCAGACAGTCCGGCAGCCCAGCATGGACAGTCCGGGACCTGGACAGAACCAAGTCCAAAAACTTGGTGTTTCGGGCAGCTGAACGGCGGACAGCCCGGGAAATTTGGCGGATAGGCCGGCGTGTGTTTATTCTGTACGGCGGACAGTCCGAGCCTGGGGTCTGGACAGTCCGGGAATCCCCAGGAAGCTTGTTTTTCCTCCGTTCTTTCGCGAGCTATTTTTCGTCCGTCTCCGACCGCTCCGCTGCATCTCTAGGGTCCTTCCTAAGGTGTCCACCTACTTGTTAGGTCGTGTGCGTGTCGTCTCTTCCGAGCTCGCTTTTTGGGTGTGATTTTGGGACAAGGGTCAAGCAATAGAAGTTTCCGAAAGGAATTTTTATTTGGCTCCCATTCACCCCCCTCTGGTCGTCGTTCTCCGTCCATCAATTGGTATTAGATCCGGTTAAGGATCAATCCAACTTACATGGTTCTTGATCCGCGAAGGCGACATGGAGCGAGGTGTTGGCAAACCTCCGTTTTTCGATGGAACGAATTTTGCCTATTGGAAGGTGCGCATGTCCCTTACCTTCAAGGGCTTGATTCGAAAATTTGGGAGATTTGTGAGAATGCAGACTATGTGGTTCTTGGTGCTCGGATCAATGAGCTTCAAATCACGCAACATGCATCGAACGCAAGAGCCCGTAGAATCCTCTTCTCGAGTTTGTCTCTTCCTGAGTTTGAGCGGGTTTTGAGTCTCACTACGACACGAGAGATCTGACAAACGCTTGTGCGATATCATGAGGGCAACTCTCAGATCAAGTCCAGACTCTTCAACATATACCGTAGGGAGTACGAGAACTTCGTTCAGTTGACCGGCGAATCTGTTGACGGGATTTTCACTCGCTTCCAATCTATCGTCAACAAGATATGTGCTAATCGAGCCAACTTGCCTTATGATGATCATGAGATGGCTATCAAGCTTTTGCATTCTCTTGATCGGAAGGTGTGGGAGATGAAGGTGGCTGCCATCCAGGAGTCACCGAGCTATGATGCCCTGATCGTGGACGAGCTCTTCAGCAAGCTCAAGTCCTCGGAGATTGACTACCAGACCCGGCCCAAGCTTGAAAACCCGTCGAAACCATCTAAGGCGTTGGTTTCTGGCCCCGACGGTACGTCTTCTTCCTCCTCTGACCCTTCACACTCTTTGTTCACTTTGTCTTTGATGTCTGTGATAGAGGAGCAAGTGGAGGCCCTTGGAGATGACGAGCTGGCTTTGCTCATCACTAGGTTCTCACGGTTTCACAACAACCGTTTGAACCGACGACGTGGTGGCTCGGCCAAGGGGTGCTATCATTGCGGTGATGAGGATCACTTCATCGCAAACTGCCCCAAGAAAGCTGCGAGTGTCTTCACCAAGCGCAAGGACAAGCGCGAGCACCACTTCGAGGACAAGCACAAAGCCAAGGGCGGCTACAACCGAAGGTCCTCCAAGAAGGTGATCGACAATGTGAAGGCCAAGCACCGATCCTTCCTTGCCTCCCTCAGCGACATCGATGCCTCCTCCGACAAAGGTGCTTCCTCAAGCGATTGTAACACCTCAAGTTTTAAGCATAATTAAACTATTCTTAATTAAAAACCTAAAGCATTCATTACATGAAGCATTCATGCATAGCATCATCATTTCATGTGTTATTCCTTTTGCTTTGATCCTTGTTTGTTAAATATGTTTAAGCTTGAATAACCATGCCAAATACAATCTTTAGTTAATGCTTTAATTATGTTTTGAAACTAGGTTTAATTTCCTGAAATTTAATTGTCTTAGCAATATTTAAAAATAATGTTCTATAGGCCTTCATTTGAGTTTGATTGTCTAGTTTAAAATGTTAATCTAATTTGATCTTAATGTTAAAAGCTTTCTTGTGCAGTTTTTAATTCTGAGCAACTTTTGTTTATGCACCAAAACCTGAAAAAGAGTTTAAATTGATGAAAAGATGGCTTGAAACAATTTTGGAAAATTAAAAAAATGAAAACAAAAATAGAAAAAGGGAAAACCTCACCTGGTGGGTCGGCGCTCCACTTCCGGCCCAGCGGCCGAAGCCGGCCCGAGCCAGCGCGCGCGCCCGTCTCCTGCACGCGCCTCACGCGCAGAGCGCTTGCGCCGACCGCGCACAGACCGTGGCCACCGCGTGGACGCCATGGGCGCCGCTGCCCACCGCGTGGCCGCCATGCGCGTCAAGGACGGCCGCGTGGCCACTGAGCTCTGGCCGAACTGCACCTACACCCGAAGCGGACGCGTCCCAGTCCTCCCTCCCTCCTTTCTGTCCCCTTCGCTCTCTCTCCCTCGCCTAAACCTAGCGCAGCAGCAGCCGAGCGCCACCGTCGCCTGCACCGCCGCTCGCCGCGCCGTTCCCATAGCTCTGCTCCACGCTGCCGACCACCGTGCGCACCGCAGCTCCGCCACACCACCCCGCCTCCGCAACGCAGCAGCACCGCCACGGTAAAGCTTCACCCGGCGCCAATCGTGCGCCGCTGTGCCGCGACCGCCGGAGCTCTCCTCCGCGTGTTTCGCGCCGTTTCGCGCTGCCTTCCCCTTCCCTTTCTCCTTTCGGTGCTCGGCAAGTTCCGTGGTGTGCCCGCGTTTCTCGACCGCCGCTTCTTGTGCTGCGTCGCGGCGTGAGTCGCCCGGGCATCGCACGCTGTCGCCACCGCGCCGCCATGGCCAGCGGGGAGCTCGCCGCAAGCTCCCATGCGCCTCGTGGGACCACCACCGTCTTCTCCTCGCTCAGGCGGAGCCGGCCAGAGCCTCCACGCCGCCGGAGCCATCGCCGTCGGCGAGCAGCGCCGCCGCGGTGTACGCTTGCGTGTGTGTATGTGCGTGTGTGTGGCTGACGTGTGGGCCCTAGGCCCCACCGGTCGGTCATTGGTGCGTGTGTCTGTGTGTGTTCCCATGTGCGCGTAGCGTTTTAGGTTTAAATCAGAGAGAATGATTTTCTTTATTTCTTTGTGAATCTTGTAAATTGAATATAAAATCACAGAAAAATGCTAAAAATGCCAAACTTGTTTTGTTCGGTTTCTTTTGTCGATATCTATAGTTTGGTGTATGTTGCATGATTTTTTGTATAAGTTTTCTGTGTAGATTTAATTAATCTTGTTTAAGGCTGAATCTTGTAAAATGCATAGTTATTAATTGATAGCTCTGAAAAATGTGAAACTTGTTTTGTTAGATTTCATTAGAAGAGATCTATCTATGAAAAATATGAGCTACCCTATGTTCTGTTTAGCAAATCTGTGTAGGGTTTAAAATGTGCTAAATAACTATGTTAATGAATTTTAATAACTGTTTGATGCAATATAAATAATTGGTACTTTTTCTGAGGTATCCTGATATTTAGTAGATTTAAATAAAAATGTGTGCTGATCTGTTTGATGCTTTTCAAAGTATAGCTTGTTTGCAAGTGTTATTCTACCTTAATAGGAAGGGCTATGATATTAACCTTGCATGTTTAAGTTGTTAAGTGGATGAGTAATTTTAAGTGTTACCTGCAGCACTTTGCATACATATCATCTCATCATGTTCTCAGCTGAGTAGGAATCCGATTCGAATCGCCATCGCTCCTAGTTAGAGAGCACTTGACTAGGGGAATGACAACATTTACACGACTATGAAACTAATGTTGGTGATCCGGTGTATGGAAAGCCTGGAATGATGATGGATATCTTGTATGTTTAAATCCAACATGTTTGGCATAGATTAGTGGCTAATGTATATGATAGGTAATATTACTAAAAGTTGTTGCTATATCTTTACTAAAACTTGAAAGGTTAGTCGCATGCTTTTTCACAAAAAAGTCAGCTAAACCACCATAAGCCTTCATCCCCCTTGGAGTCTTTATTTTTGTTTATGGCGGGTAGGTCTCGCTGAGTACCTTCTTGTACTCAGGGTTTTATCCCATATTCTTTTGCACATGGTCAGCTCCTGCATGGTTATTGTGTGAACTGTCTCTACCCCGTTGGGGATGACTTCTAGACCATGGGCTTGATCACTTCCAGACTCTTCTTTTGTTGTTGCGGGATATGTCCCTAGTCTGGCACTTTATTAAGAACTACTTTGGAGATTATTGTGTTAAAAGACTTCCGCTTCTCTTTGAATTTGAACAATGGTTTGTAATAACTGTTGAGTCTTCGCACTCCGATACTAATTTGTTATTGTAAACTTTATATCATGTTAATGGTTCTACTGGACTATCTCGATCTTGGCTGTGTTGTGGAAATGTTTGAAATCCTTCGAGATTTCATGGATTACCGGGACTATATGGGCTCAAGTGCTATTAAGCGGCAGTTAATTCGGCTACTTTAGTACTTGATCTCTTATAATTCGGACGGTTCTGTTACAGCGATGATGAGTCGAAGGGAAAGGTTGAGGATAAGTTCAATGGCCTATGCTTCTACGTCGACGCCAAGCACGGTGGCTTTTGCACCATGATGATTTAAGAAGGCAAGGTCAACAAGCGCAACGATGACTCCGACTATGACTCCGACAGACCCGAGGTATCACCCACCATCGAATCCCTCTCTCTCGAGCTTGAGTCTCTGAACGACACCTTGATGAGTCAGGATGCTTTGCTCAAGCGTTCCGCGTGTGAGAGGAACGATTTCAAGGCTAAGTATCTTAGCGTGTTGCATGAGCTAGAGTTTGCTAAGGCATCGGTGGTGGTTACCGAGGAGGTAGAGTGTGATGCTTGCGCCATTCACATGTCTGATCTTGTCACTCTCCAGGACAAGTATGGCACTCTACTAGAGGAGGTCAGTGAGCTGAAGGCTAGGCCTAGCTTACTTGGTGCATGCAAGTCTTGCTTAGGCTTGCATTCTGAGCTGGCACAGAAGGATGCTAGGATCACTGTGTTAGAGAAGGTCAGCTCAGATAGCACTAGAGAGTCGGATCGCTTTGAGGCTTTGGAGCTTGACATCGAGTCATGCAGACACGACAAGATGCGTATCGAGGAAGAAAACACATACCTTCGGTCCATCTTGAGATGGGTGTCTTGCCGAGAGCCGCAGTTAGGGATGTTGCTTAGCCAATACAAGCGGGCCGGCAGCATGGGAGTAGGCTTTTCTATAGGTTGGAAGGATGATAGCACACATGTTCGGTAAGATCGGTGAGTGCAGTGGTTTGAGCATGAGTGAGAAACCCACCACACCTCCCAAGTTTACCAAGTTTTCCCCACATAAGCCTACCGACCCTACCAAGTTACCTATGAGAGACGGTGTGTTTGAGGAGCCACCCAAAACCACTCCACAGAAGCAAGTGTGGATTGCCAAACCGAACTATCTTCGCAACTCACTTGGCACTGCCAGACATCTCTAGTGATCCCCTTCCTAAGAAAGCTAGAGCCACCCAACCCACTATTGGCACAAATTATGACCCAGTTTTATATAACTAAAATGTTGCCAATAACTCAGGATCGAGGAGAAAACAATCATCACATGAGTATTCTTTATTAAATAACAAGTTCCACATATCCATGAATATTTTAATGCAGATATAAGGAAATGGAACAAAAGAGACCCAGTGGGACCCACATAGGGGGTCGGCCGACCCCACTATGGGCCCACCAGGTCTCTCCCTCGGCCATGATCCAGGAGAAACCCTTCAGAATGATTATCAACCATCAGATCACCTTGTGTTTTCTCCCAACGGCTCACAAGCAATGTACAAGGATCCATGGGCCCACACCAAAGAGATCAACATGACAAACACTTCAGAACGAGCAACCACTTCACATGACAGGTGGGACCAGCACCAGGATGGACGAGGTGGGCCAGGGACCCCTAGGGTGGTTCGGCCGAACCCCCCCTGGGCCCACCTTGCCCCCACTCAGACCCTGACTAGTGGGGCCACACCCACAAGGCCAGGGGATGGCCCACTGGCCATAGGGTGGTTCGGCTGAACCACCCCCATGGTCGGTTGGGTCACCCTCAACTGCCATATCAAAGCACACATGTTGGAAATCCAATCCGTCCATTCTAGGCGGTTGTATGACGGTTTGATCCAAGGGAGGAGGATTGAAGCTCCTTGGATCGATGATGTGGCACTGGAGTAGCCCCTACTCCACCCCCCACTATAAATAGAGGCCTAGACCTCCCTCTCTAATCATGATGTAATCAATACAAACCACTGTTGTTATCAAGTGGAGATTAGTATAGTGGTGTTCTCTAGTGTGGGAGTTAGAGTTGAGTTGAGCTTTGCTCGGGCTTTCCAGAGTTGTCTTCCCGGAGGATCTAGTATAAGCTCTTGTATCTTTCCCTTTGTAAGACTTTACTTATTCAATACAATATTCCTTCGTTACTTTACTTAGTCTTTGCTTTGTGCAATATTATACTTGTTATAGTATTGGTGTGGTTTATCTTGTCAATTAGTTGTTATAAACTAGATTGAGATCCTTGTGGCATTTCCTGTATGCGATCATCGCCTGTTATAGGGTGCTCTAGTTGTCGTATACACGATTAGAGTAGTAAGAATAGGTGTAAGCGTGGTGCTTATACTTAATCTCACCTTTGGTTATAGCTTGTTGCATGGATTGTTTCTGGTAGCTAGCAAGAGGTGATAGCCTTGTCTAATCATTGTATTCCACCACATGTTTATAGGAAAGTTCTTCAAAGATAAGGCCCCCGTAAGAAGAGGGCACGGTCCGGTAGGAGTTTTGTCCTCCTACTGATCTATCCCCTCGCCTAGCATACTTGTACTAAGGAATCAATTGATGTTTGTCTCAGTTGAGTGCCATAGTTAAATCCACAAAGGTAGAGTTGGAATCATAGGAGTCCTTTACTCTCTCGTTGTCCTCCCACATAGTTATACTCACTAGTCATCTCTTACTTATCTTTACCGGTTTGTTACATCATCACCTTCCTATCATTATATCGATTACCCCCTTACACTAGTTGGTACTAAATTGAGGTGATCTCTAGGATCTCTCTTTTATTGTCATTTCTAGCTCTGCTTTCCTTTGGGAGAATATAAATACGATACCCCGGAATACTCCTGGGTGAAGTGCTACAACGGTATAATTTGTGCGCTTGCGGATTTATCCAATAGTCATAAGAAATACCAACACCCACCAAGAGAGTGCCTACCAAGAGTGTAGTAAGGTACCATTGTGAGTATTGTGAACGGGATGGGCACTTGGTTGAGTTTTGCTTTAGGAGGAAGAGAGATGATCGGAGGCAGGTTGAGTTGAACAACCAGGAAATGTACCACCCACGAGTTGGGGTGCGTGAACCAGAAGTTCAGAGGCGCACTTCTAGGCCTAGAGATACAATGACTCAAGGTTCTAGGCCTCAGGAGGAGAGACCACGTGGTGGTCGTGCCCGATGGGTTACCGGTCGTGACCCATACGACTACGGGCCTCGTGGCGGTAGCTTTACTCCACCCTTCTCTAGCGGACCACGTTTTTCCTATCGTGGTGATCGCTATCCCCCCGTGGGGCAGGAGATATTTGGTTTTTCTCCTAACCCATTCTTTGGGCAAGTGGGACAACACTCGTATCCTTCACAGTTTACTAACCCCAGTGTTGGTCCGTTTGCTCACCCTATGTCTTTTTATTGATGTAGGAAGGAGGACTGGAGGAGACTTTGCTTGTGGATTCCGGATGTTCACACCATATGACCGGAAGTGCCAAGTGGTTCTCCAGCCTCGACCCCGTGCACCACACTGAGTATATCACATTCGGGGACAAGAGTAAAGGTAAGGTTGTCTCCCGAGGGTCAATCCGAGTGAACTCTTCTTTTGTCCTCAAGGATGTTGCTTTGCTTGCGAATTTGCATTTTAACATTCTCTCGGTTTCGCAACTCCTTGATGATAGTTTTGAAGTGAGTTTCAAGTCTAATCTCTCTCGGATTTTGGACTGTCATGGTGATCTTGTTTGCCGGATTTTGCCCTTCGGGAAGGTTTTTCGTGCGGATTTTTCTATGTTTCCAATCGCATTTTTCTCCGAGCTTTAAAGAAGAAAACTTCTTATGAGTTGCGATTTGGGAGACCACCCAAGGTAAGTCACCTACGGGTGTTTGGGTGCAGGTGTTTCATCCTCAAAAAGGGCAGTAAGTTGGATAAATTTGAATCACGGTCTTCTAACGGTATCTTTCTTGGTTATTCTACTCACTCTCGTGCTTATCGTCCACTTAACCTTGAGACTAACCGAGTGATGGAGACTTTTGAGATTACCTTCGATGAGATGATGCCCTGTAATTCCACTGCTTTTGAGCTTGCAGGTGATGATGAGGTGAACACTAGCATCTTCGTGGAGGAGGAGCAGGACGACGCCGATTGGGGTGATCCCGAGCCAACTCCACGGCTACCCCCGTCGACCCTGCGACGTCCACTTTGGCTCACGGTCCCGATCCGACTACTTCCTCTACATGGGGGTCATTCGAGCAGCTTCCTCAGTCGGTGCCCGTTGCACCTGAGGGAGCTCCAGCTGTTGTCGAGGGGGAGGCCACTTCGTCCAGGCAGGCTCCCCGCCACATCCAGCGGCAGCACCCACCGGAGAACATCATCGGCGACATCGATCGTCGAGTCACGCGGTCTAGGTCCTATCTCTCTCACTTTGCTCATTCGACTTTTGTTACGTCTTTTGAGCCCCGAGATGTTGGACACGCTTTGATGGATCCGGATTGGGTTAATGCCATGCATGAGAAGTTAGAAAACTTTGAGCGAAACCGCGTTTGGGTCTTAGTTCCTGCACCACCTAGTTGCCACCCCATAGGTACCAAATGGGTTTTCAAAAACAAACAAAGTGAGGATGGGGTGGTAGTGCGCAACAAGGCTAGGTTGGTAGCTCAAGGCTTTTGTCAAAAGGAGGGAATAGACTATGAGGAAACCTTTGCTCCTGTAGCTCATTTAGAAGCCATTAGAATCCTTTTAGCTTTCGCGGCTTCTAAGAGTTTTAAACTTTTTCAAATGGACGTTAAAAGTGCTTTCTTAAATGGCTACATAGAGGAGGAAGTTTATGTTAAACAACCTCCCGGTTTCGAAAATCCCAAGTTTCCAAACCATGTTTTTAAACTTCACAAAGCTTTGTATGGTTTGAAAGAAGCCCCTAGAGCATGGTATGATAGGTTGAAAACGTTTTTGCTTGCTAAGGGTTTTAAAATGGGATCGGTAGATAAGAAACTTTTTCTCCTCAAGCAAGGCAAAGACACTCATGCTCTTGTTGCCAAGTTTGCAGATCTTATGAGCAGGGAATTTGAGATGAGCATGATGGGAGACTTGACCTTCTTTCTCGGGTTGCAAATCAAGCAAACCCGGGAAGGGACGTTTCTGCACCAAGGAAAGTACACGAAGGATATCCTGAAGAAGTTTGACATGGGCGAGGCAAAGCCCCTCTCGACGCCCATGTCGACTACAACTGCCTTGGATGCGGACAAGGAAGGAGAGGCGGTGGATTAGACGGAGTACCGAAGCATGATCGGGTCGCTTCTGTACTTGACATCGACTCGGTCGGACATTCAGTTCGCCGTCTGCTTGTGTGCACGCTTTCAGGCGTCCCCACGGACTTCTCACAAGCAGGCGGTGAAACGCATCATGAGGTATTTGTGCTTCACTCCTAAATTTGGACTTTGGTATTCCACCTCTTCTTCTCTTGAGCTTTGTGGTTATTCTGATGCCGACTTTGCCGGATGTCGTCTTGATCGGAAGTCCACTTCTGGGACTAGCTAGTTTCTTGGGTCTTCCTTGGTGTCTTGGTCTTCTCGCAAACAATCTAGCGTGGCACAGTCGACGTGCGAAGTTGAGTACGTTGCCGCGGCTAGTTGCTCTCAAATGATTTGGATGATTGCCACTTTCAAATATTTTGGTCTTGTGCTTCTAAAGGTGCCTCTGCTTTGCGATAGCACGAGTGCAATTAGTGTGGCCAAAAATCCCGTGCTTCACTCTAAGACCAAGCACATTGAGGTTCGCTTTCACTTTTTGTGAGATCACTACAGGAAGGGCGACATTGACCTCCAGCATGTCGAGACCCAAAACCAACTTGCGGATATTCTCGCAAAACCTTTGGATCAAGCTGCGTTTTCGCGCCTTCGGGACGAGTTGGGTGTTTGCTTCCCTTTTTAGTTGAGGGAAGCTCTTTGTGTATCATAGTTCTTTTTGGTTCTTATTTGTCTTTTCTTTCTTTTTCTTTGGTGTCCTCTTAGTGTTAATTGGTGTCAGTTTCCATTATGCATCTCATTTGCATTTGTGACATAGTTCATTTTAAGCTTCATATCTATAGCCGATATAATGAATCTATGCTCTGTTTGAGGTGTTTTATGTGTCTATGGTGTTTCCTAACTTATACTCTCTTTGATCTCTTGATATGCAATAGAGCTAACTTAGAAAAAACTTTAAAACTAAATTTAATTCTCCATGTCACCTCTAAAATGGCACTACCATGTGTAGGCTTTTGAAGATCCTTCTTGGTTGTTTTGTATATAGCTTGTAACTATGGATCTTCATTGTTTCATTCACTTCCATTGAGCACCATGATTAAAATTAATCAAAAATGAAATTGCTCTCTGTTTTGTGAATTGGAAAGATCGAGATGGGTTTGCATTGTGAGCACTTCACCGTGTGTTCGAGACTGCTTCCCATATGGGTTGAACTTGAACAATGTCGTGTATGACCATAACTGGTGTGTCAAGCTCTTTGGCTTCGCCCGGTTGGTAAGCAGTGGATCACCTTTCTTACAACCACTCGCATACAACTTAAATGTGCCTAAAACTGAATTTTGGCTGCGAAACTCTGAAAATTGAAAAACATATTCAGTTGGGTCATTGGCTTGTTGTATGAACTGTGCCAGGGATAGTTCTACTTGATATACATGAGATTGCTTTGAGATAGATCCTATCTTGTTTGCCATGTTTATATGTCTCTAGGATGTGATACCCATTCCTTGCTCACACATGTAATCTTCTCTAGTTTGGCTTCTAAAGTGATCTTTAGCTCAACCTGAGTCTTTGTTGGGCACGTAGAGCTTTTCCTATTTTCACAAGATCACATCACTTAGAGCATCTATTCATTGTCTTAGCTCTATGTATGAAGTTTGTTGAACTCATTTTGCATATCATGGCATTTGTGGCCGGTTGTTGAGTTTTTGAGCTTTGATGAGCTACATGTGTCACCAAGGGGGAGAGATGTGTATTTCATTCCATTTTCAGCCATCTACTTCCAAGGGGGAGATAGAATGCATCTCATTGGTTTCATTGGTTTAGAGCTCCTTTGGTCAAGGGGGAGTTTTTGTGCTTCTCTTGCCTTAAGGCGTTCAATTGGTATCTTGCCTACGCTGAGCTTTTGCTAGATGTGTTGAGCCTTTGCCTCTTCTAGAGGGTCTAGCTTGCTTTATTGGCTTCGACAGGTTTCGATTGCTTCTTGAGCTTTAGTTGATTTAATTGGTATCTTTTGAGCTCCCTTAGTGCTTCAATTGGTTTTATGAGTTTTGAGAGTCTTTGATTGGTATCTTGGACTTGCTAGCGGTGTTGAGCCCGTTTCCTGCCTCTTCTTGAGGGCTAGCTTTGTTTTGCTTGGTTGCGTCGAGCCGTTGCCCATGTCTTTGGGAACCAAGTTTTGGACTCGTTTTGCTTCTCTCAAGTGACCCTGTTTTGGCTTTCATAGCTTTTGGTCATTTGGAGAGCTTTACCTTGTGGCTCAAATCTGAAATGCACTTGTGTTGACAATGCACTCATCAAGGGGGAGATTGCAAACACATGGTGGATAAGTACCCATTTAGTTCAGTTTTGTGATGTGTGATTGCCCAACCCTTGAGCGTTTCAGTTTGAGTGTCTTAATTCTAACCCTTTGCGAAAGCAAATGTGTGCATGTCTATCGGCTTGTGGTGTGCAGGTGTTATGCCTAGTGACAGTGGTCAATGGCGTGGAGAAGGTCGAGTAGAGGCTTTCCGTGCCGATGGACTGAGAGTGGTGAAGGGTGGAAGCGGGCCTCGGACTGAGGGACCATGGGCGCCGGCGGACTAGCTGTGGTGACTAGTACTTGGCACCGGCGAGTGCGACAAGACATGGAGGTAGACCGAGTCGACCAAGTCAAGACGGCGGACGAGCGGGTCGAGCGGAGGCTCATGGGACTCGGAGTCCGACCGGGTGAGGACAAGGTGGCTCGAGTCGAGCGGTTTGGTGGTTTGGGCCTCAAAACCATCCAAGGATGGTTTCCGAGTTTGGGCCTCAAAACTCGGGGTTCGGTAGTTGAGCCCAAAGCTACCGGTGGCGGGTTTCCTGGGTTTGGGGCTCAAAACCTAGGCGGAGCTTCAGAGGAAGCGGGGATGGCACATGGCGGAATCTTGGAGGTTGCATCGAGGCGACGACAACTCCTAGCAGGAAGCGGGGCCGTCCATTCAAAATACAGGAGATATTTTCCGGAGCTTGGACTACAATGCTTAGGCTAGGTAGTTCACTCATGTATCTAAAGGGGTCTTTGGCAAATAGCCAAAGCCTGTTAAATAGGGGATGAAGGGGTATCCCTCATCCCACCTCTTGAACTCTAGTCATTTGTACCACCTCTCTCTCTCTCTACTTCATGAGGTCCCTAGTGTAAGGATTTGCACTTTGATTTTGTTGGGAATCGGAGGCCTTAACCTCTGTAAGCCATGGCGGCTTTGATTTGGTGATTGTGTCTCCTTTGCTTGTGTTCTTTGCTAATCGTGTTTTGCTCCTCTCTAATCCTCTTTGTTCATGCGATGATTTCTCTTGATTGAGAGCAAGTTTTGCGATTCCATTTGAACCAAGTTGTGCGGGATCACGAGTAGATGATATACACCGAAGGGCTTTGCCCCAAACCTTGTGAGGACATAGATCGAGCAATTTCTATTTGGTGTTCTTTGTTTTTGGAGTTTTTCCCGAATTTCTTTTACGCCCGTTGATTCGATCCAAATTGAGTGAGGATTCTCTAGGGATAGCTCCTCCATAGGCTTGGGATCATGCCCACAAAGTTTGGTGGCCATTGGAGAAGATTTGGTTGAGGATCCTTGGAGTTTTGGGTTGAGGCGATTTGAAATCGCCCCCTTTTCTTCTCTGTTTGAGAGCTCGCGGACAGTCCGGGTCATAGCCGCGGACAGTCCGCCTATCGGGCACGGGCAGAGGAGCCTCGGGCTGTTTTTCTGACTCAACCGTGGATAGTCCGCCATCTGCCCGCAGACAGTCCAGAAATTGCCTGTAGCTCGTTCAGTTTTGACACAGAACGGTGTGTTTTTGGAGTTTTGGCCGGCGGACAGTCCGGCGCAGACCGCGGACAGTCCGGGCCTACCCTGTTACCGGGCGCGAACAGTCCGGCAGCCCAGCGCCGACAGTCCGGGACATAGACAGAACCAAGTTCAGAAACTTGGTGTTTCGGGCAGCTGAAAGGCGGACAGTCCGGGAAATTTGGTGGACAGTCCGACGTGTGTTTCTTCTGTACAACGGATAGTCCGAGCCTGGGGTCTGGATAGTCCGGGAATCCCCAGGAAGCTTGTTTTTCCTCCGTTCTTTCGCGAGCTATTTTTCGTCCGTCTCCGACCGCTCCGCTGCATCTCTAGGGTCCTTCCTAAGGTGTCCACCTACTTGTTAGGTCGTGTGCGTGTCGTTTCTTCCGAGCTCGCTTTTTTGGTGTGATTTTGGGACAAGGATCAAGAAATAGAAGTTTCCGAAAGGAATTTTTATTTGGCTCCCATTCACCCCCCCCCCTCTGGTCGCCATTCTCGGTCCGTCATCACTTGACTCAATCAACCCTCACAACTAGAGTGGATGCACACTTGATCTCTTGGATGAACTAGGGATGGAAGATGGATGGATGGATTCGCAAATCACTCTCTCTTTGTCTCTCTAGGGCTCTTGCTCTCTTCCCAACCTTCTCAAAGATCTCAACAACTGAAATAAGCAAAGGCCAGGTGGGAAGGCAAGGGGTGGAGTATAAATAGTCCCCCCACACACTCAGCCCTCGAGCTGAGAAATAGGCATTTTAAGTTGGCGACGGACGCTCTGTCGCTAGCCCTAACGGCTAGTTCCTGTTCACGTCAGCAAGCGACGGACGCTCCGTCGCTTGACGATGGTCGCTGCTCCCGAGCGTCCGGCGCCAACTGGCTGCTCTCGGGTTTCTGGGAAAAATTTCCCTGACGCTTGCTAGCATCCGACGCCATGCCGACAGACGCGTCTGTCGTAAAACGGACGATTTTGGAGCTCTCTGTGTTGGCGACGGACGCTGCTAGGTTTCCATCCCAGCATCTGGCGCGACAGACAGTGTTCGTCACCTCTGGCCTCAGCGTCCGACGCTCAAAAAAGCTCTCTCACAACTTCGGTTTTCGTCATGATGAATATGGAAGTTGTTCTAGGCTATCTTACGGTCACCATAGGCTTGCTTAGAGATAAGAAAGTCAAGTGTGTACCACACCTAAGTCAAGAAGATTTCTGCTAAGTCAAGCTACTATTCTAGACCCCTCTTGACAGTACGGTCAAAGATCAAATAGAAGTCCTATCTATGCTAAGTGCCCTTCATCTCCTTATGGCACTTAGACCTATTACTCTAGGGTCTTCATCATGTCTCTTTGAAATCTGAAATGATATCCATCTTGAGGGCTAAGTGATAACCATTGATTCTCATTCACATTGATCACTATGGCTAAGCTACGCATAGCCTCTGCAAAACACACATTAGCCATAATAACCTTTTACTTGTCGTTAATCACCGAAACCTAATAGGGCTATGATTCTTCAATATCCCCCTTTTTGGTGATTGACGATAATACTCCTCAAGTATAAGATATAAGAGATGAATGGTTAGGATATCAAGTGACTTGGTTGAGGTGAGCAAGGGTTAGTGAATAAGAGTCAATGATACTTGCTCATCCTAGCCAAGCCACAAACATGGTACTCAATGAATATGAAATAGAAACGGAGTACCTCATGATATTCTCATCAAGATATCAAAGTATGGTGTGGAAGCTCAACTAATATAGAATAGAGACATATCATGAACAAAGTGACAACTCACAAGATGTATTAGTGAAAATCAAGAGTTTGTCACACAACCACATACACAAGAATCTCACAAGCATCACACAAACATAGTGCATATAAAGATAGACATGATGCATGAGTACAAGGAAAGTAAATCATAGAAGTAAGATCAAATCTCTCGCCCTATCTCTAATACTCAACTTCTCTCCCCCTTTGGTTCTAAGCACCAAAAACTATGGATCAGTTGGAGCATCTGGAAGAGAAGAAGTCGTTGTGCGAGGACAAAGTTCGAACTGTGAGTAGTCTGGACTATCGTCATCACTGTCCTCTGGTGCCTGACCCTCTGAAGCTGGTGCTGTCTGAGAAGTGGTCTGGGTAGGCTGAGCTGACTCTCCTAACTCCCCCTGAGGCTCTGAAGGTGTGACTGGATCAACTGGAGCCTCTAACGGGCCTGCCTAGGTAGTAGTGGGCTCAACAACCCGGCAAGTGTAAACACGAGGTGGAGGAGAAGGTGCCACTGCTTGCTCTGCAAGAGCAACTGCTGCCACTATCTTAGCTGGCTGACCCTCTGACTGGGCTGGAACTGCTGACTCCACTGCCTCAACTGCAACCGTAGTGGCATCTATGGTGATAGCAATAAGGGGAGGTGTGGTGATAGTCTAGGTCGAGCAGTCAGGTCCGATCTCCGACGAGGCAACTGAAGACAAGTGAGTGCCTGTCGCCGGAGGAGGAAGCTCTGTTGGCTGAGTGTCTGGAGTTGCTGCAACTTGTAAGTCCTCACTGGTGATCTCTCTATATGAAGCTGTGAGGTCACGAGTAGCCTCCTCAATGGTAGCCCCCCGGGTAGGTGTGAATCATGTCTGAAACTCACCGGGGGAAGCTAACCATGATGACACCTGGGTCATCGGCGTCTGGTACACTGAAGAAACTGGTGCCTGACTCTGCTGTCCATAGAATGGTAAAGCTGGAGTAGACACCACTACTAGCGAAGGCTGAGGCTGGGAGGTATACTGTTGCTGAGATGTCCCGGGCAACTAGAGCTGTGGAGTGTAAGAGGGTTCAGAACTGGAACTAAGAAGTCTCTCAAGAATCTGAGTCTGTGTCCTCTGCATCTATGCCTGTTGCCTCTGGTAGGAAAGAAATTGCATCTGAAACTCATCCTACCGCTGCTGAGACTAGGCCTGAGCCACTAGCTACTGCGCTGCGAGTCTCCTGACGTCTTCTGTCTGACGACGCTGCTCCTCTGACTGTCGTTGCTGCTCCTCAGCCTGACGAAGGAGCTCCTCAGTCTATCGCTGCTGACTTTGCTGCATCTGTGTAAGCAGGGCTATCAAAGTAGCCTGAGAAGAGTTGGGAGCAAGTGGTGGACCCACCGGCCTCATGGTCGTGAGACTTAGGTACATACTCTGGGATCGGTCGGTAGTCCTCGTCTGAGCTGTCTGACAGGAGGTCCTCTTTGTAGGTGTCGTCAGCAGTTGCATCTACCTAAGCATATAACTCTGCCAGCTCTGACTCGGCAAGCTCCTAAACTACAACATCCTCCTACTCCTCTGTGTCCGGCAAGATGCTGGTGTGGCGTGTGTGAGGGCCCTGAGCACGTCTGCCTCGTCCTCTGCCACTGTGGGAGACCAGCTGACTCATGTTGTAATCCGGTAAGACAATGGCGGAGTTGGTGAGAGTAGTCATGAGCACACGAGACTCGCCACGACATACCATTAGATAAGAAATCCAATGCCCGTACTGTAACTGCCGGTGGCCTCTCAAGTCTGATGCTATAATATCCTCCATCTCACTGACGATCAAGTCCCAAATGTCGAACTTCACCATCCGGACTATATGAGCTAGGAGCCACAGCTGAAGTCGAGTCAGTGTCTCGCGGGCTCCTACTCTGGGAAGGTGGTACGCCTGATGACCTCGTTCAGCATACGGGTAGTCGGCGTGAGGTCACGCGTGCGGCGACTGGACCCTTCCCCAAACGGCTGTAGAAAGCAAGGACATACAATGTCCACCGACGGATCCTGGTCAGCCAGATTGAACCATCATGAAGGAAAGTATCAGAATTCTTTTTATAATGCGAACACAAGGTGGATAAGTACCCATGTATGTTCAATTTTATGATGAGTGATAGTCCAACACGTGAGTGTTTCAGTTTGAGTGGCTTACCCTAACCCCTTGCGAAAGCAAGTCTGTGCATGTCTATTGGCTTGTGGTGTGCAGGTGCTATGCCAAGTGACAGTGGTCAATGGCATGGAGAAGGTCGAGTAGAGGCTTGTCGTGTCGATGGACTGAGAGCGGTGAAGGGCGGAAGCGGGGCTTGGACTGAGGGACCATGGGCGCCGACAGACTAGCTGTGGTTGCTAGTACTTGACACCAGTGAGTGCGAGAAGACATGGAGGTAGACCGAGTTGACCAAGTCAAGACGGTGGACGCGCGAGTCGAGCGGAGGCTCAAGGGACTCGAAGTCCGACTGGGCGAAGACAAGGTGGCTCACGTCGAGTGGTTTGATGGTTTGGGCCTGAAAACCATCCGCGTCGGTTTTTGAGTTTGGGCCAGAAAACTCGGGGTTCGGTAGTTGAGCCCAAAGCTACCGGAGACGGGTTTCCTAGGTTTGGGCCTCAAAACCTAGGCGGAGCTTCCGAGGAAGCGGGGATGGCACGTGGCAGAATCCTAGAGGTTGTGTCGAGGCGACGACAACTCCTGGCAAGAAGTGCGGCCGTCCCTTCAAATGGTCTGGTGGCTCTGCTGAGTTTTCCTACCACGCGTCGGACCATTCTTCTCGGTCCGACAGGGTAGTCCGGTGGTCTGGTCCGGAGGTCGGTGGCCTACTGGACTGTTTGGCGAGTGAGAACCGGACCACCTTCCTTGGTCCGGAGGTGGAGCCGAACTAGTCCGGAGCCTCTGGTCCGGAGCTAGGGTGCTCACTGTGTTGCTTTGCTTCAGCTGGACGAAGCGTCGGACCTGAGCTCTGGACTACTCTGCTTAGTCCGGTGGCTCTGTCCCAACTGGTCCGGAGCCTCTGTTGGTGTTGTTTTTCCTCCGTTCTTTTCGTGGTTTGTTTCTCCGGGTTCGTGGCTAGCTCCGCTGTGTTCCTAGGACATCTCCTAGAACATCCACCCACTTGTGGGTCGTGAGCCTAGTTCGTTCTTTGGGACGTGCTTTGGCCAAGGTTCAAGATCTTCTGAAAGGAATTTTTATTTGGCTCCCATTCACCCCCCCCCCTTTGGTCGCCGTTTCCGGTCCTTCAATTGGTATCAGAGCCGGTTAAGGATAAATCCACCTTACACGGTTCTTGATCCGTGAAGGCGACATGGAGCGAGGTGCTGGCAAACCTCCTTACTTTGATGGAACCAACTTTGCCTATTGGAAGGTGCGCATGTCCGCTTACCTCCAAGGGCTTGACAAAAAGTTTTGGGAGATCTGTGAGAATGAGAACTACGTGGTTCTTGAGGCTCGGATCACCGATGCCAAGGTTACGCAACATGCATCTAATGCAAGAGCCTGTAGCATTCTCTTCTCTGTCTGTCTCTTCCGGAGTTTGAGAAGGTTTCGAGTCTCACTACGGCACGGGAGATCTGGCAAACACTCTTGAGATATCATGAGGGCAACCCTCAGATCAAGTCCACACTCTTCGACACGTACCGTAGAGAGTACAAGAACTTTGCTCAGTTGGTCAGCGAATCTGTTGATGGGATGTTCACTCGCTTCCAATCTATCATCAACAAGATGTGTGCCAATCGAGCCAACTTGCCTTATGATGATCATGAGATGGCTATCAAGCTTTTGCATGCTCTTGATCGGAAGGTATGGGAGATGAAGGTGGCTTCCATCCAGGAGTCACCGGGCTATGATGCCCTGACCGTGGACGAGCTATTCAGCAAGCTCAAGTCCTCGGAGATTGACTACCAGACCCAGGCCAAGCTTGAGAACCCATCGAAGCCCTCTATGGAATTGGTTTCTGGCCCCGGCGGTACGTCTTCTTCCTCCTCTGACCCTTCACACTCTTTGTTCGCTTTATCTTTGATTTCTGTGACAGAGGATCAAGTGGAGGCTATTGGAGATGATGAGTTGGCTTTGGTCATCACCAAGTTCTCACGGTTTCACAACAACCGTTTGAACCGTCGGCGTGGTGGCTCAGCCAAGGGGTGCTACCGTTGCGGTGATGAGGATCACTTCATCGCAAACTGCCCCAAGAAAGCTGTGGGTGACTTCACCAAGCGCAAGGACAAGCACGAGCACCACTTCGAGGACAAGCACAAGCCTAAGGGTGGAAACCACCGAAGGTCCTCCAAGAAGGTGATCGACAAGGTGAAGGCCAAGCACCGAGCCTTCCTCGCCTCCCTCAGTGACATCGATGCCTCCTCCGACGGAGGTGCTTCTTCGAGCGATGACGAGTCCAAGGGAAAGGTTGAGGACAAGCTCAACGGCCTATGCTTCTATGCCAACACCAAGCACGGTGGCTTTTGCACCATGGAGATTGAAGAAGGCAAGGTCGGCAAGCATAAGGAAGGCCCCGACTACGACTACGACTCCGACACACCCGAGGTACCACCCACCGTTGAGTCTCTCTCTCTTGAGATTGAGTCTCTAAACGACACCTTGATGAGTCAAGATGCGTTGCTCAAGCGTGCCGCTGTTGAGAGGAATGACTTTAAGGCTAAGTATCTTAGCATGTTGTATGAGTTAGAGTTTGTTAAGGCATCAGTGGTGGTTACTGAGCAGGTAGAGTGTGTGATGCTTGTGCCATCCACATGTCTAGTCTTGTCCCTCTCCAGGACAAGTATGGCACTCTACTTGAGGAGGTCAGTGAGCTGAAGGCTAGGCCTAGTTTACTTGGTGCGTGCAAGTCTTGCTTAGGCTTGCATTCTGAGCTGGCACAGAGAGATGCTAGGATTGTTATGCTAGAGAAGGTTAGCTCAGATAGCACTAGAGAGTCGGATCGCTTTGACGCTTTGGAGCTTGAGATTGCATCGTGCAGACATGACAAGATGCATACCGAGGAATAAAACACATACCTTCAGTCCATCTTGAGCTGGGTGTCTTGTCGAGAGCCGCGGTTGGGGATGATGCTTAGCCAATGCAAAAGGGCTGGGAGTAGGCTTTGCTATAGGTGGGAAGGACGATAGCATATTCGGTAAGATCGGTGAGTGCAGTGGTTTGAGCGAGAATGAGAAACCCACCACAACTCCCAAGCTTACCAAGATCACTCCACCTAAGCCTACCAACCCATCTGAGTTTCCTATGAGAGATGGTGTGTTTGAAGAGCCACCCAAAACCACTCCACAGAAGCAAGTGTGGATTGAAAAACTGAACCATCTTCGCAACCCACTTGACACACTGCCAGACATCTCTAGTGATCCCCTTCCTAAGAAAGCTAGAGCCACCCAACCCAACAAGAGAGTGCCTACCAAGAGTGTGGTGAGGTACCATTGTGAGTATTGTGAGCGGGATGGGTACTTGGCTGAGTTTTGCTTTAGGAGGAAGAGAGATGATCGGAGGCAGGTTGAGTTGAACAACCGGGACATGTACCACCCACGAGTTGGGGTGCGTGAACCGGAAGTTTAGAGGCACACTACTAGGCCGAGAGGTACAATGCCTCAAGATACTAGGCCTCAAGAGGCGAGACCACGCGGTGGTCGTGCCCGGCTGGGTACCGGTCGTGACCCATACGACTACGGGCCTCGTGGCGGTGGCTTTACTCCACCCTTCTTTAGCAGACCACGTTTTCCCTATCGTGGTGATCGCTATCCCTCCGTGGGGCAGGAGATGTTTGGTTTTTCTCCTAACTCATTCTTTGGGAAAGTGGGACAACACTGGTATCCTTCACAGTTTACTAACCCTAGTGTTGGTCTGTTTGCTCACCCTATGTATTTTTATTGATGTAGGAAGGAGGACTGGAGGAGACTTGACTTGTGGATTCTGGATGTTCACGCCATATGACCGGAAGTGCCAAGTGGTTCTCCAGCCTCGACCCCATGCACCACACCGAGTATATCACATTCGGGGACAAGAGTAAAGGTAAGGTTGCCTCCCGAGGGTCCATCTGAGTGAACTCTTTTTTTGTCCTCAAGGATGTTGCTTTGGTTGCGAATTTGCATTTTAACCTTCTTTCGGTTTCACAACTCCTTGATGACGGTTTTGAAGTGAGTTTCAAGCCTAATCTCTCGGATTTTGGACTCTCGTGGTGAGCTTGTTTGCCGGATTTTACCCTTCGGGAAGGTTTTTCGTGCGAATTTTACTATCTCTTCCGGACCTTCTCGTTGTCTTCTTGCCAGTTCTTCTTCCGAGCTTTGAGAGTGGCATGGGAGATTGGGACATTTGAGTTTTGACTTGCTTGCAAGGCTTAGCTCAATGGACCTTATCCAAGGATTGCCAAAGCTAAAGTTCGAGAGAAGGATTTGGTTTGCCATCCTTGCAGGCATGGCAAGATGGTTGCCGCTTCCCATCCTCCGGTGACTGAGGTCATGACCACTCGACCCGGTGAGCTCTTAGACATGGACACAGTTGGTCCAGCTCGGGTCAGATCAAAGGGAGGGAAGTGGTATGTGGTTGTAGTCGTTGATGACTACTCGAGGTACTCTTGGGTGTTCTTTTTGGAGAGTAAGGATGACGCTTTTCCACTTGTTCGAGATCTGATTTTGAGATTGCAGAATGAGCTACCTAAGAATGACATGATAGCTATCCGCAGTGACAATGGCACAGAATTCAAGAATGCTCCATTTGCAACTCTTTGCTCTTCTTTGGGTCTCGATCACCAGTTTTCCTCACCTCACACTCCCTAGCAGAACAGTGTTGTTGAGCGTAAGAATCGAACCCTTGTTGAGATGGCCAGGACAATGCTCGATGAGCATAGGACTCCTAGGCGGTATTGGGCCGAAACACTCAGTTCTGCTTGCTATGTTTCCAATCGCATTTTCCTCCGAGCTTTCAAGAAGAAGACTTCTTATGAGTTGCGTTTTGGGGGACCACCAAGGTAAGTCACCTACGTGTGTTTGGATGCAGGTGCTTCATCCTCAAAAAGGGCGGTAAGTTGGATAAATTTGAATCACGGTCTTCTAACGGTATCTTTCTTGGTTATTCTAGTCACTCTCGTGCACTTAACCTTGAGACTAACCGAGTAATGGAGACTTGTGAGATTACCTTCGATGACACTATGCCCTGTGTTTCCACTGCTTTAGATCTTGCAGGTGATGATGAGGTGAACACTAGCATCTTTGTGGAGGAGGAGCAGGATGATGCCGATTAGGGTGATCCCAAGCCAACTCCACTGGCTGCCCCAGTCGACCCTGCGACGTCCACTTCGGCTCATGGTCCCGACCCGACTACTTCCTCTACATGGGGGCCATTCGAGCAGCTTCCTCAGTCGATGCCCGTTGCACCTGAGGGAGCTCCAGCTGCTATCGAGGGGGAGGCCACTTCGTCCAGGCAGGCTCCCTGCCACATCCAGCAGCAGCACCCACCGGAGAACATCATCGGCGACATTGACCGTCAAGTCACGCGGTCCAGGTCCTATATCTCTCACTTTGCTCATTCAGCTTTTGTTGCTTCTTTTGAGCCCCGAGATGTTGGACACGCTTTGATGGATCCGGATTGGGTTAATGCCATGCATGAGGAGTTAGAAAACTTTGAACGAAACCGCGTTTGGGTCTTAATTCCTCCACCACCTAGTTGCCACCCCATAGGTACCAAATGGGGTTTCAAAAATAAACAAAGTGAAGATGGGGTGGTAGTGCGCAACAACGCTAGGTTGGTAGCTCAAGGTTTTTGTCAAAAGGAGGGAATAGACTATGAGGAAACCTTTGCTCCCGTAGCTCGTTTAGAAGCCATTAGAATCCTTCTAGCTTTTGCGGCTTCTAAGCGTTTTAAGCTTTTTCAAATGGACGTTAATAGTGCTTTCTTAAACGGCTACATAGAGGAGGAAGTTTATGTTAAACAACGTCCCGGTTTCGAAAATCCCAAGTTTCCAAACAATGTTTTTAAACTTCACAAAGCTTTGTATGGTTTGAAACAAGCACCTAGAGCATGGTATGATAGGCTAAAAACCTTTTTGCTTGCTAAGGGCTTTAAAATGGGATCGGTAGATAAGACGTTGTTTCTCCTCAAGCAAGGCAAAGACACTCTCCTTGTCCAAATATACGTGGATGATATCATCTTTGGTGGTTCTTCTCATGCTCTTATTGCCGAGTTTGCAGATCTTATGAGCAGGGAATTTGAGATGAGCATGATGGGAGAGTTGACTTTCTTTCTCGGGTTGCAAATCAAGCAAACCCGGGAAGGGACGTTTGTGCACCAAGGCAAGTACACAAAGGATATCTTGAAGTAGTTTGACATGGGCGAGGCAAAGCCCCTCTCGACGCCTATGTCAACTACTACTTCCTTGGATGCGGACGAGGAAGGAGAGGTTGTGGACCAGACTGAGTATCGAAGCATGATCGGGTCGCTTCTGTACCTGACGGCGACCCGGCCGGACATTCAGTTCGTCGTCTGCCTGTGTGCTCGCTTTCATGCGTCCCCACAGACTTCGCACAAGCAGGCGGTGAAACGCATCATGAGGTACTTGTGCTTCACTCCCGAATTTGGACTTTGGTATTCCACCTCTTCCTCTCTTGGTCTTTGTGGTTTTTCCGATGCGGATTTTGTCGGATGTCGTCTTGATCGGAAGTCCACCTCTGGGACTTGCTAGTTTCTCGGGTCTTCTTTGGTGTCTTGGTCTTCACGCAAACAGTCTAGCGTGGCACAGTCGATGTGCGAAGCTGAGTACGTTGCCGCGGCTAGTTGTTGCTCGCAGTTGATTTGGATGATTGTCACTTTGAGAGATTTCGGTCTTGAGCTTACTAAGTTGCCTCTGTTGTGTGATAGCACGAGTGCAATTAGTGTGACCAAAAATCCCGTGCTTCATTCAAAGACCAAGCACATCAAAGTCCGCTTTCATTTCTTGCGAGATCATTATGAGAAGGGCGACATTGACCTCCGGTATGTCAAGACCCACAACCAGCTTGCGGATATTCTCACAAAGCCTTTGGATCAAGCTGCGTTTTCTCGCTTCGAGGCGAGTTGGGTGTTTGCTTTCCTTTTTAGGGGAGGAAAGTTTTTGTTGTTCTTAGTTCTTTTTGTCTTTTCTTTGTTTTTCTTCTTGATTGGTGTCTTATTAGTGTTAGTAGTATCATTGCATTTTGCATCTCATTTGCATTTGTGATAGTTCATTTTAAGCTTCATATCTATAGCCGATATAATGAATCTATGCTCTGCTTGAGGTGTTTTATGTGTCTATGGTGTTGTCTAACATAGACTCTTTTTGATCTTTATGATATGCAATAGAGCTAAGTTAGAAAAGCTTTAAAACTGAATTTAAATTCTCCATGTCACCTCTAAAATGGCACTAGCATGTGTAGGCTTTTGAAGATCCTTCTTGACTGCCTTGTATATAGCTTGTAACTTTGGCTCTTCTTTGTTTCATTCACTACCTTTGAGCACCATGATTAATATCTAAAATGAAATTGCTCTCTGTTTTGTGAATTGGAAAGATCGAGTTGGTCTGCATTGTGAGCACTTCACCGTGTATTCGAGACTGCTTCCCATATGGGTCGATACTTGAGTGGTGTCGTGTATGACCAAAACGGTGTGTCAAGTCCTTTGACTTCGCCCGGTTGGTAAGCAGTGGCATCACTTTGCTTACAACCACTCGTATATAACTTAAATGTGCCTAAAACTGAAAATTGGCTGCAAAACTCTGAAATTTTGGAAAATTCATTCAGTTGGGTCATTGGCTTGTTGTATGAACTTTGCTAAGGGATAGTTTTACTTGCTATATATGAGATTGCTTTGAGATAGATCTTATCTTGTTTGCCATGTTTAGTTGTCTCTAGGAGGTGATACCCTTTCTCTGCTCTCACAAGATTATGCTCTCTAAAATAGCTTCTAAAGTGATCTTAAGCTCAACTTGAGTCTTTGTTGGGCACGTAGAGCTTTTCCTATTCTCAGAGGATCACATCACTTAGAGCATCTATTCATTGTCTTAGCTCTAAGTATGAAGCTTTTGCACTCATTTTGCATTTCATGGCATTTGTAGTCGGATCTTGAGTTGTTGATGTTTGATGAGCTACATGTGTCAACAAGGGGGAGATATGTGCATTTCATTCCATTTTCAGCCATCTACTTCCAAGGGGGAGAAAGAGTGCATCTTATTGGTTTCATTGGTTTAGAGCTTCTTTGGTCAAGGGGGAGTTTTGTGTGCTTCTTTTGCCCTAAGGAGCTCATTTGGTATCTTGAGTGTGCTTTTGCCCAGGGGGAGCTTTTCCTAGATGTCTTGAGCCTTTGCCTCTTCTGGAGGGTCTAGCTTGCTTTGTTGGCTCCGACAGGTTTCGAGTGCTTCTTAAGCGTTAAGTGTTTTAATTGGTATCTTTGGAGTTCCCTTGGTGTTTCAATTGGCATTCTGAGCTTTGAGAACTGTGATTGGTATCTTGGACTTGCTAGCGGTGTTGAGCCCGTTTTTGTGCCTCTTCTTGAGGGCTAGCTTTGTTTTGCTTGGTTGCGTCGAGCCGTTGCCCATGTCTTTGGGAACCAAGTTTTTGGACTCGTTTTGCTTCTCTCAAGTGACCCTGTTTTGGCTTTCTTAGCTTTTTGGTCATTTGGAGAGCTTTACCTTGTGGCTCAAATCTAAAATGCACTTGTGTTGACAATGCACTCATCAAGGGGGAGATTGTGAACACATGGTGGATAAGTACCCATGTATGTTCAGTTTTATGATGAGTGATCGTCCAACATGTGAGTGTTTCAGTTTGAGTGGCTTACCCTAACCCCTTGCGAAAGCAAGTCTATGCATGTCTATCGGCTTGTGGTGTGCAGGTGCTATGCCTAGTGACAGTGGTCAATGGCGTGGAGAGGGTCGAGTAGAGGCTTGTCGTGCCGATGGACTGAGAGCGGTGAAGGGCGGAAGCGGGGCTCGGACTGAGGGACCATGGGCGCCGGCGGACTAGCTGTGGTGGCTAGTACTTGACACCAGCGAGTGCGAGAAGACATGGAGGTAGACCAAGTTGACCGAGTCAAGACGGTGGACGCGCGAGTCGAGCGGAGGCTCAAGGGACTCAGAGTCCGACCGGGCGAAGACAAGGTGGCTCGCGTCGAGTGGTTTGATGGTTTGGGCCTAAAAACCATCCGCGTCAGTTTCTGAGTTTGGGCCACAAAACTCGGGGTTCGGTAGTTGAGCCTAAAGCTACCGGTGGCGGTTTTCCTGGGTTTGGGCCTCAAAACCTAGGCGGAGCTTCCGAGGAAGCGGGGATGGCACGTGGCGGAATCCTGGAGGTTGCATCGAGGCGACGGCAACTCCTGGCAAGAAGCGGGGCCGTCCATTCAAATGAGTGAATGGGAGTTACCGACTTGGATTACAATGTCTTAGGGCTAGGTAATTCGGTCTTGTATCTTGGGGGGTCCGTGGGAAATATCCAAAGCCCTGTTAAATAGAGGATGAAGGGGTATCCTCATCCTCATCTCTTGCATTACTCTCTCTCCCACCTATTCCTAGGTTTTCCCTTCCCTAGCCTCTTCTTGCTTGAGATCCACCGCATCACCGGTGTAAGAACTTGTGATTGTTGCGAGGAATCGGAGGTCGTAACCTCCGTAAGCCATGGTAGCTTCGATTTGTTGATCGTGTCCCCGTTTTGCTTGTGTTCTTCCCATTTTGCTTTTGCTCTCTCTTTTTCTTGAGATGTTTTCTCTTTGTAGGGAGTAGCTCTTGCAAATCCGTTTGAACTAAGTTGTGCGCAATCGTGAGGAGCTTCTTTGCACCGAAGGAATTCTCCTCAAACCTCACGAGTGCGTAGATTTCTTTGTGACGTTCTTTGTTTTGCTCTCTTCTCCCCCAAATCCGAGTGTTCCTGTTTATCCTCCCCAAATTGAGCGATATTTCTTCGGGATAGCTCCCCAACTGCACTAGGATCATGCCTACAAAGTTTGGTTGCAGTTGGTGATCATTTGGTTGAGTTTTGGGAAGATTTGGCGGAGAGAAATTAGTTTTCGCGAGGAACAATTTTTCTCCTGTGAGCGTCGGACCACTTGCCCCTAAGCTCCGGACCAAGGCAAGTGGTCCGGTGGTCTTGACTTTTCCAGTGTCAAGCAGCAAGGGGCGTCGGACCACCCTCCGGGCCTCTTGGCTCTTAAGCTCTGGACCTTTGACGAGTGGTCCGGTGGCTCTGCTGAGTTTTCCTACCACGCGTCGGACCATTCTCCTTGGTCCGAAGGGGTAGTCCGGTGGTCTGGTCCGGAGGTCGGTGACCTACTGGACTGTTTGGCGAGTGAGCACCGGACCACCTTCCTTGGTCTGGAGGTGGAGCCGAACTAGTCCGGAGCTACGGTGCTCACTGTGTTGCTTTGCTTCAGCTGGACGAAGCGTCGCACCTAAGCTCCGGACTACTCTCCTTAGTCCAGTGGCTATGTCTCAACTGGTCCGGAGCCTCTGTTGGTGTTGTTTTTCCTCCGTTCTTTTCGCGGTTTGTTTCTCCGGGTTCGTGGCTAGCTCCGCTGTGTTCCTAGGACATCTCCTCGAACATCCACCCACTTGTGGGTCATGAGCCTAGTTCGTTCTTTGGGACGTGCTTTGGACAAGGGTCAAGATCTTCCGAAAGGAATTTTTATTTGGCTCTCATTCACCCCCCCCTCTGGTCGTCGTTTTCGGTCCTTCATATCAATTCACAGGTACAACCCACACAGGTCTCTGGAGTACACTCCGTACTCATGGCGAAAGCTGCTGTGGCAGCTCTAGCGGCATCCTGCTGCCAGAGACTGGGATTCAATAACATATGCCTTCTCTCCGACTGCCAACAGCTAGTCCAAATTCTCCAACATAAGAACCACTTCAATTCGCCAGATTGGAGAATCAAGCCTTACACACAGATCTTCAGGAACTTTGCGGCTTCAAATCAGGTCAGTACTCACAAGATCGTAGGAACCTTAATGTCACAACGGATGCTCTAGCTAGACAGGCTTTTCATGCAGTCACCTCTAAGAAATCGACTGTTCAATTCTCTTGCTCCTCTTGTAACCACCTATCGCAGCTCACAACAACTTATGTCTTTCTGAGAGGAGGACAAAAACAGTTTATGAAGTTGTTTTAAAAATAAATGTTTAGCAAAAAAAATAGCTCACAACAACTTATAAAACTTAGGTCCTTAGAGCAACTCTAACAGTTTGGCAAATAGGTTTTGCATAGTTGGTTTTGGCAAATAAAAACTCTTATCCAATAGTTTGGCAAATGGACTTGAAAATTTTGCTAAACACGCAAAAAGGAGGCGTACACACGCATATATGCGCCCGTGAAAGGCACATCGCATTCCCATCTCCCGTGACTTTTTCCCTCGAACGAGACTCCCACGCGTCATTCTTCCTTCCCGCGAAACCCCGGAGCCAGTCGACCGGTACCTGCTTTTGCTGTTGTTGTGCGATGGATTAGAGATGGGATAGATTACACTATGTGCTGATGCTAAATGTAAAGCTATAGAGAAGATAGGACCGAGACGTGCTGAACATACAGGTCCACAATTTTTGTTTTTGCCAAGTAAATTATGAGAAACTGTTGGAGATTAAATCTTTTTATATTTGCCAAATTAATTTAGAACAAGTGGCAAGGTGGAGAGATTGTGCCGAAATGGCGAAAGAAGAGAGAAGAAACCTAGAATATTTGTATATGTCCAAAATTTATTTGCCTAAGCCACACAACTAAATTTGTGTGCCCCTTTGTGCCCAGACATGTGCCCCGGCGGTTGTCCCCGGAGCCGGCCAGCCCACGCCCGCTGTCCTCCTCCTGCGTCCGCCGGGCGACAGGTTCAAATTTGAACGTGCGCCGCACCGCACCATAGCAGCAGCCAGCAGGCTAGTCATAAAAGCCACCCGAAAAAGGCACCACACCACGCCCACGCCGTGCTGAACTGCTGAGTACCCCCACGGCTCCCCACCGCATCATAGCACAATCAAGTGGCCCCACCACCACCCGCCGCAACCGCCGACCCCACACACATTCCTCCTCCCCCAATTTCCTTCCTTCTCCATCGGTCATCCCCTCCGCTCCGCTCCCTTCCTCTCCCTCTCCTTCGTGGAGTTCTTCGATCGAGTCCTCGGAGCCCGGAGCGCCTTGTCCAACAATCCGGGCCCGCCGCGCGAGCAACGGGGAGAGAGAAAGAGCCGAGTCTGAGCCTCGCCACAGGTTGAGGTTGGGCACCCGTCCGTCAAGATTCGGCCCGATCTGCTGCGGGACATGGAGCTGGACAGCATCGAGTGCGTGTCCTACTCCGACGGCATGGAGGACGACGACGACACCGCTGCCGTCACCTCGTCCCAGCTCCCTCGTCCCTTCCTCAAATCCTCATCCACCGCCGGTACCGCCGCGGCGGCCGTCAACGTGGTCGTCGTCTCCGACCGCGCCGGTGCCACCGGGCCGGTAGCCGGAGCGGGGCCGCTGGTGATATCGCCGGCCACGGGCGTGCACGAGCTACTCGAGTGCCCCGTCTGCACCAACTCCATGTACCCGCCCATCCACCAGGTCCGCCCCGCCCTGATTCCTTTCGTGCCTTCGTTTCGGGATCTTGGCATGTTACCCCTGCCAGGGTTGCCTTATCTGCTCCTACTCCCAATATAGGACTAGGATCTTTGTTGCTTGTGCTCGGGGTTCTTGGTCATGGGGACCCCTGATCTTTCTGTCCCCAGGAATGCGTAATCGGTACATTTGATACATAAGTAAGGGGAATAACTTTTGCTTCTTCAACTATCACAGATGCTTGGCCATGCGTCTTGCTCATGCTCTGCTTCCTGCAAAACGTATAGCTAACTGTGTAATAATTGCAGTTGAGATACACAGGAACATAAGATATGATTGTATTGTCGCTTTCACATATTCATTGATGTTATCAATCTCAATCTAGTTTCCTCCCATATTTGTTAGTAGTAAACTAGTAATGGATTGTGTGTAGTGTTCCACCGTGGTCTCTAGTCTTCAAGTGAAATCAGTGTGCCGCATGGAGTAGGATCTTATTTGAGTGAGTTTATGCTTGTGCCTGGAATCAGAATGTGAGGCAGAGCATTAACAGATGAGGATTGAATTAGTCTGGCCATTCATGGCATTATGCTTGTAGTGTATTTAACATTGAGAAGCAAGAATGAGGGTTAGGGCAGATGTTTACAAAGTGTTGTGTTCCTTTGGAAGTAACATCTATGCCCTTCTATATAATAACTAATAAAAAACTCCCAACAGTTTCCTTTTCTAGTTTATTTGCGCTTTTAAGGATGTTTTGTTTGGATGCTTTCATTCCCATATACGTGAGGAAGGTATGGTTTTTGCAAACTAGAGGTGCCCTTTTGGTTTAATTGGATCATTTGTTCTTTAAGTTACTGTCGTTTATTTTGGATTCCTCTGTGCCTACAGAATTCTTTGTGGATTACTGATATTGCATAATTTCCACAGCAAATTTTGTCTCTCCAAAATCGAACATTTCAATAATTGCTGAAGTGATTTATTTTACGCTCCTTATATATTCCTCACTGGAGTGCGTTTCAATAACCTTATATATTGATAAGTTTTTATTGATGTTCTATGATAGTTTCCTGAATAGCACACCATGATTCCAATATGTACCTTTTTTGCTGACAAATAACAAAACATTCATTCAACCATGGGATGCTCTAATGCTTTCATGTTTGATTCTGAACTGACCAGTAAAAATTTCGACCAACAAGTTTCTTTGTTTCTTACTCACATGGATTAAGACCATCTTAACATATTTTCATAATTTTCCAATTGGGTGATAACTTGCCAGAGCACACAAAGGATTTCTTATATAAGGATAAGGCACATTAGGATACACATCTGTAAGAAAGGTTAATTAGGTGTATATTCAATTAAAACAACTTGGAACTTTTAGAATTCACAAGTCAAGCAATCTTTCCAGTGCACCAGTAAAGGTTATAACAATGTACATACCAAATGTTGCTGTGTGGTCTGAATTTTATAGCATAGCACATAAATCTTTAAGAGATGAAGCTGTGTGTATGCATCTTTCGTATCCATTGTTTTAGTATAATTCTTTTTTGTTCTAGTACATTGAACAATATATGTTTGCTGATGTAACTATTTTCCATTCCCTGTTGTCATCTCTTCTAGAAACCATGTAAATGAAACCATACATCCTAGTTTTAGTATTTATTATATGAACCTTTAAATTTTCTAGGTTTGGCATTTGAAAGTCATGACTCAACAATCGACATAAAAATTAGCTTGTAAGAGACTGCTTGCAACAGACTGATATTCTTCCCTATGTTACAGTGCCAAAATGGTCATACTCTGTGTTCCACCTGCAAAACTCGGGTGCACAACCGCTGCCCAACTTGTCGACAAGAGCTTGGTGACATCAGGTGTCTGGCATTAGAAAAAGTGGCTGAATCACTTGAGCTCCCCTGCAAATACTACTCCCTTGGATGTCCAGAAGTCTTCCCATACTACAGCAAACTCAAGCATGAGTCACAGTGTAATTTTAGGCCATACAACTGCCCTTATGCTGGTTCTGAATGCTCAGTCGTTGGGGACATTCCTTTTCTTGTATCGCATCTACGAGATGATCATAAAGTGGACATGCACTCTGGATGTACATTTAATCACCGCTATGTGAAGTCCAACCCAAGAGAGGTTGAAAATGCAACCTGGATGCTAACTGTAAGTGTGCCCAAATATTTATAATTTTCTTGATCTCTTTATTGCTTTCTTTATTGACCAGTTAGATAAGATATATAGTAATGCAGATGTTTTTATATCTTACGTTCTGTTGTCTTGAATGTTCCTCATTAGAAATAAGTTAAATCGCCACAGCTAAGGAAACCGTTTTTTTTGTCATATTCTACTCCATTTCAAATTATAAGTCATTCCAAGAATCTTAGAGAGTCAAAGCATCTCAAGTTTGGGATGGAGGATGTACTATATAATCAAGGAAGTTATGCTTTATCTATGTTTGAATTGAGTTATAGTGGTCTCTTGATTGCCTCCATGCCTTGTTTTATCAGTTTATGTGATAATAGATGTTTACTTATCCCATCATCAGCTATCTTCAACATTCCTCATTTGAAATACGTGAACCAAACACATGTTGTGTATTCAGCTAATGAAACAAGATTTTCTGACCACATTTCACTAGTATGATGGTATAAGAAAGTTGTGCTTTATCTATTTTTGAATCAAATGAATTTAGTCTGATACTATGATATCCCCTTCTAGGTTTTTCATTGTTTTGGGCAGTACTTTTGCTTGCACTTTGAGGCATTTCAGCTTGGAATGGCACCAGTATACATGGCTTTCCTCCGGTTTATGGGTGATGAGAATGATGCTAGGAACTACAGCTATAGCCTTGAGGTTGGTGCGAATGGCAGGAAGATGATATGGGAGGGAACTCCCCGCAGCATCCGGGACAGCCACAGGAAGGTTAGGGACAGCCATGACGGCCTAATAATTCAGCGCAACATGGCTCTCTTCTTCTCAGGTGGAGATAGGAAAGAGCTGAAACTGCGGGTCACAGGCCGTATCTGGAAGGAGCAGCAGAATCCTGACTTAGGAGCCTGCATTCCCAATTTGTTCAGCTGAGCTCAGTAACAGGTGTATATTGATACGGCCGATGTGCTTGTGTGCGTGTGTGTCTGTGCTTTGTGTTTTGTCCTGCCAAGCTGCCATTGCAGCCCGCCCTAAATTAGTTAGGGCGTATTTACTGTTGGCAGGATAGTGAAAATACTGAGTTGCTCCTTTTGTGGGCTGTGACTAAGGGCTCCCATGAATCTCATGATAAGCATTTTTCTCGATCCATTGGTGTATACTGTATCATTTTGGGATGAAGGCTACATCAGCTTTGTGTTGTTATGTTTGCCTCGGTGTATTTTCGTGTCTGGAAATAAACTGATGAACATTGCATAAGGTTTGGTTGGCTGTTCACTTGCCTAATATATAAGATGTGCGCATGTAGGTGACCTACGAGCATCGAGCATGCTGGCGGCTAACTTATCACTGCGAGATGGACTTGCATCATGCATGTATAATGCCACCGTGGCAATGGGTTTATATTAAGATAACGTTGATACTATTAGAGGGTAGCAATACGTCTTACAATGGACAGAGGGAGTGAATTTTAGGGAACTACACATTATTTTGTCTCGAAATAAAGAAGCAAGCGCCAACTTATTACTACTACAGGCCACGTACAAGATGAAACGAAAACATGTGTCATTTTCTGTGCGCCAACTTGTTAAAGTTAAGGGGCACGGTGAAGCGTGGCGTGCCATCATTGCAAAATGCAGCAGCGGCTAGCTTGGCGGCCTCCTCCGTCAGGTACGACTCGTCCCAGAACCAGTAGTGCTCGCGGTTCTTGCATGGCTCGTCGCTGACATCGGCCATGCAGGGGTTTCCGCAGCATTCGGTGTTGACGTTCACAAATCCTTCATCAATATATAATGGTCGTCAGATCAGTCAGCAAATCATCACAATTCACGATATGCATGATTGAATTTAACATACCAGCAGCCGACGGGTTTGCAAAGGTTGCATTCGCCAAGCCGTACAAGTCAGCAAGCGAGTAGCGGAAGCCATGGAGGTGAGAGCTGAGGTTGGCCAGGAGGCGTCCGAGCCCATCGTTGAACTCCGCGGCGAGCCTGTTTTTGGTTTCGTCGCACCTCCGCGGACATAAGGACGACGGGGATCGTATCCACGGCCACGCCACGGCATCTGGCCCGCCGGCGCGCAGCCGATCGGGGGCACGTTGATGACCGCCAGCTTCCTTGCTCCAGCATTGAAGAGGGCCTCCATGCCGGCTCCGTAGGACGACAGCAGGTACTGCACGCTGCTCTGCTTGTCCTTGACCCCTAGGTTCTGCAAGTACCACACGTGCAACAGGTCCTTTGTGCCGAAGCTGAGTAGGAAGATGGACTCGGATATCAGCTTGTTGAGATCACGGCGGCGGCGGCCGAGCTGCTGCTCCATTATTCCGGCTCTCGTGGCTGCGAAGTTGTCCACTTGCTTCAGCAATGGAATTGTCACTTGAGTGCTGTCGTCCTAAAAAAAATGAAAACCCGTCCACCGTACCGATCAAGCAACAGACACATGCATGGGTTTAATCATCAAACGTAAGTATTCATTCTAGCTTTTTTTGTGTGAAATTAATGGCATCGAAAGCAAGGTTTGGATAGACGATCGAATTCAACAGTGGACTATTATTCATTCCTAAAATATATATTACTATACTCAACCACATTTGCATGCATGACAAGTAACCTGCAAAAGCAAGGTATTCGTTTTGATTTATTGACCACTATGATTTACTAGGTAACATTTTAAAAGTTTTTTTTTTCATTTGTATGTACGTTTTGTGACGGGACTCCACCAAGTAACAGCTTCACAGAAAAAGTAGAGTACCTCTACGTGGTTCACAAATTCTACTTTTTTCTAGAGTAGAACTGATATATGGAGCTCGCACACGCTAGCAGTCAACTTATCAAGACGATAAGTAAAAATAACTAATACCTCGGGAAATCAACCGGACCCGTTCGGATCCTTGGAATCAAACTTATTTTAATAATTATAATTTAGACAAAGATTAATTAAGAAAATACAATTGTATATCCATGTGTATACTATTATTGATCATACAATAGAGATACTTATATGTTAGGAAAAAATCTACTTAACCCCCTTATCTATCTAGCATGGTCTACTTCACACCCTCAATTATAAAACTAGGTATTTTACTCCCTGAGCTTTTAAAACCGGTCAAATTACCCCCTCACACGGTTTTGGACGGTGGTTTTTCTACGGTGGTTTTGTCTTTTTATTTTATATTTGTTTTCTCTTAATCTTTGAAAAATCATAGTAAATTATAGAAAAATCATAAAATAAAATCTATGTTTTTGGAGTCCACCTGAATAAATCTACACAGTGGACAAATATGGTATGTTTTAGTACAACATTTTTGTTGTAGCTTTACATTAATTGAAAAATCTAATTTTGTTTGTAATTAATTGGAATAATTCATAGCTACAGCTTCTATGGTCCAATTTTGGTTAAATTTTTATGGTGCACTAATTATTGTATGCTTGAACTATAGTAAAATTTTTAAACTCATTAGGCCATGTATAACTTAGTTATAGATAAATAATAGATTTAACATGCATGAAATTAGATTTTTCTATGTTAAAATTATGTTTTATCTATAACTGAGTTGTACATGGTCTAATGAGTATGAAATTTTTATTATAGTTCAAGCATACAATAATTAGCTTACCATAAAAATTTAACCACAATTAGACCATAGAAGATGCGACTATGAATTATTTCAACTAATTACATATAAAATTAGAATTTCCAATTAATTTGTAGCTACAACAAAAATTTTGTACTAAAACATATCGTATTATATGTCCATTGTGTAAATCTACTTATGTGGAGTCCAAAAAAAATTCATTTTATAATTTTTCTATGATTTACTATGTTTTTTTCAAAGATTTAGTAAAAAAAATAAAAAAGGAAAAAAAAGAGACAAAACCATTGTTACTGTAGCAAAGCCACCATCCAAAACCGCCTTAGGGGTAATTTAACTGGTTTTGGAAAGTTCAGGGGTAGAATACCTGGTTTTATAGCTGAGGGCGTGAAGTAGACCACGCTAGATAGGTGAGAGGGTTAAGTAAACTTTTTCCTATATGTTACATTTCTACTGTAGGGGAGTGAATTAAAGAGCGTGTTCTAAGTTGCAAAGTAGAAACATAACATGATGATATATAAAATCAATTTCCATCTCCCACCATATAAATTTGACATAGACTTATATGTGATCTTTGAAAAGTTCTGAAGTGTTAAATTTTAAACCAAATAGCATAATCTATTAAATAGATTCTAATTCCAACAAAATAAAAGGATCCAAACGGTCCATAACAGACAAATGTCCATAAGACAACACCGCATGTAATATCTCAGTTCTCTCTCCTCTCGCTAGATCAAGCTCATTCTCTCTATTTCCCTTCTTTCACCCCTTCGTCTAGATATAGATTGGGAACCCCTAATCCTCCTGTACCCACACTAGCACTAGACATAGAAGGCTCAAAGACAGATATGCATGTGTGCAATGCTACGATATTCTCTTTGCTTACTAGGAGACAGTACTCAAGTAAATTTGATCTATTGATCTTTTAGATTTTCTAAATTAATTAATAAAGCTAGGAAATGAAAAAAAAACATTCGTAAATCCTCTCATCACGGAAGACGGAAGCAGGTGTGTGCCCCATCCTTGTCCATGTGCGCTTTGACCGCTAACACATTAAGGACATGTTTGAGACAGCTTCACCAGCTCCAAATCCATCGAATTTAGATCCAAATCTAAAAAAGTTTACCAAACACCTCTAGCTCTGCCAGCTCCACTAGTTGATCTGCTCCCCAAATCTGTGGATCTAATATTAGATTCACCAAATTGGTGGATCTCTTCAAGGGGTGCTCCACCCGAATCAACTTTGATGAATTTGGGAAAACTTACCTACCACTATCACTGGTTAGTGGAAAATGACCGGTTCATTCTATTTTTCATCATAACTTTCTTCTTCCCGTGAATGCCAGCCCCAACCTCTTCTCGCCGGCCCGACCTCCTGCTCGTCTGCCTCGACCGCGCCCCTCCTTCCCGACTGCACCAGTTAGGGCCGCGCTCACTCGCCCGCCCGCCCGCTCGGCAAGGTCGGACGCACCCTCGTGGCCGCGAGCCATGCCCATCGCTGCAAGGACCACCCGGCCTCGGCGGAGCCCCTCCTTCCCCGAGCTCATCGTGGCCACTCGCCCGCCTCGCAAGGCCGGCCATGGCCGCAGCGAGCAACGCGTGCTCCTCCTCCCGCAACCCGTCGAGAGGAAGAAGAAAGTAGCGAGCTTTTTCCATTTTTAATGTGTGGGCCTAGATGAAAGTGAGACAGAGATAAGATGGAGTTATACCAAACACCACTAGCTCCCCAGCTCCACTAGTGGATCTGCTCCATGGTGGATCTAGGTGAATCCCAGATCCTCAATTTTTTAAGAAGGTGGAGCTGTTCCAAATAGACCCTAAATAATCGTGAACTTGGTCCTGCTAACCGGTTACGTACATAATCAAGCATTCAAGCATGTACTCCCTCCATGTCCATATTAATTGATATTTTAGAAAAGGCTTGAGTCAAACATTAAGAATATAAATCATGAATAACTTTTAAGTTATTAAGTTTAAAAAATAAAAATCATATAATAGATGTCTTAAAATATACTTGTATAAAAATATACATATATTATATTTTAGTAAATATTTTTTAAAATATAAGCAATCAAATTACGTTTTGGAGACCATGTCGCTGTCTTAAACGTCATTTAATATGGGTATAGAGGGAGTATGTTATGTTAACTTAATTAAAACTAAGCTCTACAATTGAGAGGAGGGCTTATAAAACGTACTACACACGTAGTCACTCGCGACAAACACTACCCATGGATTTGGAACAAAAGACGTGCTGGGAACAAATTCTACACGTAGCCTATCACAAATCCGTGTAAACGAAAAGTGACACGCATAAAAAATAGCAATTTAATCTAATCAAATTATATCATGTCCAACATTGCAAAATAAAAATATGTTCCACATTCAATAAATCACGCATGTATCAATTCGATATAGAAAAAATATTTTTGTTTATATCTAAAAGTTTCCTTGTTTATCTTATTTTTCATTATATATTTCATGTATTATCCTCCTAAGGTCTAAGGATGTAATAGATGATCCTGATGACAATCTGATCTAATGAAATGACTTACTGCATAAAAAAGATCCCAAATTCTGGCCCCTTCCGAAGCATAATTCACTCCAGTAAAATTCTCCATGCTGATCGGCACCGCCAGCGACAAGTAAACCGGAGGGCTGACGATCCCGAGTCCGAGAGCCTTTGCTGCATATGCACGCACACACAATTGACAAATCAATCAACTACCCATGACGATGTGCTCTCTCCATCTCTCACTAGAAACTGATGTCGCGGTGTTTGAGCTAGCTTCACGTGCGATTCAAATTAAGAGACGTTTTTGGATTTTCTAAATTTATAGTTTTGTTTGTACACCTAGCTATATGTTATGTCTAAATATGTAACAAAATATTATGAATCTACAGATGCCAAAACGTCTTATAATTTGAGAAAGAGGAAATATTTGTTTGGTGAAGGGATCTCTCTATATATACACACCGTTGAGTAATTGCCAATGGCAGTATGTATAGTCTTTTACCAATGAAGTCAGCCATGTTGTAACCATTGCTGAACCTTCCAGTGGCCTCGGAGTTGGGGAAGTCGATGCCGTAGTAAGGGTGGTTGGCGCGAAGAGGATCCCCAAAGTCCTCCGTGGAATTCAAGTAGTTGTTGTTGCCCACATCCAGCATGCCATCCCCGAACACGAACATGGCTGGCGGTTTCTGCTGCTTGCAGTTGGCAGCACTAGCAACGAGAACCTCAAAGGATATTACGTATACTACTATGAAGGCGAACCAAAGTGCAGCACTTGTTCTACTGCTTCTGCCTTCCATGACTGTGTGGCCAATCATCATCATCGTAAGGATGAGATGAGATGAGTTTATGCATGGTTAACGGAAGGGGGCACTATATATATGCTACTTATATAACGTACATGTACCAAAGTAAGGTACCAATATGGATCTCTTCACGGAAAAAACAACTCCATATGGTATTACACTAATCATGTGTAATGGTATAGGTCAGACCTTAAACTCCAGCGACCCTAACATGCATGACTTTGCTTGAAAATTAAACCTTGTGAATGTCAACGTCATGCTTACAAGTTAAGATGTTCATCACCTCTAATAATTATCTTGTCATACGGCATGGAGACTAATATATCGTCTAGTTAGTCCATTCTTATCCATGGTAAACGCATCAGTAAAGATTAATATATCTACTCCACTCCATTTCTAATTGATCCCTCTATCAAGAATATTTAAAAAATATAAGACTAGCACAAATTTCAAGTAATATTTTATTAAAATTTTACAACAATTAATCTAATCATATGATTTTTTTTGCTGAAAAGGTGGCTGCATTAGATTTGCTTTTAGAAATACTTTCTATAATGACCCAGCTTTTATTGCTATAGATGGTACTTTATATTATATAAGAGGAATTAGCGGTCACAATGTGATCATGAAAACTGTACGTAGCCAAATTACTCTCTATATTTTGCGATAGAGGGAACAATTGCAAAGTTTTGTTTTGTTAGGACAAGTCTTTACTACTACAGGATTGATTATGCGCAGCACCGCTCCAGCAGCCTCCGTGGCGGGCACAAAGTCTACCACCACGGTTATTCGGTGGTCGGCATGGCTACCGAAGAGCCCACCGCGGGAAATCGATGTACCGCGGCGCCGACGTAACTTGCGTGCCGTGGAAAATAGGTATTTACCGTGGTAGGTGTTTTACAAGCCCACCGTGTAAAATGATTTACTATGGTGGGTCACTGTGGTAAAACAGTTAACCGCGGCCCAACAGACACAATTTGGCCGCTGTGGTTAAGCCACGATTTGCCGTGACCCCTTCGCCCCAGCGGACGTCTTTGCCCGCCGTGGAAAAGCAAAAATAACCACCACGAAAAAGCATTCTGCAGTAGTGTATTTGAGAAACATTTTTTTACTTATAAATGGTTGTAATATGAAGTTGGTATCACTAGATTCCTTTTGAGAAAAATACTTGCTTATGATTATGTGTGTTTACACATAATTCCTCTATTTAACATAAAAAAAGGAGGGCTAGCCTGGGTTCGTGGAGGGAAAGTGCCCACAAAGGTTTTGTAGTTTTTGAAGAATTGATTTGAAATGGATATTTAAAGTCCTATTGTATTAAGTACATTTTAAAATATCGTTTTTATACATTTAAATACAATTCACGAGAGGAAGAAATGCAAAAAAAAAAATGTAGCCTACATTTAAATACCATGTAGAAGAGCTCGTGGACACCCTTGGTAATGTTCCATGTCGTCGTACGTCAAGTAGTTGAACAGTTGCACATCCTCTTCTCCTTTTGACGTATACAGTTTTGAAACAGCGAACTCCGTTTCATATTCAAGAATCAAAAGGACACAAAGTCCCTATTTAGATCAAGTGACTAGAGCTAGTTTGAGCTAGTTTGTACTCAATTAGCCAAAAAGGATTCAAACATAAGAGCTAGATTGAGCTAGTTGCAACTAGCCCACAAAAAAACTATCTTTATCAAGAGGTGATTATTTGAGCTAGTTTTAGTGGGATGCACTAAAATTTCTTTTTTTTTTTGCTAGTTTTGGTATGACCCTCTATAAAAAAAACACCTTTATTGACAATATAGCTCTTGCATTCAAACACGTTTTTAACTAGACCTAGTTTAGAGATAGTTCTACGCTAGAAACTAACTCTAACCTCTAGCCTAACTAGAGTATCAGAGTATCAAACAGAGCGATACTAGCAAACTGATAAAGGGTGATGTATTCATGAGATGGCGTCCGTTGCCACATTTGCTGCCGTGGCATGCTTTTCTTTCTCTCTGTGTGTGGCAGTCTCTGTCTCTGTCTCATATTATTTGCTATTCCAGTTAAGACGTACAATTGACGTCACAATAGTAACCCGCTACACAGCCACACAGATCGAGCACGACTTCCACTAAAAAAAGGTCAAGCACGAGTGCGCGGCCACCACGCGTCCCTCTTGCACGGCCGCATCCAGCCGCCGGCGCGCAGGCGTTAGCACTCGCGTAGGGTGGCAGTGTGACAAGGCGGCACCAAGAGGTCTCTAGCCCTGTTTTTTTAATAAATAGCGTTTTTCTCACAATAAGTCAATATATAAACCAAATTTCAACAAAATTATCAGAGCTAGGATCGGATGAGTCTACTTGCGACTCCACTCTGATAGTGAGAGGTGCAGTAAGCTATCAATGTTTCCTTGTTTGACGAGCACGTGTGTTGGCGCATGCTCCAAGTCATTGTCCAGTTTTTTTTAAGATAATGAAAGATACTTTCCGTTTCTACGTTATCGCACACAGCATTTACATTATTACATAGTTTCAGCGTTATTGCTGATGTATCATAGAGAGAAAAGTCATTCTCCAGTTGACAAGTACATCTCTTTCCCATTTGGTCCACTCCTCTTTGATTGATTTTAGTTTGGTCTAATTTTTAGAGCATCTTTAAATCTCAGGGTGCAAAGTTTTTGATGTCATATTGGTGTGTCGTATAGAGTATTCGATAGTAATAAAAAAATAAATTATAGAATCCGTCCGTAAATCACGAAACGAATTTATTAAGTCTAATTAATTCATCATTTGCACATGTGTTACGGTAGCAATTAGTGCATAATCATATACTGCCTCCGGACCCTTTTCTAAAGCGTATCAGCAAAATCTCAGATACCAAGTAGAATAGTAATGATGCTTGCACAACTCGTGGTTCAATACATGCGGCACAAAGAAATGTACAATCATTGAATGCATTCCAAAACATTCCACCTCTTAGGGCAGTCCCAATGGTAATTAATAAGCAGTTTCCATAGCATTGATGAGCTTGCCACGTAGAAAAAAAAAGCTGACATGGCATGTAATTAAATGAAGAAAGAGGAAAATTTTGTAGACATCGTTTCTTGCTGAGGAAACGACCTCTTCCCTCGCACCGAGGCAGATAGAAACCACAGAATCCCCGTTGGGAAGAAACGACCGTGAGACTCGTGCTCGCCATCCGCGAAGGCCGTTGCAGGGCTCACCCGCCGCGCTCGACGCCGGCTGCTGCGCGCTCACCGGCCGCGTCCGTCCCGCTCGCCATCGGCTGCTGCGCGCTCGCCGGCAATGCTCGCGCTCGGGCTCCGCGCCCATCCCGCTCATCCGCCGGCCGCGCGCTCGCTCGCCCGCGCACTCGCCCGCTCGCGTCCTCTTCCAATAATCAAATGATGTGCCATCAAACATTGGTGATTTGCTTCCCACATGGTTGAATGATATTTGAGTCATCACTAACACCGAAGGTTGTTAAGCCTTGATAATAGCGGTGACCACGGCTCCGATACCACTTGAAAGGTCCTAGATGACTAGACGGGGGGTGAATAGCCTAATAAAAAATCTATAAATCACTAGAGCAAAAGGTTAGATAACACTTAAGCGAAGTTTTTTGCTCTAACTCTACTTGGGGTGCAAAGCCACCTATCCAATGCAATTCTAGTTAGCTAAGTACTTGTCAATCAATAACAAGAACCTAAAGCACTTAACACACGCTAGCAAGAACAACTAATAAAGAGACTAACTAGCAAGCTAACTAGACAAGATATGAAGAAGTAAATACAAGATAGGAGGTGATTGTTATACCGATGTCTTGTGATGAATGGATGTCAATAGGATGAACCAATCACAAAGAATACCAAAGAGTAGCCGGGAGACAAGATGACAATCGATTTTTCTCCCGAGATTCACTTGGTTGCCACCAAGCTAGTCCCCGTTGTGTCGACTACTCAAGTGGTGATTCGGTGGCTAATAGGCAATGACAAGCCTAGCCCACTAACTCGGGCGCCACAAGAATCCACCCAAATGAGAGTAACTCAATGACACGAGCAATCCACTAGAGTTAACCTTTGACGCTCCGCCGAGGTGGGTACAAGCCCTCTCACAATCAACGAAGCCGACCGCAAACAATCACCGTTGCAAACACCAACAAGAAACCACACGACGATGACGATGACCAAGTGCCACTAAGATGCAATGCAATGATCAATGCACTTGGATCACTCAAACTCTCACAAATATGCAACAAGAGTGAAGAGAGTGAGTTGGGGGCTATCTCAAGCAAGCACAAATGTCTCAAGTGAATAGAAGGTGCAGGAGAGAGCCCTAGGAGCCGGCCACATCACTTATATAGTCATCCAAACCAAGCTAGCCGTTTTGCCCCTTTCCACAGCTTCCTGTAGGCATCCGGACGTGGTTTGCATGGGGGTCCGGACCATTGCGTGTGCGTCTGGACCCTTCTTCCATTTGAATTCGGTCATTGGCGCCTTCACTGTGGCTGACGTGTGGCATCCGGACGTGGTGAATAGTGGCGTCCGGACCTGCTTTTCCTTACGTCCGGATCTAACTCAGAGAGAGTCCAGAGAGCACCCTCTCTCCGGACCCACGCCCGGTGTCCATGGTCCAGACCATGCTTTGCGTCCAGATCATCTGAACAGAGGAGTCCAGTGAGCTCCAACCTCCGGACGCTTCGTCCGGAGTCCGCGTCCGTACAATCATCCGCGTCCGGACCACCTGTCCAGAGAAGCCGTTGCTTAGGGTATGCAACTGGACGCATGTCCATTGGTCCGGTCGGCCTCTACCCTGCGTCCGGACCTTGCGTCCGGAGCCTCTCTCAGTGGCAAACCGAGCCACTTCTTCTTCTCCAAGCTTCTATGTTCTAACACCTTGTGATTCATACCTTTGTTCACCTATGTTAGCTTTTACAATATAGTGCATGGATTATATTTAGTTTTGTTCATGTCACTAGGTTCATTTTATGTGAATGCAATGCAAACCTAGTGGCACATGATAACCGCAATTGACACGAGTTTTCCCTTCTTGATAGTACGTCTATCTATCCTAAATGTGATCACACTCTCTATACTGTCTTGATCACTTAAACCAAAAACGACCCTATGGATATACCTTTGCCTTGGGTCCATTTTGTTTTTCTCTTTCTTCTTTTCCTTAGTCATGGAGCACTTGATCCATCATGATCTTTCATCTAGCTCCATGTCTTAAGGTGAACCACCCTATCTTGATCATACACTTAGTTCAAGGGTTAGTCCATAGGTTTCATCAATTACTCAAAACCAAACATGGACTTTCAATCTCCCCCTTTTTGGTAATTGATGACAACCTTTCACAAAAGAATATATATGATGAAAATTCACTTTGGTAGTATTAGCTCCCCCTACATATGTGATATATGAGTTTGGTTCAATTTGATCACATATGCATGAATAAGAATTGTGGGAGAGTAAATGCTACCAAATGATGCTAAGGTGTGTAGGATGGATCTTTGAAGCGTGATACCAATCGGAGTGCAAAATTATACCATCCTTAGCACCATGAAAGCCTAGAAACCACTTGACAAGAACATGAAAGAACTAGATACCACATGAAAACAATGAGAGCCTAAGCATGCTAGTTCTTCAATCATCATACCTTTTAGTTTCTAGCAATCACCACACAAGCATATCATGAATGTAATGACATATGAAAGCAAGTACTTATGAATGCACAAAAGATATGCAATAACCTTATTCATAGGCTTGCTCCCCCTACTTATGTGTTTTCATTTTCAAATTTTCAAAAATATTTTTCTACTACTTACTTCTCCCCTTTGTCATCTATTATCATAAAAGATGTGCTCAAAGGTTTGATTATTGGAGAGAAGTATTAGTTGTGGTTCAATCTAGATTACTTGCCCCAAGCTATTTAACTCGGTTTAAACCATGGACAAGCTCGTTCACACATCCTAGAATGGTTATCATGCCCATATTGAGTTAAACATTTGAAGTTCATGATCTAAATCAAACACTAGGATTGCAAGCCCACAAATATGTCATATGCTACCACTAGGTCATATCAAGCATGGAAGCAATAGTGGTACCATATAAGCATCAAATCATTTGATTTTCATGAATGAGCCTAATGGATTGATGTCTAGATGCACTAACAAGTCCTAATAAGGATGAATGACATGTCAACCAACTTGTACCTTGCTTTGCTCGAAGGAGAGGCATGTCATATATGGGGTTGCATCAACACATATTTGAGAATTCAAGAATGTTCAATTCATTCCTTAGCTTGCAAAACCTCTTCTCATCTAATGGCTTGGTGAATATGTCGGCAAGTTGATCATCGGTGCCAACACTTATGATCTTGATATCACCCTTGAGTTGATGGTCTCTTATGAAGTGGTGCCTCACATCAATGTGCTTGGTTCTTGAATGTTGAACCGGATTGTTGGTTAGCTTCACCGCACTTTCATTGTCACATAGCAATGGCATTTGCTTGAAATTGATTCCATAGTCATTCAAAGTTGCTTTCATCCAAAGCAATTGAGCACAACAACTACCCGCACTTATGTATTCAGCTTCAGCGGTAGAGAGTGCAACACTATTTTGTTTCTTTGATGACCAAGATACAAGTGACATGCCTAGCACTTGACATGTGCCCGATGGGATCTTTCTATCAATCTTGCATCCCGTATAGTCGGAGTCCGAATATCCAATTAGCTCAAAGTTAGACCCCTTGGGATACCACAATCCAACATCTTGTGTATGCTTCAAGTACCTCAATATTCTCTTTGTAGCCTTCAAGTGACTTTCTCTTGGAGAGGTTTGGAATCTTACACACATGCACACACAAAACATTACATCCGGTCTTGAAGCGGTCACATAGAGTAGGCTTCCAATCATAGACCGATACAACTTTTGATCCACCATGTTGCCACTAGCATCACTATCCAAGTGTCCATTAGTGCCCATTGGAGTGCTAATGCCTTTAGACTCTTCTAAGCCAAATTTATTCATCATATCCTTGATGTACTTGCCTTGACTCACAAAGGTGTCATTCTTCAATTGCTTGATTTGAAGACCAAGGAAGTAGCTAAGTTCACCAATCATTGACATTTCAAACTCATTTGCCATCATCTTGCCAAATTCTTCATAAAAATCTTGATTGGTTGCACCGAATATGATGTCATCCACATATATTTGAAGCACAAATAGATCTTTGCCAAGCTTCTTGGTGAAGAGAGTAGTATCAATCTTCCCCATAATGAACCCTTTAGATAGAAAGAAGTCCCTCAATCTTTCATACTATGCTCTAGGTGCTTGCTTCAAGCCATATAAAGCCTTCCTCAATTTGTACACATGGTTGGGCTTCTTGTCATCTTCAAATCCGGGAGGTTGCTCAACATATACTAGCTCATTGATGTATCCATTCAAGAAAGCACTCTTCACATCCATTTGGTATAGCTTGATGTTGTGTGCACATACATAGGCCAATAAAATTCTAATTGCCTCTAATCTTGCAACCGGTGCATAAGTTTCTCCAAAGTCAAGACCCTCAACTCGAGTGTATCCTTGAGCTACCAATCTTGCTTTGGTTCTCACAACTATACCATCTTGATCTTGTTTGTTTCTAAATACCCATCTTGTGCCAATCACATTGTAGTTCTTGGGTCTTTCAACTAGTTCCCAAACCTGGTTCCTAGTGAAATTGTTGAGCTCTTCATGCATAGCATTTACGCAATCAACATCTTGTAGGGCTTCATCAATCTTTGTTGGCTCTATGGATGATACAAAGGAGTAGTGTTCACAAAAGGATGTCAATCTTGATCTTGTTTGAACACCACTTGTAATGTCACCAACAATTTGGTCAATGGGGTGATCTCTTGCAATGTTAGTTGGTTGGAGGATAGGAACTTGATTGCTTGAGCTTGGTTGAGATGAACTAGCAACTTGTCGATCTTGCATTTTAGAGCTACTAGCTTGTATTTGAGGTGAGTTGAGCAGTTCAATGTCAATCACTTGCCTAGGCCTAATATCACCAATATCCATGCTCTTCATAGCATTTGCCAATTGAGGACCACTCACATCTTCTAGGTTCTCATTCTCAACTTGGGAGCCATTGGTTTCATCAAACTCAACATCATGAACCTCCTCAAGTATACCACTAGCCGAATTCCACACCCTATAGGCTTTGCTTGTGGTTGAGTAACCAAGTAAGAACCCTTCATCACATTTCTTGTTAAACTTCCCAAGTCTTGTGCCTTTCTTCAAGATGTAGCATTTGCACCCAAAGACTCTAAAGTATGCAATGTTGGGCTTTCTTCCATTCAAAAGTTGATATGGTGTCTTCTCCATCATTGGGTGACAATACAACTAGTTGCTAGAGTAGCAAGCGGTGCTGATAGCTTCGGCCCAAAAGGATTGACTCACATTGTACTCACTAAGCATAGACCTTGCCATATCAATCAATGTTCTATTTTTCCTCTCAACAAGGCCATTTCATTGTGGAGTGTACTTGGCCGAGAAGTTGATGTTTGATACCCAATTCATCACATAGCTCCTCAACTCTTGTATTCTTGAATTCACTTCCATTGTCACTTCTCACTTTCTTGATTGTAGTTTCAAACTCATTGTGACATCTCTTGACAAAGGATTTGAAAGTAGCAAATGTATCACTCTTGTCATTGAGAAAGAATATCCAAGTATATCTTGTAAGATCATCCACTATGATAAATCCATACTTGTTCCCTCCAATACTAGTGTAGGTTGTTGGACCAAATAAGTCCATGTGCAACAACTCAAAAGCTCTACTAGTACTCATAATGCTCTTTTTAGGATGGGTGTTTCCAACTTGCTTGCCGGCTTGACAAGAGCTACAAAGTTTATCCTTCTCAAACACAACATCCTTCAAGCCTCTTACTGAGTCATGTTTGATCAATCTATTCAATTGCTTCATCCCAACATGACCAAGCCTTCTATGCCATAACCAACCCGTACTTGACTTAGAGAGCAAACATGTAGACAATTGTGATTCACTAGTATTGAAATCAACTAGGTAGAGGTTCTCATATCTAAAACCTTTGAAGATCAAGTTTGAACCATCTACACTAATGATCTCAACATCATCTATTCCAAATATGCACTTGAATCCAAGATCACACAATTGAGCTACCGATAGCAAATTGAAGTTCAAGCTCTCAACTAGCAAAACATTGGATATGCTCAAATCATTGGATATTGCAATCTTACCAAGACCCTTGACCTTGCCTTTGCCATTATCCCCAAATGTGATACTATCAATGCCATCATTGGAGTTGGGATTTGATTGATTTGAACATTCTAGAATCTCCGATCATGTGTTGAGTGCACCCACTATCAAGCACCCAATGCCTTCCTCCGGCTTTATAATTTACCTACAAAACAAATTAGTTTCTCTTAGGTACCCATACTTGTTTGGGTCCTCCAAAGTTAGTGACCAAGGATTTTGGCACCCAAATAGCCTTCTTCTTTGGGCCAACAATGGATGTGCCAACATACTTAGCCATGATACCTTTCGCACTTTTGTTAAGCATATAACATGAATCAAAGTGCATAGAGGTAGCTTTAGCAAACTTGGTTTGGCTTATGTTAAGTTTGCAATATTGGTCAACATGCCCCACTTGCTTGCATTTTGTGCAATACCGACCATTGCTCCTCACAAAGCTAGGCTTAGGAGTTACAAAGGCCAACTTGCCCTTCTTGGGGGTATAGCCCAATCCCTCTTTGTAGTGGGAGAATCTTTGGCTACCCAAGTACTTTAGCAAGCGGGCATCTCCACCATATGCCTTACCCAAAGCATAAGTGAGTTCATTAACATCATTTTTTAATTTTTCATTTTCAACCACTAGTGTAGCATCATCCTTTGAGCTATCACTAGTAGATGTGCAAGTGGAGGTGCTACATTGTGTCTCGGTTAGTGCAACAATGATAGGAGTGAAAAATGATTCATCTAGAATATCATAAGTTACTCTAATGTTACATGAAGCAACAACCTTATCCTTGTTTTGATCAAGGAGAGAGGAGTGAGCCTTTTCAAGCTTGTGGTGAGTCCTCTCAAGATTCTCATGGGCTTCCATTAGCCTCTCATGAGAGCCATTGAGCTCATCAAAGGATTGTTCAAGAGCCTTAAGCTTCTTGTTCAATTCTTTGCACTCCTTCCTCTTTGTCTCAAAGCAATCATAAGCTTGCTTCATCATATCAACAAGTTCCTCCTTGGAGTACTCCTCCTCCTCATCACTACTATCATCATCACTATAACTATCATTATGAGATTGTACCTTAGTTGGCTTAGCCATGAAGCATGATGGAGTGTCGAAGATGGATGGCTTGTTGTTGATAGCAATGCTTGCCAATGCCTTCTTCTTGGTCTTCTTCCTCTCATCATTACTAGATTCATCATCGGAGGAATCACTACTATCCCAAGTCACCATGTATGATTCACCCTTCTTCTTCTTGGTGAATGATAGCTTCTTCTCCTTCTTATCATACTTGCTCTTCTTCTTCTCATCATCATCACTATGATTGGGACAATCCGCAATCATGTGACCGGTTTGCTTGCACTTGTAGCATCTCTTCTCATATTATTTGCTCTTGAAGTTATCTCTTCTCTTTATAGCACCATAGCCCTTCTTCTTCATGAACTTGCCAAACTTGCGCACGAAAAGGGCCATCATCTCATCCTCAAGGTCACTAGATTCTTCATCATCACTTGACTCTTGCTTCTTAGCTTTTCCCTTGCTCTTGGATGATGAAGCCTTGAATGCTAGGCTCTTCTTCTCTTTCTTTTCTTCCTTGACCTCTTCTTCACTTTCCTCATTGTATTGTTCTTCGGTCATGATCTCACCAAGGACTTCATTGGGAGTGATCTTGTCCAAACCATCTCTCCTAATTATTTGCCTCAAGGTTTTGTATTTCTTAGGCAAACAACCAAGAAACCAGTTTGAGAAGTCTTCATTCTTGATATTCTCACCCAAGCTCTTGAGATCATTGATGATCACTTGGAGCCTATGGAACATCTCCGGGATGGACTCATCATCCTTCATCTTGAAGTGAGATAGCTTGTCCTTGAGCATGTACAACTTGGCATTCTTTACCGTTGAAGTGCCTTCATAAGTATCTTCAAGTCTCTTCCACACTTCACTTGCCTTCTCAAGATCTTTGATTTGCTCAAACACTTTTGAGTCAATGCCATTGTAGATCACATTGAGAGCCATTGTGTTGCATTGCCGGTTTTCTTGCTCTTTAGGTGTGGGGGCGGCTTCATCAAGAATGACAAAATCACTTTCGGTCACACTCCACACCTTCTCATGTATTGAGCCTAGATGCATCTTCATCTTCCTCTTCCAATAATCAAATGATGTGCCATCAAATATTGGTGGTTTGCTTCCCACATGGTTGAATGATATTTGAGCCATCACTAACACCAAAGGTTGTTAAGCCTTGATAATAGCGGTGACCACGGCTCCGATACCACTTGAAAGGTCCTAGATGGCTAGAGGGGGGGGGGGTGAATAGCCTAATAAAAAATCTACAAATCACTAGAGCAAAAGGTTAGATAATACTTAAGCGAAGCTTTTTGCTCTAGCTCTACTTGGGGTGCAAAGCCACCTATCCAATGCAATTTTAGTTAGCTAAGTGCTTGTCAATCAATAGCAAGAACCTAAAGCACTTAACACACGCTAGCAAGAACAACTAATAAAGAGACTAACTAGCAAGCTAACTAGACAAGATATGAAGAAGTAAATACAAGATAGGAGGTGATTGTTATACCGATGCCTTGTGATGAATGGATGTCAATAGGATGAACCAATCATAAAGAATACCAAAAAATAGCCGGGAGACAAGATGACAATCAATTTTTCTCCGAGGGTCACTTGGTTGCCACCAAGCTAGTCCCCGTTGTGTCGACTACTCAAGTGGTGATTCGGTGGCTAATAGGCAATGACAAGCCTAGCCCACTAACTCGGGCGCCACAAGAATCCACCCAAATGAGAGTAACTCAATGACACGAGCAATCCACTAGAGTTAACCTTTGACGCTCCGCCGAGGTGGGTACAAGCCCTCTCACAATCAACGAAGCCGGCCGCAAACAATCACCATTGCAAACACCAAGAATAACAAGAAACCACGCGACGATGACGATGACCAAGTGCCATTAAGATGCAATGCAATGATCAATGCACTTGGATCACTCAAACTCTCACAAATATGCAACAAGAGTGAAGAGAGTGAGTTGGGGGCTATCTCAAGCAAGCACAAATGTCTCAAGTGAATAGAAGGTGCAGGAGAGAGCCCTAAGAGCCGGCCACATCACTTATATAGCCATCCAAACCGAGCTAGCCGTTTTGCCCCTTTCCACAGCTTCCTGCAGGCATCCGGACGCGGTTTGCATGGGGGGTCCGGACCATTGCGTGTGCGTCCGGACCCTCCTTCCATTTGAATTCGGCCGTTGGCGCCTTCACTGTGGCTGACGTGCGGCATCCGGACGCGGTGAATAGTGGCGTCGGACCTGCTTTTCCTTGCGTCCGGATCTAACTCAGAGAGAGTCCAGAGAGCACCCTCTCTCCGGACCCGCGTCCGGCGTCCATGGTCCGGACCTGCTTTGCGTCCGGATCATCTGAACAGAGGAGTCCAGTAAGCTCCAACCTCCGGACGCTGCGTCCGGAGGTCCGTGGTCCGGACAATCATCCGCGTCCAGGACCCCATGTCCAGAGAAGCCATATCCCGCTCCAGGGTTTTGCAACCGGACGCATGTCCATTGGTCCGGTCGGCCTCTGCCCTGCGTCCGGACCTTGCGTCCGGAGCCTCTCTCAGTGGCAAACCGAGCCACTTCTTCTTCTCCAAGCTTCCATGTTCTAACACCTTGTGATTCATACCTTTGTTCACCTATGTTAGCTTTTACAATATAGTGCATGGATTATATTTAGTTTTGTTCATGTCACTAGGTTCATTTTATGTGAATGCAATGCAAACCTAGTGGCACATGATAACCGCAATTGACACGAGTTTTCCCTTCTTGATAGTACGTCTATCTATCCTAAATGTGATCACACTCTCTATACTGTCTTGATCACTTAAACCAAAAACGACCCTATGGATATACCTTTGCCTTGGGTCCATTTTGTTTTTCTCTTTCTTCTTTTCCTTAGTCATGGAGCACTTGATCCATCATGATCTTTCATCTAGCTCCATGTCTTAAGGTGAACCACCCTATCTTGATCATACACTTAGTTCAAGGGTTAGTCCATAGGTTTCATCAATTACTCAAAACCAAACATGGGCTTTCACTCGCCCGTCGTCCGCTCGCCCGCCGGCCTCGCCTGCGCACGCGCTCCGCGGCCACGCGCTCGCCCGCCGGCCGCGCCGGCGCGCTCGTCCGCTGCGCGCGTGCCTGTCCTGCTCGACTCCCCTGCTCTGTTGTTCTGTTCTGTTCGTGAACACGGAGAAGAGGAAGGGATACGGGAGAGAGAAGAGAGAGAATAAAATAAGTTTTATATTTATCACACGAAGAAACTCCCGTTGGGTAGACTAGTTTCTATATAGAGAGTTTTGCTGATGTGGTTGTCTTGGACTTCGCGGCCGGTGTCTACCATTGGGACTGCCCTTATAGGCCCAGCGCATGCAACCGTATTTACTTCACTGTTTATTCCAAGACATTCCACCTTATACTTGCAGCGGACGCATAATATAGATGTCTAACTGAAAAACGTGAGAACGCCTAAGAAAAGAGCCCGGAGGAAGTACTAATTAGGCTTAAAAAATTCTACTCGCAAAAATAACATGTAAACTGTATAATTAGTTATTTTTTTATCTATATTAATAATTTATAATATATATATGTCTAAACATTTGATATGATAGAGTGTAAAATTTTTAGATGCCATCTAAACATGACCTTATTCTACAATCCCTTTCCTATTCCTATGATTCTGGATTTAAGTGATTCCTATTCAGTTTATAACAAAAAAAAATTTCACGTATTTCAAAACAAATCAAACGGGGGAGAGAGGGAGAGGGTGGTGATTCCACAGGAACGGAAGAATCAAGCTAAATTGCCGTGCATTATAGGCCCACTAGTCAGTGAAGAAAATCAATCACTTTTAATTTTGTTTAGAAGATAACAGATTCTATAATTTATAAACCTGATGGTGATGATCTTTCCCGCCCCAAATTTAGACAAGTTTTCGGTATGACGAGTCAACCTCCAGTGACCGAGTGACGTAACCGCTGATGCCCTGAAAAATACCAAACCTATAGGTGACGTAACTGATGATGCCCAAACTACTATCTCACGGCTACGGTTGCTTTTAAAATCCCCTAATAATCCGCATTTCTATTTCCCTCACAGCGCGGCGGCTGCCTCAGAAGTCAGAACTCGTCGCTCCAGCGACCATCACTCCAGCCAAGCAGAGCAGGGTCAGGGTCAGGTCAGGGTCAGGGTCAGGCGCAAGCGCAACGCAACAACACTAGGCGACGGTGATGAGCTCTGCGGCTGCGGCGATGGCGGGGACGGGGAAGGTGGTGTGCGTCACCGGCGCATCTGGGTACATCGCGTCCTGGATCGTCAGGCTGCTCCTCGACCGCGGCTACACCGTCCGCGCCACCGTGCGGGACACCGGTGCGCATCCCGGCCTGTTCTCCCCTACTCTTCCCTTTCCCACTGATTCCCTTGTGGTAGCTAGCGGAATTGCGATGATGTTTTGTGAGATTGGTTAGGTTAGATTGGGAATTGATTAGTTGGCAGGGGACCGGATATTCTACCTTGGTAAATTCGGGATGGTAGGTTTGGTACTACGTTTTTTTGCTTCTGGATCCCCTTGCCGGAGGCACCCCGAAATCTTGATTGCATCTGTAGACTGAAAAAAGCTGCTACCGATCAACTTGTTTGGTCAGTTTATTAAGGAGCACTCTGTATGTATCCCCATACATATAACCACACCAAATTCCAAAAGGGACTCCCCTCCGGAACAAGTGTCCAACCCTCATGTTTTACTCTCTTCGGTTTCATGTGCATTTCCTACTTCCCTTCCAAGTAGCTACGTATAAAAACGAATGTTATGGGACTCTGCAGTTCTCTATGTTGCGTTTGCACTTCTATCAAACTCTTGTAATATTATTATTATTATTTTACCATTTTCGTGCTCTTTGTTCTTCATTTCACATACACCATAATTCTTTAGCAATATTACCTTTGACATACGGTCATCGTCACTTTTCAGCTGACCCAAAGAAAACATTGCACCTGACTGCGCTGGATGGAGCTAAGGATAGGCTGCACTTATTTAAAGCTAGCCTGCTAGAAGAGGGCTCTTTTGATGCTGCAGTTCATGGATGCAACACCGTGTTCCATACTGCCTCTCCTTTTTATCACAATGTCAAGGATCCTAAGGTTTGTTTAATGGAAACTCAATGGAAACAAGAAATGCCGAATGCTGCTAGATTTATCACACAATTTTTTGAGCTTCAAGATGCATGGTGTCTTGAAGGCATACAGTATTTATATGTGCTTCTCTACTTCCCATCAATTTATTATTGTTATTTTGCACCTAATAACTAACATGCCCTTCAGGATTTTGCATTGAGCCATTCTCTTGGCTCATATGTTGGGTCGTTGTACTTCAGTCTGCACTTTTCTTAGTATTCCTTATTGGATAGGGTCATTTTTTAATCCCAAAATTCCTCTTAGTGATTAGTCCATGACCATCATGCCGATACCTAGACCAACTTGTTTATGCTATATTATGTTTGTAAGCCCTACTTTTATTTTTTTCTGTAAGTCCAAATCCGAAATAATGATTTAAGTAAAGTCACAAGGATTCAAAATAGAGGATTATTAAATTACAAATCAGGATCTACAAGTTTTGAACAGACATAATTTTTTTACAATAACAATTGACATGTATCAACATCTACCTATCTACTGATTTCGTCTTGTTGGAGTTGGACCCACGTATTACCTTCAAGACTTTATCTACCCGAGAAATTAAAAAATTTACTAGTTATGTAAGGAATTATATGTTTCATTATTTTATTTGTATCCCTATTCAGGCTGAGCTACTTGACCCAGCAGTTAAGGGAACACTCAATGTTCTTGGTTCATGCAAGAAAGCTTCTATTAAAAAAGTGGTTATAACATCATCTATGGCTGCTGTTGCCTACAACGAAAAGCCAAGGACCCCTGAGGTCACAGTTGACGAGACATGGTTTTCTGATCCACAAATTTGTGAAAAGAATCAGGTATTGTTCCTCCTTTCTGCCATAAATAATTATTTCCTCATATAGCTTTGTATTATTGGTAGTATTTTACTATTTTGGATGTTCAGCACATATGGTGGAGTAGCAACTATTATGATACGTTTTGCTAATTCTGGTTCATATGTATGCCCAATTATCTGAAATCTGCATGCTTCGATGCCCTTGTTTGCTTTCATATTAACATACCTTTTTTCTTTAGAATATGTTTACCTTGTTCATTCAAAATAATTTCTTTAAATGGTACTTTATTGTTTGTTCTGGTTATGTGGCCCATGGGCATTTTTGTAGGTTTTAGCAGAGATGTATATCCAGTACACCATGACCAGTAATTGCATCATTTTGTTACATATGATAAAGGGCTGATGGCTTCATTGTTTTATGGTTGTTACTTTTCTGAGTTTTAGCATACTATTCACTTTGAAACCAACAAAGTTCATGATGCATGAACCATTTGAGTTAGATTAAAATTCATTGAATATCCAATCTTGTTTGATTTTAATCAGTTCAATGAATTGGTCATATTATGCGGTAGCCTCACAAGTTTGTGTACAGACTAAATAGTTTGTGTTTGGTTGTCAGCATTAGGCATTAGCATGTATCCAGACTTGTGCAGTGCAGCTTACTAGTGTTAGGTTGCCTGCAGAGCTAGTGTTCAAAGAGACCTAAGGCTGCAATAGCCAGCACGCCAAATTTGGTCATGTTTACCTAACGGGGTCCACAAAAATAGAATTTCCTCGCCTCCCTTACCTCTACTAGAACACAATGCATGCGTTGAACAACCAAATAGCAACACACTGCATAATATTTTGCTGTCTTGGGTTGTGCTACATGAGGCCAAATACAGGATAAGACTAATGTAAGCAACCAATCACAATTTCTTTTGAATGCTGAAGTGCTTCACTACTGATCCTACTTCATTGATGTTACTCTTCTCATTTGTCATTTGCATTACATAATTATTTGCCTAATTTGAATATATATTCAAATCCAATCCTGACTAGCAATGGCGGAGCTAGCCTTGAAGCGAAGGGGGGGCCAATTCAATGGTAATTAAACAGCTATGTAATTAAAGTAAAATACAAAGTTGTTGTTTCTTTTTCACTAAAAAATGCTATGTAAAGCTAAATGACTGCAATGAACAACTAACAAAACAATTATTTCAAAATAGAATTGGCGAGTAATTACGGTTGAGAAGATTTACATATACTAGTCATCGACATGGCAAGCAACGTCCATTTAACATATCAAGGCCCCGAGCAAGTACCTACTGCTATGTACTACCTAGCAGCCTTGTACAAGAGGGAATAAACAAACTAGTAAGTACTACTATAACATCCATTTGATATTGTTGATGATCTCTAAATTTTTTCCACTAGTGCTGGATCAAAGAAGTATAAAAACCGTCATTATATGAGTGAGTAAGTGCTTGAATGATGACTGGAGCATGCATATGCAGACAGCAGACATGCATCGCCATCTATTTTCAGCCATGCATAGGGGGGGCCACGGCCCAGGATGGCCCTCACCTGGCTCCGCCATTGCTGACTAGTAGTACAACCGTAAGAAACAGTCCATCCAATATTTGTAAGCTGATTGGCTATTGACTATTGAACATTCAGCGAAGTTTGATTTCATTGTCTTGTATCAATGTCTCAAGCTATCTTGTTATTTGTTTTATTATTAATAGTTTATTTTCTAAGTCTACATTCTTTGGCAGCAATGGTATGTTTTGTCCAAGACACTCGCAGAGCAGGCTGCTTGGAAGTTTTCAAGGGATAATGGATTTGAAATTGTTACTATAAACCCAGCAATGGTTATTGGTCCCCTGCTGCAGCCTACACTAAATACCAGTGCTGAAGCAATCCTGAAGTTAATCAATGGTATGATGCTTGTCCAATTAACTTTTAAGCTGACCTGTTTGTGGAGTAGAAATTATAGCAACCACATTCGTTTCGAGTTTGCTATTTGTTCAAATATCTGTAAGGACAGTAGGGACGCAGGATGCTTGTCCTTAGTACAAGTTGTGTATTCTAGTTCACAGATTTTGTGCTTTTTGCTGCAAACGTTGGAGATACTTTGGAAAATTTACTGTCAAGTCTGTCATTCTGTTAATAATGATGTGTCCTCAAGTCACAGATCAAATAAAATGTAAGATCATTCTCTGAAGCTATGTGAATATGTAGATATGATAACTGTTATGTCAGCTTTTAATGTGTTACTCCTTAGATCAACAGCTCTATGATAACTGTTATATGACTGGTTACAACTACTACTTTGCTCATGCCACCTTCCCTAATGTCCTTTGCATTGTTTTGTTTTCGATTCATCCAGACAACAAATTGAAGATCTCACATCATTTTCATTTTATCTTTTAAAAGTTCATTTTTCATATTATTGCAGGGTCATCATCCACATATCCCAATTTAAGCTTTGGATGGGTTAATGTCAAAGATGTTGCCCTGGCCCATATCCTTGCATACGAGGTTCCCTCAGGAAATGGAAGGTATTGCATGGTGGAAAGGGTTGTTCACTACTCAGAACTAGTCAACATCATCCGCAACATGTATCCTACCATTCGTCTTCCGGACAAGTAAGTTCATATATTTCAAATGTGATGCCTCTTATTCACAAATGCAATGCAATGTATATATATGGTTTGTTTGGAATAAACCACTCTCTTGTGTTTTTACTTTGTTAAATATCTTTATGGATAACTGGATAAGTGATTTCCTATGACTTCAAACCATCGTGATATGATAAAAGCATTGTCACTTTGTCGGCTGTGTCACGGGTTGATGTTCCTCAATCAGTGTTTGTCTCAGAATGAAAAAATATTACTTATACCTATTAGTTCATAGAACGAACAAGAAACTAAGAGTATGTTCCTCTTGGCAGGTGTGCAGATGACAAGCCATTGGTCCCAGCCTACCAAGTATCAAAGGAGAAGATAAGAAGCATAGGTATTGAGTTAATTCCACTAGAGACGAGCGTCAAGGAGACTATCGAAAGCTTGAAAGAGAAGGGATTTGTTAGTTTTGACTCGAGCAACCTGTGAAACAGAAGTATTACTACTAGTACGTGACACTGCATTAGAGACATGCATCAGACTTCGCAGTTCACAAGTCACTTTAGTAGCTTTGGTCTGTAAGATTACATAAAATAAATAGAGGCACGTCGCCAGCTGTAGCTATTGGACATGTTCGACGTGTGTTTGCTTCGAGGAATCAACTTTTTCTAGATGGAGTTATGCATCATGACTCATGAGTCTATTACTCAAATTTAGTGGAATGGTCCTATTTCTCGTTTTAGTATTTTTAGTACTAATTATTAGCTTGTCAGGAAAGCAGTAGTCAAGGATCAACTCATTGACGGTGATGGATCACATGGCTCCACAAACACCATAGTTATGTTTTGGTCGGCTTGAGACACGTGATATATAATGGGAACCACTAGCGTCCGGACGTCCGGCGCAACGCCCGCGTCTTGACGCTGCTCTCCACTCCCCGCACGTACTTTGTTCCGCACGCTCCACCCGCTCAGATTAGTTCTGAGCCCGCTTGACGAATATGGACGAACTCCCCAGCGCTCTACGCACGATCCCCGAAGAGGGATTTTTCCTCATGCTCTCCGTGCTGCCCTTGCAAGCACATGGATCTGCTCCCCCTCGCTGCCAGCACCCTCCGCGGGCACGGATCCGCTTCCCATACTGCCACCCCCCGCGCGAGCGAATCCGCCATTGCTCCGCCTCCAACATTGCTCCGCCCCTGGAAACAACGAAAAACAATGAAACAAAGGTCAAACTCTACTGCAATAAATTAACAATATGAAGTGAAACAACAAAAAGATACTGCAACAACATAGAAACATGTGATGCAACAAAGAGAGAAACCAACTGTTGCAATAACAGATAAAAACGATAATGAAGCAAGATGACAATCATCTGAAACAACAAAAAGAAAGTAAAACTGAAACAATGTGGACAACTATTGAAACAAATTACTCAAACATTTGAAACAATAGTTTGATACTATTGAAACAACAGAACAACCACTGACAAGATGAAAAAATCATCTGAACAACAACATAAAACTAAAAATGAAACAATATAGACAACTATTGAAACAAATTACTCAAACATTTGAAACAACAGTTTGGTACTATTGAAACAACAGAACAACAAATTGAAACAAAAAAGATGAAACAAACATGTGCAACTATCCCAGAGGGGGGAAAGCTGGGAAGGAAGAGGAGGAGGAGGGGGGAAGGGGAAGGACGAGGAGCAGGCCTAAGATCTGGGGTCCTCGTGACCTACCTTGACGGAGCAGCCGTGAGGAGGAGGGCGAAGGGGAAGGAAGAGGAGCAGGAAAGGAGCGCGAGGTGAGAAGGAGCAGGATGAGGCAGCTCGTTGTGGATCCTCCAGATCCACTGCCACCGTCGCCGGATCTGGTGGATCCATGGTCATTGTCGTCGAATCTGGCGGATCCACGACCGTTGCTGTAGCCACCGCCGCCGGATCCGGTGGATCCATGGCTGTCGTCGTCGAATCCGGGATCCATGGCCGTCGCTGCCACCGTCGCTGCATTCTCCGCATCCACCATGGTAGCGGCCTGGTGGGCGGAGAAGGCCAGAGGAGGAGGGGTGTGGCGCAGGAGGCCGGAGCAGGGGATGCCGGGTGGAGGAGCCTGGAGAGTTGCTGGCCAGAGTGAAGGGAGGCACGTGACAGAGTGGTGTGGGAGAGGGAGGGAGGAGAAGAGGCACTAAATGGGAGCATGATGTGGGGGGAGGCAAGTGAATGCAAGTGGGTGAGTCATCCGATGCGTCTGGACGTGACACGTCCGGAAAACGACGGACGTTCGTGAAGAATCATGGCCCTATTGGTTTCGATGATTAACGACAACTAGAGATTATTATGGCTAATGTGTGTTTTGCAGAGGCTATGTGTAGCTTAGCCATAGTGATCAACATGAATGGGCTTCAATGGTTATCACTTAGCCCCCAAGATGGATATCGTTTCGGATTTCAAAGATGCTTATGAAGACCCTAGAGTGATAGACTAAGTGCCCTAAGGAGATGAAGGACACTTAGTATAGATAGGTCTTTATTTGATCTTTGGCCGCACTATAAAGAGGGGTTGAGACTAGTAGCTTGACTTAGGAAAGCTTCATGACTTAGGTGTGGTGCACACTTGACTTCCTTAGCTCTAAGCAAGCCTATGGTGACCGTAAGATAGCCAAGAACGACTTCCAAATTCATCGCAACGAAAACTGAAGTTGAAAGAGAGAGAGAGTCTTTGTAAGCGTCGGACGCTGAGGCCGAAGGTGCCAGACGCGAGTCTGGCGCACCAGACGATGGCGCCGGACGTTGACGCATGCATGATGTTGAGCCTGGCGCCAACACAGAGAGCTCCAGAAACGTCCAGTTTTGCGACAGACACGTCTGTCGCATGGGTGTCGGACGCTAGCGAGCGTCCAGGAATATTTTCCCAGAAACTCGAGAGCAGCGAGTTGGCGCTAGACGCTGAGGCGCAGCTTCTGTCACCAAGCGTCAGAGCGTTCGGCGCCTGCTGATGTCAATAAGAACTAGCCGTTGGGGCTAAGCGACAGAGCGTCTGTCACCTAGCGACAGAGTGTCTGTCGCCAACTTAAATCGCCTGTTTCGCAGCCCGAGGGCTGAGTGTGAGGGGGGTATAAATACTTCACCCCTTGCCTCTCCCACCTTGCCTTTGCTCATTTCAGTTGCTGAAGTTCTTGAGAAGGTTGGGAAGAGAGCAAGAGCCCTAGAGTGAGAGAGTGATTCGCGAATCCATCCATCCTCTCCTCTAGTTCATCCAAGAGACCAAGTGTGCATCCACTCTAGTTGTGAAGCTTGAGTGAGTCAAGTTAAGATCAAAGCTTGTTACTCTTGGTGATCGACATCACCTAGACGGTCCGGTGGTGCTCGGAGGAAGGTGATCACCGGAGGATTGTCGGCGACCCTTCTCCATCGACTTGTGATCGGTTGTGGGTGGTTCACTGAGCCGGAGCGATGAAGAACCAGCCCGTAAAGAGCACTCAACCCTTGCGCGGGTTGAGGGGGAGCAATACCCTTGCGCGGGTGCTCCAACGAGGACTAGGGGGAGTGTCGACTCCTCGATACCTCGGCAAAACGTCGTCGTGTCAAGCTTTCTATCCCTAAATCTTTCATACCGCATTACTTACCGCATTGTCCTTACTTTCATTGAATTGCTACCGCTTTCTAGTTAGGACATACTACCGGTAGGCACTAGGGGGTAATTGGCATTGCTAGGATTTGATATTGCTTTAGAAATTTGAAATAAGCCCAATTCACCCCCCGTCTTGGGCATCTTGATCCTTTCAATTGGTATCAGAGCAAGGTTGCTCTTAAATTAGGCTTTACCGCCTAGAGCAAGATGTCCCATGGGGATGGACCACCTCCCATGTTCGATGGAGACGACTTTCCTTATTGGAAAGTTCGTATGGAGGCCTATCTAGAGGCCGTTGACGTTGGCGTGCTCAAAGCCACCACAAAGGGGGTTCTTACTTCGTGGAAGACCCCTACATTGAGAAGCACAATGCCAAGGCGAAGAACATACTCTTTCGCGGCATTTGCAAGGATGTCTTCAACCGAGTGCATAATGCCAAAGGCGCATTTTAGTTGTGGACCACTATTTGGGCTCTTCACGAAGGCACAAAGAGTGAGCGTGAGGAACGCTATCACTTGGTCATGGCAAAGCTCAATTCTTTTACCATGCTTACTAATGAAAATGCAAATGAGATGTACTCACGTCTTAACATTCTTGTAGAAGAATTGAATGGGCTTGGCCTCAACCAAATGGCACCAGCCAATGTGGTGCGCAAGATTCTTTGTGTCTTGCCAATTGACAAGTATGGCCACATCGTCACGGTTCTTCACCAAGGGGACCTCTCCGCCGCTACACCAACACAAGTATTAGGCAAGATCAATGCTCATGAGATGTACATGAAGATTGGTGATGGTGGCTTTTCATCCTCCTCCAAGAAGAAAGAAAAAGAGAAGGAGGAGAAGAAGGACCTGGCTCTCAAGGCATCCTCTTCGGAGAAGTGCAAGATGCAATTTGTGTATGAGAGTGCAAGTGATGAAGAAGATGATGATAACATCGCCCTCATGGTGAAGAAGACCACCAAGATGTTGAATAGGCTAAACAGGAATGGAGTCAAGTTTGACTCAAGGAAGAAGAAATTCTTCACAAGATCTTCATGGAAGCCTATCTCACAAATGAAGTACTACAATTGTGGGATACTTGGTCATCTAGCTCATGCATGCACCGAAGAAAAGAAAGATAAGTTCAAGAACAAGAAGTTCAAGAACTACAAGAAGTGTGCACAAGATGACTCAAGCGATGATGAGAAGAAACAAGACAAGCCTTACAAGAAGAAGAAGAACTTCGACTTCCACAAGAAGAAGAAGGATGATAAGGCTTACATTGTTGGAGATTAGCTCACTGAAAGGTCCTATCCAAGTCTAGAGGGGGGCGGTGAATAGTCTATAATGGAAACTTAAAAACAAACTCAACAACAAGTTAGATAGCAAGATGGCGAAGCTCAACTAGCACTAGCCAACTAGGGGATGCGAAGCCTCCTATCCTCAAATGCTATCCTAATATAGATCTAGAGTCACTTAAATCCTACACAAGTCTAGTAGCCCTCTAGACACAACCTAGTATACTAAGACAAGTATGAAAAGGTAAATGCAAAGGAGCGAAGGAGTGATTATACCAACTTGTAGAGGTCTAGAGCCAATCAAGTGAGAGCTTGAAGATCACCAATCAATCAAACAAGGAGAGACAAGGTTGACACTTGAATTTTCTCCCGAGGTTCACTAGTTTGCCAACTAGCTACATCCTCGTTGTGTCAGCTCACTCACTTGGAGGTTCACGAGCTAATTGGCATCACACGCCAAACCAGTCACCGGGTGCCGCACAACCAACACAAGAGAGGGCTCTCCAAGACACGCGCAATCCACTAGAGTTACCTTTGCGATCTCCCGCGGGGAAGGCACAAGAACCCCTCACAATCACCACTTGTGGTCGACGAAGCACAATCACCAAGCTTCTCGAATCCACACCGCTTGCTCCAAACCATCTAGGTGATGGCGATCACCAAGAGTAACAAGAAACTAGCAGCGGTATCAACTCCCAAGTGCCACTAAGATGAATCACTCATGCAATGCACTTGAACACTCAAATCTCACTCAAATGGATGAACAATCAACTATGAGATGAGTGGGAGTGTGTGTGGTTTGCTCACAAGAGTATGCAATAGCCAAATATGCAAGAGAGGTTCCTTGAACCAACCACATACCCTTATATAGCCTCCTCAAAGAAACTAGCCGTTTTTCACTTTTGGAGCTGCTGAAACGTGACCACCAGACTACTTTCGAGACCACCAGACCAAAGCACGTGGTCCAATGCTATGGTCCGGAGCCTAGTCCGACGCCTGGTCTGACGCCTGGTCCGACGCCTCTGCGAGTGCCATGTGTCCACTATCTTCTGAACTTGACCATTGGAGATTCAAAACATTTGACCTCCGGACCACCTGCCATAGTACGGAGCCCCTGGTCCGACACTTTTGCCTTAGCTTCGACTTGGAGTACAGTAAGCACCCATGCTCCGGACTTCTGGTCTGGAGCTCACCACCGGACCATATCCTCTGGTCCGGAGCCTCCTCAGTCCTTCATCGATTTTACGCAGGGAGTGCCAGTGCTCCGGACCACTAGTCCAGAGCTGACCACCGGACCATTTCGCCTGGTCCGGAGCTTGCCTTGATCTTCTGCTGAGCCACCGGACTCTGAAAAATGGTCGACTGTTGGTCCGACGCACCACCGGACCACTAGTCCGAAGCCTTCTTGCCTGGCACTGCCCGAGTCTGAACCAGCGGACTACTTTCAATAGTCCGGAGCTCACTTGCAAAATGGTCCGGAGCTCCTGTCTTGATCAGAATCTTCTTCTCTTTTCTTCCCTTGATCTCATGTGCCATCACCAAGTGTTTCACTGACTTGTGCATGTGTGTTGGCATATTTTATCAAGTTTACAAGGGATTGTTCATTAGGTTTTATATGCAATGCAAACATGATCAACCTAATGGTACTTGATAGGTGTAACCACTAACTATTTTCCCCTCTTCATAGTACGGTTACCTATCCTAAATGTGATCACACCCACTAGGTGTCTTGATCACTAAAAGGAAATCCCTAGTTATACCTTTGCCTTGAATAGCTTAGGGTTTCCTCCTTCTTCCTTCATTTGCAAGTGTGAGCTCTTGTTGGCTTTTCTCCTTAGCCTCCACCTTGCTCCATCACTTGTCTCCTTCATCTTCTCCATAGTGTACTAAACCTACTCAACACTTAGAGCTAGGTTAGTGCTTAGGTTTCATCAATTACCCAAAACACTAGAGATCTTTCAATCTCCCCCTTTTTGGTAATTGATGACAACCCATATAAAATGATATGAAATATGATTTTGATTTCAACCCGAAATGATTGATACCACTTGAAGGTATTGTCAAGAATAAAAGAAGGTGGTCAATCATTTCTATGTTGGTTTGTTAGTGTTAACTCCCTCTACATGTGTGCACTACTATGAGTAAGAATCAAGCTTTGCACACATGCTTAGATAGAACATTTGGAGGGGCGGACAACTAGCAAACTATGACATGATGCTAAGGTTTAAAGAATAGACCTTTGAAGCGTGATACCAATCGAAGTGCGCCTTTCATTTTACCCTTAGCAACATCATTAGCTCGATACCAAATGGAAACAATACAATTTAACCAAGGGAGGATATCTAGCTAACTTCCTATTCATGCTAGTGATTAATTCATCAATCAAGACTACAACTAGTCATGCACCACACAAGCAAGAAACCACTTGAATAGTACTAAAACTTCAATGCAAGCAAGCATATGAGTGAATGCACATTCAAATGCAACAAATTGTTCATAGGCTTGCTCCCCCTACTTGTGTGCTCAAATTTTAATTTTTCATTTTTCCAAAATCTTATTTCTCTCCCCTATTTCTAGATTCCACTTGTTTATCTTTATCATGTTTCTCATGTTAAGATTTCTCCCTTTTACTATTTCTCCCCCTTTCACTATCATTTTAACACAATTTCTCCCCCTTTGTCACACATTACCACAAAGGAAACCACTTGTAGTAACATGTATCACTTGAAGATACTTAGGAAGATTTGTTTATCAAGTCAATTTATAAAAAGAGTGGGGTGAATTATCAAATTAAATTCAACCTAGATTACTTGTTCTAGATACTTAACACGGTTTAAACCATGGACAAGCTTCTTCACACATCTTGCAATGGTTATCTTGGCCATGTTGGTTAAGTACAAGAATAAGCATTCTAGACTAAACATCTGAGGTTGCAAGATTATCAACATGTCATATGGAATCACTAGATCAATCAACTCATAGATACTATAGTGATGTCATATGTCCATAGAAAAACATTTGATTTTCGTGAATGAGCTTATCATGAGTGATGACTATATGCTCTACACAATACTAGCAAAGGATGAATGCATATGCTAATCAATTGTACCTTGCTATGTTGGAGTAGAGGCATGTCATAGGTGGGGTGCATCAACTCATGTTAGAGAAATCCATGATGTTCAATTCATTCCTCAACTTGCAAAACCTCTTCTCATCAAGTGGCTTGGTGAATATGTCGGCTAATTGATCATCGGTGCCCACATTGTCAATGAAAATGTCACCCTTTTGTTGATGATCTCTTATGAAATGACGTCTTACATCTATGTGCTTTGTCCTTGAGTGTTGGATGGGGTTGTTGGTGAGCTTCACTGCACTTTCATTGTCACAAAGCAATGGGACTTTCTTGAATTGAATTCCATAGTCCTCCAAAGTGGCTTTCATCCATAATAGTTGTGCACAACAACTCCCCACACTAATGTATTCGGCTTCGGTGGTATAGAGTGCCACACTATTTTGCTTCTTGGATGACCATGAGACTAGTGACCTTCCCAACATTTGACATGTACCACTAGTGCTCTTTCTATCCACTTTGCAACCCGCATAGTCGGAGTCCGAATATCCAATCAATTCAAACCTTGACCCATTTGGAAACCAAAGTCCAACCTCTTGTGTATGTTTGAGATATCTTAATATTCTCTTTGTGGCTTTCAAATGACTCTCTCTAGGAGATGCTTGAAACCTTGCACACATGCATACACTAAACATGACATCCGGTCTTGAGGCGGTCACATATAGTAAGCTTCCAATCATAGACCGATAGAGTGTTTGATCTACCATCATGCCACTTGAGTCACTATCCAAATGTCCATTAGTCCCCATGCGAGTACTAATGCCTTTAGCTTCTTCTAGCCCAAACTTTTTCATCATATCTTTGATGTACTTGCCTTGACTCACAAATGTACCATTCTTCAATTGTTTGATTTGAAGTCCAAGGAAGTAACTAAGTTCACCAATCATTGAAATTTCAAATTCATTAGCCATCGTCTCCCCAAATTCTTCACAAAAGTCTTGATTTGAAGATCCAAAGATAATGTCATCCACATAGATTTGCAAGATGAACAAGTCATTTCCAATCTTCTTGGTAAATAGGGTAGTATCAACCAATCCCATCTTGAACCCTTTAGAGAGGAGAAAGCTTTTCAATCTCTCATACCATGCTCTAGGTGCTTGCTTCAATACATAGAGAGCCTTCTTGAGCTTGAATACATGGTCGGGCTTCTTAGCATCTTCAAAACCGGGTGGTTGCTCAACATACACCTCCTCATTGATATACCCATTTAGGAATGCACTCTTGACATCCATTTGGTATAGCTTGATATTGTGTGCACAAGCATAGGCCAATAGTATTCTAATTGCCTCTAATCTTGCCACCGGAGCATATGTTTCCCCAAAGTCAAGACCTTCAACTTGTGAGTAAGCTTGAGCTACTAGTCTTTCTTTGTTCCTCGCCACTATTCCATCTTGATATTGCTTGTTCTTGAAAACCCATTTGGTTCCAATGACATTGTGCTTCTTTGGTCTTTCTACCAATTCCCAAACTTGATTTCTTGTGAAGTTGTTAAGCTCTTCATGCATAGCATTGATCCAATCAACATCCTTCAAAGCTTCATCAATCTTGGTTGGCTCAAATGATGAGACAAAAGAGTAATGATCACAAAATGAAGCCAATCTTAATCTTGTTTGAACACCACTTTGAATGCCTCAAATAACTTGATCTAAAGGATGATCTCTTGCAATGTTGGTAGGTTGGAGCACTTGTATGTTGATGTTATTTGGTTGAGATGATGGACTAGCTTGAACTTGATCTTCACTTGCATTTGCATGATCTTGAGTTGGAGAACCACTAGCTTGATCACTTGGAATGGATACTTGATCTTCATCTTCATCTTGGACTAGTCTTGGTCTAATGTCACCAACATCCATATCTTTCATAGCATTTACCAACTTGTCATCTCTCACATCATCCAAGTTTTCTTCTTCATCTTGAGAGCCTTGAGTTTCATCAAATTCAACATCATGCACTTCCTCAAGAATGCCACTAGTCAAGTTCCATACTCTATAAGCATTGCTAGTTGTTGAGTAACTAAGTAGAAATCCCTCATCACATTTCTTTTCGAACTTGCTCAACCTTGTTCCCTTCTTCAAGATATAGCACTTGCATCCAAACACCCTAAATTAGGCAATGTTTGGCTTTCTTCCATTGAATAGCTCATAGAGAGTCTTCTCAAGCATTCCATGACAATAGAGACAGTTGCTAGAGTAGCAAGCCGTATTGATAGCTTCGGCCCAAAAAGAGTCACTAACATTGTATTCACTTAGCATTGATCTTGCCATGTCAATCAAGGTTCTATTCTTCATTTCAACTATCCATTTGATTGAGGAGTGTACTTTGGAGAGAATTGATGGTTGATCCCAAAGTCATCACAAAGATCTTCAATTCTTGTGTTCTTGAACTCACTCCCATTGTCACTTCTAACTCTCTTGATAGTTGTTTCAAACTCATTTTGGCACCTCTTGACAAATGACTTGAAGATATCAAATGTGTCACTCTTGTCACTCAAGAAGAATACCCATGTGTATCTTGTGAAGTCATCCACTATCACAAATCCATACTTATTGCCACCAATGCTCAAATAAGTTGTTGGCCCAAAGAGATCCATGTGCAATAACTCAAAAGCTTTGCTTGTACTCATGATGCTCTTCTTTGGATGAGTATTGCTAACTTGCTTTCCGGCTTGACATGCACTACAAAGCTTGTCCTTCTCAAATGTGACATTCTTCAAGCCCTTCACTAGATCATGCTTGATTAGCTTGTTCAATTGCTTCATGCCAACATGTCCAAGCCTTCTATGCCATAACCAACCCTGCTAGACCTTGAGATGAGACATGTAGGGAGTTGGGTCTCACTAGCATTGAAATCTACTAGGTAGAGGTTCTCATACCGAAATCCTTTGAAGATAATGTTTGAACCATCTACACTAATGATTTCCACATCCTCCACTCCAAAGATGCACTTGAAACGAAGATCACACAATTGGGCAACCGTCAATAGATTGAACTCAAGCCTTTCCACTAGAAGCACATTGCTAATTCTTAGATCATTGGAGATAGCAATCTTTCCAAGCCCTTTCACCTTGCCTTTGCCATTGTTACCAAATGTGATACTATCAAAGCCTTGTGTATTATCTTTTTTTATTTAGTTGAACATCCTTCCATCACCGGTCATGTGTTGAGTGCACCCACTATCAAGCACCCAATGCCTCCCTCCGACTTTGTAATTGACCTACAAGAGAGATAAATTCTTTTTAGGTACCCAAACTTGCTTGTGTCCTCTAAGGTTAGTTACCAAATATTTTGGTACCCAAATGGACTTCTTGGAAGCCATCCAAGGTGCACCAACAAACTTGGCATGAACACCATTAGTACTCTTGGAAAGTACATAGAATGAATCAACTCTCATGGAGGATAGATCTTGCTTGGCCTTCTTGTTCTTGCATGCTTTCTCATTGTGACCAACTTGCTTGCAACTCTTACAATAGCTATTGGTGTTCTTCACAAAACGAGTCTTGTGAGAAACAACAACGGCCTTGCCTTTCTTGGGGGTATAGCCCAATCCCTCTTTGTAGAGAGATGCTCTTTGGCTACCCAAGCACATAAGCAAGTGGTCCTCACCTCCATAAGCCTTAGCTAAGGAGTGATTGAGCTTTGTAACCTTCTTCTTGAGGGTTTCATTTTCCACCATTAGTGAAGCATCAAAAGTGACACCATCACTAGTAGATAAAGTAGAAGTGGTAGTGCTACAAGAGGGGTTAGTGGGAGCAACAATGATAGGAGTATAGAATGATTCATCAAGAATATCACAAGTAACTCCCATGTCACATGTTTGAGCAATATCCTTCTTACTTTGATCAAGGAGGGAGGAGTGAGCTCTTTCAAGCTTAGAGTGAGACTTCACTAGCTTCTCATGGGCTTACATTAGCCTCTCATGAGATGCTACAGCCTCATCAAGGTTTTGCTCAAGACCCACATTGGACTTGCGCAATTCCTTGCACTCCTTCCTCTTTTTGTCAATGTAGTCCTTAGCTTGCTCAATCATGTCCATGAGTTCCTCCTTTGAGGGCTTCTCACTATCACTATCACTCTCACTCTCACTCTAATCATGAGAAAGTACCTTAGTGGACTTAGCCATGAAGCATGATGATGGAGTGTCAGATAGAGAGATCTTGTCCCTCATTGCAATACTTGCAAAAGCCTTCTTCTTGGTAGTGGTCTTCTTTTCTTGATCACTATCATCACCACATGAAGAGTCACTATCCCAAGTAACAATGTGAGAGTAACCCTTCTTCTTCTTGTTGTTGTTGTTGTCAAATAGGGGCTTCTTCTCTTTCTTGCCTCTCTTCTTGTGATCATCATCATCCTTGTCACTATTGTAAGGACAATGAGCAATGAGATGATCAAAGCTTCCACACTTGAAGCACTTTCTTGGTTCATCATGATTATTGAAAGAAGTCTTCTTCCTTCTTGCACCATAGCCCTTGTTCTTCATGAATCTCCCAAATTTCCTCACAAAGAGATCCATCTCCTCTTCATCAAGATCACTAGCACTTTGGTCTTCACTTTCACTAGATTCTTCAATCTTTCTCTTGCTCTTGCTCTTATATGATGATGTAGCTTTGAATGCTACACTTTTCTTCTTCTCATCCTTCTTGTCTTCCTTCTTGACATCTTCTTCCTTGTTCTCCCGATAAGCATCTTGAGTCATGACATCTCCCAAGACTTGATTCGGAGTCATGGTGTCTAGCCCACTTCTCACAATCAAGGTCACAAGTGTGTCCAACCGGGATGGAAGACACCTCAAGAACTTGTGAGAGAAGTCCTTGTCCTCAACCTTCTCACCAAGAGCCGTGAGATCATTGACTAACACTTGAAGCCGATGAAACATCTCCGACACATTCTCATCATCCTTCATCTTGAAGCATGCAAATTTCTCCTTGAGAATGTATGCCTTAGCTCCCTTGACGGCTTGTGTGCCCTCAAATGATTCCTCAAGCTTCTTCCAAGCCTCATGAGTACTCTCTAGATTCTTGATTTGCTCAAAGACCTTCTCATCAAGAGCCTCATGGATGGTACTAAGAGCAATGTCATTGTGTTGAAGCTTCTCTTCCTCTTGTGGAGTTGGAGCTTCCACATTTGCAACTTCAAACCTCTTGTCCACCACAAGCCACACCTTCCGGCTAATTGACTTGATGTGTGCGGTCATCTTGACCTTCCAATAGCCATAGTTGGAACCATCAAATCTTGGTGGTTTCTTCATGTTGTTGATATGAGCCATGATCACACTGTAGGTTGTTAAGCCTCAAATCAACGGTGTACTAGCTCCGATACCACTTGAAAGGTCCTATCCAAGGCTATAGGGGGGGTGAATAGCCTATAATGGAAACTTAAAAACAAACTCAACAACAAGTTAGATAGCAAGATGGCGAAGCTCGACTAGCACTAGCCAACTCGGGGATGTGAAGCCTCCTATCCTCAAATGCTATCCTAATATAGCTCTAGAGTCACTCAAATCCTACACAAGTCTAGTAGCCCTCTAGGCACAACATAGTATACTAAGACAAGTATGAAAAGGTAAATGCAAAGGAGCGAAGGAGTGATTATACCAACTTGTAGAGGTCTAGAGCCAATCAAGTGAGAGCTTGAAGATCACCAATCAATCACACAAGGAGAGACAAGGTTGACACTTGAATTTTCTCCCGAGGTTCACTAGTTTGCCAACTAGCTACATCCTCGTTGTGTTGGCTCACTCACTTGGAGGTTCACGAGCTAATTGGCATCACACGCCAAAACCGTCACCGGGTGCCGCACAACCAACACAAGAGAGGGCTCTCCAAGACACGCGCAATCCACTAGAGTTACCTTTGCGATCTCCCGCGGGGAAGGCACAAGAACCCCTCACAATCACCACTTGTGGTCGACGAAGCACATTCACCAAGCTTCTCGAATCCACACCGCTTGCTCCAAACCGTCTAGGTGATGGCAATCACCAAGAGTAACAAGAAACTAGCAGCGGTATCAACTCCCAAGTGCCACTAATATGAATCAATCATGCAATGCACTTGAACACTCAAATATCACTCAAATGGATGAACAATCAACTATGAGATGAGTGGGAGTGTGTGTGGTTTTCTCACAAGAGTATGCAATAGCCAAATATGCAAGAGAGGTTCCTTGAACCAGCCACATACCCTTATATAGCCTCCTCAAAGAAACAAGCCGTTTTTCACTTTTGGAGCTGCTGAAACGTGACCACCAGACTACTTTCGAGAGCACCGGACCAAAGCACGTGGTCCGACGCTATGGTCCGGAGCCGAGTCCGACGCCTGGTCCGACGCCTCTGCGAGTGCCACGTGTCCACTGTCTTCTGAACTTGACCGTTGGAGATTCAAAACATCTGACCTTCTGACCACCTGCCATAGTCCGGAGCCCCTGGTTCGACGCTTTTTCCTTAGCTTTGACTTGGAGTACAGTAAGCACCCATGCTCCAGACTTCTGGTCTGGAGCTCACCACTGGACCATATCCTCTGGTCCGGAGCCTCCTCAGTCCTTCGTCGATTTTACGCAGGGAGTGCCAGTGCTCCGGACCACCAGTCCGGAGCTGACCACTGGACCATTTCGCCTGGTCCGGAGCTTGCCTTGATCTTTGCTGAGCCACCAGACTCTGAAAAATGGTCGACTGTTGGTCCGACGCACCACCGGACCACTAGTCCGAAGCCTTCCTGCCTGGCACTGCCCGAGTCTGAACCAGCGGACTACTTTCAATAGTCCGGAGCTCACTTGCAAAATGGTCCGGAGCTCCTGTCTTGATCAGAATCTTCTTCTCTTTTCTTCCCTTGATCTCATGTGCCATCACCAAGTGTTTCACTGACTTGTGCATGTGTGTTGGCATATTTTATCAAGTTTACAAGGGATTGTTCATTAGGTTTTATATGCAATGCAAACATGATCAACCTAATGGTACTTGATAGGTGTAACCACTAACTATTTTCCCCTCTTCATAGTACGGTTACCTATCCTAAATGTGATCACACCCACTAGGTGTCTTGATCACTAAAAGGAAATCCCTAGTTATACCTTTGCCTTGAATAGCTTAGGGTTTCCTCCTTCTTCCTTCATTTGCAAGTGTGAGCTCTTTTTGGCTTTTCTCCTTAGCCTCCACCTTGCTCCATCACTTGTCTCCTTCATCTTCTCCATAGTGTTCTAAACCTACTCAACACTTAGATCTAGGTTAGTGCTTAGGTTTCATCAATTACTGAAGGACCAAGAATGGCGACCAGAGGGGGGGGGGGGTGAATGGGAGCCTCAAATTTCTCTCGAAATATTCGGGCCACTCTTCCCAAAAACCAAACCCAGTTGCTGGGTGCTCAACCTCCCCTGAGCAACGCGAGCGGGGATTCAGACGAAATCGGAGAAATGAAAGCTCACCGGCAGTGGAGGAAAATCACCGGAAACCCCAAAACACAGGTTTTCAACCCCTAGGGAATAGAGGCAAGAACCTAGGCAAAACGGGAGAAAACAACAACCAACAGGAAGCTCCGTACCAGATGGGACAGAGCCACCGGACTAAGGCAAGTAGTCTAGAGCTATGGTCCGACGCTGGCCAAGCCGAGACCAAGAAGTGCAGGGAGCACCCGACCTCCGGACTACCTGCTCTAGACTCTAGTGGTATGGGAGATTGGTCCGGTGCTCACTCACCCAGAAGTCCAGTAAGCTACCGACCTCTGGACCAGACCACCGGACTACCCCATCGGACCAAGGAGAGTGGTCCGACGCGTGGTAGCGTTCCTTAGCAGAGCCACCTGACCACTCGTCAAAGGTCTAGAGCTCAAAAACCGGGAGGTCCGAAGGGTGGTCCGACGCCCCTTGCTACTTGACACGGGAAAGGTCAAGACCACCGGACCACTCGCTATGGTCCGGAGCTTAGAAGGGAAGTGGTCCGACGCTCACAACCAGAAAATTGTTCCTCGCGAAAATGAACTTCTCTCTGCCAAATCTTCCCAAAACTCAACCAAATTATCACCAACTGCAACCAAACTTTGTAGGCATGATCCTAGTGCAGTTGGGGAGCTATCCCAAAGAAATCATCGCTCAATTTGGAGAGGATAAAGGGGAACACTCGGATTTGTAGGAGAAGAGAGCAAAACGAAGAACACCACAAAGAAATTGCCCGATCTAGGCACTCGTGAGGTTTGAGGAGAAATCCTTCGGTGCAAAGAAGCTCCTCACGATTACGCACAACTTGGTTCAAACGGATTTGCAAGAGCTACTCCCTACAAAGACAAATCATCTCAGGAAAAGAGAGAGCCAAAGCAAAACGCGAAGAACACAAGCAAAACGGGGAGACGATCAACAAAACGAAGCCACCATGGCTTACGGAGGTTACGAACTCCGATTCCTCACAACAATCACAAGTTCTTACACCGGTGACATGGTGGATCTCAAGCAAGAAGAAGCTAGGGAAGGGAAAACCTAGGAATAGGTGGGAGAGAGAGTAGTGCAAGAGATGAGGATGAGGATACCCCTTCATCCTCTATTTAACAAGGCTTTGGCTATTTCCCAAAGACCCCCCTAGATATAAGACCGAATTACCTAGCCCTAAGACATTGTAATCCAAGTCGGTAACTCTCAGCCACTCGTTTGAATGGACGACCCCGCTTCTTGCCGGGAGTTGTCGTCGCCTCGACGCAACCTCCAGGATTCCGCCACGTGCCATCCCCGCTTCCTCAGAAGCTCCGCCTAGGTTTTGAGGCCCAAACCCAGGAAACCCGCCACCGGTAGCTTTGGGCTCAACTACCGAACCCCGAGTTTTGAGGCCTAAACTCGGAAACCGTCCTCGGATGGTTTTGAGGCCCAAACCACCAAACCGATCGACTCGAGCCACTTTGTCCTCGCCCGGTCGGACTCCGAGTCCCCTGAGCCTCCGCTCGACTCGCACGTCCACCGTCTTGACTCGGTCGACTCGGTCTACCTCCATGTCTTCTCGCACTCGCCGGTGTCAAGTACTAGCCACCACAGCTAATCCACCGACGCCCATGGTCCCTCAGTCCGAGCCCCGCTTCCGCCCTTCACCGCTCTCAGTCCATCGGCACGGCAAGCCTCTACTCGACCTTCTCCACGCCATTGACCACTGTCACTAGGCATAACACCTGCACACCACAAGACGATAGACAGGCACACATTTGCTTTCGCAAAGGGTTAGAATAACCCGCTCAAACTGAAACACTCACGTGTTGGTCAATCACTCATCATCAAAGCTCAACATACATGGGTACTTATCCACCATGTGTTTGCAATCTCCCCCTTGATGAGTGCATTGTCAACACAAGTGTATTTCAGATTTGAGCCACAAGGTAAAGCTCTCTAAATGACCAAAAAGCCACAAAAGCCAAAACGGGGTCACTTGATAGAAGCAAACACGATACCAATTAAAAGCATCCTCAAAAACACCTCATGACAAAGCCACTTACAGATGCCAAACAAAAGCACATGGGGAACGGCTCGACGCAACCAAGCAAAACAAAGCTAGCCCTCAAGAAGAGGTAGAAACGGGCTCAACACCACTAGCAAATCCAAGATACTAATCACAAACTCTCAAAGCTTAGAAAACCAATTTAATCACTAAGGGAGCTCAAAAGATACCAATTGAAACCACTTACGTCCCTTAATGCTCAAGAAACAATCGAAAACACATCTAGCAAAAGCCCCCCCTGGGCAAAAGCACACTCAAGATACCAAATGAGCTCTAACCCAATGAGATGCACTCTTTCTCCCCCTTGGAAGTAGATGGCTAAAAATGGAAATAAATGCACACATCTCTCCCCCTTGTTGACACATGTAGCTCATCAAACATCAACAACTCAAGATCCGGCTACAAATGCCATGAAATGCAAAATGATTGCAAAAGCTTCATACTTAGAGCTAAGACAATGAATAGATTCTCTAAGTGATGTGATCCTGTGAGAATAGGAAAAGCTCTACGTGCCCAACAAAGAATCAAGTTGGGCTTAAGATCACTTTAGAAGCTATTTTAGAGAGCATTACATGTGTGAGCAAGGGATGGGTATCACCTCCTAGAGACAGCTAGACATGGCAAACAAGATAGGATCTATCTCAAAGCAATCTCATGTATAGCAAGGAAAACTATCCCTAGCAAAGTTCATACGACAAGCCAATGACCCAACTGTTAGGAATATGCCCTAGAGCTAATCATGTAGATGATTATATTCTGATTGTATCCATGATTAATAAAGTGTTCTTTGAATATCCATTATAGACAAATAGTATTGATTGACGATTATGTGAATTGTTTGTGGAACTCAATTACCTGAATGGTTATTCTAAAAGTTGTCCCTGGTCGGCATTCTTGTAAGAGCACACTTGAATATTAGACCAGCACATGTATTAGTTGATGGCTATGTTTCACAAGTCATAGACATGGAGATGTCAAACTAATAATGTGGGCACATGTGAGACATGTAGGCTGGACTGACCCAACAAGATAAAGTCTCTATTCATGTCATGTACGTTATGTCCTTAGACCTGAGATTGTGGTATGTACTCAAGATGTGAAACGATCTACTTAGGGACTATCAAACGCTACCTCCGTTATTGGGTAGTTATAAAGGTGGTCGTTGGGTGGTCGGGAAACATGCTATGAGACATAGACAATCAAGATGGAATTTGCCCCTCTCTTCGTGAGAGAGATATCACTGGATCACTCATGTGATTGGATCAACAAATGCATGGCCGTGCTTGGGTTAAGTGTTAACCCACGAGTTGAACCATATATCGAGTGGCAAAGGGAATAACTTGTACATGGTCATAGTGGTTCGTCTGATATGATCATAGCATATGCATAGGAGTTGACACGCCTTGCTAGAGGCCGCTATCAACTATTGGTCGAGTAAGAGTACTTGGGCCATGTCTATGTGTGCGTGAGCCCATAGGGTCGCACGCTTAAAGGGCTGGAAGCCTAATTCGGGTTGGACCCGAATTAGACTAGGTTTAGGGTTACTAATGGGCCTCCAACGTGGGAGCTTGTCAGGACGCCTATATAAGCAAGGGGTGGGCGCGGGGCGAGATTGATCCACGCCTTTTGGCAGCCGCCGTCGCCTCCCCACGCTCGCACCTTTTGCTCCTCGTGGACCTAGCAGTCCAGAGGCGCAATGCTTCCTCCCTGTATGTGTGGGATTCCTCGGAGGTGCTGCATCTGGAGCACAAGGACAAACCGCGTGAAGGGGACGTTGAGACGGACGACCACGCAACTGCACTGCCTGCTGCGACGCGCACGACTACATCAAGTCGTCTTCCGCTGCACCTGCGCGTCTAGTGGTAATCCCGTAACCTATAACTAGCAGTAGATCCTGTTTTATGAGGTCGAAAAGTTTTGTTTTCCGGCTAGCATAGCAACCTCGTATTCCATCACCAACTGAATGAATTTTTCACATTTCAGAGTTTTGCAGCCAATTTTCAGTTTTAGGCACATTTAAGTTGTATGCGAGTGGTTGTCAGCAAAGTGATGCCACTGCTTACCAACTGGGCGAAGTCAAAGGACTTGACACACTGGTTTTGGTTATACACGACACCTCTCAAGTATCGACCCATATAGGAAGCAGTCTCGAACACACGGTGAAGTGCTCACAATGCAGACCCAACTCGATCTTTCTAATTCACAAAACAGAGAGCAATTTCATTTTAGATATTAATCATGGTGCTCAAAGGTAGTGAATGAAACAATGAAGAGCCATAGATACAAGCTATATACAAGACAACCAAGAAGGATCTTCAAAAGCCTACACATGCTAGTGCCATTTTAGAGGTGACATGGGGAATTTAAATCCAGTTTTAAAGGTTTTCTAACTTGCTCTATTGCATATCATATAGATCAAAAAGAGTCTGAGTTAGGAAACACCATAGACACATAAAGCACCTCAAACAGAGCATAGATTCATTATATTGGCTATAAGTATGAAGCTTAAAATGAACTATGTCACAAATGCAAATGAGATGCAAAATGCATTGACACCAACTAAACACTAACAAGACACCAATAGAGAAGAAGGACAAAGAAAAGGCAAAAAGAACCAAAAAGAACTATGAAACACAAAACTTTCCTCCTCTAAAAAGGAAAGCAAACACCCAACTCGCCCCGAAGGCGAGAAAACGCAGCTTGATCCAAAGGCTTAGTGAGAATATCCGCAAGCTGGTTTTGGGTCTCGACATGCCGGAGGTCAATGTCGCCCTTCTCGTAGTGATCACGCAAAAAGTGAAAGCGGACCTCAATGTGCTTGGTCTTCGAATGAAGCATTGGATTTTTAGCCACACTAATTGCACTCGTGCTATCACACAACAGAGGCACCTTAGTAAGCTGAAGACCGAAATCTCTCAAAGTGGCAATCATCCAAATCAACTAAGAGCAACAACTAGCCACGGCAACGTACTCAGCTTCGCACATCGACTGTGCCACGCTAGACTGTTTGCGTGAAGACCAAGACACCAAAGAAGACCCAAGAAACTAGCAAGTCCCAGAGGTGGACTTCCGATCAAGACGACATCCGGCAAAATCCGCATCGGAAAAACCACAAAGACCAAGAGAGGAAGAGGTGGAAAACCAAAGACCAAATTCAGGAGTAAATCGCAGGTACCTCATGATGCTTTTCACCGCTTGCTTGTGCGAAGTCCGTGGAGACGCCTGAAAACGTGCACACAGGCAAATAGCGAACTGAATGTCCGGCCGGGTCGCCGTCAGGTATAGAAGCGACCCGATCATGCTTCGGTACTTGGTTTGGTCCACTGCCTCTCCTTCCTCGTCCACATCGAAGGCAGTAGTAGTTGACATAGGCGTCGAGAGGGGCTTTGCCTCGCCCATGTCAAACTTCTTCAAGATATCCTTTGTGTACTTGCCTTGGTGCACAAACATCCCTTCCCGGGTTTGCTTGATTTGCAACCCAAGAAAAAAGTCAACTCTCCCATCATGCTCATCTCAAATTCCCTACTCATAAGATCTGCAAACTTGGCAACAAGAGCATGAGAAGAACCACCAAAGATGATATCATCCATGTATATTTGGACAAGGAGAGTGTCTTTGCCTTGCTTGAGGAGAAACAATGTCTTATCTACTGATCCCATTTTAAAACCCTTAGCAAGCAAAAAGGTTTTTAGCCTATCATACCATGCTCTAGGTGCTTGTTTCAAACCATACAAAGCTTTGTGTAGTTTAAAAACATGGTTTGGAAACTTGGGATTTTCGAAACCGGGAGGTTGTTTAACATAAACTTCCTCCTCTATGTAGCCGTTTAAGAAAGCACTTTTAACATCCATTTGAAAAAGTTTAAAACCCTTAGAAGTCGCAAAAGCTAGAAGGATTCTAATGGCTTCTAAACGAGCTACGGGAGCAAAGGTTTCCTCATAGTCTATTCTGTCCTTTTGACAAAAGCCTTGAGCTACCAACCTAGCCTTGTTGCGCACTACCACCCCATCCTCACTTTGTTTATTTTTGAAAACCCATTTGGTACCTATGGGGTGGCAACTAGGTGGTGGAGGAATTAAGACCCAAACGCGGTTTCGCTGAAAGTTTTCTAACTTCTCATGCATGGCATGAACCCAATCCGGATCCATCAAAGTGTGTCCAACATCTCGGGGCTCAAAAGACGCGACAAAAGCCGAATGAGCAAAGTGAGAGAGATAGGACCTAGACCGCGTGACTCGACGGTCGATGTCGCCGATGATGTTCTCCGGCGGGTGCTGCCGCTGGATGTGGCGGGGAGCCTTCCTGGACGAAGTGACCTCCCCCTCGACAGCAGCTGTACCTCCCTCAGGTGCAATGGGCACCGACTGAGGAAGTTGCTCGAACGGCCCCCATGTAGAGGAAGTAGTCGGATCGGGACCGTGACCGCAGTGGACGTCGCAGGGTCGATGGGGGCAGCCAGTGGGGTTTGCTCGGGATCACCCCAATCGACATCATCCTGCTCCTCCTCCACAAAGATGCTAGTGTTCACCTCATCATCACCTGTAAGCTCAAAAGCAGTGGAAACATAGGGCATAGTCTCATCGAAGGTAATCTCACAAGTCTCCATCACTCGGTTAGTCTCAAGGTTAAGTGCACGATAAGCACGAGAGTGAGTAGAATAACCAAGAAAGATACCGTCAGAAGACCGTGATTCATATTTATCCAACTTACCGCCCTTTTTGAGGATGAAGCACCTGCACCCAAACACCCGTAGGTGACTTACCTTGGGTGGTCTCCCAAATCACAACTCATAAGAAGTCTTCTTCTTGAAAGATCGGAGGAAAATGCTATGGAAACATAGCAAGCAGAACTGAGTGCTTCAGCCCAATACCGCCTAGGAGTCCTATGCTCATCGAGCAACGTCCTGGCCATCTCAACAAGGGTCCGATTCTTGCGCTCAACAACACCGTTCTGCTGGGGAGTGTGAGGTGAGGAAAACTGGTGATCGAGACCCAAAGAAGAGCAAAGAGTTGCAAATTGAGCATTCTTGAATTCTGTGCCATTGTCACTGCTGATAGCTCTCATGGCATTCTTAGGTAGCTCATTTTGCAATCTCAAAATTAGATCTCAAACAAGTGGAAAAGCCTCATCCTTACTCTCCAAAAAGAACACCCAAGAGTATCTCAAGTAGTCATCAACGACTACAACTACATACCACTTCCCTCCTTCCGACCTGACCCGAGCTGGACCAACTGTGTCCATGTGTAGGAGCTCGCCGGGTCAAGTGGTCATGACCTCAGTCACAGAAGGATGGGAAGCAGCAACCATCTTGCCATACCTGCAAGGATGGCAAACCAAATCCTTCTCGAACTTTAGCTTTGAGAATCCTTGGATAAGGTCCATTGAGCTAAGCCTTGCAAGCAAGTCAAAACTCAAATGTCCCAATCTCCTATGCCACTTCCAAAGCTCGGAAGAAGAACCAACAAGAAGACACCGAGAAGGTCCAGAAGAGATAGAAAAATCCACACGAAAAACCTTCCCGAAGGGTAAAATCCGGCAAACAAGATCACCGCGAGAGTCCAAAATCCGAGAGATATTAGGCTTGAAACTCACTTCAAAACCGTCATCAAGGAGTTGCAAAACCGAAAGAAGGTTAAAATGAAAATTTGTAACCAAAGCAACATCCTTGAGGACAAAAGAAGAGTTCAGTCTAATCGACCCGTGGGAGACAACTTTACCTTTACTCTTATCCCCGAATGTGATATACTCGGTGTGGTGCACGGGGTCGAGGCTGGATAACCACTTGGCACTTCCGGTCATATGGCGTGAGCATCCGGAATCCACAAGCCAAGTTTCCTCCAGTCCTCCTTCCTACATCAATAAAAAGACATAGGGTGAGCAAACGGACCAACACTGGGGTTACTAAACTGTGAAGGATACCAGTGTTGTCCCACTTGCCCAAAGAATGGGTTAGGTGAAAAACCAAACATCTCCTGTCCCATGGGAGGATAGCGATCACCACGATGGGGAAAACGTGGTCCGCTAAAGAAGGGTGGAGTAAAGCCACCGCCACGAGGCCCGTAGTCGTATGGGTCACGACCGGTACCCCGCCGGGCACGACCACCACGTGGTCTCGCCTCCTGAGGCCTAGCACCTTGAGGCATTGTACATCTAGACCTAGTAGTGCGCCTCCGAAATTCCGGTTCACGCACCCCAACTCGTGGGTGGTACATGTCTCGGTTTTTCAACTCATCTTGCCTCCGATCATCTCTCTTCCTCCTAAAGAAAAACTCAGCCAAGTGCCCATCCCGCTCACAATACTCACAATGGTACCTCACCACACTCTTGGTAGACACTCTCTTGTTGGGTTGGGTGGCTCTAGCTTTCTTAAGAAGGGGATCACTAGAACTGTCTGGCAGTGTGTCAAGTGGGTTGCGAAGATGGTTCAGTTTTGCAATCCAGACTTGCTTCTGTGGAGTGGTTTTGGGTGGCTCTTCAAACACACCATCTCTCACAGGAAACTCAGAGGGGTCGGTAGGCTTAGGTGGAGTGATCTTGGTAAGCTTGGGAGTTGTGATGGGTGTCTCATTCTCGCTCAAACCACGACACTCACCGATCTTACAGAACATGCTATCGTTCTTCCCACCTATAGCAAAGCCTGCTCCCGTGCTGCCAGCCCTTTTGCATTGGCTGAGCATCATCCCCAACTGTGGCTCTCGGCAAGACACCTAGCTCAAGATGGATCGAAGGTATGTGTTTTCTTCCTTGGTACGCATCTTGTCGTGTCTGCATGACGCGATCTCAAGCTCCAAAGCCTCAAAGTGTTCCGACTCTATAGTGCTATCTGAGCTGACCTTCTCTAGCACATCAATCCTAGCATCTATGTGTGACAGCTCAGAACGCAAGCCTAAGCAAGACTTGCACGCACCAAGTAAGCTAGGCCTAGCTTTCAGCTCACTGACCTCCTCAAGTAGAGTGCCATACTTGTCCTGGAGAGTGACAATATCAGACATGTGAATGGCGCAAGCATCACACTCTACCTCCTCGGTAACCACCACTAACGCCTTAGCAAAATCTAGCTCATGAAGCGCGCTAAGGTACTTTTCCTTAAAGTCGTTCCTCTCAACCGTGGCACGCTTGAGCAACGCATCTTGACTCATCAAGGCGTCGTTCAGAGACTCAATCTCAAGAGAGAGGGACTCGACGGTGGGTGGTACCTCGGGTGTGTCGGAGTCGTAGTCGTAGTCGGGGCCTTCCTTGTGCTTGCCAACCTTGCCTTCTTCGATCGCCATGGTGCAAAAGCCACCGTGCTTGGCATCGGCATAGAAGCATAGGCCGTTGAGCTTGTCCTCAACCTTTCCCTTGGACTCATCAACGCTTGAAGAAGCACCTCCGTTGGAGGAAGCATCGATGTCGCTGAGGGAGGCAAGGAAGGCTCGGTGCTTGGCCTTCACCTTGTCAATCACCTTCTTGGAGGACCTTCGATGGTAGCCACCCTTGGGCTTGTGCTTGTCCTCGAAGTAGTGCTCACACTTGTCCTTACGCTTGGTGAAGTCACCCACAGCTTTCTTTGGGCAGTTTGCGATGAAGGGATCCTCATCACCGCAACGGTAGCACCCCTTGGCTGAGCCACCACGCCGACGGTTCAAACGGTTGTTGTGAAACCGTGAGAACTTGGTGATGACCAAAGCCAGCTCATCATCTCCAAGAGCCTCCACTTGATCCTCTGTCACATAAATCAAAGACAAAACGAACAAGGAGTGTGAAGGGCCAGAGGAGGAAGAAGACGTACTACCGGGCCAGAAACCAATGCCATAGATGGTGTCGACGGGTTTTCAAGCTTGGCCCGGGTTTGGTAGTCAATATCCGAGGACTTGAGCTTGCTGAACAGCTTGTCCATGGTCAGGGCAATTGAAGGACCGAGAACGGCGACTAGAGGGGGGTGAATGGGAGCCTCAAATTTCTCTCGAAATATTCGGGCCACTCTTCCCAAAAACCAAACCCAGTTGCTCACCGGAGAAATGAAAGCTCACCGGCAGTGGAGGAAAATCACCGAAAACCCCAAAACACAGGTTTTCAACCCCTAGGGAAAAGAGGCCAGAACCTAGGCAAAACGGGAGGAAACAACAACCAACAGGAAGCTCCGTACCAGATGGGACAGAGCCACCGGACTAAGGCAAGTAGTCTAGAGCTATGGTCCGACGCTGGCCAAGCCGAGACCAAGAAGTGCAGGGAGCACCCGACCTCCGGACTACCTGCTCTAGACTAGTCCAGTGGTATGGGAGATTGGTCCGGTGCTCACTCACCCAGAAGTCCAGTAAGCTACCGACCTCTGGACCAGACCACCGGACTACCCCATCGGACCAAGGAGAGTGGTCCGACGCGTGGTAGCGTTCCTTAGCAGAGCCACCTGACCACTCGTCAAAGGTCTGGAGCTCAAAAACCGGGAGGTCCGAAGGGTGGTCCGACGCCCCTTGCTGCTTGACACGGGAAAGGTCAAGACCACCGGACCACTCGCTATGGTCCGGAGCTTAGAAGGGAAGTGGTCCGACGCTCACAACCAGAAAACTGTTCCTCGCGAAAACGAACTTCTCTCTGCCAAATCTTCCCAAAACTCAACCAAATTATCACCAACTGCAACCAAACTTTGTAGGCATGATCCTAGTGTAGTGGGGGAGCTATCCCAAAGAAATCATCGCTCAATTTGGAGAGGATAAAGGGGAACACTCGGATTTGTAGGAGAAGAGAGCAAAACGAAGAACACCACAAAGAAATTGCCCGATCTAGGCACTCGTGAGGTTTGAGGAGAAATACTTCGGTGCAAAGAAGCTCCTCACGATTACGCACAACTTGGTTCAAACGGATTTGCAAGAGCTACTCCCTACAAAGACAAATCATCTCAGGAAAAGAGAGAGCCAAAGCAAAACGCGAAGAACACAAGCAAAACGGGGAGACGATCAACAAAACGAAGCCACCATGGCTTACGGAGGTTACGGCCTCCGATTCCTCACAACAATCACATGTTCTTACACCGGTGACATGGTGGATCTCAAGCAAGAAGAAGCTAGGGAAGGGAAAACCTAGGAATAGGTGGGAGAGAGAGTAATGCAAGAGATGAGGATGAGGATACCCCTTCATCCTCTATTTAACAAGGCTTTGGCTATTTCCCAAAGACCCCCCTAGATATAAGACCGAATTACCTAGCCCTAAGACATTGTAATCCAAGTCGGTAACTCTCAGCCACTCGTTTGAATGGACGGCCCCGCTTCTTGCCGGGAGTTGTCGTCGCCTCGACGCAACCTCCAGGATTCCGCCACGTGCCATCCCCGCTTCCTCAGAAGCTCCGCCTAGGTTTTGAGGCCCAAACCCAGGAAACCCGCCACCGGTAGCTTTGGGCTCAACTACCGAACCCCGAGTTTTGAGGCCCAAACTCGGAAACCGTCCTCGAATGGTTTTGAGGCCCAAACCACCAAACCGCTCGACTCGAGCCACCTTGTCCTCGCCCGGTCGGACTTCGAGTCCCTTGAGCCTCCGCTCGACTCGCACGTCCACCGTCTTGACTCGGTCGACTCGGTCTACCTCCATGTCTTCTCGCACTCGCCGGTTTCATGTACTAGCCAGCACAGCTAATCCACCGGCGCCCATGGTCCCTCAGTCCAAGCCCCGCTTCCGCCCTTCACCGCTCTCAGTCCATCGGCACGGCAAGCCTCTACTCGACCTTCTCCACGCCATTGACCACTGTCACTAGGCATAGCACCTGCACACCACAAGTCGATAGACAGGCACACATTTGCTTTCGCAAAGGGTTAGAATAAACCACTCAAACTGAAACACTCACATGTTGGTCAATCACTCATCATCAAAGCTGAACATACATGGGTACTTATCCACCATGTGTTCGCAATTACCCAAAACACTAGAGATCTTTCACTCACCGACATTGAAGATTCAAGTGAGCCCTCCGATAGTGATAGTGATAGTGAAGATGAGAAGGTGGCCACCTTGGTGATTGGTTCTTCTACTCCACCGCCACCTCCTCCATCATCATCGGGCTCATCCTCTACACACCTATGCCTCATGGCTAAAGGTGACAAGAAGGTACAAAAAGAGGAGGATGATAGTGGTGACTCTAGTGAGAGTGATAGTGATGTTGATGATGACACACCATCCTATGATGATCTAATTAAAATTTGCAACAAATACTCTAACATCATCATAAGGTACAAAAGTAAAAATGACAAACTCCAAAATGTCAAAGATAACTTGCATGCTAAGCTAGATGCCTTGTCTAGTGCTAATGATGATTTGAAGCTTGAGAACAATTCTCTCACATCTAGCACTAGGGAGCTCAAAGCCTCACTCAAGCAAATAAATGAGAAACATGATAAGCTTGAGAGGTCAACACAAGAGCTCCATACAAGGTATAACTTGCTAAAAGATGAGTACAACCAAGTTAGAAGTGAACATGGCACACTTGTGGTAGCTAATGAATTACTTACAAATGATTTTGCTACACATGTTGCTATTAACCCGGTTGTTAAGTGTCATATAGCTACTTCTTGTGAGGACTTGCTTGATGAAGTTGTTAGTGAGCAAAATGCTAAGTGCAAGGGCAAGAAGGTAGTTGAGGCCGAAAAGTATGATGAGTATGTGAAGATGAGGCAAGAGAACTCCAAGCTCAAGGAAGAGCTAATCAAACTCAAGGCTAACAAGCCCTTCACTGTCAAGTCGTCCAAGCAAGATGACAAGGATGCAATCACCTTGATCAACTCTCTCAAAGAAGAAAATGCAAAGCTCAAGTTTGAGAAGATCAAGCTTGCAAGTGGAATGGAGAAGTTCACCAAGGGCCACAACCTCCAAAGTGAGCTCTTCATGAACACTATCATGAAGACCGACAAGACCGGTATTGGGTTCAAGGAGAACCAAATCATGAAGGCCAAGGTCAAGATTGAAGCAAAGAATTACTACAAGAACAAGGCCATGAGCAACAACTATGACAAGCCAAAGCCCAAGCCCAAGAAGTGCTTTGGATGTGGACAAGTTGGCCACTTTGAGTTCCAATGCAAGACTCCACCTCCCAAGACCTTGCCCAAGCACACAAGGCCTTTTGCTCATGATGCACACTTCATCATCAACAAGGACTCCAAGGGTAGACCCCTAGTTATGTTTCTCGGTCCTAAGATGAAGAACAAGCCCAAAGTGCTATGGGTTTCTAAAGAGTTGGTGGACAAGGCTTTGGGACCTAGCCAAGTGTGGATTCCCAAACAACAAGCTTAACTTCAAGTTGCTTGTGTGTAGGTGAACTACAAGACCGGTGGAAGTCATTGGGTGATTGATAGTGGTTGCACTCAACATATGACCGGTGACTCCCGGATGTTCACCTCACTTGATAAGGATTGCTCAAATCAAGACAAGATCAAATTTGTGGATAATTCAAAGGGCAAAGTTCAAGGGCTTGGCAAAGTGGCTATCTCAAATGATCGATCAATTTCCAATGTTCTGCTAGTGCAATCTTTGAGCTTCAACTTACTTTTGGTTGGTCAACTTTGTGATCTCGGGTTCCAATGTCTATTCACCCCCAATGAGGTAGTTGTGACCAAGATTGAAGATTCATCATTGATATTCAAGGGGTTTCGGCACAACAATCTCTATCTCGAAGATTAGCACATGTGGGAATGTCAACTTTGAAGAAACTTGTCAAGAAGGAGATGGTTAGAGGTGTGAAGGATGTGGTGTTTGAAAAGGACAAATTGTGTAGTGCATGTCAAGCTGGCAAGCAAGTGGACAACACCCATCCAACCAAAGCTTTCATGTCAACCTCAAGAGTCCTAGAGCTACTCCACATGGATTTATTTGGACCTACCACCTATGCTAGCCTTGGAGGCAATCTCTTTTGCTTGGTGGTAGTTGATGACTACTCTAGGTACACTTGGGTGTTCTTTCTTCAAGACAAGGGAGAGACACAAGGCATCTTCAAGAAATTTGCAACTAGAGCACAAAATGAGTTTGATGTGAAGATCAAGAAGATAAGAAGTAACAATGGCATCGAGTTTGTGAACACCAGATTGAAGACTATTGTGATAAAGTTGGGATCAAGCATGAAGTGTCTGCCACATATACTCCACAAAAAAATGGTGTAGTTGAGAGGAAGAACCGGACATTTATCACACTTGCAAGATCCATGCTTGATGAGTACAACACCCGCGAGAAGTTTTGGGCCGAAGCAATCAACACCGCATGCTATGCGGCCAACCGACTCTTTGTCCAAAGGCTTCTCAAGAAGACCCCCTATGAGCTTGTGAATGGGAAGAAACCAGATATATCTTTCTTCTGGGTGTTTGGATGTAAAGTGTACATCTACAATAAGCGTCAACACTTGGGCAAGTTCCAAAGGCGTTGTGACATTGGTTTCCTTCTTGGTTATTCTCTTAAATCCAAGGCATATCGAGTATTTAACAAAGCCTCCGGCCTAGTTGAAGAAACATATGACTTGGAGTTTGATGAAACTAATGGCTCTCAAGAACAACATGAGAATCTTGATGATGTAAGTGATGAACCCTTGAGGGAGGCTATGAAGAATATGCCCGTTGGTGCCATCAACCCACTAGAGGTGGAAGAAGTAGAAGATGATGCAAATCAAGTATCTTCTGCACCACACACGCCTCAAGTTGATGAAGAACAAGTGAGGGAAGTACAAGAAGACTCTTTCATCCCTCAAGATCAAGCCGAGGCTCAAACTAGTGATGTTGGTGCACCACAACCTCCTCCCCAAGTGCTTGATAGAAGATGTACACCTATGCTTCAAGCTCATCCACAAGACCTCATCATAGGGAGTCCATCAAGGGGGGTAACAACTCGATCTAGACTTGCTTCGTATGTTCAACATCACTCTTTTGTTTCCTTTGTTGAGCCTTCTAGTGTGGAGGATGCACTTGCGGATCCGGATTGGGTGCATGAAGAGTTGAACAACTTCACCCGGAATGAAGTGTGGACACTAGTAGAAAAGCCCAAAGGAGCAAGAATCATTGGCACCAAGTGGGTGTTTAGGAACAAGCAAGATGACCAAGGCGTGGCTGTGAGGAACAAGGCAAGATTGGTGGCAAAGGGGTTCTCCCAAGTTGAAGGCTTGGATTTTGGGGAGACCTTTGCACCGGTTGCAAGACTAGAAGCCATTCGTATCCTTTTGGAATATGCTTCACATCACAAAATGAAACTATTTCAAATTGCGAACACATGGTGGATAAGTACCCATGTAGTTCAGCTTTGATGATGAGTGATCGTCCAACACGTGAGTGTTTCAGTTTGAGTGGCTTACCCTAACCTCTGCGAAAGCAGAAACATGTGCTTGTCTATCGGCTTGTGGTGTGCATGTGTTATGCCTAGTGACAGTGGTCAATGGCGTGGAGAAGGTCGAGTAGAGGCTTGCCGTGTTGATGAACTGAGAGTGGTGAAGGGCGGAAGCGGGGCTCGGACTGAGGGATCATGGGCGCCGACGGACTAGCTGTGGTGGCTAGTACTTGGCACCGGCGAGTGCGAGAAGAAATGGAGGTAGACCGAGTTGACCAAGTCAAGACGGTGGATGTGCGAGTCGAGCGGAGGCTCAGGGGACTCAGAGTCCGACCGGGTGAAGACAGGGTGGCTCGCGTCGAGTGGTTTGGTGGTTTGGGCCTCAAAACCGTCTGTGTCAGTTTCCGAGTTTGGGCCGCAAAACTTGGGGTTCGGTAGTTGAGCCCAAAGCTACCGGTGGCGGGTTTCGCGGGTTTGGGCCTCAAAACTCGGACGGAGCTTCCGAGGAAGTGGGGATGGCACGTGGTGGAATCCTGGGGATTGCGTCAAGGCGACGGCAACTCCCGGCAGGAAGCGGGGCCGTCCATTCAAACGAGTGGCTGAGAGTTATCGACTTGGATTACAATGTCTTAGGGATAGGTAGTTCAGTCATGTATCTAGGGGGTCTTTGGGAAATAGACAAAGCCTCGTTAAATAGAGGATGAAGGGGTATCCTCATCCTATCTCTAGAACCCTAATCACTTGCCCACTCTCTCTCTCTCTAGTTCATGAGATCCCTAGGTTGTTTCCACCAACCTTTGTAAGAACTTGGGTTTGTTGCGAGGAATCGGAGGCCGTAACCTCCGTAAGCCATGGTGGCTTCGATTTCGTGATTCTGTCCCCGGTTTGCTTGTGTTCTTCGCTATTTGCTTTTTCTCTCTCTTTTTCCCAAGATGATTTCTCTTTGTGGAGATTAGCTTTGTAAAATCCGCTTGAACCAAGTTGTTTGCATTCGTAAGGAGCTTCTTTGCACTGAAGGAATTCTCCTCAAAGCTCACGAGTGCGTAGATCAGGCATTTTCTTTGTGGAGTTCTTCGTTTTGCTCTCTTCTCCCCAAATCCGAGTGTTCCCCTTTATCCTCTCCAAATTGAGCGATGATTTATTCGAGATAGCTCCTCAATTGTTCCAGGATCATGCCTACAAAGTTTGTTTGCAGTTGGTGATCATTTGGTTGAGTTTTGGGAAGATTTGGTGGAGAGAAGTTCATTTTCGCGAGGAACATTTTTTCTCCTATGAGCGTCGGACCACTTTGCCCTAAGCTCCGGACCATAGCAAGTGGTCCGGTGGTCTTGACTTTTTCCTTGTCAAGCAGCTAGGGGCGTCAGACCACCCTCCGGACCTTTCAGCTTTTGGGGACCGGACCATAGGCGAATGGTCTGGAGGTCCTGCTGAGGACGGGCTACCACATGTCGGACCACTCGCCATAGTCTGACGGGTAGTCCGGAGGTCCGGTCCAGAGCCTGGGTGCTTACTGCATAGTTTCGGCAGTAGGAAGAGTGAGCACCGGACCAGTCTCCCATACCACTGGACTAGTCCGGAGCAGGTTGTCCGGAGGTCGGGTGCTCCCTGGTTCTTTTCTGTCTCGGCCTGGCCAGCGTCGGACCATAGCTCCGGACTACTCGTCATAGTCCGGTGGCTCTGTCCCAACTGGTTCAGAGCCTCTAGTGTTGCTGTTTTTCTTCCGTTCTTTTCACGGTTTGTTTCTCTGGGTTCGTGGCTAGCTCCGCTGTGTTCCTAGGACATCTCCTAGAACATCCACCCACTTGTGGGTCGTGAGCTTGGTTAGTGCTTTGGGTCGTGCTTGTGACAAGGGTCAAGATCTTCCAAAAAGAATTTTTATTTGGCTCCCATTCACCCCCCCTCTAGTCGCCGTTTCTGGTCCTTCAATTGGTTTCAGAGTCGGTTAAGGATCAATCCACCTTACACGGTTCTTGATACGCGAAGGTGACATGGAGCGAGGTGCTGGTAAACCTCCTTAATTTGATGGAACCAACTTTGCCTATTGGAAGGTGGGCATGTCCGCTTACCTCCAAGGGCTTGATACAAAGTTTGGGGAGATTTGTGAGAATGAGAACTATGTGGTTCTTGGAGCTCGGATCACCGACCTCCAAATCTCGGAGCATACGTCAAACGCAAGAGCTCGTAGCATTCTTTTCTCTTGTTTGTCTCTTCCGGAGTTTGAGCGGGTTTCAAGTCTCACTACAGCACGGGAGATCTGGCAAACACTCTTGAGATATCATGAGGGCAATCCTCAGATCAAGTCCAGACTATTCGACACGTACCGTAGAGAGTACGGGAACTTTTCTTAGTTGGTCGGCGAATCTGTTGACGGGATGTTCACTCGCTTCCAATCTATCGTCAACAAGATGCATGCTAATCGAGCCAACTTGCCTTATGATGATCATGAGATGGCTATCAAGCTTTTGCATGCTCTTGATCGGAAGGTGTGGGAGATGAAGGTGGCTGCCATTCAAGAGTCACCGGGCTATGATGCCCTGACTGTGGATGAGCTGTTCAGCAAGCTCAAGGCCTCGGAGATTGACTACCAGACCCGGCCAAGCTTGAAAACCCGTCGAAACCATCTATGGCGTTGGTTTCTGGCCCCGGTGGTACGTCTTCTTCCTCCTCTGACCTTTCACACTCCTTGTTTGCTTTGTCTTTGATTTCTGTGACATAGGATCAAGTGGAGGCTCATGGAGATGATGAGCTGGCTTTGGTCATCACCAAGTTCTCACAGTTTCACAACAACCGTTTGAACCGTTGGCGTGGTGGCTCAGCCAAGGGGTGCTACTTTTGTGGTGATGAGGATCACTTCATCGCAAACTGCCCCAAGAAAGCTACGGGCGACTTCACCAAGTGCAAGGACAAGCGTGAGCACCACTTAAAGGACAAGCACAAGCCCAAGGGTGGCTACCACCGAAGATCCTCCAAGAAGGTGATCGACAAGGTGAAGGCCAAGCACCGAGCCTTCCTCGCCTCCCTCAGCGACATCGATGCCTCCTCCGACGGAGGTACTTCTTCAAGCGATGATGAGTCGAAGGGAAAGGTTGAGGACAAGCTCAACGGCCTATGCTTCTACGCCGACGCCAAGCACGGTGGCTTTTGCACCATGGCGATTGAAGAAGGCAAGGTCGGCAAGCGCAAGGAAGGCCCCGACTATGACTACGACTCTGACACACCCGAGGTACCACCCACCGTCGAATCCCTCTCTCTTGAGATTGAGTCTCTGAACGACACATTGATGAGTCAAGATGCGTTGCTCAAGCGTGCCGCTTGTGAGAGGAACAACTTAAGGCGAAGTACCCTAGCATGCTTCATGAGCTAGATTTTGCTAAGGCATCAGTTGTGGTTACCGAGGCGGTAGAGTGTGATGCTTGCGCCATTCTCATGTCTGATCTTGTCACTTTCCAGGACAAGTATGGCACTCTACTTGAGGAGGTCAGTGAGCTGAAGGATAGGCCTAGCTTACTTGGTGCGTACAAGTCTTGCTTAGGCTTGCGTTCTGAGCTGGCACAGAAAGATGCTAGGATTGCTGTGCTAGAGAAGGTCAGCTCAGATAGCACTAGAGAGTCGGATTGATTTGAGGCTTTGGAGCTTGAGATCGCTTCGTGCAAATACGACAAGATGCGTACCGAGGAAGAAAACACATACCTTCGGTCCATCTTGAGCTCGGTGTCTTGCCGAGAGCCGCAGTTGGGGATGATGCTTAGCCAATGCAAAAGGGCTGGCAGCACGGGAATAGGCTTTGCTATAGGTGGGAAGGATGATAGCATGTTCGGTAAGATCGGTGAATGCAGTGGTTTGAGCAAGAATGAGAAACCCACCACAACTCCCAAGCTTACCAATATCACTCCACCTATGCCTACCAACCCCTCTGAGTTTCCTGTGAGAGATGGTGTGTTTGAAGACCACCAAAACCACTCCACAGAAGCAAGTGTGGATTGCAAAACCGAACCATCTTCGCAACCCACTTGACACACTGCCAGACATCTCTAGTGATCCCCTTCCTAAGAAAGCTAGAGCCACCCAACACAACAAGAGAGTGCCTACCAAGAGTGTGGTGAGGTACCATTGTGAGTATTGTGAGAGGGATGTGCACTTGGCTGAGTTTTGCTATAGGAGGAAGAGAGATGATCGGAGGCAGGTTGAGTTGAACAACCGGGACATGTACCACCCACGAGTTGGGGGTGCGTGAACCGGAAGTTCAGAGGCGCACGTCTAGGCCTAGAGGTACAATGCCTCAAGGTGTTAGGCCTCAGGAGGCGAGACCATGTGGTGGTCGTGCCCGGCGGGGTACCGGTTGTGACCCATACGATTACGAGCCTCGTGGCGGTGGCTTTACTCCACCCTTCTTTAGCAGACCACGTTTTTCCTATCGTGGTGATCGCTATCCCTCCGTGGGGCAGGAGATGTTTGATTTTTTCTCCTAACCCATTCTTTGGGCAACTGGGACAACACTGGTATCCTTCACAGTTTACTAACCCCAGTGTTGGTCCGTTTGCTCACCCTATGTCTTTTTATTTATGTAGGAAGGAGGACTGGAGGAGACTTGGCTTGTGAATTCCGGATGTTCACGCCATATGAGCGGAAGTGCCAAGTGGTTCTCCAGTCTCGACCCCGTGCACCACACCGAGTATATCACATTCGGGGACAAGAGTAAAGGTAAGGTTGTCTCCCGAGGGTCCATCCGAGTGAACTCTTCTTTTGTCCTCAAGGATGTTTCTTTGGTTGCGAATTTGCTTTTTAACCTTCTTTCGGTTTCGCAACTCCTTGATGACGGTTTTGAAGTGAGTTTCAAGCCTAATCTCTCGGATTTTGGACTCTCGTGGTGAGCTTGTTTGCCGGATTTTACCCTTCAGGAAGGTTTTTCGTGCGGATTTTTCTATCTCTTCTGGACCTTCTCGTTGTCTTCTTATCGGTTCTTCTTCCGAGCTTTGGAAGTGGCATAGGAGATTGGGACATTTGAGTTTTGACTTGCTTGCAAGGCTTAGCTCAATGGACCTTATCCAAGGATTGCCAAAGCTAAAGTTCGAGAAGGATTTGGTTTGCCATCCTTGCTGGCATGGCAAGATGGTTGCTGCGTCCCATCCTCCTGTGACTGAGATCATGACCACTCGACCCGGCGAGCTCTTACACATGGACACAGTTGGTCCAGCTCAGGTTAGGTCGGAAGGAGGGAAGTGGTATGTTGTTGTAGTCATTGATGACTACTCGAGGTACTCTTGGGTGTTCTTTTTGGAGAGTAAGGATGAGGCTTTTCCACTTGTTCAAGATCTGATTTTGAGATTGCAAAATGAGCTACCTAAGAATGCCATGAGAGCTATCCGCAGTGACAATGGCACAGAATTCAAGAATGCTCAATTTGCAACTCTTTGCTCTTCTTTGGGTCTCGATCACCAGTTTTCCTCACCTCACACTCCCCAGCAAAACGGTGTTGTTGAGCGCAAGAATCGGACCCTTGTTGAGATGGCCAGGACGTTGCTCGATGAGCATAGGACTCCTAGGCGGTATTGGGCCGAAGCACTCAGTTCTGCTTGCTATGTTTCCAATCGCATTTTCCTCTGAGCTTTCAAGAAAAAGACTTCTTATGAGTTGCGATTTGGGAGACCACCCAAGGTAAGTCACCTGCGGGTGTTTGGGTGCAGGTGCTTCATCCTCAAAAAGGGCGGTAAGTTGGATAAATTTGAATCATGATCTTCTGACGGTATCTTTCTTGGTTATTCTACTCACTCTCGTGCTTATCGTGCACTTAACCTTGAGACTAACCGAGTAATGGAGACTTTTGAGATTACCTTCGATGAGACTATGCCCTGTGTTTCCACTGCTTTTGAGCTTGCAGGTGATGATGAGGTGAACACTAGCATCTTTCTGGAAGATTTGGTGGAGAGAAGTTCGTTTTCGCGAGGAACAGCTTTTCTCTTGTGAGCGTCGGACCACTTTGCCCTAAGCTCCGGACCATAGCAAGTGGTCCGGTGGTCTTGACTTTTTCTGTGTCAAGCAGCTAGGGGCGTCGAACCACCCTTTGGACCTTTCAGCTTCTGAGCACTGGACCATAGGCGAATGGTCCGGAGGTCCTGCTGAGGACGGGCTACCACGCGTCGGATCACTCGCCATAGTCCGACGGGTAGTCCGGAGGTCCGGTCCGGAGCCTAGGTGCTTACTGCACAGTTTCGGAAGTAGGAAGAGTGAGCACCGGACCAGTCTCCCGTACCACCAGACTAGTCCGGAGCAGGTTGTCCGGAGGTCGGGTGCTTCCTGGTTCTTTTTTATCTCGGCCTGGCCAGCGTCGGACCATAGCTCCGGACTACTCGTCATAGTCCGGTGGCTCTGTCCCAACTGGTCCGGAGCCTCTGGTGCTGCTGTTTTTCTTCCGTTCTTTTCGCGGTTTGTTTCTCTGGGTTTGTGGCTAGCTCCGCTGTGTTCTTAGGACATCTCCTAGAACATCCACCCACTTGTGGGTCGTGAGCTTGGTTAGTGCTTTGGGTCGTGCTTGTGACAAGGGTCAAGATCTTCCAAAAGGAATTTTTATTTGGCTCCCATTCACCCCCCCTCTGTTCGCCATTTCCGGTCCTTCACAAATGGATGTGAAGAGTGCCTTTCTAAATGCTTTCATTAATGAACTTGTCTTTGTCTCAGAACCTCCCGGGTTTGAAGACCCAAATTATCTTAATCATGTGTATAGGTTGCCCAAGGCACTGTATGGATTGAAGCAAGCTCCAAGAGCTTGGTATGAGAGGCTAAGAGACTTCCTACTCAAGAAGGGCTTCAAGATCGGGAAAGGGGATACCACACTCTTCACCAAGGTGCTAGATGGAGAGATCTTTGTTTGCCAAGTATATGTCGATGACATTATATTTGGGTCAACAAACCAAGATCATAGCAAGGAATTTGGTGCATTGATGTCCAAGGAGTTCGAGATGTCGATGATTGGCGAGCTTACCTTCTTCATTGGCTTCCAAGTGAAGCAATTGAGGGAAGGCACCTTCATATCTCAAGAGAAGTACACCAATGATGTGCTCAAGAAATTCAAGATGGAGGATTGCAAGCCAATCAAGACCCCAATGCCTACTAATGGGCATCTCGACCTTGATGAGGAGGTAACCTGATCGACCAAACTCTTTATCGCTCGATGATCGGTAGTTCACTTTACCTCACCGCTTCTAGGCCGGATATCATGTTTAGTGTGTGTATGTGTGCAAGGTTCCAAGCTAATCCTAAGGAGTCTCACTTAAGTGCGGTAAAAAGAATCCTAAGGTACATAAGGCACACCCCTAGCATTGGCCTTTGGTATCCCAAAGGAGCTCCCTTCCAACTTGTTGGCTATTCCGATTTGGATTATGCCGGGTGTAAGGTTGATAGGAAGAGTACCTCCGGCGGTTGCCATTTTCTAGGAAGATCACTTGTTTCTTGGTCCTCTAGGAAGCAAAATAGTGTGGCATTGTCTACCACCGAGGTGGAATACATAGCCATGGGAGCAAGTTGTGCACAAATCTTATACATGACCCAAACTCTCCTAGATTACAACGTTACTCTAAAAGATGTTCCACTCTTGTGTGATAATGAAAAGCGCCGTAAAGCTTGCTAATAACCCAGTTCAACACTCTCGCACCAAGCACATAGATATTCGCCATCACTTTCTTAGAGATCATGTGGCTAGGAAAGACATATCACTAGTGGGAGTTTCTAGCGAAAATCAATTGGCGGATATCTTCACTAAACCACTCGATGAAGCAACCTTTTGTAGGTTGAGAAGCGAGTTGAATGTGCTTTATCACTCAAACTTCACGAAAAAATGATCTTGTGTGAACCAACCTTGCATCATGTGTAATATAATCATGTTAAATTAGTAATGCACATAGGCTTGGCTAACATGGTTGGAATAACTGTTCTTGAAACGTGTGAAGAAGTCCAATCATGGTTTAAACTTGCAAGCAGCCTAGATTCAAATTCTTGTAATGCATTGCATATGCATGTGTTGTTTTCTGTTTCTTTTCAGTTAAGTTTGAGCATCCTCTGTGTTCGTCCACTTAGGGGGAGCATTCCAAGCTCAAGACACCTCTTTACCCCTCTTGTGGCCATATGATGTCTCATTGCAAGTTTCCTTTCGAATATTTTGAGCTAAAACTACATCTAAGCCTATGGAAAACTACTTGCAAATGAGAGTTTGAGAGATGGTTCTCATATCAAGTCCAATCAGGTGTTATTTGAATCTTATTGGGATTGGGACTTGGTTGGGCGAAAGAAACATAAATCTGATTTGAAAAATTCTATTTCAAAAGGCGTCGGACGCTGCCGACAGACGCTCGGCTCGTCTATGCCTCAGCATCCGTCGCAACAGTCCATAGATTGAAGTCGCTCAAAAAGGGCGTTGGACACTTGCTAGTGTCCGTCACAGAGGCGTCAGACACGTCTGACGCTTCACAATGTCCGTTACCTAGGCGTTAGACGTGTCTGTCGCCAGAGGGAGCTCTCTGTTCCTTTCTGTTAGCGCGTCGGACGCTGTAACCTAGCATTTGTCGCCCCCGACAGAGCGTCTGTCGTGAACTAACATAACGCAATATGATTTCTAAAACCGCCTCTTCTTCCTTGGTTGTTTCAGTTTAGATCCGTACGCCGCCTCACCCTCGCTCCTCGCTAGCGCCATCGCGCCCTCGCCCCTCGCCAGCACCGCGCCGCCCCTCGCTCCTCCCAGCGCCGCCGCTTGTCGGGGCGATCTGTCGCCACCGGCGTGCCCTGCCTATGCCGTTGGCCCGTGCCTCTCTCTTTCTCCTCTGCTGCGCGTGATTCAGCCGAGTAGATGCATGGTGGCCGTGTGAACCTTCCCCAAGGCCACCCTCCTGGATCCTTGGGTTTTTCCTCTGAATCTCCAAGGTGATTGGTTGTTCTTAACCCTTTTCATCTCTGTGTTGATCCATATATCCAAATCCATCCACCTAAACCTAAGTGCTATCTCGATTCGCTGTTTTAGGTTACCGATTTAGGTTGATCAATCGAGGATTCTTACCTTTTCCTTTTTGTCACCGTGTTGTGAGGTATGGCATGGCAGTAGCGATTTATTTCTTATCTATTTCATGTTCACCATAGACTTTGCTCTTCTCTAGATATTTGCTTAATTGTTATATACTCTCCCTATCTATCGTGCAGCGATTGCTTGAGCAGTGACCGTTAACTTGGGGGCAAAGCCCACGAGTAACGAACGAGGCAAAGCCTCGAAAGGACAGTCCAGGGCCGTCGTGCCACTCTTGCAGATCTTGGTCAGATTGTCAGGGATTGTTGTGTTGATCAGTGATTTGCTTGGGGATTGCTTGGCAGTTGTTTGGTGCAGTTGACAGTGCTTCTTGTAGTGCCCTGCAATGGCACACCTGAAGAATGCAGGCACCGTTCCCGGTGGTGGTAGTGACCCTCCACCTCCACGTCGTCCGCCTACCGACCGAGAGAAGGGCAAAAAGAAGTTATTGACAAAGAAGCGCAAGAGACCGATGATGGATCCAGCCTCAGTGGCAGCAGTTGCAGCAGCAGAGGCAGCCAAGATCACCGAGCGTGGTGGACGTCGCGCCGGTTTGAGGATCTCTCCGCGCTGTGGAGCGCGTCGTGAGTCCCCCGCTCGCACTGAGGATGAGCTAGAGGACCCTCTAGAGACAGAGACACCAGAGGCCGATGAGGGAGATGAGACAGAGCAGGCAGACCCTTCGGGCATTCGTCAGTCCAGGAGCTGATGTCCAGACGTGTGACATGCGCTCGTGGGTCGGAGCCTCTTCCTCCTAGGCCCGATGGTCCACGGCGCAATGACAGACCCCCTCCTCGCTCCAGCTTGCCAAATCCAGTGAGGCATTAGGTCACTCTTCTATCAGCGAAGCAAATCTAGCAGATGCGGTTTGCAGACTTTTAGACTTGGTTCCTAGCTAAGCGTGATCCTCAAGCAGGTAGATACTTCTACACTACAGTGCACGAGGACTTCTACAGAGGGTATGTGAACACCCGTGCACCGCTTCGAGCTCACATGGTGTGCCCTCTTCCGGCCATTATTGAGGTCGGTGGTCCAGAGATAGCCTAGTATCTCGAGTATCTTCAGGGGCTGACAGGACTGATTGGTAGGATTGGAACCTATCAGGAGGATTGGGTCAGACAGTTTTATGCTTCCTTGTGGGTCTCTCCAGACCACAAGTTCTTTCACTTCGCCTTCAAGGGCAAGGATGTGAGGATCTACGACACTCGTTTCAGATAGATCTTCCACCTCAAGGAGTCAGACACAAAGATTTACAGCTTGTGCTATGGGGATCAGGAGGCTCCTTGACGTCCTCACGAGGGAGTAGTACCGTCAGTGGCCTTTGTACGTCCTTGCTTTAGAGACCCGTCCGGGGAGGGTTCCAGTCGGAGAGTTTGAGACCTCACTCCGACTGCCCGTATCCTGAACGAGGTACTTCGACATACTATTCCTCCTAGGATGGGATCCCGAGAGACGTTGACCAGACTCCAGTTGTGGCTCCTAGCTCACATAGTCCAGATGGTGAGGTTTAATATTTGGGATTTGGGATTTGATCGTCAGCGAGTTGGGACACTGGCAGCTTCAGTATGCTCATTGGATCTCATTCCTGATGGTGTCTCAAGGTGTCTATACTTCCTATCTGAACACCCTCACTCGCTCAGACACTGTATTCCTAGAATACAATATGAGTCAGCTGGTCCATCACAGTGGCAGAGGTCTTGGCCGGCGCACCCAGGGACCTCACACCAGGCAGACAGGGCTTGCACCAGAGTCTGCAGAGTAGCAGGATGCCATAGTTCAGGGGCTAGTAGAGACAGAGCTTGCATATCTTGATGCTCAGATAGATGTTGCAGCTGATGATGCATATTATGATGATATACCCTCTGACAGCTCAGATGCATGGTTAGCTTCCCCTGGTGACTTTCAGACAGGATTCACTCCTAACCTGGGACCTACCATAGCAAATGCTAATCGTGATCTTCCAGCTTCCTACTTGGAGATCATAGTTGAGGATCCACCAGTTGGAGCACAGCTTGATGCTCCAGCCACTCAGCCATCAGAGGTTGAGGTCCCTCCTCCGGCGACGGGCACACACTTGTCTTCAGTAGCCTCATCGGAGATTGGACCAGACTGCTCGACATAGACAGTCACTACTCCTCCACTGATTGTTGTCACCACCGATGCCACCATAGTTTCTATGGACGTAGTGGAGTCAGCAGCACCAGGTCAGCCAGAGGGCCAGTCCGTAGTCAATGTCGCAGAGCAGCCAGCAGAGCTTCAGGCAGCAGTTACCTTGATAGTTCTAGCTTCGACACCTTCTCCTCAACCTCGTGTTTACGCTCGCAGGGCCGTTGTGCCCACACCTACAGAGGCAGGACCGTCTGAGGCTCCAGCTCAGGATGCTACACCTTCAGAGCCTCAGGGGGAGACAGAGGAGTCAACTCAGCCTACCCAGACCGTTTCTCAGACAGATACAACTTCAGAGGGTCAGGCAGCTGAGGACAGCGATGACAGTCCAGACCACACACAGTTAGATCTCCGCTCCTGCTCCACGGATGATTCACTTCCAGATGCTCCAGCAGATCCGTAGGTTTTGGTGCTTGGCGCCAAAGGAGGAGAGAGAGAGTCGGGTATTAGAGATAGGGGGAGGGTTTTGGATCTTTGATGTGCTTATTGCCCCGTACTCATTCATGTTTACCTTAATGCATGTGTGTGATGGTTGTGAGATACTCTTGTGTGTGGTTGTGTGACAAACTCTTGATTATCACTAATATATCTTGTGAGTTGTCACTATGTTCATGATATGTCTCTTGATCTAATGGTAATTGAGCTTCCGCGCCTATACTCCGATACTTGTATGAGAATATCATGAGGTACTCCAATTCTATTTCATATCCTTGAGTTCCATATTTGTGATTTGGTTTGGGTGAGCAAGTATGCTTAAATCTTATTTACTAACCCTTGCTCAACCAATCCAAGTCACTTGAAATCCTAACCTTTCACTCTTATATCCATACTCGAGGAGTTATTGTCGTCAATCACCAAAAAGGGGGAGATTGCAGAATCATGGCCCTATTGGTTTCGATGATTAACGACAACTAGAGATTATTATGGCTAATGTGTGTTTTGTAGAGGCTATGCGTAGCTTAGCCATAGTGATCAACATGAATGGGCTTCAATGGTTATCACTTAGCCCCAAAGATGGATATCATTTCGGATTTCAAAGATGCTTATGAAGACCCTAGAGTGATAGGCTAAGTGCCATAAGGAGATGAAGGGCACTTAGTATAGATAGGTCTTTATTTGATCTTTGGTCGTACTATAAAGAGGGGTTGAAACTAGTAGCTTGACTTAGGAAAGCTTCATGACTTAGGTGTGGTGCACACTTGACTTCCTTAGCTCTAAGCAAGCCTATGGTGACCGTAAGATAGCCAAGAACGACTTCCAAATTCATCACAATGAAAACCGAAGTTGAGAGAGAGTCTCTGTAAGCATCGGACGCTGAGGTCGAAGGTCCCAGACGCGAGTCCGGCACGCCAGACGATGGTGCCGGACGCTGACGCATGAATGACGTTGCGTCTGGCGCCAACACAGAGAGCTCCAGAAACGTCCAGTTTGCGACAGACGCGTCTGTCGTATGGGCGTCGGACACTAGCGAGCGTCCGGGAATATTTCCCAGAAACCCAAGAGCAGCGAGATCGCGCCAGACGCTGAGGCGCAGCGTCTATCGCGAAGCGTCGGAGCGTCCGGCGCCTGCTGATGTCAACAGGAACTAGTCGTTAGGGCTAAGAGACAAAGCGTCTATCGCCTAGCGACATAGCATCTGTCGCCAACTTAAATCGCCTGTTTCTTAGCCCGAGGGCTGAGTGTGAGGGGGAGTATAAATACTTCACCCCTTGCCTCTCCCACCTTGCCTTTGCTCATTTCAGTTGCTGAAGTTCTTGAGAAGGATGGGAAGAGAGCAAGAGCCCTAGAGTGAGAGAGTGATTCGCGAATTCATCCATCCTCTCCTCTAGTTCATCCAAGAGACCAAGTGTGCATCCACTCTAGTTGTGAAGCTTGAGTGAGTCAAGTGAAGATCAAAGCTTGTTACTCTTGGTGATTGACATCACCTAGACGGTCCAGTGGTGCTCGGAGGAAGGTGATCGCCGGAGGATTGTCGGTGGCCCTTCTCCATCGACTTGTGATCGGTTGTGAGTGGTTCACCGAGCCGGAGCGGCGAAGAACTAGCCCGTAAAGAGCACTCAACCCTTGTGAGGGTTGAGGGGGAGAAATACCCTTGCGCGGGTGCTCCAACGAGGACTACGGGGGAGTGTCGACTCCTCGATACCTCGGCAAAATGTCGTTGTGTCAATCTTTCTATCCCTAGCTCTTTCATACTGCATTACTTACCGCATTGTCCTTACTTTCATTGAATTGCTACCGCTTTCTAGTTAGGACACATTACCGGTAGGCACTAGGGGGTAATTGGCATTGCTAGGATTTTATATTACTTTAGAAATTTGAAATAAGCCCAATTCACCCCCCCCCCTTCTTGGGCATCTTGATCCTTTCAGTTTGTGTAAAAGCATTACTGATATATAATAATTGATGCTCAGAACAGGGTACGCTCTCGGTCTGTTCGTTTGACCGTTTTTGTGGCTGATAAGCCAGCTGATGACGTTTTTTGTTGTTTTTCTGTGAGACAAAAACACTGTTTCGGTGGCTGATAAGCCAAGTGAACAGACAATTTGCTACAGAAGCTATTTTATTTTATTAAAAGAAAAGAGTTACAGAAACTATTTTCACTAATATGCTTCCCATCCCTTCACTCACCACGCAAAAAAATACACGTGTTAGAGCATATCCTATTGCAAACCTTCCCTAGAATGCTCCTCTTGTATGATTATTAAGTAGTCTTAATAATGATTGCATGGATGTAATTGCACTAATCTAAGTAGGTAATTGACTTGTAGTGAAGAATACTTAGGAGTTATCATGTATAGTTATTAATGTAGCACTAATGACCCTAAAAATAATGTGTGACTATGAGGTTGAATTATGGAATGCATGTTTGCTTGCTTATTTATCATTTATTATACTCCTGTCATGAGTAGAATTGCACTGGTAAAGTTATCTTTCATGTTCCTATTGCATGTAGAAAAGGTTTTAGCTAAATTATCCATCTAGCTCCTCTGATAATTCTTAGTAGTAAGCTTTTATTTGTACTTTTCTAGGTAAAATATAAATAATGATACTTAGAATTATTTCCGGTGAAATGCTATGACGGTATTCTATCTATGCACTTGCGGATAACTTTTATTCATAATTAGGGGCATGATTTTATACCACATTTTTGGCTCCACTGTTAGAGATGACAACTTAACATTAGAGTGACATTAGAAGTGTCAACAAGTACTACCGAAGGCAGGCCCACATTTCATAGGGGGAGACCGATTGTCCCACTAGGGTTGCCAAATTGGCTCCGCTTTGGAGGTTAGTTCCCCACTGCCATTGAGAGTCCATCTCAGCCGTTGTTCAAGGTTAGTTTGATCTGAGGCTCCAGATTTGTCGCCGCCAAGGATTTGTAAAGCTATGGAACTCTAGGTAAGTCCCTATAGAAACAACCCCAGACCCTTGAGGTAGAGGCATCTTAAAACTCTAATTCATATTGTCCTTGAGAGGATCAATTGAGAGGTCCTCATTAAGATCTAGTCTTTAGAAATAGAGGGTAGAGAGAGGGAGGAGTTTGGAGGATGTGCCGACATGTTGCTGCTCCCTCGGTTTGTACCATGGTGGAAGTCAATCTATGTCTAGGATTTCTCTAGTAGTCACTTCTTATTCAAGTAAGCACTTTGTTTATATTATTCTTCTTGTTCACAACTTTTGAGTGATTTAATCTATAGGATGTTGTAGGTTAGAGTAGTAGTTTTAGTGTAAGTGTTGTGCTTAGACTTAGCTCCTTGTGGATGTACCACATCAGTCAGGCCAGTGGTAGCTCGTGAGGGTGACTTTTATAGCCTCATTGAATCTTATATAGTCCACCTCCTATTGGTAGGCTGAGCAAAACGTGTTGATAGCCAGTGGTAGCTCGTGAGGGTGACTTTTATAGCCTCGTTGAATCTTATATAGTCCACCTCCTATTGGTAGGCTAAGCAAAACGTGTTGATAGGAAGAGCATATTTTGTATATGTTCTTCCTATGCGATTTCCTTAGTTGAACAATAGAAGACATAGCTTACCGAAATTAGAACATGAATACCTTGGTGATCTTCTATACACTCTCAACCTTCTTAAGTCTTGTTGTTGCTCTGGGTTAAGTTAGACCATGGTTAACCTGACATGTTTCCCTATGGATATGATACTTATAATACTTTGGGTGAAAGCTACAATGGTGTTTGTGTAGGCTTATGAGGTTGCTACGCTAGCCGGAAAAACAAAATTTTCTGCCCCATAAACCAGGAACTAGTGCTAGTTATAGATCACGGGGTTACCACTAGACGCGCAGGTGCAGCGGAAGCGACTTGATGTAGTCGTGCGCGTCGTAGCAGTGCCGTGCAGTTGCGAGGTCATCCGTCTCAATGTCTCTTACTCGTGGTTCGTCCTTGTGCTCCAAATGCAGCACCTCCGAGGAATCCCACACATGCAGGGAAGAAGCGTCACGTCTCTAGACTGCTAGGTCCGCGAGGAGTACTAGGCGTGAGCGTGGGGAGGGCGACGACGGCTGCCAAAGGATGTGAGATCAACTTGCCCCGCGCCACCCCTTGCTATATAGGCGTCCTAACGAGCTCCCACGTTGGAGGCCCATTAGTAACCCTAAACCTAGTCTAATTCGGGTCCAACCCGAATTAGGCTTCCAGCCCCTTAAGCGTGTGACCCTATGGGCTCACGCACACATAGACATGGCCCAAGTACTCTTACTCTACCAATAGTTGATAGCGGCCTCTAGCAAGGCGTGTCAACTCCTATGCATACGCTACGATCATATCAGGTGAACCACCACATTACAATATACATGTTATTCCTTTGCCTCATGATATTTGGTTCAACTCGTGGGTTAACACTTAACCCAAGCACGGCCATGCATTTCATGATCTAATCATTTGAGTGATTCAGTGATATCTCTCTCTCATGGAGAGTGGCAAATTCCATCTTGATTGACTATGTCTCACAGCATGTTTCCTGACAAACCCGAAAGTCACCTTTATAACTACCCAGTCCCGGAGTAGCGTTTGGTAGTCCCAAGGTAGGTCGTTTCACATCTTGAGTACATACGACAATCTCAGGTCTAAGGACATAACGTACAAGATGTGTATAGAGACAATCTCATGTCGGGTCTGTCCAGCACCATGTCCTACATGTGCCCACATTATTAGTTCGACATCTCCATGTCCATGACTTGTGAAACATAGTCATCAACTAATAATGTGTTGATCCAATATTCATGTACATTCTAGTATGAACTTCGATCAGGGACAACTTTAGAATAACCATACAAGTAAAAGAGTTTCACAAACAATTCACATAATTGCTTATCGATACAAATTGTCTTTAATGTATATTCATTGAACTCATAATATGTCATGGATACAAGGAAATGCAATCATCTCTATGATTACCTCTAGGGAATATTCCCAACAGTCTCCCACTTGCACTAGAGCTAATCTCGAAGATATCTAATACCCATAGCTTTTACGTGCGCCTCATGCTTAGGCTATGGAAGAGCCTTTGTCAAAGGATCTGCAACATTCAAATCCGTATGTATTTTGCACATCTTGATCTCATCTCGACCGACGAACTCTCGAATGAGATGAAACTTCCGTAGTACATGTTTGTTCTCTTGGTGATTCCTAGGCTCCTTAGCCTGCGCTATCGCCCCATTGTTATCACAATACAGATTCAATGGGCGAGACGCATTTGGAACCACGCCAAGCTCGATGAGAAACCTCCTCATCCAAACACCTTCCTTTGCAGCGGCAGAAGCTGCAATGTACTCGGCTTCTGTTGTAGAATCGGTTACCGTCTCCTGCTTGGAACTCTTCTAGCTTACAGCACCACCATTTATCGTGAACACAAAACCTGATTGAGATTGTGAATCATCCACGTCAGTTTGGAAGCTGGCATCGGTGTAACCATTTACAACGAGCTCCTCCTCACCTCCATAGATTAGGAACACATCTTTAGTCCTTCTCAAGTACTTAAGGATGTTTTTAACAAGCGTCCAGTGACTCTCACCTGGATTAGCTTGGTACATGCTCGCGACACTTAGAGCATATGAGACATCTGGGCGAGTACATATCATGGTGTACATAATGGAACCAATGGCCGAAGCATATGGAACCTTACTCATGCGCTTCTGCTCATCAGCTGTCGTAGAACACTGCTTCTCGCTAAAACGCATACCATGTGACATAGGCAAGAACCCTCACTTGGATTGTTGCATGTTGAACCGTGTCAACACCTTGTCAATGTATGTATCTTGGCTTAATCCTATAAGCCTCTTTGATCTATCTCTATAGATCTTAATTCCCAAAATGTATGTTGCTTCTCCTAAATCCTTCATAGAAAAACTATTATTCAGTGAAGTCTTTACGGATTGCAACATAGGAATGTCATTCCCAATCAATAGTATGTCATCCACATACAAGATTAGAAATACAACAGCGCTCCCACTTTCCCTCTTGTAAACACAAGGTTCTTCTTCATTCTGACGAAAGACAAACCCTTTGATCACTTCATCAAAACGAATATTCCAACTCCGAGATGCTTGCTTTAATCCATAAATGGATTTCTTTAGCTTGCATATTTTTCCAGCATTTTTAGGATCAACAAAGCCTTCGGGCTGTATCATATACACGTCCTCTTCCAAATTTCCATTTAGAAAGGTTATTTTAACATCCATCTGCCAAATCTCATAATTGAAATAAGCAGCAATTGCTAGAATGATCCGAATAGATTTAAGCATCACTACCAGCAAGAATGTCTCGTCATAGTCAACTCCTTGAACTTGCCGAAAACCCTTTGCAACAAGTTGAGCTTTATAGACGTGAACGTTTCCATCCATATCCTTTTTCTTTTTATAGACCCATTTGCACTCTATGGGTTTAACCCCATCAAGCGGGTCAACCAAGTTCCAAACTTGATTGTCTCCCATGGAATCTATCTCGGATCTCATGGCACTTTGCCATTCCTCGGAATTTGGGTCCATCATTGCTTCCGCGTATGTCGCAGGTTCGTCATCGTCTAATAACAACACTTCCCCACGTGCCTCATGGATTCTTGCTGACCTTCGTGGTAGTGGTGGTGTTTCTCTTGCCAAGGTATCTCAACTTGTTTTGCTACATTAGCATCACTCATAGAGTTATCCCCTATTGGCTCATCTTGAACTTCTTCAAGATACACCTTTTGTCCACTCTTCTCTTTATTGAGAAACTCTTTCTCTAAGAAGACACCGTTCCGAGCAACAAACACTTTGCCCTCTGATCGGTTATAGAAGTAATACCCTAAAGTTTCCTTTGGATATCCCACGAAAAAGCATTTGTCCGACTTGGGTGTTAGTTTATCTGACATAAGTCGTTTGACATAAACTTCACAACCCCAAATCTTTAGAAAAGACAAACTGGGACTCTTACCAGTCCACATCTCATGTGGTGTCTTAACTATGCACTTAGACGGTACCCTATTCAATGTGAAAGCGGTTGTTTCTAGAGCATATCCCCAAAACGAGAGTGGTAGGTCTGACTGGCTCATCATAGAGCGAACCATGTCCAACAAAGTCCGATTATGTCGCTCGGATACGCCGTTTCTCTGAGGCGTTCCAGGTGGCGCAAGCTGTGGAACAATTCCATAACTCTTTAGATGATTGCTAAACTCATGGCTCAAATATTTGCCTCCACGATCAGATCGCAAGGCTTTAATTTTCTTGCCACGTTGATTCTCTACTTCATTCTGAAATTCTTTGAACTTTTCAAATGTTTCAAACTTATGTTTCATTAAGTAGATATATCCATATCTACTAAAATCATCAGTGAAGGTTATGAAGTATTGAAATCCACCTCTAGCAGTCGTACTCATTGGTCCACATACATCAGTATGTACAAGTTCCAATAAGTCTGCCGCCCTCTCAGGAAAACCTGTGAAAGGCGACTTGGTCATCTTACCCAATAGGCAAGCCTCACATGTCTCTTATGATTCAAAATCAAACGAAGTTAGAAGCCCATCTGAATGGAGCCTCTTCATGCGATTCTCACTTATATGACCTAAATGACAATGCCACATATAAGTAGGACTTAACTCATTAAGTCGAGGCCTTTTAGCATTAATATTACAGATAGGTTCATCATCAAGATTTAAAATAAACAACCCATTCACAATGGATGCAAAAGCCACAAATATGTCATTCTTTGAGATCACACAACCATTGTCTTTACTCGCAAATGAATAACCATCCTTCATCAAACATGAAGGTGACACAATGTTTCGACTTAAACTAGGAACAAAATAACAATTATTCAATTCCATGATAAATCCTGACGGGAGGTGAAGTTGCATCATCCCAACGCTCAACGCAGCAATTCTAGCATTGTTGCCCACGCGGAAATCAACTTCTCCTCTTTTCACGCTTCTACTTTTTATCATTCCCTGCATCGTATTGCAAATATGAGCAACCGATCCGGTATCAAATACCCAAGAATTAATATAAGAATCAGCGAGAAAAATGCCTCTAACATAAACAACAAGTGTACAAGCAGCAGGAGTACCTTTACCACCACCATCCTTCAAGGATTCCAAGTACAACATGCAGTTCCTTTTCCAGTGACCTTTCCCATTACAATGAAAGCATTTAGCTTCAGCAGCTTTTCCAACAGCCTTGGGCGCAGAAGGAGGGTTTGGCTTAGAGATCTGATCTTTAGCCATCGCCTTCTTCTTCTTCCAAGCCCTCTTCTTAAAGTTAGGCTTGTTTTGGACTGCCATCACATGGCTACTGCCAGCACCTTTCTTGATATCAGCTTCTGTTGTTTTAAGCATGCCGCACAATTCATTCAAGCCCTTCTCCGCCCCATGCATATGGTAGTTCGAAATGAAGTTCCCAAAGCTAGGCAGAAGAGACGCAAGTATGAAACCAGTGGCCAACTCTGGGCCCATTGGGAAGCCTAGCTTCTCTAATCTCTGAGTGTGACCAACCATCTTGATCACATGTGGGCCAACTGTTGCGCCTTCTACAAGCTTGGTTTCGACAAAAGCCTTAGAAACATTGAACCTTTCAGTCCTGGCTTGAGTCTGAAACATATCATTACGCGCCACGATCATATCGTACGCTGCATGATTATTATCAAATTGCATCTGGAGATCTGGCTCCATGCAAGCGAGCATAAGGCAACTCACTTCAAGATCAGCATCACATGCTTTCTTGTCAGCGGTTTTCTCTGCAGCAGGTGCATTATCAGCAGGCTCATCTGGTAATGGGGTGTCTAGAACATCTTCCTTTTTCTCAGCCCTGAGAACAATTCTCAGGTTGCGGATCCAATCCGCATAGTTTGTTCCATTCAACTTATCTTTCTCAAGAATTGAACGCAAAGTAAATGGTTGATTATTGGGAGCCATCTACAACAAAAGTAATGCAAAATACTAAGACAATGTATCCAAGACAGAGTAAATCATATTAAACTTTTAATAGAATCTGCTCCCACTAAAATCAATATCCCTCTATTGAAACTTAGTGATTCAAGACCCGCAACTAACAAGTCTACTAGTGAGCTTTAGCATCACCGCTAGGAGACAAGGTAGATCGGTAAGCAACTTCTTGCTAATCATATCACATATGACTCTTGTTGTTGGGTGGCATCTCTATGCTTGTGCTACCAACAACTAATGCTCCAAGGTCCCTAACCGTTAGGATAACCTTGTTCAAGTAACCAAACCTTCTGCTTGTAAGTGTCCGACACAAACCTGTCTAGTCAAGGAAAACCAGTGGCACCCTAATTTCATAGACCCGCCACCGATCGTACGAGACACGTGACAGTGCAAGGTTTGGGGAAGCATTATGACTTAAACACTGTTGAGGGATCGTTCAACTTCACTACCGCATATGTAGACAAAAACATTATTGCACGTGAAAGTAGAACATAGTGAGAACGGCATAAACACAGATATGACTTGGTATAGCCCATTGTTACTTTGGGGATCTCCATCTCCATCAATCTGTTCATCATGGTGATCACCATCTCCATGATTCAAGTATGCTATCCTTCTGTGATGAGTCCACCAAGACTATCTATCACTACAGCAGGACAATGAGATAAAATTACATGGTCGCGGATAGGAACATCACAGATTGGCACGCAGGCCATTATATTTGAATGGACAATATCTGTGGCTCCAGCCATATTGTCTTAATCATGACGTGCAAGCCATGAATTAATTACATACATGCATCACATACACATAAGGGCTATACCAATCACGAATACCTGCAAAACAGAGTTAACCGATTCCGACGTCTAAACTTAAAACGCCGAAAACTCAATTTTGGAAGTTGTTTTTCGCAAATTTAATTTTTGCCGAAACCACCACATGCTGTTGTTGACGAATGCAAAATTTTCTGGCGCACGCTTTTCGTTTAAGGTTTTTCTCGTTCCGAGGTCGTATGCAAAAGTTATGGCCGTTTTACCGAACAACACTTTTCTGTAAAATTCCCCTCCGACGGCGGATCCAATCCGTCGTCGCCGCGCATCGTATGCGCCTGGAACTTGACCTAGGTTCGATTCGACCAATCTTATTGATCTCCAACTCACCATAATTGGGTTTACATGTATCACTTAACTCGGATGGTGGAATTCCGACCGGTACGAGTAGATCGTTACAATACCAACGTGGCAAGATCACAAACCATGATCAGAGATTGATCTTAAACCGCGCATATCACCATATGCTCGTACCCGAATCTATAACGAGGCATCTAACGGCTTTGATACCACTGTAGGCTTATGAGGTTGCTACGCTAGCCGGAAAACAAAATTTTCTGCCCCATAAACCAGGAACTAGTGCTAGTTATAGATCACGGGGTTACCACTAGACGCGCAGGTGCAGCGGAAGCGACTTGATGTAGTCGTGCGCGTCGCAGCAGTGTCGTGCAGTTGCGAGGTCGTCCGTCTCAATGTCTCTTACTCGTGGTTCGTCCTTGTGCTCCAAATGCAGCACCTCCGAGGAATCCCACACGTGCAGGGAAGAAGCGTCACGTCTCTAGACTGCTAGGTCCGCGAGGAGTACTAGGCGTGAGCGTGGGGAGGGCGACGGCGGCTGCCAAAGGATGTGAGATCAACTCGCCCCGTGCCACCCCTTGCTATATAGGCGTCCTAACGAGCTCCCACGTTGGAGGCCCATTAGTAACCCTAAACCTAGTCAACCCGAATTAGGCTTCCAGCCCCTTAAGCGTGCGACCCTATGGGCTCACGCACACATAGACATGGCCCAAGTACTCTTACTCGACCAATAGTTGATAGCGGTCTCTAGCAAGGCGTGTTAACTCCTATGCATACGCTACGATCATATCAGACGAACCACCACATTACAATATATATGTTATTCCTTTGCCTCATGATATTTGGTTCAACTCGTGGGTTAACACTTAACCCAAGCACGGCCATGCATTTCATGATCTAATCATTTGAGTGATTCAGTGATATCTCTCTCTCTCATGGAGAGTGGCAAATTCAATCTTGATTGACTATGTCTCACAGCATGTTTCCTGACAAACCCAAAAGTCACCTTTATAACTACCCAGTCACGGAGTAGCGTTTGGTAGTCGTAAGGTAGGTCATTTCACATCTTGAGTACATACGAAAATCTCAGGTCTAAGTACATAATGAACATGATGTGTATAGAGACAATCTCATGTCGGGTCTGTCAAGCACCGTGTCCTACATGTGCCCACATTATTAGTTCGACATCTCCATGTCCATGACTTGTGAAACATAGTCATCAACTAATAATGTGCTGATCCAGTATTCATGTACATTCTAGTACGAACTTCGATCAGGGAGAACTTTAGAATAACCATACAAGTAAAAGAGTTTCACAAACAATTCACATAATTGCTTATCGATACAAGTTGTCTTTAATGGATATTCATTGAACTCATAATATGTCATGGATACAAGGAAATACAATCATCTCTATGATTACCTCTAGGGCATATTCCCAACACGGAGACCCCGTTTTCGTTTGTCCGGTGGTCTGGTCAGTTTCACACTGTTTCAGTCAATGACCGTCGGACCACCCGTCGGACCATTGCAGGTAGTCTGACGCTCAGAAATTGTGTTTATCCCCCATGAGTTCTCTGTTTGGCAGTTATTCCTTCACTCGTTTCTGTACACCGCGCCGCCACCGCTCGCCGCAGCACACCCCTCGCCCTCCTCGGCGCCGCAGCTCCTCATCGGAGCTCTGCCCTAGCACCGTCGCCTGCTCATCTGCTTGCCCGCCTCTCCTGCTCCCTCGCCACAGCAGCGCAGCGCCTCCTCCACAGCCGCCGCCTCCACCTTTCCACAGAGCTCGCCGCCAAGAAGCCATCTCGCCGGCGCCCAAGAACCACCCTGCCCATTCCTCCTCCCTGCCAAGCAAGTATCCCCCCCATTATCAGTTTCACCAAGACAGAGGCTCCACCCCCTAGGGTTTTCCTAACCCTAGGTTTGGGTGCTTTTCGACACGTTCATTCCTTACCGAATTCAACTCATTGTCTTCGACTCTTCACTGTCCTCTAGGGTATGATCTTGATCACTGTTTTAGCGATTTGTCTAGCTTTTGATCAAACCATGCCTTAGTATATCACCCTTAACACTTCAATTCAATTCCACATCACTTATACTTGTCACTAATTGTAATTCTCAGTTGGTGAATCCCCTTGTGGAGTGTGATTCAGAGTTTGATTTGCTTTGATTAGTGCGCTTGCTTACCTCAGGTACCATGGCAGTATTTCATTCTATCTCTTATCTAATATGCTTGCTTCCATATGGTATCTCATCCCTAGAATTTATATATGCTTATATATCCTATCTATTCTATCTAGCAGCGTCAGTGGCAGTGAAATTCGGGGCAAAGCTCGCGAGTATGGATTGAGGCAAAGCCTCATAAGGGTCAGTCCAGCTTTCTGTCAGTGGCTCAGTGGTTGATACTTGCAGTTGTCAGTGTGACAGTGTTTCTAGTTTCTGGCAGTGGTTCTCACAGTTACCCTTGACAGCTGTCAGTGGTTCTCTCAGTTGTCAGAGATGGGTCGTCCTCTAGTGGTCAGTGGTTCTAGTGGTGATAGTACTCCACCTCCTCGTCCTCCTCCTAAGGACAAGGGGAAGAAGCAGCTTGTTGAGAAGCCTAAAAAGAAGAAGCGCAAGCTCACAGAGGCAGAGCAGGCTGAGGCAGTGGCAGATGCAGCGGACCGCACCAAGCGAGGTGGTCATCGGGGCTCAGTGCGTATCGGCACCCCTCCGCGGGTTACTTCCACTCAGTCAGCGACAGAGACAGTTGCTTCTCCGGCAGAGCAGTCAGCGCCTGCCGATGAGGCTCGAGCAGTGCCTCTAGTGGACACCTCTGCGCGTCCCACCCGTGTTTGGTACCCTCGTGCTGCTTCTCGCACCAAGGAACCGAAGCGTGGTGATCGTCCACCACAGGCAGCTGCTCCGACTCCAACTCCAGAGCCTCTAGTACACCTTGACTTGAGGGGCATTACAGCAAAGCAGGTTCGGAAGCTTCGGTTCATTGAGCTTGAGAGGTGGTGTCCTGATCAGCGTGACCCCAGAGCTACACCGGGTTGGCATACACCGCTTATGGAGGACTTCTACACAGCAGCTCGGCTTGCCAATATCCAGCTACGCCCACACAGAGTCTGTTCCTTAGATAACATAGTGGTGATAGCTTGGGAGGAGATCCGTGAGCACCTCACCTACCTTCCAGGACTCGCCGACTTACTTGGTCGTTCAGGCACTTACATTGAGAATTGGGTGAGAGAGTTCTACGCTTCAGTCTAGATTGAGCCTACTCACAACTACATGCAGTACACTTTCAGAGGTGTCCCCCACAGACTGTACTTGACTCAGCTCAGAGAGACTCTTCACCTCACTACTTACGACTACTGTCTTCATGATGATTGCTACCGAGGTTTACAGTTGCCACGGCGTGCTCGAGGTGGTCTTACTCTTTCAGCTCAGAAGATTGCTCCTATTTTCAGGCAGCCCTTTGGGGAAGGCAGTCCCCGCACTCCAGCTGAGCTCACCCCCCTCGCTCACCGGTTCAACGAGGTTCTTCGTCGCACCTTGTTGCCTCGCACCGGCTTCAAGGAAGGTCTGACAAACCTCCAGCAGTTCCTACTTCTCGCTCTTGTCACCCAGACCCCATTCGATATTGCAGACTTCATAGTGGTAGAGATAGAGGACTGTATATCAGATGGTTTGAGAGCTAGGTGTCAGATGCCTTATGCTCACTGGATCAGTTCGATTCTAGCTCAGCGGCTTGTGAGAGTAAACCCTGGGATTCGAGATTTACTTGATCAGTCCACCGATGAATTCCCAGAGTACAAGATCATCTCCTCAGTTGATAGTCGTTTGGGTAACCGGGCACTTCGTCAGGTCAGACTTCAGACAACACCGGCTGATATGGCAGATGTTGATGCTCAGGATGAGGGGATTAGAGGCATTCAACAGCATGAGCTTGAGGAGTTGGCCACTCACACAGCTGATGATACAGCTATTGACACTTCCTCTGACAGCTCCGACGCAGACTACCAGCCCATTCCCACTATGCCCGCAAGGGCTCACGACGCAGAGGCTGGTGGCTCTGGTACTGGGTCTACTTCAGAGACTTTGATGCTGAAGCTACTTGATCGGATTCAGGAGCAGCAGGGCTCCCTTGTGACAACCGTCACCCAGGTCCAGCAGAGACAGGATGAGCTCCAGAGACAGTCACACGAGCATCATGAGGAGTTACAGTTACAGGTTCAGCAGCATCACTTAGAGGTATAGCAGCAAATGCTAGCCATGCAGCTTGAGTCTCAGCGCCTACAGCTTCAGTCTCAGCAGTTTCAAGCTCAGAACATGGCCATCATGGCCCAGATGATGAAGTGGATGGATATTCCTGCAGTTGAGTTTCCTGGTGCTCCACAGATCCAGATGATGAGCCAAACTCAGCCGTCCCAGACAGGTTGCCCGTCAGCGCCTCAGTTTCTAGCTCTTGGTCCCGCTATGGGATCTCAGTAGACCGGTGGCCCTTCAGTGGCACCGCCAGTGTCAGCCGGACAGTCTGTCACTCCCACTCCCGCCATATAGTCCAGTGGACTTCAGGGTGCTGGATCGACCACCCTGTTCCAGTCTCCGGCGACACAGGTCACTCAGTGGTTGGACACCCTCAGACCGATGCAGCAGTTCACTCCAATTACTACTGACTTCACGTCGATGTCCGCTTCTCGAGGTTTGATTGCTCATGACCTCTCCGCGTCGTTCAGTGACGTCACCGGGTAGCCACCCCCCACTGGTGAGGAGATAGCAACTAAGATAGCGGCCGAGCTTGTGACACCGACCGTCGGTCAACATCGTTCTTTAGTTGCTTCGTCCGAAGCCACACTTGACAGTCGGGCTCCAGTTGGTTCTACTCCTCCACATGCTATTGTGACAGATGCCACCGCCGTTACCTCCAGTCCTTTACCGCCTGAGCAGACTCTGGATGTTGAGACTCTAGTTGAGTCAGTGCATGAGGCACCACCGAGTTCTGCAGCTCCAGAGGCACCGGCAGCTACAGTGGCAGAGGATCCTACTCCTACTCCTGCACCCGCTATAGTTCTAGACTCTAGGGCAGCAGAGTTAGTCAGCACGTCAGCTCCAGTCCCCCAGACTGCTTCACCTCCAGCTACCGAGACTCAGGGGGAGGACTCTGATGATGGGCTCGACGACTTCCGTCAACTTGACCGCTCCACGGCTGCTTCCACTCCGCCTCCAAACGCTTAGACTTTGGTGCTTAGACGCCAAAGGGGAGAGGGAGAGTCGAGTAGATGGCTAGCTTCAGGGGGAGCTAGTAGGATCCGTTCCTTTGATGTGTTAATTCTCTATCGCATCATGCATCACATTTAACGTCTTTATGCATTGTATGATATGTGTGTGATGGTTGAGACTTGATGGTTGTGTGACTTGTGTGGACCTCTTATATATATATCATGTCACTTGGTTATGCTATTGCTTTTGCGCTAATCTCTGATCTTTTGGTATAGCATATCCTTTTTGAAATCAAGTACTATGCTCATCTCATATCCTTTGTGCTTGTCATGGCTTGAATGGTTTAGGCATGTATTTGTCTCTCTTATTACTAACCCATGCCTATATCATGTCAACTCATGTTTTCTCTTATCAAAATTCACTCATAATCTATACTCGAGCTTGTATTGTCGTCAATCACCTAAAAGGGGGAGATTGAAGAATCATGGCCCCTTGTGTTTAGGCGATTAACAACAATGCTAGGTCACTATGACTAACGTGTGTTTTGCAAAGGCAAAGTCACTTAAGTTAGGTCATTAGTGATGCTAGATGAATGGGCTTAATGGTATTCATGCCCCCAAGATGAAAATGTTTCGGTTTCAAAGGATGGAGATACAAGTTGAAGGCTAGGCTAGCTCTTGGTGCCATGAGGTTGAGAAGGGCACTAAGTATAGACTAGATCTTTGTTTTTCCTTTGACCGTACTATAAAGGGGGGTATGAGATTAGTAGCTTGACCTAGGAGAGTTTGGGAATGTTGGTGTATGCACACATGTCACAACTAGTCCTAGAGACCCTGCTAATAGCCATTGAGATGGTAGGAGCAAAACCTCTTCAAAAGACTTAGTGAGATAAGGTGAAGAAGGAGGTCAGAAAGGCTCCGGACCAGTTTGCCTAGGAGGCTCCGGACCAATGGAAGTGGTCCGGTGGTCCTGCCTTAGGCAGTGTTCTGAGGAAAGTGCTCCGGACCACCTGTCCGGAGGGCACCGGACTATTGGAGGTAGTCTGGTGGCCACTTGATCTTGAATGGATCTCAGACAGTGCTCCGGACTATTGGAAGTAGTCCGGTGGCCATTGTGTTCTTCAGTAAGTCCCAAAAGGGGCTCCGGACTAGTCCGAAGGGTAGTCCAACGGCTAGTCCGACGGTTCTCAGCAGAAGATCAAATGAGTACAGTAAGCACCTAGGCTCCGAACCAGAGGCTCCGGACTAGGCACCGGACTAATGCAAGTAGTCCGGTGGTCCCTGTTTGACTTGGATTTTGAATCAGACTTCTTGCTCCGGACCAGAAGAAATGGTCCGGTGGTGAGGCTCCGGACTAGTCCGGTGCACACGCAGAAAGGGAAAAAGTATGAAACGGCTAGTTTTGGAGGTGGGGACTATTTATAGTTGCCCTCCCTGTCCAAGTGAGCTCTCTTGGCCATTGTTTCACCTGAGGAACCCTAGAGAGAGTTCTTGGAGAGCCAAGTGCCTAGTGAGGGAGAGATTAGAGAGAATCCATCTTGTTCTTCCCCACTAGAGTGATTAGGAGTGACTTGTGTGCATCCATCCACCTTCCTAGCCTTGAGTTGGTCAAGTGAAGGTCTTGTGCTTGTTACTCTTGGTGTTCGACAGCACCTAGACGGTTTGGTGGTGTTCGGAGGAAGTGATCGCCGGAAGATTGTCGACGGCTCTTCTCCAAGCTTTTGTGATCGGTTGTGGGCGATTCACCGAGCCGAAGTGGCGAAGAATCAGCCCGTAGAGAGCACTCTACCCTTGCGCGGGTAGAGGGGAGCTATACCTTGCGAGGTGCTCCAACGAGGACTACGGGGGTGTATCGACACCTCGATACCTCAGGAAAACATCGTGTGTCACCAATTCTCTATCCTTAGCTCTTTACATTTTTGCATTACCTTTTTGTTGTGTTCTTTCAATTCCTACTATAATTTCTTAGGTTGTCTTTCCTTTCATTGGCTTGCTATTGCTTTCTAGTTAGGATACACAAACTGGTAGGCACTAGGGGGTGATTGGCATTGTTAGGTTTTAATATTGCTTTAGAAATTTAAAAGAAGCCCATTTCACCCCCCCCCCCTCTTGGGCATCTAGATCCTTTCAGAAAGGATTTGTTGATGGTCATCAGATACAACAACATTTCTGCAGTCCATGCATGGACAATGTATGTGCGTCTTCTTTGTTCTCGAAGCATGGTTCTTAGCGGCATCAATAAACTTATGAACCTCGGGTATGTATGCTGCATCTAGTCTTGATAACTTATACATCCAGAATGACCTCTCCATCGATCAATACCTGATTTTCAAAAGGGACAGACAACAAATATTATGTAACCATCTTAATCAACCCGACTTGAAGAAAATGGATTAAAACTGACCTTTCTTAGCAATCTCCTTCCAAGAAATGAGGATGAAAACCTCCCCCTTGTAAATGTGGCTCTCCAAAATCACCTCCTTCCAACAGTCCTCAAATCAAAATGCTCCCTTGTCTGTGTAAATGAAGGCTAGGGTTTAGGGTTTAATTAGCTAGGGATTATTAGCTAGGGTCACTGGATTATTTAGCTAAGGATTTATGATTTACCTAGTGATTATTAGCTAGGGTCACTGGATAATAAATTTAATCAACCTCACATGAATAAACAAAGAAAATAACCTAGGTGTTCTTCTCTCTCACTCATGGTGAAACCCTAGATCCAAAATGTGGATAAAATTGAGCAAAAGGGACATAACCTAACCTTGGAGAAATATAAATACAAAAATGTAGCTATTGTACAAATATATATCTATCCATCTTATTTTAGTCACCTAGCTAGAAATATAAATAAAAAATGTAGCTATTGTGAATATAAATATATCTTGGAGAAATAATATCTATCCATCTTATTTTAGTCACCTAGCTAGAAACAAATATATATCTTGGAGAAACTAAATCAAGAAGAAGCACAATAATATATATCTATCCATCCTAATTAAGTGACCTCATTACTAGAAATAAATACAAAAATCTAGCTCTTCTTCTCTCTAGCTAGCTCAAGAAACCCTAGATCCAAAAAATGGTACAAATTGAGCAATTGAGGTTAAAAGAGGCCAAAAGAGGCACCAACCAACCTTCCTTAGCGACCTCCTTCGAAGAAATGAAGATCAAAACCTCTCCCCTTGTATTTTGAAAAATTTGGACCTCCAAAATCGCATCCAATGGAAGGTGGCGGCTAGAACTGTAGCTGATCGGGAGGAAGAAGAGAGTGGGGGTCGGGACTATATATATAGGCAGGCCTTACCACTGGCGGTTGGCATAAGAAAACCGCAAGTGTAAATCGGCCCATTTACACTGGCGGTTGGAAAGTCTGCCCGGATCATTTCAAACCACATGCGGTTGACAACCAAAACCGCATGTGGTGTGTTTTGGGTGGTGCCAGTAGAAACGACTTTTCTACTAGATACGTACCTCGTAAGAGACCTGTCTATGAAAACCAAGCATATTTTCTTGTTGCGGTTTCTATATGCAACTCAGATACTGGCTACGAGGTTCTTGATGTCATGCATGCAGTCATGTTGGGCATGGTATTGGATTCAATTAGCTCGTATGATGCCTAAAGCAGATGCTTTAGTGAGTTAGGCGTGTGTTAGGACTAGAGAGGAATCTAATTTTAATTGCTAGAGACTGATAAAAGATAATAGTGCAGAACTACAAATAGAGTCATGAAGCATGGAGTTGCAAGGGGACCTTTGCTTAATGTGGGTCTGTGATGAGACTTGCCATGCAGCTCTCTTTGATCTGCAAAGGTGATGGCTCAAGTTCAAGTATACATACGTTCACATATGGATGACTTCAAAATAGCATGTATATATGGTGAGGTGAAATTTATTAGATATGTGTCAAATATATTTATAGTTTAATTATCATTAGAGGGTTGTATTAGGGTTAGAATAGAGTTTGAGTCCCACTAACCTAGGAGCCATAATATAAGGTAATCATCTGTTGCGAGTTGCGACCATGAGATAACTTGGCAACTGGTTTGGATAGCAACAAAGACATATATGCGGCCCGGATGCTGGTATAGTTGTTGCTTATGAAAATTAGCATCCTTAGTTACACCCCGAGGAAAAACAATGTAAATTAAATTTATGAAGGATCTCTTACTGATTGTTCAGTGAATATAATATGACAATATAGATTTGAGGATATGTAGGTGCACACAGGACCAGGCACCAGACCAGTGTTTGTGGCATCTACTCCATTGGAGTGTGGAAAATCATTGTTGCAGCTGCAAGCAGAGAGAACCATATTTTTATAAGAATGCAGCAGAATCCGAAGACATATCAATTGAGATGTTAGTTAGATGGACCCACTTCAGTCTTGTTGACTATACCAAATGTCTACATTGGGTAACATAGCTGCAAGCTGAGTCGCTGTAAATATCAGCAAAAAACAGATATTATGACATTATTCAGCTCAAATATGTCCAGAAACATCTGGCTTCCTGAAAAAAAGTCTTAAATGGTTTGAGTCAGCATCAGCCGTACAATTGTTGAGATCACTAGCTCATCACAAGAACACTTGGGCACATACATATGACTCCTGGTTCTATAGTACAGTTACAACATTGTTAGCAGTTATGACAGCTATTTGTACTCCCCTAATATCTAACTGATACCACATGCTACAATCACCTTTTCACTGTAATGAGTTACAACAACTTGCATTCCCTTTAATTTATGAACCACTGATTGTTTCGGTAGTGGTGAAGAATTCAACTGGAATGATGGCAGTAGTTTTGCAGGGAGCAGTGTGTAAAAGATCATCCTAAGGTCATGGAACAGACTTAGACTATCAGTAGAAATGTTGAACCCCAATTTTATGATGACCAAAACTTAAAGGTATTTATCCTTGATTATCTTCACTATCTCTTCGACTCTCTTAATGACTTTAGGATTCATCATGTCTCTTGCTTGCCCAAGGAGAGTGCCCTCTCTGCTGTTATAATATGCATCAACTATAGCTCTTGCCCAAGTGTGCAACGCCTCTGGACTCCTACAATCCGTCAGGCAACAAGCAACATTAAAACAAAAGAAAGGGTGGGCAAAATCATTGCCAGAGCACCAGTAATACTTACGTGTATAATGTATCAACATTGTCCCCTTGAAGTTCAGGACCAGGGGTAAAAGCATCATTAAGTGCACTTAACCGTTCTTCTGGATCGTCTATCATTATAAGATGCTTCAGTATTCTGATATCCTTCGGCATTTGTCTCTGGAGATTGGCCACCGCAGTCATATATAGGTGAAACATTATATCCTTTGCCTGTGACATGCATTGCAGATCAGGAAACACCCAAAAATGAATTGGAGCACTAGAGAACTACAGGATGCTAAAAAGTACAGAAACTCAAGCACATATGTGCTTGCTGAATGCTATAATCATTTACCTCAGATTTCGTGATGTCAGTGCCCTTTGCAGCTGACCAGGCTTTTGAAAGCATCAACACTAATGCAGAGTCCAGTTCTTTCTTCTCAGCCAAGTCATCAATCTTTCTGCAAGCAGCGTCCACCGAAGGTGAATTAAGTATATCTTTTAACTTCAATTCTGCAGCATTCAAAGCTTCAAGACTCCCTGTTGTATCATCATGAGCTTGTAGGGCATCTACACAATCATTTCCAAGCTTTGCCAACTCTACAAGAATAAAAAGATCCATGCCACAAATTATAAATCGGTAGAATCCAATTGGCCAAACAACACAAATGACAAATGAAAATCTTTATCTTCAGATCAGGGATCAACACAAATGCTGTCTACATGCCTATAAACAACTAATGAGATTCAAAACTCCACAACAATTCTTGTTACACAAAAGTGAAATTTCGCAAAAATTACTCAATAATTGAGAGAAAAGAGATGGCCTTCATTATGACAGTGCAGGTTAATCAAAATACATTCTAAAAGTGAAACTCTTTAGGGTCTTAAGAGTTGTACAATGCATACAGCTCTATTTTATTATAGTATCAGAGTGCATAAACTCACAGAACTAACATATAGTTAACTGTCATTATTATGTCTATAATATTGCAGATAAGCAAACCAGTACGCATGTCCATTTGTTATGTTTCTCTCTAATAATTAATATGTTCTACCTTTTTTTTGGGGGGGGGGGGGGGGGGGGGGGGGGGACAAAATAGCAAGAAAAGGGGCTCACATCAAAAGTGCAAACTAAGAGGAAATGACATAAAATTACATACATCAGAGCCCATTACTCAAATGCCTCACCAGTTTGCTTTTCAGGTTCATCATGATAAGACTCTGCGACATAGTAAAGGTGGTTGAAGAATTCCACTGTGAAATCTTTACGTCGCTTAGCAACAATAGAACCAAGTTTATCAAATGGTGTGGATTTTACTACTTCAAGAAGTTCATTATGCCTCTGTACATCCTCATCAATCTGAAAAAGGAGGGGGTAAACTATATTAATACCTGGTATGAGGAATCCTAAATCAAATAATGAGGTAAACCATGCCTGCAGTGAACCAATAAATGCATGACCTCTTTAAGTTTTCTACCAAGTCTGAGAAGATTGTGCTTCATCTCAGGGTTCAACTCTGTATCTGCTTTTTCCTGGCAGCGTTTAAAGAAATGAGGCCTTATGTTGTCCCATTCCCTGCTAAAAGCTAATAATTTTCTCCAATCTGTTGGTGTAGGTTTATCCACCAGGAATACCCCAATTAACTTATCGCATATTTTAATCATTTTGTTATTGTCTCTAGACTTTTGGTTCATCTTAACAGCCGTTTCTGATTGATTATCTTCATGATTTGAAGCATCCAGAGCACTATTCAGATATACACTGCTTGATGGCGAGCTTTCTACATAATCATCAGAAACCGCTGCCACATCACCAAAGACTGAGATAGAACAGCACGACTTGGTAAGACCAAGAAACAGACAACCTAAGATCAAGAAAAAGAAAGTATACTGTTAGACAGAGAACAAACTTTTCATGAATGAATAGATAAAGTACAAGATATAAGGAACCTCATGAGCTAAATTTACTAGATACACCAAAATACATATCGCTGCAATGTCAACAGGCTCGTGGATGCCTAGTAGCCAAGCATCTGACTAGACTAGTATCAAATGCTGCTCCTCCACATATTAAAGAAGGTGATACAGGTCAAAAGCAAAGAAGAATGCCTGAAGCATATGAAAAGGACAAGCATTCAAAAATGCTACTATAGAGACAGAAAGATAGTCAATACATATAGTGTATAAAATCTACACCAAATATATCAAATACAGTCAAGAGATCATTGTCTCACCTTACCTATTTTCCAGGAAAAAATCTACACTAAAGACATTAAAGATAGAATAAAACTAAGAAGGCAAATGATTTTTTTTTCAATTGACATTCTTTAATACCTAGAATGTTGATGCCTTGATACAAATAGTTCCTTTGTGTTTTGTCACTAACACTTACAATAAAATTTTCATACCAATTGCAAAAGAAAAACAAACTCTAATTTTCAGTTTATCTGAAGGAAAATGCATAAAGAAGACCTTAAAATAATAAAAGACAAATGAATGAGGACACAGAATGACATGAAAATACAATTCATCAAAAGAGCCTTCATTTAATGCACGCTTTAAAAGAACCTTTTGTATAGAGCAAGTTCTACAAGGAACTAGAAAGAGCTGAACTTTAGACTACATATAAAACTTATCATGCATTTCTGAACTACAGACATACTCGGTAGCACCTTTAGACTAATTAGTTGTACTGTGTGCCAGGATTCAAGATGACAATGACAATCACTGGTATGAAAAGCACTTTCTGTTAGTGCAAGGCATACTCTTCGTTCTATTGAGTATATGCTAAGTTATGTCCTTTTCTGTCTTGCCTCTTACCATAATCACTTGTAGTTAAATTTTTTTAAAAAAAAATATCAGAGAGAACTGATTTCAAAACAAAATCTGATGTATTAACACCATACCAGAATTTGGAGACCTTGGGCAATGGGGAAACATCAATTTTATATGTGGCTGGTGACTCAAAACAAATGTTGGACAGCTGATAGAATTGAAACGAGAGGTTTGCTACACCCAGCCCATTGCCCCCTCTCTGACCAGGGGGCCTGAAACAGAGTTCCGCTAGGCGCTCGCCTAGGCGCGATTAGTCGCGAATAATCGCGAGTCGAGCCCCTTCGCCTGACCTAGGGGTATAGTCGCGCATCGAGGCGCTGGGCGGTGCTAGGTGGCGAGGAGGCGATGCTAGGCGGCGCGTAGGCACGCGAACCCGTGGTAATTTGGCGCGGCGGCTCAGAGCACGCTAAGTTTCCCCGCGCGGCAGAATTGTAATTTTGATCTAGCCTAGCCCGCCGCAACCAATATACAAGAATTCTCCTTATCTCCTATCGGTTATTTCAACTCAACTACTTAAGCATTCGAGAACCAGGAGAGGGAAGATGTAGCGTCCTTACCAGTGGGCACCGAAATGACTGCGCCACGGGGGCGGAGGCGGCGGCTGAAGGCCAGGATGCTGGTGCAGGCGCCAGGGGGGCTGAGGAGCGGGAGGCCCAACCCGGCGGGCGACGGTGCCTGGCATGGGGAAGCGGAGGAGGTGGTGGGCATCGGCATGGAGAATTCGAGGACGAGGCAAGCGTTTGCGCTCCGTATCTTTGGCTCTTTGCAGTACTTTGCTAGGGTTTAGGAAAAGTGTGGCTGCGGACTGCGGGCGGCAGGCACGGCGTGCGCGTGGCGCTTGCTCGTCCGGCTGCCACGGAGGCGGATTTCGGCATGAGGGTGGTCGACGCCTCGACGACGTGCGCGTGCCGCCTCCTGAGTCCTGACTAGGCGGAGATAGGGTTTTGCCTGGGTGGGTTGGGCTGGGCCAGACATTAGGGAAGCCGGATACATTCTCGGAAAGGAATCGAAGCTAGGAGGATAAATCTTGTTTTACTACGAGATATTTGAAAAAAATACATTTTGTTGTATGGCCCTATTTTTTTTTAACTTACTTCTATGATCTCAAAATGAATTTTTCTTTCTTCTATGGTCTTCCATCCGATTCAGGTCACTAACGGTGTTCACTGTTGGGTAAAATTACCATTTTGTCCATAGCAGGACAAAATAAGATTTCAATAGAAAACCATATCTATTTCATACGACCTCGGATGAGGACGGTTTTTATATGAAAATTGTAGCAATTGACGATATCTACAACTTTCTAGTTTTGAGTTTTTTAATTTGAAACCATAAATTTGTTCAAAAAAATTAAACAAAATTTCAGCAATATTTAAAATTTTATATTATTTTTTTTAGCATTGTAATGATCTCAAATGAGAAAACATGCAACTATAAAGTTGTAGATCTCATCGAGAACTACAACTTTCATAAATAAAATATTTATATTTAATACTATTGCGAACACATGGTGGATAAGTACCCATGTATATTCAGCTTTGATGATGAGTGATCGTCCAACACGTGAGTGTTTCAGTTTGAGTGGCTTACCCTAACCTCTGCGAAAGCAGAAACTGTGCTTGTCTATCGGCTTGTGGTGTGCAGGTGTTATCCCTAGTGACCGTGGTCAATGGCGTGGAGAAGGTCGAGTAGAGGCTTGCCGTGCCGATGGACTGAGAGTGGTGAAGGGCGGAAGCGGGGCTCGGACTAAGGGACCATGGGCGCCGGCGGACTAGCTGTGGTGGCTAGTACTTGGCACCGACGAGTGCGAGAAGACATGGAGGTAGTCCGAGTCGGCCGAGTCAAGACGGCGGACGCGCGAGTCGAGCGGAGGCTCAGGGGACTCGGAGTCCGACCGGGCGAAGACAAGGTGGCTCGCGTCGAGTGGTTTGGTGGTTTGGGCCTCAAAACCATCCGCGTCGGTTTCCGAGTTTGGGCCGCAAAACTCGGGGTTCGGTAGTTGAGCCCAAAGCTACCGGTGGCGAGTTTCCTGGGTTTGGGCCTCAAAACCTAGGCGAAGCTTCCGAGGAAGCGGGGATGGCACGTGGCGGAATCCTAGAGGTTGCGTCGAGGCGACGACAACTCGTGGCAGGAAGTGGAGCCGTCCATTCAAATCGAGAGAGATATTTACGGAGCTTGGACTGCAATGCTTAGGCTAGGTAGTTCACTCATTGTATCTAGGGGGGTCTTTGGGAAATAGCCAAGGCCTCTGATAAATAGAGGATGAAGGGGTATCCTCATCCTATCTCTTGCATTACTCTCTCTCCCACCTATTCCTAGGTTTTTCCTTCCATAGCTTCTTCTTGCTTGAGATCCACCGTGTCACCGGTGTAAGAACTTGTGATTGTTGCGAGAAATTGGAAGTCGTAACCTCCGTAAGCCATGGTTGCTTCGATTTCTTGATTGTGTCCCCGGTTTGCTTGTGTTCTTCCCGTTTTGCTTTCTCTCTCTTTTTCCCGAGATGATTTCTCTTTGTTGAGAGTAGCTTTGCAAAATCGACTTGAACCAAGTTGTTTGTAATCGTGAAGAGCTTCTTTGCATCGAAGGAATTTCCCTCAAACCTCACGAGTGCGTAGCGTCGGTGTTTTCTTTGTGGCGTTCTTCGTTTTACCCTTTTTCCCCCAAATCCGAGTGTTCCCGTTTATCCTTTCCAAATTGAGCGATGATTTCTTCGGGATAGCTCCACTACTACACAAGGATCATGCCTACAAAGTTTGATTGCAGTTGGTGATCATTTGGTTAAGTTTTGGGAAGATTTGGCGGAGAGAAAGTCGTTTTTCGCGGGCTTCAGGGTTTCTGTTCGCGAGCTCCGGACCAGGCGTCGGACGTCTTTGACTAGGCTCCGGACCATTGCAAGTGGTCCGGTGGTCAAGTCCCGGGAAATCGCCTGACTGCTCAGAGCGTCGGACCAGAGCTATTGGTCCGACGGTGAACGTCGGACGAGTTGTCCGAAGCTTGTGTGTTGAGAACCTGTGTGTTGAGGTTTCCGGTGATTTTTCTCCACTGCCGGTAAGCTCTCTTTTCTCTGTTTTCGTTTGAATCCCCGCTCGCGTTGCTCAGGGGAGGTTGAGCACCAAGCAACTGGGTTTGGTTTTTGGGAAGAGTGGCTCGAACATTTCGAGAGAAATTTGAGGCTCTCATTCACCCCCCTCTGGTCGCCGTTCTCGATCCTTCAACTATATAATAAAAATACGATTTTTTCAAGGTGACGAGTGCTTCTATACAACTGATATATTGCTGAAACTTTGTTTAATTTTTTTGAACAACTTAAGGACCTCTAATTAAAAACCTTAAAACTAGAAAGTTGTAGATCTCGTCGAGTGCTACAGTTTTCATATAAAAATCGTTCTCATCCGAGATGGTGCGAAATAGATACAATTTTTCTATTAAAATCTTAATTTGTCCCGCTATGGTAATTTTACCTAAGAGTTAACACCGTCAGCGAGCTAAAACGGACGGAAGGCCATAGAAGGAAGAAAATTTGTTTTGAGACATACAGGTAAGTTCAAAAAAATTAAGGTCATACAAGAAAGATGCATTTTTTTCAGGACCATATAGATAAAAGGCTCTTTTACTACATCCGTCCCAAAGAATCTTAAGTTTAATCAAATTTATAAATAAGTATAAATATTTATATTTTGAAATATATTTATTATAAAACTATATTCTATATTTAGTATAATGATACTTATTGTGTATCATAAATAATAGTATAATTTTATTAAAACTTGATATAGTTTGACTTCTCTAAAAACAAGATTTATATTTTTAGGATAGAGGGAATATATTTTTATACTTAGTTTTTTTTAGTTATAGTTGCTTATACAACTCTAGTTGAGCAGTGATGTTATAGCAACTCCAACAGTTTTGTATTTTTTTTGTTTGGCAAAATTAGGAATTTGTCAAGTCCTAAATGAATATGGCAAAGGTAAAAAAGAGTCAATCTCCAACGGTTTCCCATTATTCACTTAGCAAAACTAAAAATTATATGTGCAATGGGGAAATATCCTGTGGGAGTAGCGCGCGGGACGATTGCCAAGCAAACCGTAGTTTAGCATATATGTCAAATATCACCCGGTGTTTGTCAAATTAACAAAATGCTAAACCCATTTACCAAACCGTTGGATAGAAGGTTTTTAGACTTTTAAAAAAACAAGAATGTCAAGCCCATTTGCAAAACCGTTGGAGTTGCTCTTAGAGTAGCATTCCTGGGTGCTCTAGCAGTGGTATAAGCCTCTAGTCTCTAGTCTAGTTTAGTTGTTAGCCTCTAGTCTTGAGTGCTATAGTAGTAGTATAAGATTGTCTTATGTAGGTATTTAGGAGGTTTGCTTTATAGTAAAATAGGCTAGGTAAAATATTTATTATTTATATTACATTTATACTAATCATTTTGCCTAAATATTCTGGTTTTAAGAGACTTTTTAGTAAGCTATATGCACCACTCTAGCTATCATAGATTCTTTTAGGGCCAAGTTTAGTTTTAAATTGACTAATTCACCTCATTTTATGTGTCACAGTCCCTTCAATTGGTATCAAAGCTTGTTGTCTCAAATTTGAACCTTGGATTAATCATCATTGAGTCTTCATACTATTTAGAGTTGGAATGATGGTTGCTCATTAACCTTCACACCTTGGCAGCACTAACTTTTTCTCCTCGCATGGTAGAATGACTTTCTACCTTGAAGCAATAGATTTAGGTGTTTCAAGACTCACCAACAATGGGATAAAACCCCAAAACAATCCTAAGAACCCCACTTCTAGTGATGAAAAAGAAATCCATGTTAGCGCTCATTATAAAAATTACCCTTTTTAATTAATTAGTGTTGGTTTGTTTAATCAAGTGTTCACCCTCACCAAGGCTAATGAAATTTGATTAGAAGTGCAAGAGCTTCATGACAGTTCTAGCAACATCTGTGAGAAAAAAATATTGCTAAACTAAACAAACATATGATCCTTTCACTATGCTTCCTAGTGAGCTTACATTGTTCTCGTTTGAATCTAATTATCAATGAGCTTAAAGCTATTGGTTTGGCCAAAGTGATCGAGGTGGACGTGGCAAGGAAGATCATTTACATGCTACCACATGACAAGTATGCCTCCATCATCACCATTCTCCACAACATAGATGACTTGAGCAGTTGATCACCATGACTCCCGCACTTGTTTTTTAGGAACAAGAGGGGCTCAAGAGCTCCTACTGGAAAATTTATTAAAGCAACCAAGGGGGTTACAACACTTGAAGGGTCGAGATGGCAGACTAGAGGGGGTGAATAGTCTTTTCTAAAACTTAAGCGCTCCGACTAACCAAATCAAATGCGGAATTAAAACTAACAGTCTAGCCAAGACTACACCCCTCTATCTATAACTCAAACACCTAGCAAAAATGTCTATTAAGCTAACTAAGGTGACAGGCTAGGAAGCTCGCCTAAAAAATTCTAGGTTGCAAGGTCACACAAACCTAATGGTATCCGAGCTAGTACATCGTCTATTTGAGGCTTAACATCCCACGATGTTAAAATGGCTCAAATCAACAACATCAAGAGGGCACCTAAGTTTGATGACACCAATTATAGCTATTGGAAGGCCTTGATGACCACCTATCTAAAATCAATCAACCAGAAGATATGGTTGGTGGTCGACAAGAAGTTTTAGGTGGTAAATGAGGAGGCACCCACCGCGGCCGAAGAGGAAAAGCTCCAAAACAATGACATTGCCTTAAGTGCTATCCATGAGGCAATCTCCAAAGAGGTCTTTGAACAAATCAAGAACTTGGAGAGTGCACATGAGGCTTGGAAGAAGCTAGAGGAGTCTTATGAGGGGAATCAATCTATGAAGGGAGCCAAGACATATATCTTGAAGGAGAAATTTGCAAGCTTCAAGATGAAGGATGATGAAAATGTGCCGGAGATGTTCCAATAGGCTTGAGGTGCTTGTCAATGACCTCAAGTGACTTGGTGAGAAAGTGGAGGACAAGGACTTCTCTTTAAAAATTTTGAGGAACCTTCCCTCAAGATTTGAGATGCTAGTCACTCTATTGGTAAGAAGTGGATTGGACACAACGATACCAAACCAAGTTCTTGGTGAGGTGATTACCAATGACACCTTTAGAGATGACAAGGACAAAATGAGAAAAACAAGGAGAAGAAGGATGAGAAGAAAGATGAGAAGAAGAAGAGTGTGGCATTAAAAGCCACTTCATCATCAAAGGGCAAAGCAAAGTGTGATGAATCAAGCTATGATGAGTGCTTAAGTGATAGTGATGATGATGATGAAGAAAGGATGGCTCTATTTGTCAAGAAATTTGGCAAGTTCATGAAGAAGAAGAGCTATAGAGCAAGAAGGAAGAAGAACTCACATAAGTTCAATGAGAAGGATAGAAGATGCTTCAAGTGCAATAGCAAGGATCGTCTCATTACGGATTTCCCTCTTCATAGTGACAATGAAGATGAAAAGAAGGGCAAGAAGAAAGAAAATAAAGAGAACAAGATGACTCTCAAGAAGAACAAGAAGGGAGGATCATATGTTGTCACTTTGGATATTGATTCCTCAAATGATGATGATGACTCAAGTGATGATGAGAAGAGATCAAGCAAGAAGAAAGCTCTTGCAAGTATTTCTATGAAGAACAAGATCTCTCTCTTTAACAATCCATCGACATGCTTCATGGTTCGGTCCACTAAGGTACAATCCGATGATGAGTGTGACTCTAGTGATGATGATGATGATGAACCCACTAAAGATGAACTAATTGAAATGTTGGAAGATGCTAAGACTCATTTTGACATTAAGAGAAAGGAGTGCAAAGCATTGCGGAAAGAGCTCCAAGCTCTCAAGCAATCCTTTGATGAGCTCAATCTTTCTCATGAGAGGCTAGAGGTAGCCCATGAGAAGCTTGGCAAAGCTCACACTAAACTTGAAAAGGCTCACTCATTTCTTGTTGAGCAAAAGGAGAAAGAGCATATTTCAACAAGTAACATGGGAAAAACTTATGACATAATCAATCAATCTTTCTATGAACCCATCATAATCACTTCAACTAACACTTCTTGTAGCACTTCTAACTCTACCTCTTCTACTAGTGATGGCTTCACTTGTGATGCTTCACTAATGGTTGAGAATGAGAACCTTAAGAAGGAGGTTGGTAAGCTCACTCTAGCTTGCTTAAGTGCTTGGGTAGCCAAAGGTTCTCCCTTTGCAAAGAGGGACTTGGCTATACCCCAAAGAAAGGCAAGGAGGCCTTTGCAACTCCAAAGCCTCTCTTTGTGAAGAGCAATGGTCGGTTTTCCTCAAGTTGCAAGCAAGTAGGGCATGATGAGCATTATTGAAAAACTAAACCAAAGCAAGATAAAATTTACACATGCATCTATTTGCTTTGATTCTAGTTATATGCTTACCAAGGGCAAGAAAGGTGTGATAGCTAAGTACATGGGTACTCCTAATGAGAGCTCAAAGAAGAAATCTATTTGGGTACCTAAGTCCCGAGTCACTAATTTTGGAGGACCCAAGCAAGTATGGGTACCTAAGAAGAATTGAATTGTTTTGTAGGTCAATTATAAAGCTGGAGGGAGGCATTGGGTGCTTGATAGTGGGTGCACTCAACATATGACCGGAGATTCAAAAATGTTCAACTCTATCAAGCCAAATGATTGCAATGGGGTTGATTCTATCACATTTGGTGACAATGGCAAAGGCAAGGTCAAAGGGCTTGGTAAGATTGCAATATCCAAATGATATGAGCATATCCAATGTGTTGCTAGTAGATAGCTTGAACTTCAACTTGCTACCCGTAGCTCAACTTTGTGATCTTGGTTTCAAATGCATCTTTGGAGTTGATGATGTAGAGATCATAAGTGTAGATGGCTCTAATTTGATCTTCAAAGGCTTTAGATATGAGAATCTATATGTCAGATACCTAGAAATAGGGTACCCAATTTACCAGATTCCACAAAAACAAAATCAACCCTCGGAGGCTCTTCCGCCTCGCCCGAGCCAAGGTGGCGTCACCCGAGACGTCATCAACCCTCGAGGGCTCCTCCGCCTCGCCCGAACCAAGGGGGCGTCATCAGTGACGTCATCAACCCTCGGGGGCTCTTCCGCCTCACCCGAGCCAAGGTGGCGTCATCGGGACGTCATCAACCCTCGGGGGCTCTTCCGCCCCGTCCGAGCCAAGGAGACATCACCTGTGACGTCCCTCACCTTCGGAAGTCTCACCGCCGTCAACAGCCTGGGATTCCCTAGTCCATATAGTCAAAAGGTACACAGTACCCTCCGTCCTCAGGGATGGGGTTCAGGGCATGAGTCGCCATGCCAACCTCTGTTCACCCTGCGGTACAAGGTCCTGTGTTGCCTAACCGGCAACTTCTACGCACTACACCCGCACCATGCCTCCGACAAACACTCCAATAGGGATTAGGGCGTCATCAGCCCTGTATGACGGAACGCGGGGGTGCCCGGTCTTGTGCGACCAGCCCATGCCCAGGTAAGGGAACAACGGAGTTCCCGGTCACAAGATGCATGGCTACAGCACAACAAGGACGAACAGAACCCAGACATGTGTCTACTGGCGCAATCTTCCTCAGGAAGGAAGACATAATGAAGACAAAGCTCCCCCTCGGTAGCAGCCCAAGCGGGACCACGTTCACTCCCCCTCTCTCTACTGTATTCCTCCATCTCTCCTACGTATAAAGGGAGAGAATGGACCTCCAATCTCAATCTCTTGACATCCCAACGTTCATTCACACACACTCAAACTCGCAAACACGCGAGCACACACTAGAACCAAGAACCTAATACGCACGAGACCTGGTGTAACACCCCGGGTGTTAATCTTGTTAATCTCTTAATTAAAATTTGATCATGTCATCATATGCATTAAGCATCATTCATTTGTTTGAAAACCTGGATAGGCATTGAACTAAAATAAGTTTAATTGTCTGTGTTTGATCAGTTGTTTGGATGCAGGTCATCTTTTCAAAAATTCTCAAAAATTAAAATTTGAATCCAACCCCTTTTCTCCGAGGGGGTGGATTTAACCCTAAACATGATTTTCGAAATCTATAAAGTTTTTGCTTGTGGTTGTTTAAGCAAGTTGTAGATCTCAAAGTATTGAACATCTTTCATGTTCAAAGTTTTTCCTGAAAACCCCTGGAAGGTTGTGCATTTTTGCAAAAGAGCAGCAGGGTCAGTTCTGTCTTTTCCTCGAGCAGCTGCATGGCGGGTCGTTCTCGACGGTGCCCGACGCCGACCCCTGTCCAGGGACTCCGTCTTGTCGTGGGTACGTGGCGATCTCACGGAGCCCGTTGCCGTCTTTAAAAGCGGGACGCCGTTCTCTCTTCTTTCCTTTCCACGCCACTGCTCCACACTTTTCCTTCGCTCTGCTCCGTTCTGTTCCGCTGAGCACTTCACCTTCACCATTGACGAACTCGTCCGAGCTCGTTAGCGGCTGCCAATCACTAAAATCTTTCGTCATTGCCTTCGCCTTGACCTTGTGCATCCCTGGGGTAAGTTGGTTGAAGTCGTCGACCCCGCATTCGTCCAGCGTGGATCCGTCTTCCTCAGCTCCGACGCAACCGCCGTGCTCTGGTCCGTCTTCGATCGGGCTACGCAGGAGCCGCATTGTCTTTTTGTCTTGGGTTTCTTGTTCCTTGTTCGTCTCTGAGTATTGTCGGGTTTCCGTTTTGCTAATGGTGGACCACAGCTCCGGGAACTTCTTCGTGCTGCGCAGTTCTCCGTCTCCGCGGCGCGTTCTCCATCGACGGTCGCCTCTGCTTCATCTCCGGCCACGCTTGCTAACGCTCCGTGACCAGGTGAGCTCCTCGACCTCTTCGCTGTACTCGTTTGTCCTTGTATCGAGCCTTCGAGCTCTGTCCTCAAGCGCCACCGCTGTTCTTGTTCGATGCGGCGGTGTGTTCGTCGCCTTGTCGTTGTAGTTGATCTTTTCGAGATCTAAGTCTTGCGCTAGCTTCGCCTAGCCGTCCTGAGTCAGTCTCGAGGGGTAGTTGCCCTCGAGCGCGTGCGTGTTCTCTTCGGCGTGCATCGAGTAGTTTCTCCGTCGACCGCCTGTGCTATCGTCGAGGGTGTTGCTTTCAGCTCTGTGTTTGTTTGGCTTGCGCTTCGCGTTGTTTGGGGGCCGCTTAGCTTGCTGGAGTTGTTGGTTGTTTCGATCGAGGGTCGATCGAGGTCAGATCGAGGCTAGTGTCTCTGCTCGAGGCCTAGCTCCTTTGATCGAGGCCTGTGTCCGTCGGCATGTGTGTGCTGTCGAGCTCGGTTCACCGCCATTGCCGTCGACAAGGTCAGCTGAGTAGTTTTTAGTCTTGTTTCTGTGAGCGTTTTGCTCGCGGCTGTCTTCTGAGTCCTAATCGAGGCTTAGCTTCTTTGATCGAGTATCGATCGAGGCCTAGCGTCTCTGTTCGAGGCCTAGTTGCATCGACCGAGGCTTAGCTTCTTTGATCGAGTATCGATCGAGGCCTTACCGTCTCTGTTCGAGGCCTAGTTGCATCGACCGGGCCTAGCTTCTTTGATCGAGGGTCGGTCGAGACCTAGTGTCTCTGATCGAGGTCTAGCTTCTTCAGTCGAGGCCCAGTTTCATCGATCGAGGTCTAGTTCCTTTCGATCGAGGCCTCATTTCTTTCGGTCGAGGTCTGTCTTCGTCGATCGAGGCCTAGTTTCTCCGATCGAGGGCTTTGTTCGATGGTGCGCGATCGGTCGAGCCCCCGGGAGTTCGTTAGCACCCTCGATGAGGTGTCTCCGAAGGTTTGTTTGAGTCGTAGCGTACCTCGTGGGGTTCGGCTCGGGGAGCCGAAGCAAGTTCGAGGGTCAGCCGTTCGGTTTGGTCATCGACGGTGGCTCGCCGCCGGTGTTTTGTGGTTCTCGACGCCACCGCTCGAGCCTCTGTGCCGCTGTTGGTCGAGTCTCAGCCGTCCGAGGGTCTTGAGCAGAGTTTTTTCCCCTTTTCTGTTTTTAGTTCTGTAACAATGTCATGCTTATTTATAAAATGTTTAGAAATCCTTATAACTTTAGGCTTTGAGTGATTTTGGATTATTTGATACATATGGTCATTTGTCCAGTGACAAACACAAGTTGGACATGCTCGATGTAATGTTGTTTGTCAGTTCTTTTAGGGTAATCTTTTTAGTTTTCTTTTAAGAGCCTGTTTGTTTGAGTTAAGCATCATGTTTACTATTCAAGCATCATCTAAGACATGTCATTTATCGTGTAGATTGTTCGTTGGTTGGGTTGGATACCACCAGTGAAGGGGTTTTCTCTCTTGAATCTGAGCCCGAGTTCGTTTATCCCTCCAACCAAGGCAAGCCCCGGTGCATTCAAACACTTCCTTGTATTTAAAATGTTTGTTTTAAATACACTTATGTTAATACTATTGCATTACGGTATTCAATCAAATTCCTACTTGATGCATAGCCTTACCTTGAATTATTTTATTCCTGTACCTTGATACTGTTTTAAAAATACGGTTGTTGCTTTATGCTGCTTAGCAATGCTTAGACGATAGAGTCAGATGTTTTCCCTGTCATCTATGAGAATAGGTGGTAACCTGATTGCTTCGGCAATGGCTCTGTTTCAAGAAGAATAGCGGATTGCTGCGGCAAATGGCTATGTCCTCTTGATGGAAGTAATAATCTGAGACCGGGCAAGACACGGTGTTGGAGAGCCACCGGTGTGGATATCTGGTGAGCGGGTTCTTTCCGCCTGTGTCGATTAGGAACTGTCCGTTGTAGACGTCCAAGGGTTGTGACTTTGGAGTACTTATCACATACTCCGGGAGGCTGGACTCTGGCGATTCTCGCTTGAAGAACGGTTAACCCGCACTGGGAGTGGAGAGATGGCGAGAGTAGTGTGTACCCTCCAAGTTAGCGAACTGATGGAGGTGTACTGTGCTCTCGGGTGGCGGAACCCCAGTCTTGGCGAGAGGATCAGGGAAAGGTAGTCATATGCGTGCTTTAAGCGGCTGTATATGTCATGTGATAGGGAAGCCCCAGCTGGGATAAACCGGTTCGAATCGTCGTGTTCCTCGGATATGGAAACATGACCCTGTCCTCTACCGCGTAGTAATACACTTTAACTGGATACTTGTTGGACCCCTTCGTGGATGTTTATTACCCTGTCATCGATCATACATCCAGGTCGATACTTGAGTAATCGTATGAATAACATAAATGATTTCAATTCTTTTTATAAATGCTCATTTATGCAAAATACTTGATTCTTGCAAACCACACCTTGAATCCTATGACTTGCATACTGTTTTGTCCACCAAATACTTTTCTTTGTCGGATAAGTCTTGTGGAGTACCCCCGTACTCAGGGTTTGTTAACCCCTGTGCAGATGAGGATCAAAACCCGGTGTGTGTGGCTCCTTGTGCATGACCGTGGTCAGTATAGATGAAGATGAAGAATAAACTGTCTTTGCTTGACTCTTGGGCAAGAGTACCTCGGTTATCTGTTCTTTCGCTATCAGCAGCTTGATGTAATCTTATCGTATGACACTAAGTTATGTTTCAAAACTTATGGTTTGTAATATGACTTTAAATTTCTGCTACTTTGATGTAATATAAAAATTTCGTATTACTTCTGTCATGATTGTGGTAAGGTTGATTCTGTTCGGAAAGAGGTGGATGACCCGCTGCAAAGTGGCGACACCTGATGGTCTAATTAAGGTTTGGATCATCTGTTGGAGATTAAGTTGGTTAATCCTGACAAGTGGGCCCTATCTTAAGAGGTTCCATCACACCTGGGAAGCCTCTTCCCTCTCTCACCAAAGCTTGTAGCTCCCCTCTACGAGCTCTCCACGCTCGGTAATACAACTCCGCAACACACTAAACGTAGGGCATTCGTGCCTGAACCAGTATAAACCTCTGTGTTCTCCAAGCGTAACCACCCAAACTCCGACACGCTTAGAAATTTACTCGTTGGCTGTCTAGATCCCGCCATTTTAGACACCGACAGTTGGCGCGCCAGGTAGGGGACCTTTCTGTGTCACCGTATTTTCGAGTTTCGGATGGCTGATCGCCGCATTGATTTCGCTCCGGGCTCCATTGTTCGTTTTGGTAGCCTGGACTTCCGGTGCCACGGGCAGGGGGTCAACCTGGCTCTCCGTCGCCCTACGACATCCTCCGAGGTAGCCATGGACGCCATCACCGCAATCCATGGCCCACCCCCATTTGTCTCCCTCCGGGGAACAAGTCGCTCGTGGGGCGGTCGTCCCGCGGGCCGATTATCCTCAGTTCGAGCGCCAGCTCGACACACTCAAGGGACCCCAGCCAACTCAGGAGTCCCTGCACAACTTCTACTTCGCGTTCGCCAACGTGACGACGCAGCTCGCGGGAGGGTAGCCGCTCTCTCCTGGGCACGTCAAAGCGGCCATCTCGAAGGCGCAACCTTTCGGCATGAGGAATGCCGCCGCGTCGTATGCGGAGATGGTGGCCGCGTGGTTCCATGCTGACCCCGCGGAAGGGACACGAATGGGACTTGCGTCCCACCACTCTCACTCCGCCTCTGATTTCCTCACGAGCTCCAAGGCCACATCTTACACCAACTCAAGCGTGGGAGCGTTGATCCCTGGGACCCCCTGGACTTCGACGGTCTGGAGGATCAGGAGGCGCTTCACGGCTTCCTCCAAGCGAGCGATTATTTGCTCGATCCGGCTCGAGCGATCCCAAACGAGGACCATGGCCGCGAGTGCTTCATGTGCGATGCACCTCCACCCGGAACCGCCGTCGACCCCACCCTCATCGACGAAGGGGGCAACAACGGTGATGGCAACCACACACCCGTCCGCCAGACGGGTGTCCCGGTACTCCAGCCAAGGCCCGACCCACAGTCTTTAGAGGCCTGGCAGCAGCAACGCCGCAACCTCCGCGACATAGAGCAACAGCTCGCGGAGCGCCAGCGAAAGGTGACGTTCGAGCGCGAAAAGCTTGCGCACGAAGCCGCCAGGGATCCCGTGGAGCCTCGCGCTCGCAGGGAGGCCCGGGTTGTACACCACCGCATCATCAACGACGAATATGCCATGCCACAGTTCACGCGGGCAAGCTAGAACATCGCGGCAGCAAGGATATTGCTCTGAAACTTCCGATCCCAGATGCTCCCGACGGCAAGCTCGCTCAAAGACGAGCTGAAAGACCCTTCTGGAGCGGGCCGCGGAACAACAGGCCGAGTGCCCCGCGTCGCGGAGGCGCGGGCTTAGCACCGGCCACCCAGCCGGCGTGGCCCCTAACGGCCGCAAGGGGTCAGTCCATCCGGATCCCGCACCGGCCGAACACCGTCATCCGACCGTGCATGCTCGCGTATGCGAAAAGCGCGACGTGCGCGACAAGCTCAACGCGCGCAAGCACGCCAAGCAGGAAGGCGTAAGCCCAGGCTACCATGTCCGACTTGGCGGCCGATATGACAGCGATGAAGACCGGCCTTCCACACCGGAGCCACCGGGCCCTTGGCGTTCATTCGCCACATCCGGCGCGCTCCATTCCCGCATCCTTTTCGACAGCCAACCAACGTCGTCCGGTACTCCGGGGAAACGAACCGCGGGCTCTGGCTCGACGACTACCGCCTCGCTTGTAAGGCCGGCGGCGCGGACGATGACGACTTCATCATCCGCAACTTACCTCTTCATCTTTTGCACTCAACCCGCACGTGGCTCGAGCATCTGCCACCCAACACCATCGATGGGTGGGAGTCCCTGCGATAGGCCTTTGTCGGGAATTTCCAAGGCACCTACACGCACCCATGCAACCCCTGGGACCTCCGCAGCTACAGACATAAGGCGGATGAGTCCCTCCGAGAGTACATTTGTCGCTTCTCTCAGCAGTGCACAAGGCTCCGACGGCGCCCGACGCAGACGTGGTCGGGGCCTTCCTCGCAGGCACAACCTGCAAAAAGCTGGTCCACGAGCTGGGTCGCAACAACCCTCGCACCACCAAACGACTCCTCGACATCGCCATGAGCTACGCGTCGGGAGAAGAGGCGGTCGTGCAATATTCCACCCCGACAAGGGAAAGGGAAAACGAAGTCGAGACCGCCGGCGAAGGCGGCTCGAACCGCGCCTAGAACAGGAACAAGAAGAAGGGTAAGCCGTAGCGTGGGCGGCGGTGACAACGTTGTCGCAGTGCAGAGCGCAAGCCTCCCTGTCCCTAGGGCGAGAAGAAGGTGGGCAAGTTAGATGACATGCTCACAAAGCCATGCCCGTATCACAATGGACCGGTCAAGCACACACTCCAGCGGTGTGATATGATGGCCAGGTACTTCAAGGATGTCCCCGACAAGGACGAACTGAAGGAATCAGAAGGCCAGGATGGGGACGGGGGTCGCGAAGGCTCCTACCCCCACGTCAATAAGTGCCTCATGATCTTCGGAGGCCCTGAGGCCTATAGCTGCAAGCGCCGGTAGAAGAAGGAGCGGCGCGAGGTCTTCGCAGTCGTCCCGGCAACTCCGGCCTTCCTCGACTGGTCGGAGCCCGACATCACATTCGGCCGAGATGACCATCCGAACCACATTCCTCACCCGGGTCGTTATCCACTCATCGTGGACCCGATCATAGGGAGCGTGCGCTTCACCAAAGTACTGATGGACGGGGGCAGTAGCCTCAACATCATGTACTACAATCCCTTCGAGGCCCTCGGTCTACGTAGGGAGAAGCTTCGATCCTCGGGGCTCCCTTTCAGGGAATCATCCCGGGAGACAAACAGTACCCCTGGGGAAGATCGTCCTGCCCGTCACGTTCGGGGAGCCGGACAACTTCCGGACCGAGTATATCACCTTCAAGGTCGTGGCTTACCAAGGACTTACCACGTAGTGTTGGGTAGGCTGTGCTACGCGAAGTTCATGGCCGTTCCCAACTACACTTACCTCAAGCTCAAGATGCCGGGGCCGTACGACATCATCACAGTCTCCTCCGATGTCAAGGTGGCGTACCAGTGCGAGGTGGACTGCTGCGAGAACGCCATGGCTGAGGTGCGTAGCGAGGAGCTGGTGGCGGCGATCGAAGCCGCTGACAAGATGGACGTCGACCCTAGAGCGCGAAGAGCTCGGATGCCACGGCACCAACAGCTATGTCACTTTTCTACTATTATCTCGTATACATATCACCATGTACATACACATGTAACTTTTCTTAAGAGAAAAAAGTTCGAGGAATAAAAACGCGGGAACTCTTGGACCAACCGCTTAGCAAGGTGCACTCTCGACACACGCCAGAACACACCTCGCTCGGGGGCTGGAAAGGGGGTAACCCCCTGTCTTTCACTCCAAAAACTTTTCGCTCAAAACCGCTTTGCCGAACCCGCTAAGTGAAAGCCCGATCTCCCCCACCAAGAGAGGAAATCTTGCAGGGCCGTGCCGAAGGTCCGCGAAGTACTCTGGCTCCCCGGAGCCAAGTACCTCCACCCAACCATACACCCGAATAGATCAAAACTCCTCCCAGGGAAAATCGGGCAAGTAGCCCAAGCAAAAGGCAAATGCGAAAACTAACAAGCAAACAAAACTTAAAATAAGCTCACCAAGGAGCTATCAAAGTCGTCTAAAGCCCTCCCGGGGGCACATCACAAGATAACTTAAACTGTTTATTACAGGGCCCTCGGCTCTAATCACTGACCACGTAGGGTCACTCCTCCAGCGACGGGAACACATCGTCGTCAAGCTTGGCGGCCAGGATCGCTGCAGGCTCCTCCGCGTCGGCCTCGATCCGGTTGAGCAGGTCCTCTGAGGCGTTCGGGGGATACCCTTCGCTGACGAGCGCAGGTGTCACCGCGTCGTAGAGGCAGGCGGCGATGGCCATCGTGCGGTGGACCCCGACGCGCAGGCTTCCCGGATCCACGCCTGGCCCCGCTCCCAGAGCAGGTTGACACGGTGTCATGGCCGTTGCCGGACCACCCTCGATGGCTACCACGCCGAAGAGGTCGCCACACCCCGTGCACGGCCTCGCGCAACGCCTGCGCCTCCTGCGCGCTGGCCTACAACGCTGAAACAACACAAAAAGGGGATCTCAACCTCTGAACAAATGACACACAATGCCAAGGCATACGGGCAGAGGGAGGAAACATACCTGATTTCCCTCCCCCCTAGACGTTGACCGTTGCATGGAGCTGTGAAAAGACCGCTGTAAACCCCATCGACCCCGGGCAAGAACTCCAAATCCCCCGGGTTTGGCATCACCCATTATGCCGCGTCCCCGGGTTGGACAGATCCTCAAAAGGCGGGAAAATGGCCCCGTCGCGCTTTTAAACCCGTTAAAGCCCGCCTGACCCCCAAAATGGTTTTTAAACACTCCTCCTCCATGGAGTCCATCGCCGGGGGGGGGGGGGGGGGGGGGGGGGGGGGGGGGGGGGGGGAAGGGGGGGGGGGGGGGCTTGGGGGGGGGGGGGGGGGGGGGGGGGGGGGGGGGGGGGGCAATTTTCGTCCCCCCCGGTTTCCCACGTTGCGCTCAGCCGTAAACGCCCCCACCTAAACCCTTTACACGTTGAGCGTTCTTTTCCCCAACATTTGGGGGAAACCCCCCTCCGCATCACACGCGCTACTTTCCGCTCTTGCTCGACCCCTGACGTCGCCGGCGGTCCGTACGCAAAACCGTCGGGGCCCAATTCCGCCGCGCTTGACTCCAAAACGCCCAACTGTTTCCCCAAACTCCACCACACGACGGTGAGCCACGACAAGGTCCTCCGCCATGGGGGCCCCCCCCCGATGGACGTCCAAAAACCCAGGAGCCCACAGGCGGCCCCTCGCAAACAGGGGGAATTCTGACTTCCGATGCTCGTCGCCATCGGGAAACTACACAAAGAGAGGCGTTAGGAGCTCGAGGGGGAGTAGGAACAAGCAACATTTTACGAACAAAACGGTCTCTCAAAATTGCCATGATGCGAGGAATCCTCAAGAACGTTTCGACAGCCCTCTGGATCCTCTCCACATTCCATGCGATGCGGAGGCCAAGCTCCTGACGGGCACCCGCCACCTGATTCCAATGGTGAAGCTCGCCCCCGGTCATCCAACCTGAACACGGGGGACCCCAGATTCCCCTGATCAGCCGAGATAACTGGCTCCGTCCCCGAAGGAGCGACGGTCAGGACGGAACGACACGGGGTTCCGGGGGCCTCTTCTCTCCTACCTTTCAGCTTCTCGCCGGAAAGGGTTGCGCGGGAAACTGGGAGAGGATTTGCTTTCGATGCCTGGGAAAGCTGCAAACCTCCCATTCGGTGAAGGACTGAGGACCCGCAGTGACCCGAGCCGCAGGGTTTGGGGGGAAGGGGGGTGCTCAGGGGGTCCTCCTCACTTGGCCCCCCAGCCACCCTGGCTTCAAGCAGGGACGGTCACATCCCCACACCCCATCCACCCCGGTCGGCGCCGCCCCCATTTGACTATCCCTCGTCGCGTCCGCCGCCGCCCCCCGTCTTCCCCCCCATCTCGGCCGGCGGGGTCCCCCCCCCGGCCCCCCCGGCCAACAGGGTTTCCCAGGGCCGGGCCTTTTCCCCCCGGGGTCCCTTGAAGACTACCACGACCGAGGAAGTAGGCGGCGTGTAGCCCCAGGGCCGACGTACGCGGAACAGGTAACGTCTCTTCGACGCCCGGGGGTGTTGGGTTTGGGGTTTGGGCCCCGGGTCCGACCTTGGGGGCGTTCCCAAATCAACAACCAGGGACGCTGGTCTGTCCCTCCTCGGCGGAAAGCCACCCCCCCATGCTTCCCTTTTTCCCTCCCGCATACATAGAACCGCCCCCGGGGATTCTGAAACATTCGTTACGTCATTACAAACATGGGCAAACCCCCTTCCCCGCTGACAAAGGGAAGGAAGGCATCGAGCGTAACAAACTCACCCAAAGGGATAAATGCGTTCCCCCCGCTTCGGCTCCACCCCACTGTTGGGCCCGGGGGCCCCCCAACTCCCCCCTCTGTTCAACCCCTTTTGGGTGGGGCAGAACGGGGAGCACCGGGAAATCTCCAAAAGACCCCACCCCAAACCCCCTGGGTCCAGGGGCGCACCGGGGTCCAACCGGGAGCGCCTCTGCCCCACTGGCGCAACCCCCGCGGGGTAACGCCGCATTCCAACCGCCACGAATCCCGGCATCACCTCCGGTTGAGGATGCCCTTTCCCCATCGGTTCGTCTTCATCCCCCCCAAACCCTCCCCACTAAGGCCAACCGCTGCCTTCGTCCAACTCGGTGGGGGACTCTTCCCTCCGTTTTTCCCCAGCGCGGCCTGTCTGTCCCGCCGCTGTTTCCAGCTCCATGCGCCTTAGCGCCCCTTTTGGCTTTCCTCCTCCTCCCCCTCGAAACCGCTCCGCTCGTTGCACGCATTCCCTCCCCGTTCGCCAACCCCCTGTGCCAGCAAAACGGGAAGGGGGGCGGCCACGTGACCACAGACGAAGGGGCCGCGGGGAAAAACCCAAGAAAAAGTAATGTTTCCGGAAAAAAGGAAAATTTAAAAAAGAAAATAAACCCCACACCCCTCTGCACTTACCAATCGACGGACGCAGGATCGGGCGCATTTGGAGGGCAGTTCCCCCATGTCCCTCAGGGGGAAAAAAGGGGTTTCCCCCCAAAAACCCCGCATAATGGAGATTGTGCGGGGCGAGGCCCCACTCTTCCCGGGCCCCCATGGCGGTCCCCCCGAGCGACGCTCCCGGGTACCATGTCGTTTTGCGGGGGCGCCCCCACCATGAGAGGAAGGACCTGACGCCGAAGGAACTGAGCGACGACCCCCCCCGAGGTTCAACCCATTGTCCCCCAAAAAAAAGCTGAGCCAGGCTCTGGAGGGGGGTTTTATCCTCGCCAGCTTATGCGAGGTGGGTCCATGATGCCAGCTTTGGGGAGCTCCTCCCTGAAACGTCGGCCTATGAAAACCGGGAGCGGCGCCTCGAGGTGGTTCCAGATATAGAACCACTACGAGTGCCATCCCCGGTTGGACGAAGTTGCCCTCGCCGGCATGTAGGACACGAAGGTGGAGAAGAGGAGGCTAAGCATGCAACCCCCCGCAAGACGCCACGGACCTCGCACCGTCGGAGTTGTCAAGAAACACAGTCGCCTTGAAGAAATGCTTCCACAACACAAAGTTCGGCTCAACCCCAGCATCCCCTCTGACATGTCCACGAAAGCCACAAGGTGAAGGACGGAGTTGGGATTAAGGTTCTGGAGTTCGACCCTGAAATGGTTGAGGATCCCGCGAAGAAAGCTAGTCGGCGGGGTCCCAAACCCGCGCTCGAGGAATGGGAGGAAGGAGACCACATACCCCTCGGGCGGTTCCGGGGCTGTCAGCGCCGATGGGGACGATCCACTCGGTGACATTATCGGCGGAGAAACTCGGGGCGCAAGTAGCCCTGCTCGCACCAGCTCAAGTACCCGCTCACGCCCGAGCGAGCACCGCTCCCAACTCCTCGAGGGATGATCTCCGGCCATAAGAGGGTTCACCTAGGGAACAGTCTGCAGTTCGGCGGAAGGCATGGCTAGGGCGCAAGCACGGTGGTGCAAACCCTAGGAGCAAGGGGAGACGACGCGAACAAGAATAGGAGGCGGAGAAGGAAAACAACACGAACACAGGAGGGATTGACGCGGCATGCTAATATTAGTAGGGGACCCGGAAGGTGGGGCGTCACCTCATCAGTTCTCCGCACCACGCCAAGACCCCACTGTCCGAGTCAGATTAAACATGATCCGCTCGGCTACCTTGCCTCTACTGTTCGCAGGAATATCGGGAACCGCACGCGCTGCGGCAGGTAACTAACGCCACTCGCTTTTTCCTTTTGTTCTGACTCGCATCTGTATCCGTCATCATTGCAGGATCAACCCCAGGCTCACCACGCCGCTCGCATAGATTTTTTCCTCACGTGCCCCCAGCCAAGGGCACACACCTCCCAAGCGCGAGCGCGCCTCGGGAGAGCCCCCGAATCATCCGAGCTCGGTCGACTCACGCAAAGGTCGGAGGGATACACGCACACGTGGCGCAACAAGCGGCAACAACCCACGGGCCCAGGTAAGACAAGGGGATAGGGGCTATAGATGCCCCGATGGCCCATACGGTCCAGAGATACAGAGGCCAACCCATCGGGGTTCGAAATGGTCATCTCAGGATAATAGAGCGAGGGGCGAATAGGGAATGGATACCTAGCGGTCATCAGCCTGGCAATCGGATGCTAAGGTCATTCCCCGATTTCGTATTTGAGTCCGTTTTTATGGATGATTGGTTCATGGTATTCCTACCGAAGGAAGGCAGCGGGCCCCCGGGACCCATCGAATGGACCGGCTACTAGATGAAATTGATTTGGGGTGAGCCACGACATGGGCCACAAGCCGGAACCCAGCGAACGGGAACCGAGCACCCCACTCAGATTTGCCGATAGTAACTCGACGAGCAGCCATGGTTCGTCCGCTTCGAGGATAGCATGGTCTGGCTCATATTCCCCCTTCTCGCGGAGGGATGCATGGGGAACGAACAAAAAAGACGACACAGACCCGAGACAATTTTCTTTACACCGAGTAAAGACTCAGGGGCTGGCGTCGCACCATGGGGCAAGCCTCGGACGTTGGAGGTCCGCACAGGTAAACACAAACACTTTCTCATTTCAGATATACTTGTATTGATTTTTGCAGAGGTTACACGCTTTCTAAAAGCCGATGGAGGGATAGGCCTAATCATCAGACACCAAAAACACGAGAACGTTTACAAGGTGGACTGAAGGGAAATCCCAGGCCAAAAGGCCAAAAAACTAAGGGCACCCTCGCGGCACCCACATTAATTATCATGCCACTGACCGACGCGGCCGCATTATCAGGGTCAGGTAACCCAGCCGCGGGGCTCGGGGGACATCTGCCTGATATAACAAGATCGCGTCAGACGGCGCATCACGACCCATGGGCCACCCTGATCAAGTGTGCTACGACTATGGAGGACAGCCGTCGCCCCGTCATCAAAAAGCCCGGGTCGCGTTCCTTCTCCGGGGTCGACTGGGCGATTTTCAGCTAAGTCTCCCCAGCTGCTCTGCGATCAAGGACACACCGGCGGGCAGCCCGGAGCTCGCCATAATTCGGCAGCTCCGAGCCCGCCAATCTCGCCGACGGTAACATCACCATCAACCAACAGCCAAGGATGGGCCAGCTTCCAGGGTCACGCAGACGAATCGCTGTAACGATCCCGTGGACACATCCTCGACTGCCCTCGGTGAGGGACAAACCGTCATCAGCACCCTCGGGGCAAGGAGCAGGAGCCATTCCGCAAAAGGGATGGATCCTACACCCTTCACCCCAGGGAGCGATTCGTGCAGAGGGTGGTCACGACCTCCTGCACCACCAGTGATTAGGATAATAGAAAGCTATGCACATCTCGCAGAGCTTCCTCTCAATCCTACCACTAAGCGAAAGGGGACATGAGTGCCCCAACGCAGAACTTCCTCTAAATCCGGTGCAGCTCTCACAAGGCCGCCCACCAGGGTGGCTCAAGGGAATCTCCGACGAGACCTCGAAAGAAGAATCTAGGGTAGGCCATACTGTGTGGATGTGAATCTCCCCATGGGCGGCCGCCCCTATTTATAGCCCGCCAGGGCGCTCACGCGGCAGCAGGCCTGTGAGGCTACAGCAACGCCTCCCAAACTACGTCGCACTGTGCGACAACATCCACTTCAAGAGGTTACAGCGAGGCTATAAATGGGCCAAGCAGACGGGTGGCTTAGGGTGTGTCGTTCGGTGTCTTAACCACAGAGCAAGCAGTGCTCTGACACCGCTCCTCGAACGGGTAAGACATGACACCTCCTATTCTTAGGCTACGGGGGAGAGGCACAGTCAGACCCGAAACCCAACAAACGCGTCTTCGAACCGGTCAATCGACCGTGCAGGCCAAAGGACGGCACGGCACAGGGCTGACTCGTCATTTCAAAATGCTTCAGCCTGAGGCTAATAGTGCAGCCCATGCCAGGGCTGGCGTGCGACCAGAGCTCTGGCTCTGACGTACTGAGCAGACCACTCCCTCCCCGCCTCGTGAGGGAGGCGAAGGGTCAAGCACTATGCAAGGTTTCCAAATAAGCCCTTAGGAGGAAATCTTCCTCCTAAGGCCTCTGGGCTACACCCAGCGGGTGCGCTCGCGCGCACCCACCAGAATCCAAAAATCTAAACAAACACCATAAGCACTCTCGGAAGCCTTCGGTATAATCCTTCACTACATCAAAGGCTCGGGGGCTACTATCGGATACCTAGAAATAGGGTACCCAATTTATCAGACTCCACAAAAACAAAATCAACCCTCAAAGGCTCTTCCACCTCGTCCGAGCCAAGGTGGCGTCACCAGAGATGTCATCAACCCTCGGGGGCTCCTCCGCCTCGCCTGAACCAAGGGGGCGTCATCCATGACGTCATCAACCCTCGGGGGCTCTTCCGCCTCGCCCGAGCCAAGGTGGCATCATCCGAGACGTCATCAACCTCGTCAAGGAGACATCACCAGTGACGTCCCTCACCTTCGGAAGTCTCACCGCCATCAGCAGCCTGGGATTCCTAGTCCATATAATCAAAAGGTCCACAGTACCCTCCGTCCTCAGGGATGGGGTTCAGGGCATGAGTCGCCATGCCAACCTCTGTTCACCTGCGGTACAAGGTCATGTGCTGCCTAACCGGCGACTTATGTGCACTACACCCGCGCCATGCCTCCGATGGACACTCCAACAGGGATTAGGGGTCATCAGCCCTGTATGACGGAACGCGGGTGTGCCTGGTCCTGTGCGACCAGCCCCAGCCCATGCCTAGGTAAGGGAACAACGGAGTTCCCGGTCACAAGACACATGGCTACAACACAACAAGGACGAACAGGACCCGAACATGTGTCTACTAGTGCATCTTCCCTCAGGAAGGAAGACAGAATGAAGACAAAGCTCCCCCTCGGCAGCAGCCCAAGCTGGGCCCACATTCACTCCCCTCTCTCTACTGTATTCCTCGATCTCTCCCTACGTATAAAGGGAGAGAGAATGGACCTCCAATCTCAATCTCTCGACATCCCAACGTTCATTCACACCAGTCAAACTCGCACACACACGATTTGTTGATATTTGTTAACGCAAACAGGAAATCACTAGGAAAGAATCCGCAAGAGCAGGAATCCCGGGTGAGCACTTCACGGGAGATTATCAGAGTATCGTATTTATTTATCCACAGGGGAAAGGGTGCATCTGACTAACCAATCTTGCTATTACCTTTAGGCTTATTAAAAAGGTGATCTGATGAGCGTTTAGAGAGGATCGCAATGTAGCCCGTTCTAGTCTATATAAATATGAGTTATTTTCTATTGGGGAGAACCTCGGGGAAAGGGGACACCTCAAAGAATTTCCCACCGGCCTATAAACCTATCGATCCTTCTAACGGGATTGTGGGTTTTCCAAAGGTATCTACGGAATTGTCACTTTCCGAGCTATCCCACAGAATCGGCTAGACAGGGGATATCTATGCAGGATCCTAAGCCCAAAACCACATTTACGCTAAAGACGATTCCCCTACTCTCAATGCAAAGAAATAAAGTAAACTCATGCCCAAAGAATAATAAAAAGGGAACTTACTAGAATTAAAAGTAAATTCCGAAGAAACCCTGGAGAAAGCTCGGGTTAGGAGTCTTGATCCCGTCGATACAAACTGAGAAGAAAACCGACGGGCCCGGGGCTTCCTCCAATCCACACTTCACTCTAACTCTCTCAATCTAGAAGAGTAAACTCTAATCTCACATCTTGCTAAGCCCCAGAGAATAATCCATAAGGTATCCTTCCGGCGAATCCTCTCTGGAGAAAATTTTTAAATGAAATAATGGATTTGCCTTTAGCCAGGGGGCAGGGGTCCTCCTTATATCCCCCTCAATGAACGTCAGCCCTCGGATCAAACCGACCCTTTTAAAGGATGGTGTAGATGTGAAACTAAAGGCGGTGAACCCTAACCAGAAGCAGGGCCTCATTGGGCCTGCCTTGGGGGGCCCTAGAGGGTAGGGGGGCGCCCTGCCTGGGGCCGCTCCCTTTTCTTTCTTCCTGCGTCTTCTGGAAACCTAGAGTATAGAAAATCCTGGGTGATAATTATCTCTATGTAAAACATGGGTTTTCCCCCCCCGGACAATTCACCCTCGGAAAATAAAAAACCTTGTCTGGTGGGGTTTAAAAACTATTTCTTGGTTGGTTTTTGAAATTATACTTAAAGTGTCACAGCTTACTTGGTTACTGGGTTTTAAAAGGAGAAACACAAACCAAGGAATTTTTAAAACAATGGGGAAGTTCCTTTCTCAAAGTTGGGGTCCCCCTAGAGTCCTCAAACTTGGGTATTAAGAAATAGCTAGAGGTAGGGCCTTCATCTAATTTAACTTGGGTTTTTGCATGGTTACTTACCTTTCCCTTATTCTCTGTCCTTAGACCCGATTTTATATATTGGTTATTTCAATTTGCTGTAAAAATTCAAGGCTTGCCTAATCTTAGATAAGGTGTTGGGCAAAATTTAAAGTTGCTTGGCATTGTATTAAGATAGTTTACTTGTAATTTTTTTAGAGAGAGTACTAAATTTCTACAAGTTGAAAATTTTGGCCCTTTTAAACATATTTATTTGCATAGCCACCTTTATCTCACTATTTTGGGAAAATTTTGTTTTGGAAAAATGAAAGGTTTTATTCGGATATGATAAATTTAAAAAGGGTCAACCTTTTAAAACCAATACATATACCTTTGGCTTTTTTAAGTAAAGAAAGAAATTTTAATTTTTATTTTTAAAAAAATCCAATGGTAAGATTTTCAAGATTATTAATTTTTTACCATTTGATATTACAAACCTAAAACTGGGAATATACTTAACTCCTAACATTGGGGGTTTAGGAAACTAAAAAGATCATTATGGAAGGTTTTAAGGCTTTAAACAATTTATTGTATTTTTGGGCCTTTTTTATAAACGGGGCACATTAAAAGATTATGAAAAATGTTGAGGGACAAAAATATGGGTTGAAGGAGAGCATGTATAGCAGGGCGGGGTGGTTGTGTGGCAAAAAGGGGTGGTGGGAAATTTTTGGGGTGTGGGGTTTCTTTTGGTTTCCAAATGCCCGGGTTAATGTTGGTTTTTCATTTTGGGGTCATATTGTTTTTTTGAAAATAGTGGAGACAAGCAATGCAATAGTAATGAAATTTTCTTTAAAATTTTTTTTGAATATGGGAAAGACAAGGGAATGAAACAAATGGATTTTTTGAATGGACAAACCTTTTTCATGACTAAAAAAATAATAAAATAATCTATTTATCTTAGGCTAAGATTACAGGCTATTCCTTCATCCCAAAAATTTTACAATTTAAATTTATAATTTTTATTGTTTTTAATCATTTGTCACATATTTTGATATTTTTTAAAAACTATAAGATAGACTTATAAACGCAAAATAACTACTGATACTAAAGCCTCAGTGATTTGAAAAGTTGCGAATGCTCGGAAATGCCTCCCGTTGGCTTTTATTTTTGTTCAACTGAGTATTTCCGACAGAACAAAAAACCACTTTATGACAGGGTTACTCGCAAAATAATGATAATACATTTAACTTTATGTTAGCAATAAATTCATTCTTAAATTTCATTTAGGGTAAAAATTTTTTCCCCCAAATAAATTTCTATGGATTACATAACTTCAAAGGCTTTAAATTTTCTTTATCAATCCAAAATAAATGTATGGAAAATATTTATGGAAAAATAGAATGAAAAACTAACCATTTAATGCAATTAATACCAATAACTCGTAAATTTTTAAGGTTAGGTGAACAAGAATTTGTAGGAAAAAATAGGAAAAATTTTTTTTTAAGTTTTAATGGAATTGCAGTTGAAATTAATATCAATTATCCCCGTTGGAATGGCAATTTTGGGTTGGGAAATCTTTATATGTACTCCGACTTTACTTTTGGCCCAAAAAGAATTTTGTGGATTGGAACTTCTAAATTTATTCTATTGGAGTTTTATCCTCCTTAAGAATTGATGTTTTTACCCTTTTTTTAAGTAGGGAAATCTCCTTTTTCTTAGATGAAGGTCCATTCCGCGATTCATTTTGGGGTTTTTTTTTGTTCTGTGCCTGGGGTAAAACCCCCTTTTGGACAATTTTTGGAGTCTTTTATTTTGGGGGTCAATCATGTATTTTTTTGGATTTCGTTTCCAACTTTGGGGTCATTTGGCAGAGATGATGTCTTGTCTTTACAAATGGGGTTTGGGGGTTTTTGGTTCCAAAGTCTTCTCTTTGGAATTGGAATAGTCTTTGAATTAAGGGGAAATTTGCGGGTGAAAGGGAAAAAAAGGGAATTGGGGACTCCCCTTTACTTCCAGAAACATGATCGCTTTGGACAAAGAGAAAAATATGTGGCATTTACCCGGAAATCAATGGTGGATTGTAGCCAAATACTTTGGATGGGTCCTTTAAATTTTTGAGTAAAGGGCCCCTTTTGTGGGCCCTTGATCAGTTGCAATTTTTAACCCTTAACTTCAACAAAGTTGTACTCCCGGATCCTCATTAGAGATTTAAAAAAGGAGGGCTTTCAAAAAAAGTGTTGATCACCGGGGGTTTTTTGGGATTCCCACCCTTTTAAAAGGGTTTTCCTAAGGAAGTTGGCCCCTTGATCAACTTAGGTTTAAGGCCTTATTATGTTTCTTAATAACTCTACAAATTTTATTGGGGAAACAATCATATTGTATGTGTAGAATTAAAATCCCGCTTTAAGGATTCGGGCACCAAGATTAGGGTTATTTCCCTCTTGGTTTTTTTTATTTAAGTTATGGTACAAACGATTTCCATTGTTTGCTTTAATTAAGGTTTTATTGGGGGAATAATTTTTCTCAAAGGCAGATTTTAAATTTCTAAACAAGGGGAAAAAACCCGGGTTTAAAGTTTAATGGTTGGCAAGATAGTCTTGAAAAATACAATTTTTTTATCCACAAGTTGATAAAAAGGGAAATGTTTTCCCCTTTAACAAGGAGGGCAAGGAGGGTTGTGGTGAAAACACCAAAAGGGGGGAAAAATAATTTTTTAAAAACAAGAAAATGAAAATTATTTTGAAAAAATGGGAAAAAAAAAGAAGTATGAAATTTTAGCATTAATTTTTCAATTAAATTGTTGACATAAAGAATTTTTAAAAATTTTTTTGTGGGTTTTCTCTACAAATTGTGATGTTTCAAACTTTAGCCCCTTATGGTGTTAAATTTTGTGGAAGTGGTACTTAGAACGCTTTAAAGTTAACTGGGTTTTAGTTTGGGTTATAATGTTTTATCCAAAAGTTGGGGTATTATTTTGAATCCAAATCGAAATGCTTTTAAGGTTTATTACCCTTTTAAATTTTAGAATATGGTGTATTCCTTTACTTTTATCTTTTTGGCAAAATTGCCCCTTGGCCATTAAATTTTTTCTTAAACTTTGGGTTTTTTTTTGTCCTCTAATTTTGTTAAATTCTTGGAAAGACGGGTTAAATGTTTTTTCATTCTTTTTTGTCATAAAATTTCAAAAATTAGGTCCCTCTGTGGGTTTTGAAATTAATTTTATTATCTCAAGTGTGGATTTCTGGCATTAAGTTTATTGAATTTTTAGGGAAATAAACAAATATTGAAGTCTACTACAGTAAAGAAAAAAAATTGAACAAAGGGAATTTAATTTTGGAACTTTTTTTTATGCCAATCAATTTAAAGCTTGAATAATTTAATACCCTTTTATAAAAAAGCCTTTTAATTTAAATTTTTATGGAAAATTTTCAACATACATAATTAAAAACAAGGAATGAAAATTTTAATTTTTATGTGAATAAAAGTAGAATCCAAATGTTGAGATCTAAGGTATTCAATAAGTGAGTAGACGGAAAGTGTTTGAGAAGGGTTTCCCCCGGGGTTTCGAAAATGGGTTTTTTGGGTGTTTAATTTTCTGTGTTGGTTGGACAACCTTAAGCTGTTTCCTTTTTTCGTTCACTTGGGTTGGAAAATCCGAGGGTAATGTTTTAGCTCTTTCCCCAGGTTGGCTGGGGAAATCATGTTTGTGTCCGAAGGTAGGAAGTTGTCCAGGGAAATTTTGAGTCTTTTGAACCAATTTATTCTTTCGGTTAAAACGTGGTCCAAAGAAGCCACTGAGAAATCCCTTTTAAAGGGGTAAAAAGATAAGGGGTTTGGGAAGAACGAGGCTTGGTGAGGAAGGCCTGGGTGGGGGTGTCATTTGGCTGGTTTAAGGATAGGAAAATTTCCTGGGCCTTAAAAACTTCCTTAACCAGGGATTTTAAAGTTAAAATCCCTTTGGTTGGGGCTTAAATGGTGTTGGGGCCCTTTTATCTTGGATTCATATTTTCAATAAAACTAAATGCTAGGAAAAATTTCTCCCAAAAAATTCTTACAAGACAACTCATAGATTTAAAAAGTGATGTTGAGATTGTGGATTTCCAAAAAGTCGCTTTAGGTAGAGTTTTTATTTTGGTAATTGAATGAGGGGGTGGAAAAAGTGAAAAGGGAAAAGGTGAAATATGTTAGGTAAGGTTGAAAACGGGATTTGCAAAGGTTCTTTGGAAGCGCGAAAACTTTGTTGATATTTGTTTGGGAGACACGGAGTGAGCGTTGATCGTGTGAGCATTATGGGGAATCAAAAGGGGTCGTTTATTACCAGGGAGAAAGGAAAAAGTGATCTGATAAACAATCTTGTATAACTTGGTCTCTACAAAGGGGATTTTGAGGATTAAGAAATCCAAGTGGGGGTTTCTCTACTAAATCTATTAAATAATTTTTTCTTTGGGGGAATGAGTAGTTTAATTTGGGATTGAAGCTTTCAAGGTCTATAACTTGTCTTTAAAACCCTTTTGTCAAAGGTTTTAGGGTTGCCTTGTTTTCCAAACCGGGTTAAAATGGGTATCTAAGGTTTGAATTTAAATAAAACATTACCCCTCTCATCCATTTTAAAGAACTTTACCTAAGAATAATAAAAAGGGAATCCCAAAATGAAAAAGAAGAAACCAGGAAAAGCCTGGAAGTCTTGAACCCAACCAACTAGAAGGGGCCCACCGGGTTCAACCAACCCCCAATCAATTCTAACTAAAAAGGTAAACCAATCCAAACTCTTCTAAGCCTAGAGAATAGACTAGAACTTCCTGTACGGGAAAATTTAAAATAAAGGATTTTATTTAAAAAGGGGGTAGGGGTTTTAAAGCCCCCCAAAGAAGTTTAGTCGCCCGGGGGCCCAATATTGGGGTGGGACTCAAAGGCGGGGGCCCTAACCACTGGAGGTTTGGGTTTGGGGTGGGGGCCCCCAATTGGGGGGGTGCTACCCCCCCAAATTTTGGCCTCAGGGCACCTAATAAGAAATCCTTCGGATTTTTTTAGAAAAACAAAGGGGCTTTCCGGACCAAATTCCCCTGCGAGAGAGATCAACCCCAAAAACTAGGAGTTAACCTTAAGTGCAAAGGTTGCAAAACATTTCTCCCAGTTTCACTAGAATTATCTTAAGTGCAACGAATCACCACCGAACCAAGAAATCATAACACGGAATGGGAGGGCTTCCCCACCCAAAAGGGGGAACCCTCTAAGAGCTCTAAACCCTTCAATCCCCACCACTATTTTGGGGTTTGGGGAAAAAGTAAAACCCTGGTTCTCCTGAGGAAACATCCGACCGCCGGGGAGCAAAAAGTTGCCGTTAGACCCGCCAAAACCTTTCTGGTTGATTCAATATGTGAAAAAAAAACTTATTGGTTTCCCCTTTGTAAAGGTTCTTCCTGGGGTCTGTGGGTTACATTGAAATTAACCTTGCGGACGGGTGAAATGGTGCGAAGCCCCTGTACCCAACAAGCCGCAAAGGGTTACCAGTTTCCCGGGGAAAAGGGGTTGGATCTTTCAAAACCTTTCCCCGACTATTGTTGGCCAACCTTACTTAAGTATGGAAAAAAAGGCCTTTTAAGTTGGGGACCTTTCCAAAAAAGGGTGGTCTTGTGGCAAGAGTGAACTTTGGACTTCGATCTTTCGGGGTCCAAAAAATTGCCCATAAAAAATTTTTTTGGGTTTTTTGGTGCAAAACAAAGTGTCCCCTGTGATGTTGGGTTTTTAAAAATTTTCCAAAAATATTTTCATGGTCTAAGGAAGATAGGGAATCATATTGTAATTTTATGCTGTGAAATACAGTTGAAACTTTTTCCCCCAATTAACCTTCTAAAGGAAACCATTTTATTCACAGGTGAAAAAACACTTATAGTATTAATGGAGGCAATAGAATTTCATAATGGTTTATGTTTTATTTTTTAAGAATAATTGCAAATTAAGAAATTATAAATTCATATTCTAAATAAAGGATATAAATATGGGAAACTTCCTGCATATTAGAGACAGGGGATTTAAAAAAGGGCTTAAATAAATGACAATCTATAAGACGGACCTAGACAAGCTAAAACTTATATTGAATTGGGCCAGGGCGTTGTTTGTGGAAACCGACATGCCTTTTGTGATGCTTATCCAATGACAAACCAATAAATAAAGAGTTATTTCCAGCTCAAAACATGAGGTAAGTTTACCAATAATGACCTCCAGGGAAGCCACTTCCATATCCAATCATTTTTGCAACTTTTAAAAAATTCTTAAATTATTAGAAACCAATGGGAAAAAAAGGATGGAAATTGGAACCCAATCTTTGTTATATCCAGAACCTGTAAAACCATGCATATTGATCTCTCATGGAAAATACAAAAACATACAAAGGAACTTTTATATTCAGTTTCAAGATGTGTCAAACATTGACATTTTGGAATCAAGAAACCAAGCATATACTTATATTACGATCTGTGCTCATGTCAAAGTATCTACTTCTCCTCTCAAAATAGTCTGAATTCATTAGATGCTATATTAGGTTTTGACTCCAAGTAAGCCTTTATCTGTCTCCAAATCAGTCAGGCCCATGTTTATATTCAAATACAATACACCCACTACTCTTTCAATTAAAGTATACAACTTGGTTTTAAAGAATAATTTTCTAATTACAAGGTTGGAGAGCTACATTAAATCAACCACAATACGTAAGCACACATAGATACTTCATCTGCTCAAAATAAGTCCATCTAGGGTTGTCCTAAGTCAAACATATCTCATTTTGACTAACAATATCCATAAAAATATAGCCTCTAAAATAAAAATAGTTATATAGTATAGAAGTATTCATATCATAATGATTAACAGATCTGGTAATGTCAAATTTGTGTTACCAATCTATGTAAACGTTTAGATATTGGTGGTCGAAGTTTTAAATGTCTGACAAACCTAGATGAACTTATATTTACACCAATGTTGTTCCAAACACAGTTTTTAATAAATGAAAATAAATTCCCACTCCACCTGCAAGTAGAAAGACAGAAAAAAACAAGATCATTGTTTCAGGTTGAGAAACACACTCAGCTCGTTATCAGTAAGGAAATGGTATTTACCTTATTTGTTTATTTGTGGCCTCCACCCCATGTAAAAGGACTATACTTTTCTCACTGCTTGGAAGTATGCAATTAAGCCATTTTTCCATAAGCTTAGTGATCAATTTACCTACAGTAGCTCATAATAAAAATGATTGACATAAAAATAACTGATCCTGATCAATCTCCCAACAGGGCAATTGTTCATGAAACGCAGCAAATCAACATCCAGAGAACTCTATGGAAACATCCTAATTAATACAGCACAGAGGTACCACCTTAATATAGAAGGTCAAAGACAACCCCATACCTAGTATAATGCCCGTGCTAACGCCACGTCAGCTCATGACCATCAATTACTCATTCTCAGCTACGAGACACCCAAAACAAATCACCCAAACAAACTGAAGTAGAGGATTAGATGCAAATTGCACATCCTATTTGCTGCAACTTAATAACCCATATGGATCGATTGATGTTCTTATTTCCCAAAGGCAATTTATTCCAGTACAAATATCTTGTGACAATCTCAATTGGAGAAACAAGCTTAGCTCTCAATTTATTCCAATACAAATATGACAAGTAAAACAAGATTAAATCAATAGACCCATAACATCTTTCCTTCTCAGTGACCCCTAAGTCCCTAACAACAACAGACTACAAAACATGAGATCAAAAAGATCGCTAATGGAAAGCGAAAAAATGCCATCGAATCCTGCTACTGCACCTTAGCTGCAATGGAAGTGTTGATCCTCCATTCTTGTTTGTAAACAGCCCCACTGTAGCCTATTAGTAAAAGTTAATTAACAAAATAAATCAAGAGATATGCTATGTTTGTATATTTCCATTCACCAATCTTATGAATTAATAAGAAGCATGGAAGCAACAGAGATGTTGACACTTACAAACCTTACCTAATTATTATCTCATTCTTCAGCATGGCAACAAATAAAAAACCAATGTTGTAAAAGCAAACATTCCTGGAAGATCCAAAGGAACGGAAAAAAAGATAGTCTTTTTAGTTCACTGAACACTAATAGAAAAATCGAACAATTCAAGACACTGCAATATACGTACCCTGATGAAGGCAGACATCGTGCTACTGTAATTCTAGTACAGCAGGTTGCCCAGCTTTTTTATTTTGCTCTCATCAATACCTAGCTTTTCAACCATGTAATCCAGAGTGAATGATGACAAATGCGAAAAGGTATAGGCGTTGAGTTCACTGAAATTTCAGGGTAACAAGCAGCAGTCAATAACAACAGGAGAAGATAAACCTACCTACAAAATAAATTAGCTAATAGAGGAAGTTCTGACACCATTTTTTGTGAAAAAATAAACCTAAATCGTGAATTGATTTCCTAAGGCCTTCGACCTGACAACCTGTAACTCGTAACGGGCAGCATACAGGTATCAAACATTCTCCGGAGAGACAACAAGCTCAGTCAATTTATAATGGCCAAAAACATGAACCAAAAAACATACTTTTCTAAAACTATATATATATATATATATATATAGATAGATAGATAGATAGATAGATATATGCAAAACTGACTATAATGGACACTGCACTTGCACTCAATGATAGAAAGGTTCACAAATCGTTCCACATCTCTATGTATTCAAATATATAATACAATACTAATGGTAAGGATGCGCTATTCATGGAAATCGAAGCCTAGCGAATTGGGCAAAATTCAGAAAGGATTCATCTAAAATTGACCGTCAAATATTTTGAATTGAATAAAACTTAACAAAAATTGAATAAAACTGAACAAAAAAAAACTTCACAAAATTCAGAAAGGATTTATCTAAAATTCACCGTCAAATATCTTGATTACTGGAAGATTGGCTTGGTCCATGGAAGTTGCCTTCACTGTAGTCTACATGGGAGGTGTAGGAATGGAATGGGGGTTTTTTCAGGAAGAGATGACGGAGAGAAGGGCACGGACCTAGCGAGGAAGAGCAGCGAGAGATGTTGAGATTTGACCTGTTTCGCTCGGCCGCCGCTACCAGACCGGGCGCCTCGCGTGGCACAGCCGTCGGGCAGACGGCATGGATAAAAGCATGAATCAACTATTTAGAAAAAAAAACACAACCTGTGATGTAAGCAACCACAGGAACCTCTACTGTAAAAAATCACTCTGATAGAGGGATTTCAAATTTGAGCTAATTGCATATTAGAAAAGAAAATGGACAGGATCTATTGACCTGAAGATCATTGCACACACTGGTTACAGTATCGTAATTATTAGTTAACCATGTACCCTTTTCATACCAATTAAAATATTTCCAATAATGATTCTCTTTTTGTATGGCATGCCAGATCACAATCCAATGCAATTGTTCAGACACTACAAAATAAAGCATCAAAGATAATTCACTTGGCATTTGGAGGACTATGTTTAAGAAAATATAACAAAACAAGCAGAGGGTTGGTGATTACCCTGCAGTGCTGATCAAATCCATCAACGCAACGCTCACACGATTTTGAGTCGTGGTTGTACTGCAGCATTTCCATGGCCCAAGCAAAGACTGAAATACCAGATGGAACAATTGAATCACATTGGACAAGTGTGGACGGAGGAAGAACGTGTACCTGTTCAGGACTTGGAAACAAATTGGGGATCTGCGGTGGCAGGGATGTGGATGGCTACCAACGCCATGGAGGTGGACGAGCAGCAGCGGGCGCCATGAGTGAGAATCCGAGCAACGAAGGCCGAGATGTGTGGCAGCGGAGGGAGGGCGACGGTCCTCGCGCCTGCGGTGGCCGACCTCGGGAAGCGTCGGCGGCGCAGAAGAACGGGTGGGGCGGCGGCCGATAGGGAACCCTAGCTGTCGGGAGGAGTCTGCGGACGGCGGTCGGCGCGTGGTTGCTGGCGGGCGCATGCGCGTCCGCTGCGCGGGCGGCGGTCAGCGCGTGGTTGCTGGCGGGCGCGGGCGCGTCCGCCGGCGGCCTTCGCGGGAGGCCTGCGCGTGGCGGCGCGTGGTGGCTGGCGGCAGGCCTGTTTTTTTTTTAATGAAGACGGGGATTGGGGCGGTGCGGGCGCATGCGCTGGTGTGGGATGCGGGATGCGATGGCAAGGGTGAGTGACGAGGATTGTATCATCCGTTGGATCTGAGCGAGTAAGATGGATCTGAGCGACTAAGAGAGATTATAGATTATAACAAATCTCGTCTCTTCATTTTAAAAAATTAGTAGGGTATTAGGTGCATTAACCTGAGTGTACTTAGTAAAAATTAGGAGAGATAATGACTATGAGAGATTGTGGGGGGTTATTTTGTTGTGTGGCTTTAGGAATGTTTTTTCGATGCATTATATGTAGTAGAGAGTAGAGATACCTTTACCTTGCGCATTCCATTTCATCTCCTCCAATGTTGATGCAACACATGCACCAACCTATCAACAAATGATATGATCCACTTCATATCATCACATGATCTTTTTGGTTCATCGATTTTAACCTCATTTGGTCTTCACCGTTGCATCGGTCCATCGCGCCAAGCATCACTCACTTGCCCTTCACACTTGCAACCGGTCCATCAAGCCAAGCCTCATCTTGATCTTCTCCACCTTGGTCACATGACTCCATGTCATGTCTCATGTGCAATAAGCTCCTTCATCATCAATCACTTGTGAACTAATTTCCTGTGTATCACACTCAACCACATATTAATTCACATAGGTTGTCACTCAATTACCAAAATCACATAGGGACCTTTCAGTTACAAAATAGCAAGTAGAGATATATGGTTTAGAGAGCAGGGAGGGGGAGTTCAAGATACGAAAAGGAAAGAAAGAAAATCAAAGTTATTAGATGACTTAAAACCATAGTTCAATAGTAAGGAAATATTTCGCCTTTGCCCTTCAAAGAAGTTGGTCAAAGGTGAATCTGAAGAGCTCTAAACATCGAGGACTGTTTGGAAGGATTCTTCTGAATATGGCATCATTTCTGATTGTCTAGATGCTCCAACTCATGATGATGATAATCTCCATAAAGGGACATTCAGTTTCCTTCTGGATTTTTTTAAAAAAGTTACAAAGGGTTAAGGGAACTATTCACAGTTACACCAATCAGTCCCTAGTAAATCTTTGGCAAGTCATAGTGGAGGAACATGTGTTCAATAGTTTCTTCATGGCCATTAGCACAAAGGACACAATTGAAGGAGGGAAGATGAAAGTTCTTCAATGTTTCTAGTGTTGATCCTACCCTTTGAAAGAAGCCAAAAGAAAATATATTGACAAGAGGATCTCTAAATCCATTTGAAGACTAGGTGAGACTAATTTGTTCCAATGAGGTAGCATAGGCTCTTTTGGATGTGAAGATAGAACTGCCCCAAATGTAAGTCTAGGTGTCAACCTCATAATTGAGTTGAACAAGCTTTCCAACTGATGAAACTATTCAAAAGCTTCATTGTTGAAAGGAAGATTGAACATAACATGCTTTGTAACAAAGGAGAAGAGTTCTAGAATGCCAATTTTAGGGGTTCAACCTGCTAATAGTCCTTCCAAAGAAGACAAGAAGAGCCATCTGCTACATTTACTAAAGTCATTCCTTTGAATTTATCCAAAAGCTCTAAGATGTATTTCCACCAAAAATATCATTTTTGGTATCATTTGGAATAATGTTGTTTCTATAATATTTCTACCCATATAAGATGTACCCATGGAATATCTAGCTTATTAAAGAATTTGTGAAAACTATTCAAGAGTAAAGCTTCATTATGTGACTTGATATCCAAAACTCCTAGACCACCTCAATCCTTTAGTCGTGTGATCCAATTACTCTCTTTAGCTCCCCTCCACAAACAATGTCTCTTGTATTTAACAACTTGATCTCTTATGGAGACATGAAGGTGAAAAGTGCTCATGAAGAAGGTTTGGAGAGAGGAAAATATTGAGTTGATGATCTATAATTTCCTAGCTTGGGAAAGTGTTGACACTTCCTAACATCACTATAAAGACTAGGTTGTCATCCCTAGCAATGACACTAGAAAGCTTGTTGGTATTTATTAACGTACATAGATAAATTCGCAAGGGCACAAACTGTTGGGAATATGCCCTAGAGGTAATCATAGAGATGATTGTATTTCCTTGTATCCATGACATATTATGAGTTCAATGAATATCCATTAAAGACAACTTGTATCGATAAGCAATTATGTGAATTGTTTGTGAAACTCTTTTACTTGTATGGTTATTCTAAAGTTGTCCCTGATCGAAGTTCGTACTAGAATGTACATGAATATTGGATCAACACATTATTAGTTGATGACTATGTTTCACAAGTCATGGACATGGAGATGTCGAACTAATAATGTGGGCACATGTAGGACATGGTGTTGGACAGACCCGACATGAGATTGTCTCTATACACATCATGTACGTTATGTCCTTAGACCTGAGATTGTCGTATGTACTCAAGATGTGAAACGACCTACCCTAGGACTACCAAACGCTACTCCGTGACTCGGTAGTTATAAAGGTACCTTTCGGGTTTGTCAGGAAACATGCTGTGAGACATAGTCAATCAAGATGGAATTTGCCACTCTCCATATGAGAGAGATATCACTGGATCACTCAAATGATTAGATCATGAAATGCATGGCCGTGCTTGGGTTAAGTGTTAACCCACGAGTTGAACCAAATATCATGAGGCAAAGGAATAACATGTATATTGTAATGTGGTGGTTCGTCTGATATGATCGTAGCGATGTATAGGAGTTGACACGCCTTGCTAGAGGCCGCTATCAACTATTGGTCGAGTAAGAGTACTTGGGCCATGTCTATGTGTGCGTGAGCCCATAGGGTCGCACGCTTAAGGGGCTGGAAGCCTAATTTGGGTTGGACCCGAATTAGACTATGTTTAGGGTTACTAATGGGCCTCCAACATGGAAGCTCGTTAGGAAGCCTATATAAGCAAGGGGTGGCGCGGGGCGAGTCGATCTCACGTCCTTTGGCAGCCGCCGTCGCCCTCCCCACGCTCACGCCTAGTATTCCTCGCGGACCTAGCAGTTCAGAGACGTGACGCTTCTTCCCTGCACGTGTGGGATTCCTCGGAGGTGCTGCATTTGGAGCACAAGGACGAACCGCGAGTAAGAGACGTTGAGACAGACGACCTCGCAACTGCACGACACTGCTGCGACGCGCACGACTACATCAAGTCGCTTCCGCTGCACCTGCGCGTCTATTGGTAACCCCGTGATCTATAACTAGCACTAGTTCCTGGTTTATGAGGCAGAAAATTTTGTTTTCGGGCTAGCGTAGCAACCTCATAAGGCTACACTCCAATGGTCCGAAGGTGCACCGGACAGGTGGTCCGACGCACTGTCCAGAGCCAGACCAAAACGAGCAGGGAGTGCCGAGGTTCCGGACTTTGGTCCGGAGGGTGAGCGTCGGACTAATACATGTGGTTCGACGGATGACTTGGAGAAAAATTTGAGGGAACAGTGAGTCACCAGGCTCCGGACTCTAGTCCGGAGGTAAGCGTCGGACTATCGGAGGGGGTCCGACGGCTGACTTTGAGATGAGTTTGATGGAACAGAGAGTCACCAGGCTCCGGACGACTCTAGTCCGGAGGCAAGCGTCGGACCAATGAAAGTTGTCCGGAGGGTAGTCCGGTGCTTGTTTTGCTTTGAATTTTCCTGTTTTTCTCTCCAATCTTTTCTCTTAGCTAAGTACCAACACAGAAGAGCAAAAAGAAACACTTGTTGGACTTAGTATAAGAACCATCTCTCAAACCCTCAAACACTTGTTGGCTAGAATTAGTTTTCATAGGAAAATAGTTCAATAAAGCTCCAAGGATCACCATAGGGTCACAAGAGGGGTATTAGCTGTAGCTAGAGCTTTGAATGCACCCCCTAAGTGACGAACCTAGAGGATGATCAAACTTAACCGAAAAGGAAGCAACAAGCAACACACATGCAAATGCAATGCAATACGGAATTTGAATCTAGGTTGCTTGCAAGTTTAAACTGCTGTAAGGTTTTGTCACATGCTTGAGGGCGGTTATCCTGACCGCGTTAGCCAAGCCTATGTGCATTACTATAGATTAAACATGATTATATTACATATGAATGCATGGTTCACACAATCTTATCTTTTAGTGAAGTTTGAGTGATCAAGCACATTCAACTCGCTTCTCAACCTACAAAAGATTATTTCATCGAGTGGTTTAGTGAAGATATCCGCCAATTGATCTTCGCTCTTAACTCCAACTAGTGTTATGTCTTTCCTAGCCACATGATCTCTAAGAAAGTGATGACGAATATCAATGTGTTTGGTGCGCGAGTGTTGAACCGGGTTGATAGCAAGCTTTATGCCACTTTCATTATCACACAAAAGTGGAACATCTTTTAAAACAACGCCGTAATCAAGAAGTATTTGGGTCATGTATAAGATTTGTGCACAACTTGCTCCCATGGCAATGTATTATGTCTCGGCGGTAGACAATGCCACACTGTTTTGCTTCTTTGAGGACCAAGAAACAAGTGATCTTCCTAGCAAGTGGCAACCGCCGGAGGTACTCTTCCTATCACCTTACACCTGACATAATCCGAATCGGAATAGCCACAAAGTAGGAAGGGAGCTCCTTTGGAATACCAAAGACCAATGCTAGGGGTGTGCCTTATGTACCTAAGGATTCTTTTAACCGCACATAAATGTGACTCCTTAGGTCTTGCTTGAAACCTAGCACACATACACACACTAAACATGATATCCGGCCTAGATGTGGTGAGGTAAAGTAAACTACCGATCATCGAATGATAGAGAGTTTGATCAATTGGTTTACCTCCCTCATCAAGGTCGAGGTGTCCATTTGTAGGCATTGGGGTTTTGATTGGCTTGCAATCCTCCATCTTGAATTTCTTGAGCACATCATGAGTGTACTTCTCTTGAGATATGAAGGTGCACTCCCTCAATTGCTTCACTTGGAAGCCAAGGAAGAAGGTTAGCTCGCCAATCATTGACATCTCGAACTCCTTGGACATCAATGCACCAAACTCCTTGCAATGGTCTTGGTTTGTTGACCCAAATATAATGTCATTGACATATACTTGGCAAACAAAGATCTCTCCATTAAGCTTCTTGGTGAATAGCGTTGTGTCGACGATCCCGATCTTGAAGCCCTTCTTGAGTAGGAAGTCCCTTAGCCTCTCATACCAAGCTCTTGGAGCTTGCTTCAATCCGTAGAGAGCCTTGGACAACCTATAGACTTGATTATGCAAGTTTGGATCTTCAAACCCGGGAGGTTGAGAGACATAGACAAGTTCATTGATGAAACCATTTAAGAAGGTGCTCTTCACATCCATTTGAAAGAGTTTCATTTTGTGATGTGAAGCATACGCCAAAAGGATACGAATGGCTTCAAGTCTTGCAACCGGGGCAAAGGTCTCTCCAAAATCAAGTCCTTCTACTTGAGAGAACCCCTTTGCCACCAATCTTGCCTTGTTCCTCACAACAATGTCTTGATCATCTTGCTTGTTCCTAAACACCCACTTGGTGCCAATGATTCTTGCTCCCTTTGGCCTTTCTTCAAGTGTCCACACTTGGTTCTGGGTGAAGTTGTTGAGTTCTTCATGCATGACATTCACCCAATCTGGATCCGCAAGTGCGTCCTCAACACTAGTAGGCTCAACAAAGGAAACAAACGAGTGATTTTCAACATAAGATGCAAGTCTAGAGCGAGTCATTACTCCCCTTGATGGACTTCCTATGATTTGATCATGAGGGTGAGCTTGAAGGATAGGTGTTGATCTTCTATCATGAACTTGAGGAGAGGGACGTGGTGCTTCAACATTGCTTGCTTCGGCCTCGGCTTGATCTTGAGGGATGAAGGTATCTTCTTGAGCTTCCCTCACTTGATCTTCTTCAACTTGAGGTGTGTTGGTGGAGAAGGAGCTTGATTAGCTTCACCTTCAACTTCTTCCACCTCTTGCGGGTTGATAGCACCAATTGGCATATTCTTCATTGCCTCTCTCAAAGGTTCATCACCTACATCAATATCCTCAAGCGCTCCTTGGGAGCCATTAGTTTCATCAAACTCCAAATCATATGTTTCTTCAACTAAGCCGGTGGCTTTGTTAAATACATGGTATGCTTTGGATTTAAGCGAATATCCAACAAGGAAACCAAGGTCACACCGCCGTTAGAATTTACCCAAGTGATGGCGCTTCTTGTAGATGTAAACTTTGCAACCAAACACCCGGAAGAATGAAATATCCGGCTTCTTCCCATTCACAAGCTCATAGGGAGTCTTCTTCAATAGCCTTTGGACAAAGAGACGATTAGCCGCATAGCAAGCGGTGTTGATTGCCTCCGCCCAAAACTTCTCCGGAGTGTTGTACTCATCAAGCATAGACCTTGCTAGAGTTATGAGTGTCCGGTTCTTCCTCTCTATAACACCATTTTGTTGTGGAGTATATGTGGCGGATACTTCATGCTTGATCCCCACTTCATCACAATAGTCTTCAATCTTTGTGTTGACAAACTCGGTGCCATTGTCACTTCTAATCTTCTTGATCTTCACTTCAAACTCATTTTGTGCCCTTGTTGCAAACTTCTTGAATATAGCTTGAGTCTCTCCCTTGTCTTGAAGAAAGAACACCCAAGTGTACCTTGAATAATCATCAACCACCTCTAGGCAAAAGAGATTTCCTCCAAGACTAGCATAAGTAGTGGGGACGAAAAGATCCATGTGAAGTAGTTCAAGGACTCTTGAGGTTGACATGAAATCTTTGGTGGGATGGGTGTTGGCCACTTGCTTGCTGGCTTGACAAGCACTACACAATTTGTCCTTCTCAAACACCACATCCTTCACACCTCTAACCATCTCCTTCTTGACAAGCTTCTTCAAAGTTGACATGCCCACATGAGATAATCTTCTATGCCAAAGCCAACCCAAAGAACTCTTGGAGAATAGACACGTTTGCAATTCAACTTTATTTGAGGTGAAGTCCACTAAATAGAGGTTGTTGTGCCGAAACCCTTTGAATATCATTGATGAATCTTCAATCTTGGTCACAATCACCTCGGTTGGAGTGAATAGACAATGGAATCCAAGATCACATAGTTGACCCACGAAAAGCAAGTTGAAGCTTAGAGATTGAACTAGCAAGACATTTGATATTGATTGATCATTGAAAATTGCCACTTTGCCTAGATCTTGAACTTTAGCTTTTGAATTGTCCCCAAAGGTAATCTTGTCTTGCCCTTCACATTCTTCATCAAGTGTAGTGAACATCCGGGAGTCACCGGTCATATGTTGAGTGCAACCACTATCAATCACCCAATGACTTCCACCGGTCTTGTAGTTCACCTACACACAAGTAACTTGGAGTTAAGATTATTATTTGGGAACCCACTCAAAGCGGGGCCCCATTGCCTTGGTAACCATCTCCGTTGCAACCCAAAGAACTCTAGGCTTGTTCTTCATTGGTGGACCAAGGAACACTACTAGTGGTCTACCCTTGTGGTCCTTCTTGATGACATAGTGAGCATAAGGAGCAAATGGCCTAATGTGCTTGGGCAAGGTCTTGGGTGGTTGAGTCTTGCAATCATAAGCGAAATGACCCACTTGACCACACTTAAAGCATCTTCTTGGCTTGGTCTTTGAGTACTCTTGATTGTAGCCATTGTACTTGTTCTTGTAATAATTCTTGGCCTCAATCTCGACCTTTTCCTTCATGATTTGGTTCTCCTTGAATCCAATGCCGGTCTTGTCATTCTTCATGATGGTGCTCATCAAAAGCTCACTTTGAAGGTTGTGACCCTTGGTGAACTTCTCAAAGCCACTTGTAAGCTTGGTCTTGTCATTCTTGAGCTTGACAATTTCTTCTCTAATAGAGATGATCAAGGTGATAACATCCTTGTTTTCTTCTTGAGCCGGCTTGATGACAATAGGCTTGTTAGACTTGAGAGTGATTAGCTCTTCCTTGAGCTTTGAGTTCTCTTCTCTCATCTTGACATAGTCATCATACTTGTCGGCTTCAACAACTCACTTGCCCTTGCACTTAGCACTTTGCTCAAGAGTCACATCATCAATCAAGATATCACAAGAGGTAGCACTATCACACTTAACACACGGGTTAGTAGCAACATGTGTAGAAATATCTTGATTAAGCAATTCATTTTCTACTACTAGTGTGCCATGTTCTTGCTTGACATTTTGGTAGTCATCTTTTAGCAAGTTATACCTTGTGTAGAGCTCTTGTGATGACCTCTTAAGCTTATCATGTTTCTCATTAGCTTGCTTAAGAGAGGCATTGATCTCCCTAGTGCTAGATGTGAGAGTGTTAATCTCAAGCTTCAAATCATCATTAACACTAGTCAAGGTGTCAAGCTTATCATGCAAGTTTCCTTTGACCTCAAGTAGTTTGTCATTTTTACCTTTGTACTTCCTTATGATGCTAGCGTACTTGTTGCAAATTTTAATTAGCTCATCATAGGAAGGTGCTTCATCATCGTCACTATCATTACCACTAGAGTCACCACTATCATCATCCTCTATTTGTACCTTCTTATCACCTTTAGCCATGAGGCATTGGTGTGTAGAGGATGAGCCCGGTGATGAAGGAGTAGGTGGCGGTGGAAGAGAAGAACCAATCACCAAGCGGCCACCTTCTCATCTTCACTCTCACCACCGAAGGAAGCACTAGTATCCTCAATGTCGGTGAGTCAGTCACCCACAATGTAAGCCTTGCCATCCTTCTTCACCTTGTGAAAGTTGAAGTTCTTCTTCTTCTGGTATGGCTTGTCTTGCTTCTTGTCATCATCACTAGAGTCATCATTGCCGCCCTTTTACTTCTTGAACTTGTTCTTGTTCTTGAAGTTCTTGAACTTGTCTTTCTTCTCTTCGGGGCAAGAGTTAGCTAGATGACCAAGATTGCCACAATTGTAGCACTTCATTTGGGAAATTGGCTTCCTTGAGGAGCTTGTGAAGAATTTCTTCTTCTTTGAGTCAAAGTTGACTCCACTCTTGTTTAGCCTCTTCAACATCTTGGTGGTCTTCCTCACCATGAGAGCTATGTGGTCTTCATCATCCTCTTCTTCGCTTGCGCTCTCAATGACATATTGAATCTTGCAGTTCTCCTTGAAAGATGCCTTGAGAGCCAAGTCCTTCTTCTCCTCCTTTTCTTTCTTCTTGGAGGAAGAAGAGGAGCTACCATCACCAATCTTCATGTACATCTCATGAGCATTGATCTTGCCCAAAACTTGAGTTGGTGTAGCGGCGGAGAGGTCTCCTTGGTGAAGCACCGTGACGATGTGGCTATACTTCTCAATGGGCAAGACACACAAGATCTTGCGTACCACATCGGCCGGCGCCATTTGGTTGAGCCCAAGTCCATTCAACTCCTCTACAAGAATATTAAAACGTGAGTACATCTCATTAGCATTATCATTAGTAAGCATAGTAAAGGAGTTCAACTTAGCCATGAACAAATGGTAGCATTCCTCACGCTCACACTTGGTCCCTTCGTGTAGCGCACAAATGTTTGTCCAAACGTCATATGCGGTTTTGCAATTGCGCACACGATTAAACACATCCTTGCCAATTCCACGGAAAAGAATATGTTTTGCCTTGGCATTGTTCTTCTCAAAGAAGGGATCCTCGGCGAACATAGTGCCATCCATGGTAGCGGCTTTGTGCACACCGATATCCATGGCCTCAAGGTAGGCCTCCATCCACACTTTCCAATACGGAAAATCATTCCCATCAAACATGGGTGGCAGTCCATCCCCATGGGACATCTTGCTCTAGGCGGTAAAGCCTAATTTGAGAGCAACCAAGCTTTCATACCAATTGAAAGGATCTAGATGCCCAAGAGGGGGGGGTGAAATGGGCTTCTTTTAAATTTCTAAATCAATATTAAAACCTAACAATGCCAATCACCCCTAGTGCCTACCGGTTTGTGTATCCTAACTAGAAAGCAATAGCAAGCCAATGAAAGGAAAGACAACCTAAGCAATTCTAGTACAAATTGAAAGAACACAACGGAAAGGTAATGCAAAATGTAAAGAGCTAAGGATAGAGAATTGGTGACATGAGATGTTTTCCCAAGGTATCGAGGTGTCGACACACCCCCTAGTCCTCATTGGAGCACCTCGCAAGTTATAGCTCCCCCTCTACCCGCGCAAGGGTAGAATGCTCTCTACAGGCTAATTCTTCACCACTCCGGTTTGGTGAATCGCCCACAACCAATCACAGAAGCTTGGAGAAGAGCCACCGACAATCTTCTGGCGATCACTTCCTCCGAACACCACCAAACCGTCTAGGTGCTGTCGAACACCAAGAGTAACAAGCACAAGACCTTCACTTGACCAACTCAAGGCTAGGAAGGTGGATGGATGCACACAAGTCACTCCTAATCACTCTAGTGGGGAAGAACAAGATGGATTCTCTCTAATCTCTCCCTCACTAGGCACTTGTCTCTCCAAGAACTCTCTTTAGGGTTCCTCAGGTGAAACAATGGCCAAGAGAGCTCACTTGGACAGTTAGGGCAACTATAAATAGTCCCCACCTCCAAAACTAGCCGTTTCATACCTTTTCCCTTTTCTGCGTGTGCACCGAACTAGTCCAGAGCCTCACCACCGGACCATTTCTTCTGGTCTGGAGCAAGCAATCTGATTCAAAATCCAAGTCAAACAGGGACCATTGGACTACTTGCATTAGTCCGGTGCCTAGTCCGGAGCCTCTGGTCTAGAGCCTAGGTGCTTACTATACTCATTTGATCTTCTGCTGAGAATCGTCGGACTAGCCGTCGGACTACCCTTCGGACTAGTCTGGAGCCCCTTTTGGGACTTACTGAAGAACACAGTGGCCACCAGACTACTTCCAATAGTCCGGTGCCCTCTGGACAGGTTGTTCGGAGCACTGTCTGAGATCCATTCAAGATCAAGTGGCCACCGGACTACCTCTAATAGTCCAGTGCCCTCTGGACAGGTGGTCCGGAGCACTTTCCTTAGAACACTGCCTAAAGCAGGACCACCAGACCACTTCCATTGGTCCGGAGCCTCCTAGGCAAACTGGTTCGGAGCCTTTTTGACCTTCTTCTTCACCTTATCTCACTAAGTCTTTTGAAGAGGTTTTGCTCCTACCATCTCAAGGGCTATTAGCAGGGTCTCTAGGACTAGTTGTGACATGTGTGCATACACCAACATTCTCAAACTCTCCTAGGTCAAGCTACTAATCTCATACCCCCCCTTTATAGTACGGTCAAAGGAAAAACAAAGACCTAGTCTATACTTAGTGCCCTTCTCAACCTCATGGCACTAAGAGCTAGCCTAGTCTTCAACTTGTATCTCCATCCTTTGCAACCGAAACGATTTCCATCTTGGGGGCATGAATACCATTAAGCCCATTCATCTAGCATCACTAATGACCTAACTTAAGTGACTTTGTCTCTGCAAAACACACGTTAGTCATAGTGACCTAGCATTGTCGTTAATCACCTAAACACAAGGGACCATGATTCTTCACTTTCTCATCTTGTCCACCGAGGATTTATGAAGGATTACTTGATTTGGACAAAGCACGGAGAGGAGAGCTTTGTGCCTTATACAACTGTTATCCGTGCAAATATCGACGCCGATGGTCCAGATATGCTGTTGACGGTGGGTTTCAGTTAGTACACGAGACACAACAACATGTCACCGATGGTCTTGATCATGGTTTTGCTGGAGGAATTGAAGGCGTCGGAACTGATGTGATGCAAAAAAATATGGCTGCAGAAGATGCAGAATTCCTGGAGGCAATGTTGCGTCGTCATGCAGAAGATCCATCAATGTTCTTCAAGAAAGGTATGGATACCCTGATGAAGGCAGGAAAAGAGCCTTTGTACGATGAGTCTAAGGGTTGCACCAAAGAGTTCACGACCTTGCGTTCGGTGCTAAAGTTGTTGGTATGCAAAGCTAGGTTTGGTATTTGTGATGCTGGCTTTGATGCATTCTTGAGTATTATCACAGACATGCTTCCAAAGGAAAACAAAGTGTCTGCTAAGAGCATCTCCAACAACCCCTCAAATCCACTTGGTATTCTTATTTTTTGGAAAAAACACGAAAACACCTCTCCAACAACTCCTTAAATCTACTTGGTATATTTACCAACTTGGTAAACATCGCCCTCGACTTGGTAAATCTCCGCACTTGGTAAACAACTCCTTAAATCCACTCGGCAATTTTTTTCGCCGGCTCCCTCCCGCGACCGCGTGGCATCTCCCGCGCGCCAAATTCTTTCCGCGTCGTCCCCCTGATAAATCTCTTCCCCCCATCGCGCGACCCTCCCGGCGCGGCTGCTCGCCGGCCCCTCGCCCTTGCCACCCCCATGCCACCTCTGGTCACTCGCGAACGCACGCAACGCTCCCGTCATGGTTGCTCGCTGGCCGCTCGCCCCCGCTGTCCCTGGCCGCTCGCGAACGCGCGCCACGCTCCCAGCGCGGTCGCTCGCCGGTCGCTCGCCCCTGGCTACTCGCCTGCCGCCCCTATGCGGCCGATCTCCCTTTGCCGCCCTTGGCCGCTCGCAATGGCTGTTGTCGTTACGAAGGATAAGCGGGGCTCTTCGTTCGTTAGCAGGGCTCTTCGTTTCGTTAGCGGGGCTCTTCATTTCGTTAGCGGGGCTCTTCGTTCATTAGCAGGCTTTTTTGATTTGGCAAGTGAGTTTTAAGGAGTTGTTGGAGAGAAGTCTTTTTTTCACTTGCCAAATATTTTAGCAACTTGCTAAACCATAAGATTTGGCAAGTCAATTTTAAGGAGTTGTTGGAGATGCTCTAACACGTACTATGCAAAGAAGCTAATCAGTCCACTCACGATGGGTGTTGAGAAGATCCATGCTTGTATAAATCATTGTATCCTATATCGAGGTGACGATTATAAGGACATGGAGAGTTGTCCAAAGTGTAATGCAAGTAGGTATAAAACGAATAAAGACTACAAAGAGGAACACTATGTTGCCTCGATGTGTAAAGGAAAAAAGCAAAAGAAGACCCAACAGAGTTCAAAACCCACGAGCAAAGAAAAAGATGAAGTAGACTATTATGCGTAGAAAAAGATTTCTGCTTTGGTGATATGGTCCCTGCCTATGGTCGATCGACTAAGGTGTTTGTTTGCTAACCCAGAAGATTCCAAACTTATGAGCTGGCATGCTTCTGATGAGCACATCAAATACGATGGGAAGCTTCGGCACCCAGCCGATGGCAAGCAGTGGATAGATTTCAAAAACAACCACGAAGACTTTGCAAAGGAACAAAGAAATGTTAGGTTTGCATTGAGTACTGATGGTATGAATCCATTTGCTGAGAGGAGCAACATGCACAACACATTGTCGGTGATCCTCACCATCTACAACCTTCCGCCATGGTTGATGCACAAGAGGAAGTACCTCATGCTAACCGTCCTTATCTCTGGACCTACACAGCTTGGAGTTGACATGGATGTTTTCTTGGAGCCCTTAATGGAAGACATGAATATATTGTGGGAAACATGTGTTAAAATGTGGGACGAGTACCGCAAAGAATCATTCACGTTGAGAGCAGTTATCTTTGTTACCATCAACGATTACCCTGCTCTCTTCACATTATCAGAGCAGTTCAAGGGAAAAGTTGGTTGTGTGGTATGCATATATGAAACCTCTCACGTGTCCCTTACTGCATCTAAGAAGATATTGAAAGTGCAATCAAGCCCTAAAGTGGGTTTTGGTGACATGACAACATATTTAGGAAACTAATAAGACTTTGTGAGTATGACAAGCAGGTTAAACTTAAGGAGGTAGATGAACAGGTTGGCGGACCCCTTCAATTACAAAAGCGCATGACAACAAGCTCAAAGAAGTTTAATTCTTTTATACTTTGAATTTGAGTTAGGTATGCCGTACTATAAAGAGGGATTCAACACGCATGCCAACAAGTGAACCAAATGCATATCTACATATACATCACACCTCCACATAAATAGTGGGCAAATCAGCCAACTAAATTGAAGATCATACCTTGCTGTTCTGCCTAGGCCAGCAGTGCCGGGCAGGTCGGCACTACCGCGACTTGTTCTGCCCGTTGGCAGTGAGGAGGTATTTCTTACCCCCTCACTCCTCACCAACGGCTTTTTCTTCCATTCTCACTCTCACACTTCGAAAGAACAGAAAGAGAAGCTCCTCTCTTGCTCTCCCTTCTCCCTTGGTGCTCAACCACTCTCCTCCATTGATCTCCAATCATTCTTTGAGAGATTGAGCCTCCAAGCTTTGAGAAGAAGCTTCTCCCTCGGATCTTCACTCCTACAAGCATTTGGTTTGCGTGGTGGCCGGCGGTTTGAGTTCTTTACTCTTGGAGCTTTGCTCCTAGCCGGCTAGAGGTTGCCCTTGAGCTTGCCTCCTTCGTGTTGCAGCCTAGGGAAGTTTGTATCACCCATCATTTGCTAATACAATTCTCTCATCTCAAGGGTTCATTCGCTTGACTTGAGACCGAGGAAAGAGCTAGCCTTGTGTGGCGAGCTTGAGCGGCGCACCTCAACAACGTGGACGTAGGCAAGCCTTGGTGGAGAGCTGAACCACGGGTCAAATCTTGTGTCACCGTGTGCTTGTTACTTTACATTCATATATCTTGTGTGCAAGGTGATTTCTAGGGTTTGGATCCGGTCTACTCGGTGGGTGTGTTGCTACCATCTTCAAGTGGTACTAGAGGTTCCTTACATCTCTAGGAAGGTTTCTATTCAAGCACAATTTCCATTATAGCTTTACATTTTGAATTGTGCTCAGTTCTGCGCCTGCGACCAGCACTGCTCCCCTGAGGCCAGCAGTGTCGGGCCTGTGCTAACAGCAACTTGTTAAGTTTTGAAAACAGGCCTATTCACCCCCCTCTAGGCTAATTAGGTCCTTACAAGTGGTATCAAAGCAAGGTTACCTCAAGAAGCACTTAACCGTGTGAGGTAATGGCCGAAGAGGGTAATGTTGCGGTGGTTGATCCCAAGATGGTTGACCCCAAAGCTATGGAGGTGCACTCCACAGACAGCAGCGAGAGTGGAAACTCGGAGAACTACTTGACCTCTGCTGCCATGTCGGAAAGAGAGAAGGCAAGAAGAATAGAAGAAAGAAGATTGAGAAAAGAAGGAAAAAGATTACAAAAGGAAGAAAAATCTCTCAATGAAGCAAGAAGCTTGAAGCTTGTCGAGAAGCTCCATAGAAGAGAAGTTAGAGCTCTCAAGAAGGAGCTAAAGGCAAAGGAGGAGGAGCTCAAGAAAAGCAAAGAGCAAGCCTCTCAAGCGGAGGTTGAGTCTAGTAGCTCCGACGGTTATGATGATGCATCATACCGTTACTCCAAGATAGAGAAGAAGGATGAGAAGAAGAAGAAGAAGGAGGATGGCAGCAAGAAATACTCCGCCATATCCTTTGATTATTCATCCATTTCTAAGAATGATCATAAACCTCTATTCCATGTTCCCGTGGGAAAATTGCCTCACTTTGATGGGACTAACTTTGTCAAGTGGAAACACTTGATGAAAGATTATCTTGTAGGTCTTCACCCCAGTGCTTGGGAGATCATCCAAAGAGGATGTGATCCTCCATTCTACAAGCCCCACCACCACCGAGCTTCGTTGCATACAACTTAATGCACAAGCAACTAGTGTGTTGCTAAGTGCATTGGATGGTGATGAGTACAACAAGGTCATGGGATTGGAGGTTGCCAAGGAAATTTGGGACACTTTGCATCTTGCACATGAGGGTGTGAGCAAAGTAAGGCAATCCAAGATTGGCTTATTCATGGCAAGCTCAACCAGTTTGTGATCAATGAAGGTGAAGGACCACAAGAAATGTTTGATAGGTTGATGACAATTGTTGGCAAGATTAGAGGTCTTGGTGGTGAAGAGGTCAATGATCACAAGGTTGTCAAGATCATGCTTGAAGCCTATTCCCCAAGGAATGAGACCGTTGTGACATTTATAAGGGATAAGAAAAGATTCGAGTACTTCACACCAAGTGATGTGCTTGGAAGGATCATCACCTTTTTGATTTACAAAGAGAAGAAGCACAAGAAAGGAAGAAGCTTGGAGATATGCAAGCAAGTATGGAGGGCATGAAGATCAAGGATGTGGCTCTCAAGGCAAACAAGAGCACAAATAAATCAGCCCCTAGCTATTCCAAAAACAGCAAGCAAGCAACTTCAAGCAAAGCTCAAGCAACTAAAGCCATCAAGCATCAACCCGAAGCTTCAACATCAAGTGATGGTGGAAGTGAAGATGAGCAAGAAGAGACCATTGATGACATGACCCTATTCATGAGAAGAAAACAAATTTGGCAAAGGCAAGAGAGAAGACAAAGGTGACTACAAGAAAGGGAAAAGATTTGGAGGTGAAGCTCACATTGGACATGGTTGGGATGAATCAACCGATAGCTCAAGTGAAGATGAGGAGATGGCCATAATTGCTATTCAAAAGCCATCCACTTCACCAAGGCCCTTCAACAACATGTCCGATGATGAAGAAAGCTTCCCTCACACTTGTCTCATGGCAAAGGGTGAGAAGGTAAAATCAAAACCGAAACCCCTAGCACCTCCTCCCAAAGATATCTCTAGTAGTGATTCTAGTGATTGCTCTAGTGATGATGAATCTAGTGATGAAGAGATAAAAGAAATAACTAGTAACATGGATCCTAAGACCAAACTCTTCATTGCTAATATATTGGATGAATTAGAGGCAACCAAAGCTGAGCTAGCATCTAGAGAAAAGACTCTCATCAAACAAGATAATCTTTACATTGCTAGTGAGGAAGCTCTTGAATTAGAAAGAAGTGAGGTGAGCTCTTTGACTAAAGCTTTGGCCAAAGAACAAGAAGCTCATGCTCTCACTAAGAAGGAGTGCGGTGATCTCAAGCAAAAGCATTGTGGCTTAGTTGAAAAGCATCAAGAGCTTGAGACAAAATACTCTCTTCTTTGGGAGGGCAACTCACATCTCTCTAAAGCAAATGATACCTCCTCTCCATCCACTAGCCAAGGTTGTGGAAAATGCTATAATGTTGATATGAATGCCTATTCCACTGACCTTGTCAACATGGAGGCCATGAAGAAAGAAATAGCAAGGCTCAACAATGTTATCTCAGTTTCAAAGAAGAATGACAAAGACAAAGTTGAGCCAAAGAAGATTCAATACAAGGATGGAAGACATCCATCAATCAAAGATGGGCTTGGACACACTCAAGGTGGCAAGACCAATGGAAGAAAAATGATTAAAGGCATTGAGTGTGTCAAGTTTGAGAAGAAGGGAAGCATTGGTGCAGATAAGCCTGCACAGCAAGCAGCTCTGCTGGACCAGAGGCCGGCAGTGCCGTACTTCAGGCCGGCAATGTCGCTCCCCAAGAAAGGGAAGGCTACCATTGCTTCACCTGATCAAGCTAAGGCTCAAGCCCATGCTAAGAGGATGCCCCAGCAAAAGCAGGTTTCTCAGAAACCCAAGGACTCAATCTAGATGGCCAAAAACAAGTTTGCCTATCAACCCAAGAAAAGGTCACCCCAAGGAAGCTTGTCCTCATGATACATGTTGAAATGCAATGACTGTGGTAAAGTCATTGCAGAATTTATGGGTGATGAGAAACATGATAAAAGAAGCATTAACATTTGGGTTCCTAAGATTGTGGTAACTAACATGCAAGGCCCCAAGATTAATTGGGGACCTAAATCTAGGAACTAAACTTGTTTTGTAGGCATACTCCTCCGGTGGATCAAGTTGGGTGCTTGATTGTGGATGCACAAATCATATGACCGAAGAGAATAGTATGTTCTCATCATATTCCCCTATATCAAATGCAAGTGAGAATATTGTCTTCGGTGACAACTCCAAAGGGGAAGTGATTGGACTTGGTAAAGTTGCTATTACTCTTGATCATTCCATCTCAAATGTATTACATGTAAATTCGTTGAGTTACAACTTGTTGTCCGTTTCTCAATTGTGTGAGATGGGCTTCAATTGTCTCTTTACAGATAAGAGTGTGGAAGTCTTTAAGAGGGAGGATTCCTCTATTGTCTTTACGGGTCGTTTTAAGGGCAAGCTTTACCTAGTTGATTTCAACAAAAGTAAAGCTAAGCTTGAGACTTTTTTAGTGGCAAAATCTAGCATGGGTTGGCTATGGCATCGTCGACTAGCTCATGTTGGGATGAGGAACTTGGCCAAACTCCTAAAAGATGAACACATTCTTGGACTAACCAATGTTCATTTTGAGAAGGATAGAATTTGTAGTGCTTGCCAAGCCGGAAAGCAAGTAGGTGCACCTCACCCACCAAAGAGCATTGTCTCCACCAAGCAACCATTGGAGCTAATTCACATGGATCTCTTTGGACCGGTGGCCTACATAAGCATTGGCGGTAACAAACATGGTTTAGTTATTGTTGATGATTTTACTCGATTCACTTGGGTGTTTTTCATGTATGATAAGGCAGAAGTGCAAGAAAAGGTGAAAACCTTCATTAGAAGAGCACAAGGAGAATTTGGGTTCCAAATCAAGAAAGTTCGTAGTGACAATGGAACCGAATTCAAAAACACTCAAGTGGAGGAGTTTCTTCATGATGAGGGTATCAAGCATGAGTTTTCAGTTCCATACACCCCTCAACAAAATGGTGTAGTAGAGAGGAAGAACTGGACACTCATTGACATGGCAAGGACAATGCTAGATGAGTACAAGACTTCGGATATCTTTTGGGCTGAAGCCATCAACACCGCTTGTCATGCCATCAACCGGCTCTATCTACACAAGATCTTGAAGAAGACTTCATATGAACTCCTAACCGGTAACAAGCCAAAGGTGTCTTACTTTAGAGTTTTTGGGTGCAAGTGTTTCATACTTAACAAGAAACCCAAAACCTCTAAGTTTGCACCTAAAGTTGATGAAGGCTTTCTTCTTGGTTATGGATCAAATGAGCATGCCTATCGTGTATTCAACAAGACCTTAGGGAAAATTGAAATCGCGATAGATGTGACATTTGATGAATCTAATGGCTCTCAAGTAGAGCAAATTGATCAAGTGATTGTAGGTAATGAGGAACCACCTTGTGAAGCAATCAAGAAGATGGCTATTGGTGACATTAGGACACAAGAAATCCAAGCCACATAAGTGGAACCTCAAGATGGTGATGCTACTGCCCCAAGATTGGAAGAAGATGGGCCAGAAGTGCTCCCTGGTCAGGGCTCTACCCCTGTGGCCGACACTGCCGGGCCAGAGGCCAGCACTGCAGGACCAGACAGACAGGCAGCAGCCAGTCCATCACCTGCTACACCAAGAAACCTACAACCAATCTTTGAAGAATATGAGTATGATGGCCAAGCTGATCAACAAGAAGCCACAAAATACCCAAGATTGAGGCAAACAATTCAAAAGGATCATCCCGTTGATAACATTCTTGGGAGTCTTCGAAGGGGGGGGGGTAACTACTCGCTCACATTTGGCAAATTTCTGTCAATATTACTCTTTTGTCTCCTCTTTGGAACCTCTCAAGGTTGATCAAGCTTTAGAAGATCCGGATTGGGTAATGGCTATGCAAGAAGAGCTAAATAGCTTTGAAAGGAACAAGGTTTGGTCATTGGTGGAAAGACCCAACACAAATGTGATTGGAACCAAGTGGGTCTTCTGTAACAAGCAAGATGAGCAAGGTGTGGTGACAAGGAACAAGGCAAGATTGGTGGCTCAAGGATTCACTCAAGTGGAAGGCTTGGACTTTGAAGAGACATATGCACCGGTGGCTAGGCTTGAAGAAATTCGAATGCTTTTGGCCTATGCCGCCCATCATGATTTCAAGCTTCAACAAATGGATCTGAAGAGTGCATTCCTCAATGGCCCAATCCAAGAGTTGGTCTATGTTGAGCAGCCACCGGGCTTTGAAGACCCTAAGTTCCCTCATCATGTCTTCAAGCTCCATAAGGCACTCTATGGGCTTAAGCAAGCACCAAGAGCATGGTATGAATGCCTTAAGGACTTTCTACTCAAAAATGGCTTTGAAATAGGCAAAGCGGATCCTACTCTCTTCACTCATAAGCTCAATAATGAAATATTTGTGTGCCAAATATATGTCTATGACATAATATTTGGTAGTACTAACCAATCATTTTGTGATGAGTTTAGTAGGATCATGACTAAAAGATTTGAGATGTCTATGATGGGTGAGCTAATGTTCTTCCTCGGATTTCAAATCAAGCAACTCAAGGAAGGGACTTTCTTATGCCAAACCAAGTACACCCATGATATGTTGAGAAAGTTTGACATGTCCAATGCTAAGCCAATCAAGACTCCCATGCCAACTAATGGACATCTTGATCTTGATGAAGGAGGGAAATCCGTGGACATAAAGGTATATCGTTCCATGATCGGCTCTCTCCTTTACTTATGTGCATCTAGGCCGGACATAATGCTTAGTGTGTGCATGTGTGCTAGATTTCAAGCTAACCCGAAAGAGTGCCACTTGGTGGCTGTTGGTAATTCTTATGACTATTGGATAAATCCGCAAGCGCACAGATTATACCGCTGTAGCACTTGACCAAGGAGTATTCCAAGGTATCGTAATTTATATTATCCCAAGGGAAAGCTATCTAGAAATGATAATTAGAGAGAGATCCTAGAGAGCACCTCAACCTTAGTACCAACTAGTATAGGGGGGTAAATGATAAAAGTGATAGGAAGGGGTTGATGAATGAAGAATCTATGGTAAAGGATACTTAGAACGGACCTCAGAGACTAGCTAGGTGGGAGGACAACGAGAAGAGAACACAGACTCCTATGTACTTCTCTCTACTTCAATATACTTAGATAGATAACTAGTTTAGACACTATAGTTTGTCTCCTCAATACAAGTATGCTAGGCGAGGGGATAGATCAGTAGGAGGACAAAACTCCTACCGGACCGCGCCCTCTTCTTACGGGGGCCTTACCTTTTAAGAACTTGCCTATAAACACGTAGTGGAATACAAAGACTAGACAAGGCTGTCACCTCTTGCTAGCTACCACAAACAATCCATGCAGCAAGCGATAACCAAGGATAAGATGATGTATAAGCACCACGCTTACACACAACTTACTACTTTGACTATGATCAATAACCAAAGTACCCTATGATAGGCAATGATCGCACACAGGAAAGGTCACAAGGATCACAGACTATGGGTGTGAAGGCTATTAAAGAGCAAAAGCATATAGCAAGGCTATATCTAGTATAGAAATGCTCAAAGTAAATACTAAGTAAAGTAAAGAGAAAGATATATATTGAATAAGATAAAGTCTTACAAAGAAGGAAAGATACAAGAGCTATACCAGACTCTCCAGAAGACGACTCCGGAAATCTCGAGCACAGCTCGACTCAACTCTAACTCCCACTCTAGACTAACTCCTAGAACAATCTAAGGAATAGAGCTTGTAGGCTTCTTCTTCATGATTAGAGAGGGGGTGTGACCCTCTATTTATAGCAGGAGGTGGAGTAGGGGCTACTCCGGCGCCACGTCAGCGATCCAGGGCCTTCCATTCTCCACCCTTGGATCCAACCGACCTTGGAACCCACCAAGGCATGGATGGTTGTGATCCAACACGTGGGGAGAAGCTATGGCGGTTGGAGGGAGCCCAACCGACTTAGGGGGCATTCGGCCGAATGCCCCTATGGCTAGTGGGCCCTCCCCTGGCTCCTTGGATGGGGTCCCACCAGTCATGGACTGAGTGGGACCCATTTGGGCCTTCTTGAGGTTCGGCCGAATCCCCCCTGGGGGTTCTGGTCCTCCTCTACTTCCTGGTGCTGGTCCCACTCATCATGGGTGTTGGATGTTGGTCCTGAGGTATTTTGTCACGTTTATCTCCTTGGTGTAGGTCCATGGATCCACGTGCTTCACTTGTGAGCCGTTGAGAGGAAACACAGAGTGATCAAATGGATGGATTCTACTCTAGAGTGCCTCTCTTGGATCATGGTCGAGAGGAGAGAGCATGGTGGTCCCATATGTCTCTCCTTTGCTCCATTTGTTCATTCCTGCACTCAAACACTCATGGACATGTGGAACTAGTTATTTGATAAAGAATGCTCATGATGTGTTTGTTTTATCCTTGATCCTTGGATTAGTGGCACCATTTTAGCTATGTAAAAGATGGTCATAATTTGTGCCAACAATGGCCGTTAAGAGAATTTTGAGATATCTAGTTTTCACTCCTAACCTTGGCTTATGGTATCCTAAGGGCTATAAGTTCGATCTACTTGGGTATTCGGATTCCGATTACGCCGGTTGCAAGGTAGACCGAAAAAGCACTTCGGGGACGTGTCAATTCCTTGGATGGTCCCTAGTGTCTTGGAGTTCTAAGAAGCAAAATTGTGTAGCCCTTTCAACCGCCGAGGCCGAGTATGTTGCAGCCGGCGCATGTTGTGCTCAACCACTTTGGATGAGGCAAACCTTAAAAGATTTCGGATGTCAATTCACCAAGATACCTCTCTTGTGTGATAACGAGAGTGCCATCAAACTTGCAAATAACCTGGTTAGTCACTCTAGAACAAAACACATAGACATCCGTCATCACTTCTTGAGAGACCACGAATTAAAAGGAGATATCGCAACTCGCCATGTGAGCACCGAAAAGCAACTAGCTGATATCTTCACCAAGCCTCTCGATGAGACAAGGTTTTGTGCTTTGCGTAGTGAGCTGAATATACTTGATTCTCGTAACGTGGTTTGAACTATAGCACACATTTTTTTGTCCACCTAGCGACTTAGGGAAAACTTTGAAAAGTTTCAATTATGTGCTTCAAAATAAATTTTGAAAGAAACTTGAATGTGTTGGTCATTGTATGATTATTGATTTGCTTACTGACCAACACATATCAAGGGGTATATGTCCACAATTGCATAAATTAATAGTATAAATGTGGCATAGTGCCTCACTGCCTGGCCAGGCCAGCAATGTCGGGGTGTCCAGCAGTGCCGGGCTAAGGCCGGCAGTGCTGGGACTTAAGTGACCCGAGCCTGTCAGGCCCAAGTCCTCCCTCTCCGGTTTTCTTTTATCTCCTACCCCAAACCTGAGGGGAATCCATCCCAAGTCATACCCCTTCAACAGAAACACCTCTCCTCTCCTCTCTCAACCTCAAGGAGACCTAGGGAGTTCGGAGGTCCCTCTCCTCTTCCCCGGCAGTGCTGCCCTTCGGTGGTGCCGCCATTGGTGGAGGTGTGGAGGATCTTCCTCCCTACGTCAATCTCCATTCAAGCTCGACCTTCTTCATCCTCGCCCCTCTCTTTCAAAGGTAATAATGTTGAAACCCTAACTTGGGTCGATCTATGCAATGTATGGTTTTTGAGATGGATCTAGGTTGTTAGTAGTTGCATTATGTATAGTGATGTATCTCCAGTAGTTAGATTTGATCAAAACCTAGGTTCAATGGAGGATTGATGGAGCATGCCATGGTGCTGTCTGCACCAGGCCGGCAGTGCCAGACCCCTGGTGACAGCACCTGTGCACTTGCTCCTACAATCGTCTATTGACCCTAGATTTTGGTTGAATCTTTCCACTAGAGATCTTATCACTGTCTAAGTGCAGCAACTTAACCTTTTCTCCTTTTTAAATGCATAGATGGACGCCGGTGGATTGAGTGGAGGTGCAAGAGGAAAGGGGCCAAGGCAAAAGATCCGATCTGTGAGAGGTGGCAGAGGAGGAGTTGATGATGGCCTGAATCCTAGGCAGAGGATAAGGCAGGAAAGTGAACTTCAGATGGCTGGAAGGACATTAGTGGAGGATGTCTGTCCTGAGACACCCCCTGATTTGGTTATGTTTGATGGCTCTTTTCTTGTTGAGCACCCAGAGGATGTTCTTGTCAGAGAGCCTCAAGACAACCCCGCCAGAGTCAGAATCAACTATCAGAATCAGTGGTGGTCAATCCAGGAGCAAAGGGCCACCAATCCCTATGATGAGCCTAAGGATATGAGAGTGGACTACAGGTTCTGAAATATCTTTCACTCTGATTATTATTCCACTGTCCTCTTTCATGCTGCAAATCCCAAGATCATCAAGATGAAATATGTTGATTGGGAGCATATGGAAAACAAGGAAGATCCTGTGTTTGACAGGGTCATTGATCAGTGCAGGCAGCTTGGCTTGTATCACTGGATGGGTTTCTAGTATAACTGGAACACAGAGATCATTCACCAGTTCTATGCTACTTACTTTCTTGATAGAGAGAACTTGGTGATGCACTGGATGACTGAGGGGATGCACTACAGGTTGGACTATGTGTCCATTGCTCGTCTTCTTGGTTTTGGAGAGGAAGACAGGGAGTGCATGAACATTCATGATGAGAGAGGGCTTTCAAATGGGGAGATTGCCTCTCTCTACATTGAGCCTCAGTATGCAGATGGTCTGATAAAGGGTTTGAGGAGCAAGTACTACATCTTGAACAACCTTTTCAGGACCACTCTCTATCCTAATGTGGGATCTGCTTCAAACCTCTACAACACATCTAAAAATGTGTTAAGGAGGATGAGAGGTGGAGCACCACCTTTCTCAGTTGCTCGTTTCTTATGAGATGAGATATGCATTGCAGCAGGGGATGCAAGAAAGGGGCTTCCCTATGCCCCTTACCTGATGTTTGTCATTGAGATGGTGACTGACTGGATCTACAACAAGGACACTGTCCATGAGCCTTATAGAGTAAAGAAGGCCATTCACTCTACATCGATTTAGGAAGTGAACACACCTCCCAGAGAGAGCACCAGGGCAGCAGCCCCAGACTTTCCTGAGTCCTCCAGCAGAGCAGCTTCCAGAGGCAGGAAGAAGGGCAAGCTTGGTAGGATGTTGAAGAAGATCTTTGCTGGCATTTGCTATGCAAATGATCACTCTTACCAGGTTAGGCTTGAGATCAAGGAGCTCAGAAAGGAGCAAGGGCTCAGATAGATTGACCCTCCTACTCCACCTCCAGTACTCAATGAGTCCACCTATGATGATGAGGAGGAGGAGGAGGATGATGAGGAGGAGGAAGAGATTGAGCAGCCCCAGCGTAGATGCAGCAAGCATGCATCAGCTCCTGTACTCACTTTGCAGGCTCTCCAGATGATGATGATGATGAAGAAGATGATGATGGAGACGACAACGATGACCATATGGAGGAGGACAACGACTAGTTTGTATACTTTTGCTTTGTTCTTTGCTCCTTTTTGGTGACTTGTTGCCAAAGGGGGAGAATTACTAAGTGAAGGGGGTACAACATCTTCGACGGTCATGGTGGAGCAGCTACTAGTTATCTTTAGTTGTTAGTTTGTGAGATGAGAGAGCAACATGAAACTATTTTATTGTAATATTGCCACTTAAGTACTTTATTTATGTTATTTGTAGACATGTACTCTCTCATATATATCATGTTTGTCTTAGTATGAATTTATCTTTTATATATATCTCGTTGTGTGGCCGTGCTTGAACTTCCGCAGGCTTGCTGTTTGCAGCCAGGCCGGCAGTGCCGGGCTCCAGGCCGGCAATGCCGGACTGCTCAACAGTAGCCCCTCTGATCTGTGTTTGAGACAGGTTCATACGCATCACATATATATTTGTGACACCTTTTCAGCACTCCACAACAGCCATGGATGTAGGGGGAGCCCTATTTCACTCCAATGTGTGAATTTTGGCCTTTCAAGCCAAATTGGAAATTCAAATTCCTATTCACACATTTAGGGGGAGCTCCTACACCCATGACTTGTATTGTCTTAGATTATTATTCACTTTTGTAAGTTCTAAGTGTATTGTCATTAATCACCAAAAAGGGGGAGATTGAAAGTGCAATCAAGCCCTAAAGTGGGTTTTGGTGACATGATAACATATTTAGGAAACTAATGAGACTTTGTGAGTATGACAAGTAGGTTAAACTTAAGGAGTTTAATTCTTTTATACTTTGAATTTGAGTTAGGTATGCCGTACTATAAAGAGGGATTCAACACGCATGCCAACAAGTGAACCAAATGTATATCTACATATACATCACACCTCCACATAAATAGTGGGCAAATCAGCCAACTAAATTGAAGATCATACCTTGCTGTTCTGCCTAGGCCGGCAGTGCCGGGCTACAGGTCGGCACTGCCGCGACTTGTTTTGCCCGTTGGCAGTGAGGAGGTATTTCTTACCCCCTCACTCCTCCCCAACGGCTAGTTCTGCCATTCTCACTCTCACACTTCGAAAGAACAGAAAGAGAAGCTCCTCTCTTGCTCTCCCTTCTCCCTTGGTGCTCAACCACTCTCCTTCATTGATCTCCAATCATTCTTTGAGAGATTGAGCCTCCAAGCTTTGAGAAGAAGCTTCTCCCTCGGATCTTCACTCCTACAAGCATTTGGTTTGCGTGGTGGCCGGCGGTTTGAGTTCTTTACTCTTGGAGCTTTGCTCCTAGCCGGCTAGAGGTTGCCCTTGAGCTTGCCTCCTTCGTGTGGCAGCCTAGGGAAGTTTGTATCACCCATCATTTGCTAATACAGTTCTCTCATCTCAAGGGTTCATTCCCTTGACTTGAGACCGAGGAAAGAGCTAGCCTTGTGTGGCGAGCTTGAGCCTTGTGTGGCGCACCTCAACAACGTGGATGTAGGCAAGCCTTGGTGGCGAGCTGAACCATGGGTCAAATCTTGTGTCACTGTGTGCTTGTTACTTTACATTCATATATCTTGTGTGCAAGGTGATTTCTAGGGTTTGGACCCGATCTACTCGGTGGGTGTGTTGCTACAATCTTCAGGTGGTACTAGAGGTTCCTTACACCTCAAGGAAGGTTTCTATTCAAGCATAATTTCCATTATAGCTTTATATTTTGAATTGTGCTCAGTTCTGCCCCTGTGACAAGCATTGCTCCCTTGAGGCCAGCAGTGTCGGCCACCCCGGCAGTGCCGGACCCAAGGCCGGCAGTGCCGGGCCTGTGCTAACAACAACTTGTTAAGTTTTGAAAACAAGCCTATTCACCACCCCTCTAGGCTAATCAGGTCCTTACAGATAGTGTACATGAGGCACAAACGCTTATTATCGAAAGGACACAGGTACCGCCAGAAGAAGATGGATAAGTATTTCGACAATAACGTTGAACTTCAGTCTATTGCCCCACTAGGCAACAGTAAAGGCAAAAGAGTTTTCAACCTAGTCAGGAACGTTAAAATTGTTTTCGGGAAGAAGACAACAGACGGAAAACCAAGAAAGAATGTCAAACCAACTCCAGGGGCTACGTTCAAGAATAAATCTATTTTCTTCGAGTATTTGTCATACTGGCCTGAGTTAGACGTACGTCATGCGATCGATGGTATGCACGTTCAGAAGAACGTGTTTGAAAGCCTAATTGGAACCTTGCTAGACATAAAGGGCAAGACAAAGGAAGAACTAAAGTCACATCCGGACATGGTACAGTTAGACATAAAAAAAGAACTCCACCATGTTCTTCAAGAAAATGGGAAGTACCATCTCCCGGCAGCAAGCTACAACCTCAACAATGATGAGAAACATTCGATGTGTGTGTGGTTCAAGAATCTGAAGGTCCCATCTAGATTCTGCTCTAACATATGAAGTATTGTGTATTTGTGTCAATGAAAGACTTTACACTCACCAACTACAACTCACATGATTGTCATACCATGCTGACTACTTTCCTCCCTATTGCCATCAGGGCTATAAATCCAGTGTGGATAAAGGTTGCAGTCACACGGTTGTGCTACTTATTCAACAGGAACTCACAGAAGGTGATCGACTGTGCTGAGTCGACATCTCTTAAGGAATTTGCAGCGGAGACAGTGTCACAGTTCGAGATGTGTTTTCCTCCAGCATTCTTCGATATTATGGTTCAGCTTGTGGTGCACTTGGTTCCACAGATAGAGGCACGAGGTCCCATGTATTTGCATGAGATGTGGACGTATGAGCGTTTCATGTCAACACTTAATGGCTATGTATCAACTCGTGCTTGTCCTGAGGCGTCCATGGTAGAGGGGTACTTAACCGAAGAGGCAATTGAGTCTGGTGGTCCATTCTGCAACAACGTCCTAAAAGACCAGGATGCAATAGGTTTGCCTCTTTCAAGACATGATGGTAGGCTGAATGGAAGAGGGAGGATGAAAAGAAATCATTAGTCCCACAAGATTACAATTCAGTCCTCGAGACACATCACAACATCCTTCATCAACTCTCAATAATGGAGCCTTTCATCGAGCAACATATTGATGAGCTTCGCAAACAAAATCATGGGCACACAGATGAGTGGTTAATGAAGGAACACAAGAATAAGTTCACCTCATGGCTAAAGGAGCTTGACATTCCAGAGGGGGAAACAATTGAGGAACGCACCATCAAGGTGTTGACTTCTGGACCATCACGCCAGGTCACAACATGGCAAAGCTATGACATTAGTGGCTTTACATTCTGTACCAAGTCCAAAGACCAAAAGAGCATTGCACAAAACAGTGAAGTTCTATGTGATGCCTTAGACTCTGAAACTGGGGATGAAACTATGTTCTTTGGCTTCGCTGATGTCATATGAGAGCTAGACTATGGTACATTTCAAGTCCCTATGTTTCGATGCCAATGGGTTGAAGACAAACATGTCAAAGTGGACAACTATGGGGTCAGAGTTCTTGATCTAAGTAAGGTAGGCTACAAAGATGATATGTGCATAATGGCTAAACGTGCTGCACAGGTCTTCTATGCTGAACAGATCCTTTTTCCTAATGAGAAGAAAAGTACTGACAAGCCAAAGCATGTAGTTATTCCTAGAAAGCAACAAACTATAGGGGTTGATGGTGTATCTGACCTGGATGAATTTAATGAGTTCAGCAACATGTGTCTCTTTGTAGATGACCATCCACTAAAAATAAGGAGTGTTGAGAAAAGCATCCCACAGAAATCGCTACCTTGAGTGCGCCACAATGGACAAGGAAGAATAATATAGCTGCCTAGATTATTTTTGTTATTTGCCATGTAATTCATTTATGTTATAATGTGAGATCCTATTTATGTTTCTATATGTTTATACGTGTGAGACTTATGTTTATTTCACATAAATGCAATCTATTTCTTGAACTCTATTAAAAACTTGTCATTCCATATTAAAAAACATTCATATCTTATCATGACAAACACCACAAAATTTATTTCACTAAGTTTGGAAAAATATTTCTCAAGATATGATTTTTTGAAGCTTATGTAATTATCGAGATATAAGACATATAAATATAGTTACATATAAAAGTACATCAAACATGTCATTTCATATTTTTACCATCTATATCTTCTCAAGACAAACACTACAAAATTTAATTCACAATTTTTGGAATAATATTTCTCAAGATATGATTTTTTTAAATTTTCTTGATTTATTTTTGCAAAATCATTTCTACAGGCGGCTGGTATTGCCAACCGCCTTCTCAATGCTGACAGCCTGTTTTACTTATTTCAACAGGTGGTTCGCAATGCCAACCGCCTGTAGAAAGCAGCTCGGTATATATTTGTCGCTCGAGACAGGCCCGAAAATTCTAAGTCCCAGGCGCCAGTCCAATTCGAAAAGACGCCGTGAGGTTGCCCAAATTTCCGCCGCCGCCGCCCTTCCCGCCGCTCGCCGTGAGCCTTCTTCGAGCCACCGGGGTAAGTACTCGCCACTCCCTCTTCTTCTCCCTGGTGGCGGGCGCGGCAGAGCGGTGGAGGAGGCTGGTCGGCGGCAGTGGCGTCGGACGAGCCCGGTTGCGCGGTTGGAGGCCGGCGCGGGAGGAGGACGGCGCAGTGGTGGCAGCTGGCCGGCGGCAGTGGCATCGGGTGAGCGCGGTTGCGTGGTGGCACAGGTGGTGACCAGCGCGGGAGGAGGACAGCGCGGTGGTGGTAGCTGGCCGGAGGCAGTGGTGTCGGGCGAGCGCAGTTGCACGGTGGCACGGGAGGAGGCCGACGCGGGAGGAGGACGGCGCGGTGGTGGTAGCTAGTGGGGCGGAGCGCGGCGGGGCGGAGCGCAGCGGGGCGGAGCACGACGGTGGTGGCGCGGCGGGTCACGACGGCGTTGGTGGTGGCGCTGTTGAGAAGAGTGGTGGGGCTGACGCGTGGGACCACCACGGCAGCAAGGGGAGAGGGGGAAGGTTCGGCTGTCCGAACAAGCGGGGAGAGGGGAAGGCCAAGCTGGGCCGTGCGGCAAAGAAGGAAGGGAGAGGGGGAAGGCCGAGCTGGGCATTTAGGCTGGGTCGCGCGGCAGAGAAGGAATGGAGAGGGGGGAGGCCGAGCTGGGCCTTCGGGCCAAAAGCAGAGAGGGGAGGGGTTTTTCTTCTATAAATGCTTATGTAAACGCTTCTTTATATATATATGTTTATATAAATGCTTTTCCAATACTTATATCTATAAATGCTTCTTTATATATATATAAATGCTTTTCCAATACTTATATCTATAAATGCTTCTTTATATATATATATATAAATGCTTTTCCAATACTTATATCTATAAATGCTTATATAGATGCATATCCTTTATTAGATTTCAGCGATGACATCTCCAAGCGGAGACCAAGCATAAGGGCATGTTGACACGGAACAGGCCCCAGGGTCCGACCCACGAAGAAACTACAAGATACCCACCAAACGGGGCAAGGCGTGGGGTCGTCCGACCCCACGGAGCAAGTACAAGATACCCATGAAATGGGGCAAGGCCTGGGGTCGTCCGACCCCATGGAGGAAGAAGAAGGGAACCAATCATCTTCGAGCGACGACCTCGAGCATCCCGAAGTGAGGAAGGCTCAAGAACAAGTTGAGCGTGAATTATGCCATGGCCCTGATTATGATCAAGAAGCCGAGGAGGTAATTATATCGTGCCTATTATTATATGATAGGATGTTTATAAACCATCACTATTAAACTCACAATGTCTATATTCAGAGGGCATTGACTTAGATGCAAGAGTTAATCTCGCAACATGCCGTGGAACGTGCCTAAGGTGCACCCGAACCGACCGCGGCGATGACTACTGAGAGATCAAGGAATAGGAAGCGGAGTGGTGCCAAACGAGGCGAGAGAGGATTGAACAAGTTTCCAGATGACGTATATGCCATCTTACAAGTCAGTCTGACCGGATAGCCCATGGCTCCTTTGGAGTCCCTAGCCAAGTACCGGAACACAATTGGCTTCTGTGTTAGGGACTTTCTTGACATCACTATCAAGAAATGATCCAGTGTGTCAGAGGATGACAAGACGAGAATTTGGGAAAAAATGAATAGGAGGTTCCAATTTCCTCGAGCTGTAATAGAGGCACTGGTAAAGGACTATACATTGAAGCAGTGTGCGGTCAGTTTCTGAAACTGGAGGTCTGATTTGAATAACAAGTTTGCCAAGAAAGGGTTGGACCCTACAACAACGTACACGATTTCTAAAGGGCAATGGGCGGTCTTTCTAGAGGAAAAGAAAGAGGCAGACTTCGTATCTATGAGCGAAGCCAACTCCACTCTCTCTAAGAAGAATAAGTACCACCACCGTCTAGGCTCAAGTGGTTATCAGTGTCAGGCTCCCAAATGGCAACAAGAAGATGCTGCGCGGAAGACGAAAGGGTTGCCGGCGCTGTCCGAACAAGTTGGTGAAAGGTCCGCGAATTGGATTCGGGCTTGAAAACCAATGGAAACCGAGAGCGGTTTGTCCTTTGATGACCCTGAGGTTGAACAAGTAGCAAAGAAAATCTTTGCGGTGGCAGCCAAACAGCAGGAAGGTAAATTCAAGCCATGAAGAGAGAGGGACATCCTTAGCGAGGGCCTGGGTAACCCTGAGCATCCTGGCCGTGTTTCGAGGCGTGTCATCCAAAGAAGGATGGAAGGAGGGATTCGGCCATCAGTGGGAAGGTGAGTATAGGAAACATGATCGATACAAGGAAGAAATTGCTAGCTATTGGAAGGAGGCTAAGAAAGAGTTCACAGAGTTTATGCAGAAATTGGTAGATGATCCTCCTGCTGAGTTGATGCAGAAACTGGTGAGTGCGGTGTCAAATCAACAAATGAACACTCAGACACCCCAGATGCAGCTAGTCCCAGTGGTGTCCCAGCAGACCGTTGCTGAGATACCAAGCAGTGTCGCGTCTATAGGGAATAAGGTTCAATATCCGGTTGACGACATTGTTACTCCAGTGGCTTGCTCCCTAGTCATAAGATATGGTATTAACAATCACTGTACAAGGGAAGTAGCCACAGGCAAAGCGATCCCAGGACGCAAGTACCACGGTGCTGACATTCCTGAAGACTACTGCAGAGTAGAAGTATCGACCGTGGTCCAAGGATATGAGGATGATATTTTAGACATCCATGGTCCCGAGGACATTGAGAAACTCGGACAGGCTCTAAACAATTTCATTCTTTGGCCTCGGCGAGACGTCCAGCTGATGGAACCGGCACTGTCCTCGCAAGTGATACCAGTTGAGGAGTCATCGGGACCGACTGATCCTCTTCTGAACCCACCACCATTACCAATCCATTCTCATTGGAGCCCACCCTAGTCACCTCCGCCACAGTCATCACCTCCGCCACCTCCATCACCCCCGCCACCTCCATCGCTACCGCCATAGTCATCACCTCCGCCACCTCGGTCACCTCCACCACAGTTAGCACCATCTGCACCACAAACATCACCTCTGCCGCCTCCACAACAAAAATCCACACCTTCCTCACAACCCAAAGATCCTAATAAACAAACACCAGCGCCACCAAAGAAGAAGTTTTCAGTGCCCAAGTTGATTTCCCCCTTCGAGCCAAAGAAGAAAATAGCTGGCACAGCCAAATTTTTGAAAGGACTTGGGAAAAAACGTAAAATTGAAGTCTGCGACTTGTCTGAGCTAAAGAAGTCAGCGCAACCGGTGCCTAAGGTAATTCCCTGCACATTCAAGGTGCCCACTTTTGAAGACTACAAGTTTGTGCCTAAAAACTATGTTCTGGGAAAGCCTCTACTGAACTGGGATAAACTCCAAAAAGTGCCAAACAATGTAAAAAGGTTGAATGACTGGTACATGAGAGCCTCTTCTGATGGCATTCACACCATCAATGTGCGTATACCAGATAAGGCATTTCAAAGTGTTCATGATCTGTGCGTGATTAGCTTTGAAGACCTTTGGTTGATGATGAACTTCGAGAGGCTAGACGTACAGATCATAACGATGTTTGCATTGTAAGTGTTACATAGTTACACATCCATTGTTGTTGCATCAATATTCAATATCTGATATGCATGTTCCTTGTAGAATGCTATATGATCAGGAGGAGCAGACTTACGGCCAGGATTTCGATTATTGTGCTGAGCAAAGAGTTGGCTATCTAAACCCAATTGATATATGCGAAGAAAGGCACACCTTCAGAATCGGGGAAAACAACGACGATTTAAGGGGCTTAGTAGGTGAAGCACGGGCCGCGAAAAAGAAAAAATTAAAGTTTCAATTTGAATCCAAGTACGCCTTCTAGATTTCAAAGTGTATGCAGAAGTATCAAGATAGGAAATCGATTGTGGCACCGTACAACATTGGGTAAGTATGAGTTTGGGCAGTGACACCGTATAACTTTGGGTGATCAAACTACATATTTTCAATGCACAAATATATCATGAATTTGATTCATGTAGGGACCACTGGATCTGTGTCATCATTTATCCTTGAAAAGGAAGGATGGTGGTACTAGACTCCGCAAATTACCCGCCAGCAAACTATGCAGGTTTCATTGAGAACTTACAGCTGTAAGTCGAGATATATGCACATATACTTTTGCATTATAAGATTTTAAGAATAATTAACATGGTGATTGTATTCGTAGGGCATGGCGGTTTTATAAAATCCACGGTGGAAAGCTTGAGTCGAAGAAAAAAGAAAAGGAGCCATTGGAAATTATATATGACTGACCGGTAAGTTGTATGAAAACTTATTCTTATAAAATCCACGTGTGTGCGAGCATCTATAAATAACCACTTTTCTATTTTGTATATAGTGCCACAAGCAACCACCAGGATTTGTCCTCTGTGGATACTACGTGTGCGAGCACATGAGAGGAGACATGTGAATACTACGTGTGCGAGCACATGAGAGGAGACATGTCAGGATACATGAAGAAACCTTCCAAGAAATCCAAGGTGACGACCATCAATGAAAAGATGTTGTACGGCATAGTTGAGGACGTGAGCCTTTTCCTAATCAAATAGGTCATCTCAACTTTTGGAAAATATCATGATCATAACAGTGAATTAGCCAAGCCAGAGTATAAAGCGCTCACAGATGTTTATAGCCTAAATCTTACTCGGGGCGGTTTTTAGAGGACATGTGTAAACTATTGATGTATATAGTGTGTGATACACTTGTAACTTTATGTGTGTGAGCATGAGACTAATGTATATAGGGTGTCATACACTTGTAACTTTATTACGAGCATGCAACTTTGAAGTAATGATAGATGTATGTATGAAGTATTTAAATTACATGTTATATTTGAGCATCATCCAGTAAGGTTTACTAGTTTCAATAACAATATATATATAAATATATATATATAATAATATATAAATACCAAAAAATAAAAATTGGAAAATCATTTTCACAGGCGATTCTCTTAGTGAACCGCCGGTGTAAATGAGCCATTTACACATGCGGTTCACTAAGAGAACCGTCTGTGAAAATGAGTTTCTAAGGCGGTTCACAAGCAACCGTCTGTAGAAATGCTCCATTTCTACTGGCTCCCAGCGCAGGCGACGTTAGAAAACGTCTGTAGAAATGAGTTGTCAACCGCCAGTATAGGCCGGTTTTGTACTAGTGTCTGTTAATAGATTTTGGAAGGTGGTAGTTTGATAGATTGCCTTCGAAAATGAACCGGACACATCTAGAAGTAGATGTTATTTTGAAGACAGTACTATATTTTTTATAAATGAAAGGAGTTGTCTTAAGTTAATTGTGCATGTAAGTTGTATCTTGTCGCATCAACAATTTATAGTAGGTTTTAATATTTTATTTAATTTATCTAAAGTCACATCATGTGTCCAAATGTTTTCCGTAAGCTTAATTAATTGGAGATTTTCCACTACAACTTGTTAAAGGTACACTTTGTGCTTCTTCCTACGCTCTCTTACATTATTGCACAAAAATCTTCGAAGAGCAAAATATTAAAATCTTTGTTATGCAATCTTCTTCCACTACATATCGCATAGCAAAATATTAAAAGCTTCTTCCCACAAAGTATATACAATAATCTTCTTCCACTACATATCGTTCTCTTTGGTATGCAGAACAAAGATTTTCCACTCTTCGATGGAGTAGAAGCCTCAAACACTAAGTTGGCACTTCGTAGTGCAACTATGTGAAGATGTCCACAATCTACTTTATTAGCATATTATATTGGCTAATTAGTAAGCATATCTTTAGAAACCTAAACTTACATTGTTTTTGAGAGTTTAATTTCCTCCAATAACAATTGATCCTGAATTTTGTTGAATGTCTAGTGATTTGTACTGATGAGAGCCTCCGGCGGCCCCTTAGCCACCCATGCTAACCCATTATTTGGTCTTTTTTTGCGAAAGTGTTTTAGCACGTATTTTATTAAAAGGTAAAGAATTACATGATGCAACTATGAGAGAACTCTCGTAGCACGGATTACAACCACCAAGGTGCTAGCAGCCCTAGAACAAATTACATCAGCAAGGGACATGTCCTTAGCCCAAAACCTTAATCAACTAAACCTGTTAGAAAAAAAGATATATCAACACAATGGTTTGCCTACAGAGGAGACATAGCTGTGACGAAAAAGTATCCCCCAGATAAGGTGAGACAAACATCCAGTAGCAATGACGACAAAGCATTTGCCGAAGGAGACCAATGTGAGACATTGACGACAAAGCATCCATCGGAGAAGAGTCGAAAGCTGCCTTGGCAGCAAAGTATCTTCCAAAGGAGAAGCCAACGCGACAACGGTGATAACACATCCACCAAAGAAGAGATCAACCAACAACAGTCAAGCATCTATTGAAGAAGAGACACAACGGTAGTGGCAAAGTTTTTGCCATCCTAGGATGAACAACAACCTCCATGTTTTAGGGTAGTACCAATGAGTAGTTTTTGTATCAATTAGTATACTTAAGTAGGCAAAATGCTGATGTGGCATTGGAATTAATAAGAAAAGAGAAGAAAATTATTTCTTAAACAAGAAACTACTCCCTCCGTCGCGTAATATAAGGTATCTAAGAATTCAAAATTCTCCCATATTACAAGGGATTAATCTAGATGTACAAAATCTCCAGAAGTTAACATTTACATAAACACCTACCATTATATTGATGTCTATCGTCAACCAAATATGGTAATTAATGAGGGTTATATGTGTTATTTGTTTTACCACATAATGTATCCTAAAATTGTTTGGATGCTGACATGAAGGGAGTATTTCTGCACAGGAACATCGACAAAAAATTACGATAGGTTTCATGATAGAAGAGAGAAGATGGTGGAGGTGCCTAAGAGGTCTAAGTGAAGCATCTCACTATGCGACTTCATATATATGAGAAAACTTAAAATTGCCATAGGCAAAATAGTGGTAGGCCCTAAGCAATAATATTGTTATAAATTAGGCAAAATAGTGTGGTGGGTAAAGCAATAATAGTGAGATAACCAGAAATGAAGATCGATAGATCAGGCACAAGGAAAACTGGGTGCACGTCATTCTAAAACAGGAGGGTATCACCTGATGTTAATCCTTTAGCATCAGCTGTAATGGATACATCAAAGGTACTTGTTGCTTGCTACTTCACACATAGGAGAAATAGGTGCATGTCGCATGGCTCCACGTTCAAGCTTGAGAATTCCTACAAGTCACCCAATAGATAGGTTAAAAAACAAGTAAATTGTAGGATGGTAATTTGCAGCATCTTCCAAGTACCCCTAGTACAATACTATGGCCTTTTTTTTTTGCATAATTTAGTATAATATTATTGCCTAGTGGGTTTGACTAAGTTGCCTACTATGCCAGAAATGAATTCAAGCAGAACCAAGGTGTGGTGTGCTAAAATAAAAAAAAAACAACTGAATGTAGACAGAGAGAGGGCCAAGGTGATTAAATCAAAACTAATTTTCTACAAAGCCATGTTACCTTAATAACTGAACTAGAAATGTTCAGCAAAATAGCATAAAGCTTTGGATTGGCATCATCATCAATGGAAGGTCACTAAAAATGCTAAAGCCAGAACACAAAAATGCTATCCCAAAATGAAAAAAAATGTTTTCTGATTTAGCATAAGTTGCCTCTAAAAATGAAATATGTGGGCTCAAGACAGTTGTTTTCATGGTCCTACCTCTTTTGTGATGAGTGAAAGGGGTTATGGTTTCAATAATGCCATGGGAAAGCAATACCAATAGCAATGACTAGATGACATACTAACGAGTGTGTAAATTGTATACACTAACAAGTATTAAATTTCTTGCATTTTATTTATAAAATCTAAACTGTGGGGATATCCCCCATACTATTTGGCAACGGATCCTATGCAAACTAGGCATCCCGTGTAAACTTGTAAACTAACTATTTGGACTCTAGGATCGTCATCTTATGGCTGTAGAGAGAGGTGGGTTGATTTTGCATTTTAACGCCCGCCATACGTTTGCTAATTTTTGTTTTTTCCAAAAACCCCCTCGCTCCATCTCGCTCTCGATCGTTCCATCTCGACTCCGTCACGTATCGCGACCCCCGGTACTGTACTCGCGCTAGGGCTCGCGAGACGCCGCCGTCGCCCTTTGTCACGCGCGCCGCCGACGTTCCGGTGCTGCACACGGGACAGCAGCGTGGCCTCGTTCCGGAACTCCCGGACGCCCTGTCGCGACCCAGCGCCGAGGCGCTTGACGGCGACGTGGCGGCCGTCGTCGAGGCGGCCTTTGTAGACGGGGCCGAAGCCGCCCTGCCCGAGCCGGTTCTTCTCGGAGAAGTCCCGCGTCGCCGCCTCCAGGGTCTCGTACTTGAACGCGCGCTGCTCCCGTGCCTCGATCGCCTCCAGGTCCGCCTCCTCCTCCCTCTGTCGCCCTTTGTCACGCGCGCCGCCCGGTGGAGGAACGACCCCGCCGCCTCGACTCCCTCCGTCGCCCGCCGTCACGCGCGTCGCCCGGTGGAGGAGCTGCTCCATGGAGTCGCCGGCCGGCCGCGTCCACTGTGAAGACGAAGGACCTCCGCCGGCCTTGGGATGTTGCGACTGTGATGATGGAGCCTCGTCCGACAGGTCCACCGTGAAGACGAAGGACCCCCGTCCGACGGCCGTGACAATGCCCACGAACTCCACTCCGATGGTGCTCACAAACTCGGCCCTAATGCTGCCCACGAAATCGGCTCCGACCTTGGCCACGAACGTCGCCGCAATGGTTCCTATGATCTCAGGAACACACGGCCCTGATGCAGGTTCGTTTCTCGTACAAAACTTTTTCCTTCACTTTCACCTTGACTACGATCATTGCTAACCGTCAAGTTAGTGAGAGGGCAAAGAGTACTTTGTTCAACTGTCATAAGGCTAGCATTGGCACATCACAGGCATTTTGACTTCTCCAAGTCATTGATGGTGGATTTTGACTTCTCCAAGTCATTGATGGTGGATTTGAGCATGTTGGTTGCACGTTGAGGGATTTCAAGAACTATTATTGTGACTTGAGGAGCAAAATCAAAGATGCTGATGCACAAATGTTTGTGCATCAACTTGAGCGAAAGAAGGAAGCAAATCCTGCCTTGTTTTATGAGTTTATGGTGGATAAAGAAGGACGACTTATGCGTGTCTTCTGGGCAGATGCCACATGTAGAAAAAATTATAGTGTTTTTGGTGATGTGCTTTCGGTAGATTCTACATATAGTACTAACCAATATGATATGAAGTTTGTGTCATTCACTGGGGTCAATCATCACTTGCAAAGTGTTTTCCTTGGGGCAGCGTTTCTGGATGATGAAAAGATCGACTCATTTATATGGTTGTTTCAGACCTTTCTTAAGGCTACGGGTGGGGTAGCACCTCATCTAATCATAACAGATGAAGATGCGAGCATGAAGGCTGCTATTGCTCAGGTTCTACCAAATACAATTCATAGATTTTGCATGTGGCATATCATGGATAAGTACCTGATAAGGTTGGGCCCGACATAAAAATGATGAAGATTTAAGGAAATTATTAAATGAGTGTGTTTGGGGCTCCGAGAATTCAGATGAGTTTGAGTCTCAATGGAATTCTATCATGATAAAGTATGTGCTCACTGAAAATGAGTGGTTTTTCACAAAGTTAGACATGCGAGAATCATGGATCGCAGCATACTTTATGGACATACCTCTAGCAGGACTCCTTAGGACTACATCACGATCGGAGAGTGCAAATTCTTTCTTTAACTGCTTCATTCATCGAAAATTATCCTTTGTTGAGTTTTGGCTAAGGTTTGAAACAGCTTTGGAGTGCCAGCGCCAAGAGGAGTTGATAGGCGACAATAAAAGTCTTCACACCAGCCGTAAATTGATGACACCTTGGGTCATGGAGAAGCAGTGTAGTGTCATATATACTCATGAAATTTTCAGCAAGTTTCAGGAACAACTAATGGTTGCAAGAGACCATTGCATTATTCAAGGGATTTCAGAGACTGAAGATATGAAAATTGTCACCATCAACAGCCAATCTGGTAAAGAACGAGTGGTTCAAATGAACAAATTAAACATGTTTGGTATGTGCTCCTATAAATTTTATGAGTCCTTTGGCATCCCGTGTCGTCATATCATTCAAGTGCTTAGAGCGGAGAAGCTAAATGAGGTACCACCAATTTATTTTATGAAGAGGTGGGATATAAGGTGTAAAAGCTAGGTGAGTTTATGCGTCTCTTTTTTTCTATGGCTGTATTGTTTTTTTATGTGCAATGGTGCTGATTCAGATATTTAATTTCACAGGGAAGTGTTCTTCGATGACGAAGGTAACCTTCTAGATGAAAAGGCTAAAGATCCTATGGAAGTGGCAATGCGGAGATACAATTCAGATTCACGCAACAAGTTTGAAGATCTTATGCAAATGGCCAAGAACTCTAAACAAGGGATGGAGTTTTTATATTCTAGTTTATCAAACCTTGTAGAACCTCTCCAAAATATCGTTCCTGCGGCTACAGTCAATAAACAAGATGAGTTTGAATCATTCCTTGGTGGCAAAATTCCACAAGAAGTTAAGATACATCCATCAAATGATATCAACTCCAGAGGGCGTATCAAAAGAATCAAGAAGGGCAAGGAGAAGAAGGCGCCCAAAAACGGATGTGTGGAAAATACAAGCAATTAGTGGCTCATGACGCACGTAATTGCCCAAATTAGTGGATCAATTACTGTTACTGTTAATGTCTATGTTGCTGAATATTTTTGAACATGTCAATTCTTAGTTCTCCATTCTGTTAGTACATGAATATTTTTGAACAACTTTCTTGCGCGATTCCACTTTGTTTTTATTTGGGGCTCACTTCTCAAGGGAAAATCGATCTTTATCGTGTGATTTGCTATACAAGGCAAGTATGTGACATAAGGGCTGACGTATCATAACCATGTCAACACAACACTCACTCTCTATGTGTTTTGTATGTATGCGTGATAATCAAACTAGCACGTATATATGATGATCATCCATGCAGCTAATATATAGCATATACGGAGTACATGCATACATATCCTTTTCAGCTTGTGTGTGTCAAAAAGTTTGCAAATGCAAAGAGGGGAAAAACAGCAAAAGTTCTTACATTATTACTAGGTTTATTTATGCAAAGATTAACTATGTTTATTTCTTCTAAAAGTAAGATCAGATGCAAAAGCGCCAGCTAATCTTGGATTAGCCGGAAAAGAAAGCAAGATTAGCAACTTGATATTCCCCGGCCGTATACTCAATTATATCCACTCAGCGTTTTAATCGGCACCCGCTGATTGTTCTTTGAATAAAGACATTTATGTTAGGTAATCAGATGCAAGGTTCTTTAGTTGGGGAATAAAAGAACAGCCATGAAATAGCAAACTGCTAGAACATTGTAAGCTGCATTGTCTATACACACGCCACATACCGTACATTCAGAAAACAACACAGCAGGAGTTGCTTTACATCTAGCCCAATCAAAGTGCATTCTGCAATACCAATATGATACATGTGAGAAAGCACTCCACACCAGAAAGCTGCACAATCTGAATTTTCTTAGCACAAGGTCTACATTGCAAACAACTCTGAAGGTAGCTGCATCTAAGAATAGAGTACATTGCAAACAACTCTGAAGCACACAACTCTGAATCCATTGCAAACAACTCTGAAGCACACAAATCACAAACTAGCTGCAAGGGGTCCTCCTGCAGGGCGGCTCCTCCGGCGGCGCTCCTCCTGCAGGGCGGCTCCTCCAGCGGCGCTCCTCCTGCTGGGCGGTCGGGCGGCGTGAGCGTGCCGGCGGAGGGCAAGAGCGCAAAGGCGCGGCTCCTCCTCCGGGGGCGCTCCTCCTGCAGGCTCCTCCGGCGGCCGGCCGGGGCTCCTTCCCGGCGAGGCGGAGGACGCGCGGCTCTTCCACCGGGGCCGTGTCCCGCTCGCAGGTTCGCGAGTCGAGGCGGCGGCGGAGGGATACGGAGCGTCGAGTCGAGACGGTGCAACAGAGGGAACGGAGGGAGGGGTTCTTTGGAAAAAAAACAAAAATTAGCAAACGTAGGGCGTTAAAATGCAAAATCAATCCACCTCTCTCCACAGTCATCGGATGAGCATCCTGAGGTCCAGATCGTTAGTTTACAAGTTTGCACGGGATGCCTGGTTTGCATAGGATCCGTTGCCATATTATTTTACATAAAAAACATGTATTAACATTAACAATCAATAATAGGTGGTGTGTTCATAGAGAAGTGGAGAAGGTCAGCACTCAGAGACCGACCATATATTAACTGTTGTGTTCATGTGGAGGAAGTTTCAGGGGGATCTGATCACTCACTAGGTGGTGTACCATAGGTAGTGTGACTTGTCCCACATCATGCTGAGTGGCCTCCACAAGGCCGTCCTTGGTGAAGGCGCAGTCGTCCAGCATGGCCTCGCTGTACGACTGCCACGAGAAGCACCCCACGGGGCTCGTCCTCGCCAGCGTCGATAGTGTGCCCACCGTCGCCGTGTTGAACACAGCGGTCTTGCAGTCTGGCAGCACGCTGATGGACCACGCCAGGAGGTTGTAACGCCGCCCGTTGGACACCACCCGCGCCGTGGCATTGGTTTAGTTGGACAGGAACGCCGCGCAGGCGTCGCTGCTCAAATTGAACACGTATGCCTGAAAAAGTGAGAACACAGCTCCACTCCATTTGCAACTCCGACTGAACTCGGTACATTTTTTACAGAACTTGGCTGACCTTCTAGGAGTTCCAATGGACTGGATGGTGGGGTGGACCGAGACCAACGCCGGCTCGGCTTGCTTAATGCCTCAGCAGACCTGATCACGCCATGGTTTCTGAGTTTCAGTTACAGACACAGCATTGGATGATGACAGAGAATGGCAGAGAATCACAGCATTTTGTACCCGATAATGAAAGGGTTATTTATGTATGATGACAGAGTTCACATTTTTTTGAGGGGAATGAATGAAGTTCGCATGAGAGTTCAATAATGAAGTCTGAGTCTTCTTAAAACGGCAGCTAGCCCAGATACGGTTTGGCCCATTGATTAGGCATGTTCGCTAGTCAGGTTTCTTGGTGGGCTAGCCCAAATAAAACACACGTCCAATCCAACTCTAAGTCCATATCTGCCAGAGCTTCCCTTTTATAGCTTGAGAAAAAAAGAACTCTCCTTTTTTTTGGAGTCCCTCTCGTTTGGTAGATCAAGAAACCCTGCAACGAAGGTCCCCAGCGCCGCCATTGGCGACGGATTCCGGCACTGAAACAGTGAAACCGCTGGTGAATCCCGTCTCTCCTACACCTCCGCGGCTGGTGGTCGTCACATGGCCACTGGTGGTGGTCGCTGTGGAGCATCGCTGCCGCTCGTGGTCGTCCGCGCACGCGACGTGTTGGTCGAAAGTTTCGACGAAGGAAGCGTGGAGACGCCGCCGCCACCGTTGTGGGCGGAGGTTCCGGCGGACATCCTTGTCGGCGTGCTCCGCCTCCTCCCCTGCGTCGCCGAGCGCCAGCGTGCAGTCCGTGTGCCGCCACTGGCGCGCCCAGGCCCTGCCCGCGCCGCTGCCTGTGCTGGTGCTCCCCGGCTTCAGGTTCTCGTGCCTGACCTCTGATGGGCGGCTGACTGGTGCCTCGACGCGTTCCCGAACGGCCAGGCGACAGGCGACTGCGGGCCGCAGGGCGCGCGCGGGGAGCCCGGCCGCGTTCCGGCGGTCCGCGTCCGAGCGTCGGCGTCCTGCGCCTGCGGGGGCACCTGCGGCTGCTGCTGCTGCTTCGACTGCTCCATGCCGACGCCCTGGTCGCTAGGCACGGGCGCGTTGCCGGCCGGCCGGCGTCGAGTGATGTGTTCCCAGAGCACGGGCTAGGAGCGGGTTATGTGTTCCCAGAGCACGGACGAGCAGGGGCAAACATGTCTTTTTCACCCACTGTTACCCACCGTTAGTGTCCAAAATAGAGGAGTGATTTGCATGTCAAAAAAATTTAAGGAGGTGACAATGATGTGCGACCCAACTTCTTAATGAATTGTGTAAAATTTCGAACTTTTATAATGGTACTGATATAAAAGTCTCTTTTTTTTTTTCTGCAGTGCCTCGTTTTTTTGGTAGACCGTTGATAGATATGGGTGCGGTCGTCTCCTCACGCGACGTTTCGGTCGAAAGTGTCTACGAAGGAAGCGAGGCGGCGCCGCCGGCTTCTATGCCTCCGCCAACAACGCCGCTGTTGTGGGCGGAAGTTCCGGCGGACATCCCGGGCGTCGTGCTCAGCCACCTCCCCTGCGTTGCCGACCGCGCCAGCGTGCGGTCCGTGTGCCGTCACTGGCGCTCCGCAGCGCGTGTCCAGGCCCTGCCCGCGCCGCTGCCCGTATAGTGATGTACTGATGAGCATATTGTGTTTCGAACTTCTTGTCTGTATGGTGAAGGCTGATGGGTAGTTGCAATAGACGGAGAATTCTTCAGTTCTGATCACGATGCTCTTATTTCTCCGATGCTTAACATGCAAAACATCTTGATGTGGCATGTACAGGTTACATGCTAGCTAGTGTTATCCTCTCCTTTCGTTTTTCCAAATTTGATTTGGATGTTCAGTTATGTCATCAATGACGCAATTTCTCAGAGCTTACAAAATATGTGATATGTTAAACGTGCCAATTTCAGTTATTCGTTCTTATATCTTTCACTGTAATGTGATGTTTTTCTTCTTTTTTTGAACATAAAAGATGTTAAATGAATTTCATGCAGGGTATTGCACTTGCTTTTTTCTAATTGAAACGTGACACTGTCATGATCTTGTTTGTGCACTAAGGTTCTAAATAGCTCCATATTTGAGCCTAACCTCGAGAGACTAATAGTTAGCTATATGAAACTATATGTATATGTTGCATAGGTTCATAGCGAAGTTGCACAGTTTGCCATATCTAGTAAAGAAACTTTTCAGACTATTATGGAGGACATATGTATCCAGTGCATACAAGACAAAGTTTAGAGTCCCGCTATACATGGTTTGGATGTACACAGCAGACATCTTTCCTTTTGAGCTTACAGGGAGCTAGGATGAGCATGGAGTCAGTTTGTCTTGTCCAGAACGTGATAAGATTGATCCACTTATCCCTTCCAAGACTAAATGAGTTAGGCACAACGAAATATGGCTTGCTTAATAGTGCTGAGGTTATTCAAGGAGGTTCAACCGGGTGGTATGGCATGGAAAACTGCTATAGTCATCAAATTCTTCGGTTGTCAGATTCTTCGCAATTACAACATTTGCAAATTTTGAGGTGTTTGCATTAGACTTCAGCACAAGCTCTTGTGGAGTCACACAGATTCATTACCTCGATCATCGCTTGCTGTCAGCCTGTCACGCAGCGCACTGGCCTCCGTCCCATATTCATCAGATTTTTCTATTGTTGCGAGGCGGCAGGCCGCCAGCCATATAGGATGGCAAAACCCAGCAGGTTTGTGCCCGTTGCCATTTCTGGGTTTGTCTGGATCCACTTGCTAATAGATGATCAGATAGTGGGTTCAAAGTAGATATGAACTATTAGTATCTATAAGCAACTTTTAACTTGCTAATGGAACACATAGTTAACAGTCTTCTAGCTAATAATTACCAGGTCCGTTTGGATATACTAGTACTAATTTTAGCTTCTAATTTCTACTGCTAATGGATCCAAACAGGCTCTTAGAAACAAACATTTCAAGTACAGACACAAATGAACTTTTTGTCGCCGAAATTATTCATCACTCATTAGCACCTATGCCTGACAATCGGTGTTCCAGTTTGACCCTATAGATCCCCTACATTGCATCTACATATCTTGCTTTTCATGTTACCTGAGCTATCTAAAACTGAGAAGTCTATCGTTATAAGTATTTGTAATTCACAATTCTAAACATTTAAATTCGGCTTGTCACCTCTTATAGGTTCTTTGAAACGCATGTTAAATAAGCCATTCCAGATTTGTTCTACAGCTTCAGCTTTACCACCTGTTGCAGGTCCAAAGGATAGCACATCTTGGTGTGCTCACTGGACCACACATTATCTGCCAGGATGTGGTTGACAGCCTCTGTTGGGTGGAATTCATCCCACCAGACATGGCTTGATGCATCGCTGCACGCCATCTGTGGAAGAACGCACATGATCAAGCCTCCATACTTGCCCAGCCCACAGCAAGCATCAGTGGTGGTGACAAAACCTGCACAATGTCATGTCTCAATGAGATGTAAGCGCTTCCCAAAACCAGCAAGTAATCCAAACTGACCAATGATTAGATTGCTCACCATAATGCTCACGATTGTTTAGTATGTCCACAGAACCCTCAAAAGTGTCGCAATAACTGATCATGGAATCTGGATGCTGGCTGATGAATTCGCTAGACATATGTCTCAGGGCATAGTTGAACTCGATCACGACATTGTTGATATAATCGATGCATTCCCCAGTTTGACTGCCATACTCCTCGAGGAAATGAGGTGCACAACCAACAGGAGGTAGGCCCATCAGTATGACTTTGCACACATTGATGTCGTACAAATTCTGCATAGAACCATCACTATCACGAGAGGGAGCGAGGGATATGCAACTTGATTATATAACAAGGTCCACAGATAATTTGACAATAATGAATACATGAAAAAGAAACAAAAATACAGCACTCCAGTTAATACTTAACACACTGAAGGTCTTATAAACATAAATAAAAAACAAACAATTTTCCACCCTTTCGTGACAAATTAATGATGTGACAAATTAGGCCTTCAGGATCAAAGTAATATATAAATATGAACTTAGAATCATGTTGGATGTCAGACAAACATAAATAAACATTCAACTCTTGGATGTCAGACAATACAACCAATGATGTGACAAATTAGGCCTTCAGGATCAAAGTAATATATAAATATGAACTTAGAATCATGTTGTATCATAGTCAGATCTTTAACATAGAAGGAGAAATTTGAAGCTATCCACCAGATTGAAGTACAATACATTTAACTATGGCTCAAGATATGGAGGGCATCGTTTCAAAAAAATGGAGGGCAGGGTGCAGTACATAGCAGAAATCTTTTATGTATACAATTAACACAACCTATCACAAAATTAAAGAAGGGTGGTGCAGCACACTGATGGCGAGTGAGCCGCTGATGCTAGTGGGCGTCGGGCATGGGAGTGGGAAAATAAAATGAATAGACTTCCTGAACTAAGAGTTCCCACATTTATGTTGCAAATGTTATACAGTTCCCATATTTGTAAAGGTCTTACATCCCAGAATTGCCATAACTAAGGTCTTTCGAAATTGCAAATGTTATACAGTTCCCACATAGATAAATATGTTGAATCCTGAACTCAGTTTAAAATTCAGAGCGCTGAACAGCAAGAACACAAAAGGGACTGTAGCCTCAGCACCTTAAATTATGGTATCATTTATTATGAAAGTTGCAAGTGAAAATAGTTCAAGCATAGAAAATCCGTAACTATTTCGTCAAAGAACCAAACTATAAATAGAATAGTAGCACAAAGTAGAACCATACAAGTATCACAACTGATGCTCAAAAGGCTAGCAACTCACTGATTTGCACAAGAACATAGCTATCAACCTATCAAGCATATATACCATACAACATCAAAAAATAAATAAGAAACGTGGGCAACCAATGCTGCACTGAATGACGTACCTAACTGGACTGGAGAACAAGAAGCGCGTACCTTGATTTCCTGCCTCATTGTACTGACAAGGAGCTGGTTGAACTCCCAAGGGAGGTATCGCATCTGGACACCAGACACATTGCGCAGGTAGTAGTGGATGAAGTCATTGACCCCGATGGACACAAAGAACACGGACCTCCTGAACAGGTTGCCTGCCGCCGCCTCCCCAAGAGTCAGTGACAGCTGCTCATATGTGTCCTCCACCTGCTGCACCTGCTGGGTCAGGGATACATGCATTCCCTACAGCACAACCAAGATTACGACTAGAATCACACTCAATTTATTTAAGGACCACGCGACTGAAGTGAACTTATTATCTATCATAAAGTAACAACAGATTTCTTTTTTTTTATGACAATGCTGCCAAGCTAAGGTTAGCATCAGGTTTGTACGGGTAATCAGTGGGATTCATGGGGCCGGGATATATGGAGTATATTAATTATATGTATGTACAAGCTCAGAGCCACTGCTGGAGATGATGCCGGCTGCCGCGGATGCGTAGTTGACGCCTTGTATCAGCCCATCAATGCTTGTGAGGCCAACACCCGTGCGCATGTTCTGTTCAAGGTATGGAGGCACGAAGGGCAGACCCAGCAGCTCCGCTGCACAAATACATATATAGAGGGACTTGGATCGATCATCATCCCCACGCATCCCATCAGTGTCGCTGAACCAAAGGAAAGAGATCGAGGAGGCCGCGGAGCTCGCCCTGATTACCGATGTAGTCGACGGGGATACGGCCGTTGGAGAAGCGCCCCGTGGGGCGGTGCGTGTCGAAGTCCCGGCCGTAGGGCTCGCGGTCGGCGCGGGCGAGCGTGCCCAGGTAATTGTTGGTGCCTACGTCGGCCGTGGAGTCGCCGATTATGAAGAGCGCCGGCACCAGCGGCGCGGGCCGCGGGGACGGGAAAGGTGAGGATGGCGAGGCCGCGGCGGAGCATCGGCGGGGACCGGAACCGGAGAGGAACAGGAGTAGGAGGGCGAGCAAGGGCTCCACCGCCATTTCCGCTCGGTGGTGGTGTCGAGTTCGCGCGCTCGGCTTAGTGGTGTGTGCTCTGGCCTCTGGGCCGCTTACCTTGCCGGCCCGGACAGTGGGTTGCTGGTCGAATCTTGTTAGGCCTCCTTTTTTTATCTTAATAGATATAATTAATTAAAGATGATCTAGTTAGGGGTCAGAATTAGATGATGCATGCTAGAAGAGAAGCGTATGCGTACAAGTGGCCAATATCTTACAAATATATTTTAGCTAAAGTTGTATGTAGTGTACGTGTTCAATTGTTCATACATTGTTTTTTTTTTCTACAACCATGTACGTATATATTATTTTTTTTCTTTTACCAGTTTTTCATTAAGAGAAAAGGCCGGAACAAAGATACAAGACTCACAAGTAATCCTAGGATTACCGGCGGAAAACCCCAAAGACAAGAACGAACAAGAAGAAAACACAAGGTGAGAGAACTCCACCACAAAACACCAACCGTGCAATGGTCACCAACATAGGGTGGGTCAAGCCATGGTGGTACAACATCCACCGAAAGAAAAGCTTAGCGTCCATCCACAAGTGACCAGGAAGCCGCTGCGAAGGAGAAGCGACAGTGTCCGCCAGCGACCAGGTAGCCGCTACGAAGAAGGTGATCCATCCACCAACGACCAGGTAGCCGCTGCGAAGAAGGCGATCGCATCCGCCAGCGCCCAGGTAGCCGCTGCGAAGAAGACGATCATATCCGCCAGCGCCCATGTAGCCGATGCGAAGAAGAAAATGTATCCGCCATCCGCCAGCGACCAGGTAGCCGCTTCAAAGAAGACGATCATATTCCCCAGCGCCCAGGTAGCCGCTGCGAAGAAGAAAATGTATCCGTCAGCGACCAGGTAGACACTGCGAAGAAGACGACGACTGCGACGACACCAAAAACTGAAGCACGGGCAGGCACAACATAAGCGAGGAGCAGCTTCGAGACGGGTGGTGGCCAACCGCAAAGCCTCAAAGGAGGGCATGACGTCCAACGAGGCCAACAATGCTTCGAGGGCACAAGGACTTTCGCCCTAGTACGGCCCCAACGACGTGCACGACGAACTGATCCTACGACGACACCTTCAGGAAGGTGAATGATGAATGTTGCACCACCGCCACCGGCCCATAGCAAGAAGTTGAGTAGAGTTTTCACCGAGGATCTTGTTCGCCTATGGTTGCTGGGGTGTATCTTGGCCCCAGCCACCAACCCCCGGAGGCACGGGCGCCCCAAGCCGCCGGCAGCCCCAGCCAAGAAGCCAGCTCGCAGAATTGCCGGATCCGGAGCAGAGCCAGCAGCATGGGGGCCACGACGAGCAACCTAGTCAGCTGCCGGCCCTAGCCAGCCCTCCGAGAGCAAGCCGCACTACTACATAATTCATTTTTCGTGGCGGTTAAAAATGATTAACCATGGCAGTTGGAAAAACCGCCACGGTTAATCAGAAAAAAACAAAAAAAAGAAAAAGCCCAGATCTAGACCTGGTTAGGGTTGGATCTGGGCCGTAGCTGCTGCACGCCGCCGCCGCCCTCATGGCCCTTCGCGGTCGCGTCCGTCAGCACGGCCCTCCGCGACCGCATACGCTGCCCGTCCTCGCGCCGCCCGCCTTGCGCGACTCGCGCTGCCCGCCTCGCGCCTGCGTGGTAGCGCCGCCAGTTCCCGTCGGGCGAGGGACGTCGGCTGCCAGGCCGGAGAGGAGGGGCGCGGTCCACCGCGCCGGTGAGGGGAGGAGGGGCGGCGGATCCGGCGTCCGCAGACTGTCCGTCCGCGCCAGAGACGGGAGGTCGGTCCCGCGACCGCGTCGGAGAGGAGGGAGAGAGGCGCAGAGGGAGGGAGAGGCGCGACGCGTCGGGGCGAGAGGCGCAGAGAGAGAGAGGAGCGGGAGAGAGGGAGATGTCGGCTGGGAAAGGGATGGGTCTGAGAAGGGGCTATCGTTTCTTCTTAATATTTATACTCAAGTTAAAACGGGCTCATGTGGGCTTTCTCATGGGCCAGGCCATATTAACCAAGGTGGGTGAATTTTTAACCGCCACGGTAAATAGAAGGGGCTAGGGTTTCTCAATATTTTGCGAGGCGGTTCACTATAAACGCCACGGTTAATAAAAAAATAACCTCCACGGTTAATCCTAGTCATTAACCGTGGCGGTTTTTAGGTTTAACCCCCACGGTTAAGATTTTCCAAGTGCTATGTAAAATCTTTTCTGTAGTAGTGCCGCCCCGGTCGTCACGGGAAGGTGGCCACACGACTAGGACCGAGCCGCACAGGGTACGACAGATCCAGGCTCGGGATGGGCGGATCCGACCGCCGACCTCAGAGACACCGAAGACCGCCGCTGCACCCATGCCAGCGACGGGCCGCCCACCATAGCGCAGATCCATGTCCCAGGGGACCAGATCCGGAGCTGGACGCGCACCAACGACCGAGGCAGAGGCTCCAGGCCCGGCAAACCGCCAGGGCGAGTCGAACGTGGGTCGTCGGTCTTCAGGTCGCCACCGGCCAGGCGGCTTCGGATCCGGGCTGGGGGACACCGGATCTGTCCCAAGGGGTCCGGATCCGGCCACCCCGTAGGCCAAGAGCTCGCCGTCGCCCATCCTTGTCGCCATGAAGCGGAGCTCCAGAAAGAACGGTAGGAGGGGAGAGAGGGAAGGGTGATGCTGCGAACTGCAGGTGGTCACCTTTTTGAGTGCCGCCGCTGGCCGCCGCCACCATGTGCTGACGAGCGGCGGCGGCGGCGGCCGGGGTGCAGCCACGACGGTGGCCTACTGGCGGGTGGCGGTGAGTCGCCCTGTACAGGACGACGCGTGGGTCCGTTTTTTCCGTTGCAACACCATGTATATATTATTAAGAGGACTTGTTACATAAGTAAACGCTCGATAGCCTATGTTGCGAAAGGCACACTACAGCCTAACGAAGTGAATTCTGCAACAGATAGCATCACGACTAAGCAGATATTACATGGATCGAGTTTTGCGACAGGTCGGGCAAGTGAAGCTCAGGTGCTGGCGGCAGTCGCCACAATACAGCAGCGAGGTGATTGTACCATGTTGAGATCAACGATCATCAACCTCCTCAAAATCAGTCGCAATCGCGATGGTCATCCGACAAACATTATCGAGAACTCTCCGATTACGCTAGGCACCAAGCTCTGAGAATAAGCAAAGTGGCGAAACCTTTTCGATATTGCCGTGCAAGCTATCCGTGACTCTGAAACCACCCATCAACAATCGATGTCCTAGGTCAATAAGGGGTGTTAGCTCTCTGAACCACACCTTCCTGGCAAACACATGGCCGGCCATCAAGTGTTGCATCGTCTCCTGCTCTTGATCATATAGTGCGCATTCGTCAACATCCTGCAATCCATGGCGCCTCCTTCTTGCTGCCATCCAAAGTCGATCGTGCAACAATAACCAAAAGAAGAACTTGCATTTGGGCAGACCCCAAGATTTCCAGTGTTCTCTTGCACCTCTATGTAAAGTCATCTCGTAGAAGAATGCTCTGTATGTGGAGGAGGTCAGATGTTCGTCACGAGATGAACCAGTCGCTTGTGTGGTCATCAAGGATTACCCTTTGTACCTTTTCCCACATAAGGATATAATCACATAGGACCTCGATGGTGGTAATTGCGCCTTGGATGTCTCGAATCCAGCTTCAGTTGTTGATGTCATTCCGTACTGACTTCTGACAGCGTCACTTGCTAATGGTGGCAAACAGGTGCGGGGAGAGTAAACAAATTGGACCATCAGACAACCATGAGTCGGTCCAGAAGTGATCCAACTGTTCGTCACCAACGAGTATCATGATGGATGACTCACAAGCCAAGCTCTGGCCGGACACGCCGCAACCACTCCTAGCGCAGACGAAGGACGAAACTGGTGATCTGCATGTCTGGGACGCCTAACCCACCATATCACCACCATAGCACGTGGGTATGTTCATAAATTGTCACACATTGCCAAGCTATAATAAGGAACCAAGGAGCCAAACAATAAGTTTTCATGAAGATGTGATAGGGAAGATTAAGATGAGCCGAAGCAATAAGATTTTCATGAAGATACATTGTCACATTTGTAGTGCATGTATCTTCATGAAGATTGTTTGGCTGAACCAAAGGATCGAGAGGAGGAAACCAATAAGTTTTTCATGAAGATGCGATGATCCTTAAAAACCTACAAAGATATAATGAAGAACTTAATCTGAAAATTAAATATTTTTCTATTGCAATGGTGGTATTAACCATCCAAAACTTGCTCAAAAGAAATAGATTCCGGTCTCTGCTCCTTTCATGTAAAGCCTTTTTAAGTGGTACAAAAAACACTTAATTATAAGTTTTTATAACTAAATCAGAGTTAAGACCTAGCTAATGGAAGGAGAAAACAATAATATATATATATATATATATATTAGAATTACACAGGACAACGATAACACCCACAACACGCACGCACACTATTCCTATGAACACACATACGTAAATCCTACCCATATAAGCACCTTCGTATGACTGAGCCCAGTCGACAAATCTCGAGATTCACAAAGTTAATATAGACGTCTCGCTGTCGACGGAAACATCGACTACCATTGAAAGCAGTTTTGAAACAATTATGTTGCTTATGCAACATTCTTATATATTCAATTATCTCCTTGATATTGTATCCAACTATCCTTGCTCATTGTTACTTCCTCGAACTAACTTGGTATTGGCAATTTCACATTGTTAAAGATGAAATTAACTAAGTACCTATTTACACCAAAATTTGCACAAAGGATGTTTGGTGTAGAAGCTTGATGGGATCGGCTGGATCTATATGAGGTCAACAGGGGCATTCAAAGTTGGTAAGGGAGTAGACCCAATAAGAAAAATAAAATCGGCTATTCCCTTCAAAATTGGCTATTGGCCGTGGATCGGATATGTTTAAGGATTTGGTAGGATCTGCGGTTCAATTCCAATTTTAAGAGGCTCCACGCTTAAAGACGACACGAGACGTGTGTTGGACTCTACAAGAAATGGACTCTACAAGAAAGGAAAGAGTATGGTTCAAATTATCTATAGTTATATGAAGTATAGTTTCTTTTTTCATATCTGGTAATAAGTCTTTTTATTTGACTCGGACTTAGTTTGAGCCCAGGGTATAAATATGAACCCCCAACTATTGTAAAGGATATCCAATCAATCAATATAAACCAACTTCATGCCAACCCCTAAGAGTAGGAGTATTGTAGATCTAGGCGAGTTTCTTCATCAAGTTAGGCTGTAACGACCTTGATCGATCTCTAGCTTGTTGTAAGTACCATCATGACTCGTGTTATCATTTTGTAAGGCTGTACCGGATTTGACCGATCTCTTATGATTTATGATATGAGTTAGCCAGTGTTGATCTTATGATAGATGACTATGTTATCTAACATAATATCAATAGTTATCGAATCTAATCTATCTAATTTGAACTAAGCTTGCTTTGCTTGTGTCGGATCGGTTTAGTTATCATTATTGTTATAATTAATGTTTCATTAATCACAACAATATTTTTGACTAAGATTGAGGTAAATCGGTTCTAAAATACAGATCTCAAATGTTTATCGATGCCCCTTTGGTCTTTGGTATTTGTTTGCATTATGATTGAACATGATAACTCAATCGCTCTTTCCTCAATATTATGTCTTATGTGTTACGCATTTGAATGTATGTTTAAGTATCGTGTTCAGAGTTTGTAAGTCTGTTCTAGAAGTTTCTATCATGGTTGTAACGGCCCGACCGATCCCCACTGTTAGATTCCTATGGATTCAAACATCGTCGATTAGCATGCTTTATTCACGATAGTAAAATGTATACTTTGTTTGTTGAACATGTTGATATCGGCTATTTTTGGCCGGCCATCTATGATTCAATAAATGCGATGCGTGTTCTTTGAAACTCCAAACTAGTTTATGTATGTTGCCTTAATACTTGATTGATCATGCAAATAAGATATGATAATCTCTTCTTAAAGCTTTATTACGGCTACAACGACTCAGATCGATCCCCACGATTAAAGTTGTTCAGATTTAGAAGTTGTTGGTTGATAGATATTAATTATATGAACATGAATGTTTGAAAGTCTGAAGAATCATGGCCCTATTGGTTTCGGTGATTAACGGCAATTAGCGATTATTATGGCTAATGTGTGTTTTGCAGAGGCTATGCGTAGCTTAGCCTTAGTGATCCACATGAATGGACATCAATGGTTATCACTTAGCCCCAAGATGGATATCATTTCAGATTTCAAAGAGACATCATGAAGACCCAAGAATGATAGACTAAGTGCCATAAGGTGATGAAGGACACTTAGAAATAGATAGGGCTTCTATTTGATCTTTGACTGTACTATTAAGAGAGGTTGAGACTAGTAGCTTGACTTAGGAGAGCTTCATGACTTAGGTGTGGTGCACACTTGACAACCTGAGCTCTAAGCAAGCCTATGGTGACCGTAAGATGACCTAGAACAACTTCCATATTCATCGCGACGAAAAACGAAGTTGAGAGGAGTGATCTCTAGGCGTCGGACGCTGAGGTCCAGGGCGCCGGACGCTGTCCAGTGCGCTAGACGAGCGTCGGACGCTGACGTAAGCACGTCCTAGCATCCGACGTTCAACTCAGAGAGCTCCAGAGAAGCCCATTTGGCGACGGACGCGTCTGTCGCATGGGCATCGGACGCTAGTGAGCGTACGAGAATATTTTTCCAGAAACCCGAGAGCAGCTAGTTTGCGCCGGACGCTAAGGCGCAGCGTCCGTCGCAAAGCGCCGGAGCGTCCGACGCCTGCTGACGTGAACAGGAACTAGCCGTTGGGGCTAGCGACGGAGCGTCCGTCGCCTGGCGACGGAGCGTCTGTCGCCAACTTAAAGTGCCAGCCCGAGGCAGCTTTCAGAGGGGCTATTTATAGCTCCTCTCCTTCTCTCCCACCTGGCCTTTGCTCATTTCAGTTGGTGAAGTTCTTGAGAAGGTTGGGAAGAGAGCAAGAGCCCTAGAGAGAGAGAGAGAGAGTGATTCGCGAGTCCATCCATCCTCTCCTCTAGTTCATCCAAGAGTTCAAGTGTGCATCCTCTAGTTGTGAAGCTTGAGTGAGTTAAGCGAAGATCGAGGCCTGTTACTCTTGGTGATCAACATCACCTAGACGACCTGGTGGTGCTTGGAGGAAGGTGATCGCCGGGAGATTGGCGGCGGCCCTTCTTCATCGACTTGTGATCGGTTGTGGGCGATTCATCGAGCCGGAGTGGCAAAGAATCAGCCCGTTGAGAGCACTCATCCCTTGCGCGGGATTGAAGGGGAGCTATACCTTGCGAGGTGCTCCAATGAGGACTAGGGGGGAGTGTCGACTCCTCGATACCTCGGCAAAATATCGCCGTGTCAAGCATCTCTATCCCTAGCTCTTTCATACCGCATTACATTCCGTACTTGTTCTAAATTCCTACTAGAATTGCTTAGGGTGTTCTATCTTTCATTGACTTGCTACTGCTTTCTAGTTAGGACACACTATCGGTAGGCACTAGGGGGTAATTGACATTGCTAGGATTTCATATTGCTTTAGAAATTTTAAATAAGCCCAATTCACCCCCCCCTCTTGGGCATCTTGATCCTTTCAATTGGTATCAGAGCAAGGTTTTCTCTAAATTAGGCTTTACCGCCTAGAGCAAGATGTCCCATGGGGATGGACCGCCACCCATGTTTGATGGGGATGACTTTCCTTATTGGAAAGTGCGGATGGAGGCCTACCTTGAGGCCATGGATATCGGTGTGCACAAAGCCTCTACCATAGGTGGCACCGTGTTCGTCGATGATCCCTTCTTTGAGAAGAACAATGCCAAGGCAAAGAACATTCTTTTCCATGGAATTGGCAAGGATGTGTTCAACTGTGTGTGGAATTGCAAAAACGCATACGATGTTTGGACAAACATTTATGCGCTACACGAAGGGACCAATTGTGAGCGCGAGGAACGCTACCACTTGGTCATGGAAAAGCTCAATTCCTTTACTATGCTTAGCAATGAAAATGCAAATGAGATGTACTCACATCTTAACATTCTTGTAGAAGAATTGAATGAGCTTGGCCTCAATCAAATGGCACCGGCCGATGTGGTGTGCAAGATCCTTTGTGTCTTGCCAATTGACAAGTATAGCCACATTTTCACGGTTATTCACCAAGGAGATCTCTCCACCGCTACACCAACACATGTCTTGGGCAAGATCAATGCTCATGAGATGTACATGAAGATTGGTGATGGTGGCTCTTCATCCTCCTCCAAGAAGAAAGAAAAAGAGAAGGAGGATAAGAAGGACTTGGCTCTCAAGGCATCCTCTTCGAAGAAGTGCAAGATGCAATTTGTGTATGAGAGTGCAAGTGATGAAGAGGATGATGACAACCTTGCCCTCATGGTGAAGAAGACCATAAAGATGTTGAATAGGCTAAACAAGAATGGAGTCAAATTTGACTCAAAGAAGAAGAAATTCTTCATAAGCTCTTCAAGGAAGCCTCTCTCCAAGATGGATTGCTACAATTGTGGCAAGCTTGGACACTTGGCTCATACTTGCCCCGAAGAGAAGAAAGACAAGTACAAGAGCAAGAAATTCAACAACAAGTTCAAGTACAACAAGGGCAACAAAGATGAGTCAAGTGATGAGGAGAAGAAGGATGATAAGCCATTCAAAAAGAAGAAGAACTTCAACTTCCACAAGAAGAAGAAGGATGGCAAAGCCTACATTATTGGTGATTGGCTCACCAACATTGAAGACACAAGTGACTCATCCATTGATGAGAGTGAAGATGAGAATGTGGCCGCTTTGGTGATTGGGTCTTCTACTCCACCGCCACCTCCTCCATCATCTCCGGGCTCATCCTCTACACACCTATGCCTTATGACTAAAGGTGATAAGAAGGTACAAAAGGTAGAAGATGATGATGAGGCTAGCTCTAGTGATGATAGTGATGATGAGTTTGAGGCACCTTCCTATGATGAGCTAATTGAAATTTGCAACAAATACACCAAGCTCATTAGGAAGTATAAAACTAAAAGTGAAACACTAGAGAAAGCCAATAATAACTTGCATGCAAAACTTGATGACTTGTCTAGTGCTAATGATGATTTGAATCTTGAGAACAAATCTCGCTCATCTAGCACTAGGGATCTCAAAGCCTCACTCAAGCAAGCTAATGAGAAACATGATAAGCTTGAGAGGTCAAGACAAGAGCTCCTTACAAGATACAACTTGCTAAAAGATGACTACAACCAAGTTAGGAATGAACATGGCACACTTGTGGTAGCTAATGAATTGCTTACAAATGATATTGCTACACATGTTGCTATTAACCCGGTTGTTAAGTGTCATATAGCTACTTCTTGTGAGGACTTGCTTGATGAAGTTGCTAGTGAGCAAAATGCAAAGTGCAAGGGCAAGAAGGTAGTTGAGGCCGAAAAGTATGATGACTATGTGAAGATGAGGCAAGAGAACTCCAAGCTCAAGGAAGAGCTAATCAACCTCAAGGCAAACAAGCCCTTCACTATCAAGTCGGCCAAGCAAGATGACAATGATGCAATGACCTTGATTAACTCCCTCAAAGAAGAAAATGCAAAGCTCAAAGTTGAAAAGATCAAGCTTGCAAGTGGAATGGAGAAGTTCACCAAGGGCTACAACCTCTAAAGTGAGCTCTTGATGAACACTATCATGAAGACCGACAAGACCGGTATTGGGTTCAAGGAGAACCAAATCATGAAGGCCAAGGTCAAGATAGAAGCAAAGGACTATTACAAGAACAAGGCCATGAGCAACAACTATGACAAGCCAAAGCCCAAGCCCAAGAAGTGCTTTGGATGTGGACAAGTTGGTCACTTTGAGTTTCAATGCAAGACACCACCTCCCAAGACCTTGCCCAAGCACACAAGGCCTTGCTCATGATGCACACTTCATCATTAACAAGGACTCCAAGGGTAGACCCCTAGTTGTGTTTCTCGGTCCCAAGATGAAGAACAAGCACAAAGTGCTATGGGTTGCCAAGGAGTTGGTGGACAAGGCTATGGGACCTCGCCAAGTGTGGGTTCCCAAACAACAAGCTTAACTTCAAGTTGCTTGTGTGTAGGTGAACTACAAGACCGGTGGAAGTCATTGGGTGATTGATAGTGGTTGCACTCAACATATGACCGGTGACTCCCGGATGTTCACCACACTTGAGGAAGATTGTGAAGGGCAAGACAAGATTACATTTGGGGACAATTCAAAAGGCAAAGTACAAGTACTTGGCAAAGTGGCAATCTCCAATGATCAATCAATATCCAATGTCTTGCTAGTGCAATCTTTGAGCTTCAACTTGCTTTCGGTTGGTCAACTTTGTGATCTCGGATTCCAATGTCTCTTCACTCCCAATGAGGTAGTTGTGACCAAGATTGAAGATTCAACATTGATATTCAAGGGTTTTCGGCACAACAATCTCTATCTAGTGGACTTCACCTCAAATGAAGCTAGTTCGCAAACATGTCTATTCTCCAAGAGTTCTTTGGGTTCGCTATGGCATAGAAGGTTAGTGTTGACACAAAAAGTGACGTACTATGTCTCACACACAGCAAGCCGGAAAGCGTAGCTTCAATTGGGTGCCTGGGTGCTTTGAGAACCGAAAACGTGCCAGTCAGTTTGACCTGAAACTAACAAGGGATGAAAGTCATTACATATAAACTGGAACATGCCGGATAATACCAGACAGTTCCATATGTACGGCCCTGAAGCCACTTACAATGACATACAACTATGAAAGCTATCTGCCAACAGGTTTTATGGAATATTCGGCTAAAACAGACAAAAAACACGTAAACCACTGATTGTCGAACGCGCATGCGTGGGAAAAGGATGTACAAACGAGTCATAATTGAATATAGATTAAAGCATAACCAAGCTCGGCAATCAACCGACTTGGGGTCCATGATGAAGGAAACACGTAAGTAAACATGATTAAACTAATTTAAAGCCTGCATCTACCGCACGATACCTAGCGTCATCAAAGCTTAAACATGGATAGCATGCATGAACCCGCAACACATAACAATCTAGATTCAAACTAATTCCATTATTATAGATATAAGATCTATTTATAGAAACAACGTGAAAGAAATAACTTATTATAATATGGATAGATCTATATCAATTAACGAGAGTCGAACCGTGTTAATATAGATTGGGCAAAAGAGTGTTTGCAAATATGTAAAGATTATCTAAAACATGCAACACGATAACTTAATGAATCCATTAGATCTTGTCAAATCTACGAGATTCGATAACTGCCTTGCTTATGCTAAGCATATCGAGCAAACACCCGCCGCACGGTATTTACTTGTAAACAAAACATAAGTAAAGACTTCTTGATTATTAAGCAAAGATCCGCCGCACGATCATTGAGAAACAAACAAGACTACTTGCATCAATATCTAAATCCACCGCATGATACTAGACATGATAACAAGGTTGTCAAGACTTACGGAGGTCGACGGATCGATGATTCCTCTCGAAGAACTCGACGACACAACAAAGGACTCGAAGTTGGCACGGGGCCGGTTGTATTGATTTGGTTGTGAACACCTTTTACAATAGCTAAGGGCTTATATTTATACCCTGGCTATAACATGAGTCCTAAGAGGACACAATTACAAAATATTAAAGGAAGAAATACAATATTTTGACTTTGGTTTCCTTCAGAGTCCTTATTGCCTTAATTATTGCAACCACCATTACCAATTCGGCTCACTTGCCGTCTTTGTCGCTCCGATGGAAACCACCTTTCTTCTGAATAACCGATTGCGCGATCGATTGCCGATTCTCGGGAATTAACCGACCGCATGGACTTTGCCGAACGCTTTGAGCATCTATCTCCACCGACTCACTGTGCACTGGCCCACTTTGTCATTGTGCAAAAATCTGGTGTTAACACATGCCCCCTCAATTTCGGGATAAAAAACCGTTTATTCTGAAATTGACCGCAAGCTTCTTTCTCCCCTTAGGTTTATATTGTTCAACACCGCAGCCGCCACCCAAAAAATTCATACTTTGGCACTCTCAAATCTGCATCGAACCCTCAATGGCGACCCAGGATGAGATTCCAGAGGTAAAACTCCGACTCATTTTTCACATAATCGGCAATCCCTAATCGGTTTTCCTGCTTTTCTTCTAACTCATCCGCTTTCTTGATTCCATTGTTCTTGAAGGAATACAAGAATGGAATTTTGATTCCATATGCCGCAAATCCCGATTCCTATCTCCTCGGTCCCATGGGAAATCCGGACCCAACTGCGATTATTGAAAAGGAAACTTTGAGGATTCCTTTCAAATCCGGAGTCACTCCGCCAAACCAATGGCCAAACACCTTCAAGACTTGGCCGCTTCCTCCAATAGCCGGATGGCGAAATTGGTACCGCAGGATGTCGGACAAGAACAACAGCAACTGGGACAGCCAAGACATCAACCACTGCCTAGAATTATCTTTATCAGAAATGCCCAGAAACGAACCCCTCCTGATAGCAGCCTCTCATTTTTGGTCCAATGTCATCAATGCTTTTGTCATCGGCCACGGTATGATGACCCCGACTTTGGCCGATGTATTCATGATGACGGGCTTAAATGTGTCTGAATTAGTACGCCCATACCAGTACAAGGGAAAAAGCAATCAGAGGGCTGTCAAATCTGGAAGCGGATGGGTTGGTTATATCCAAACTTATATGGAAGCAACTAGCGATGTTCCTGAAAAAGAGAGCAGAGCTTTCATGAATATGTGGCTTTCCAGGTTTATTTTCTGTGGAAAATCAAATGAGCCGACCCTGAACCATATGATAATGGCTGAAGATTTGGCTGCAGGCAAACTAATCCCCCTCGGCAGATATCTCTTAGGAGCTGTTTACCACATGATGCATCAGATCACCGTTCAGATGTTTCATGGCAAATAGATTTCCTGTGTGAGTGGCCCTTGCTGGTTCATTCAGATGTGGCTGCAACTTTACATGCATCATATAGTGTCTGTACCTCTTCATAATTTAAGCTTTCCTTCGGTTAACTATGCCGAAGGTGATACAGCAAAGACCAAGGGCTGCCAAACCCATGGAGAAGCAGCATCTGTCATCAGTGTTACCATGGACATTGGCCATCTTCTTAAGTTATTTTTCAAGGGCTTCAACAATGTGCTTTGGCTCTCTTATAGAGAAAATGACAGCTTAACTCTTCCTTACAAATTCAGCTATGAGTCTGGCTGCTCTGACAAGGTGTCTACAAAGATCTTCAACTCCTTCATTAAGTCTGCATTCTTGAAGGACCGAGAACGGCGACCAGAGGGGGGGGGGGTGAATGGGAGCCTCAAATTTCTCTCGAAATATTCGGGCCACTCTTCCCAAAAGCCAAACCGGCAGTGGAGAAAAAACTCACTGGAAACCCCGAAAACCAAGTTCTTAACCCCTACTGAAAAGAGGCAAGAGACTAGGCAAAACAGGTGAACACAAAGACTGTCGGACCACTTGGTCAAGACCACCAGACCGTAGCACAAGGTCCGGAGCCTTGGTCCGACGCTTCTTCAGCACACCGTCGGACTAGTCCGACGCCCACGCTTGAAGGTCCGACGCTCACACAGAAACCATGCAGGGAGTGCCGATGCTCTGGACAACTGGTCCGACGCTCACCGTCGGACTATTGGAAGTAGTCCGGTGCTCACTCCAGCCTCTTCGCAAAACAACACAGCAAGCACCCTAGCTCCAGACTTTGGTCCGACGCTCACTGTCGGACTAACGCACCTGGTCCGACGCCCTTTTCTGCTTGACACGTTAGCTGGTCAAGACCACCGGACCACTTGCAATGGTCCGGAGCTCGGGGAAAGTCGTCCGGTGGGTAGTCCGGAGCTCACGAACAGAAAAGCTGAAGCCCGCGATAAATGATTCCACTCCGCCAAATCTTCCCAAAACTCAACCAAATGATCACCAACTGCAACCAACCTTTGTAGGCATGATCCTAGTGCAGTTGGGGAGCTATCCCGAAAAAATCATCGCTCAATTTGGAGAGGATAAACGGGAACACTTGGATTTGGGGGAGAAGAGAGCAAAACGAAGAATGCCACAAAGAAATCACCCAATCTACGCACTCGTGAGATTTGAGGAGAATTCCTTCGGTGCAAAGAAGCTCCTCACGATTACGAACAACTTGGTTCAAGTGGATTTTGCAAAGCTACTCTCAACAAAGAGAAATCATCTCGGGAAAAAGAGAGAGCAAAAGCAAAACACGAAGAAAACAATCAAAACGGGGACACAATCATGAAATCGAAGCCACCATGGCTTATGGAGGTCACGGCCTCCGATTCCTCGCAGCAAAACGGAGTTCTTACAAAGGTTGGTGAAAACAACCTTGGGATCTCAAGAACTAGAGAGGGAGAGAGAGGGGGGCAAGTGATTAGGGTTCAAGAGATGGGATGAGGGATACCCCTTCACCCCCTACTTATCGGGCTTTGGCTATTTCCCAAAGACCCCCCTATATACAAAGAGTGAACTACCTAGCCTAAGCATTGCAGTCCAAGCTCCGGAAAATATCTCTCGCATTTTGAATGGACGGCCCCGCTTCCTGCCGGGAGTTGCCGTCGCCTCGACGCAACCTCCAGGATTCTGCCATGTGCAATCCCCGCTTCCTCGGAAGCTCCGCCTAGGTTTTGAGGCCCAAACCCAGGAAACCCGCCACTGGTAGCTTTGGGCTCAACTACCGAACCCCGAGTTTTGCGGCCCAAACTCGGAAACCGACGCGGATGGTTTTGAGGCCCAAACCACCAAACCACTCGACGCGAGCCACCTTGTCTTCACCCGGTCGGACTCCAAGTCCCCTGAGCCTCCGCTCGACTCGCGCATCCACCGTCTTGATTTGGTCAACTCGGTCTACCTCCATGTCTTCTCGCACTCGCCGGTGCCAAGTACTAGCCACCACACGTCCGCCGGCGCCCATGGTCCCTCAGTCCGAGCCCCGCTTCCGCCCTTCACCGCTCTCAGTCCATCGACACGACAAGCCTCTACTCGACCTTCTCAATGCCATAGACAACTGTCACTAGGCATAGCACCTGCACACCACAAGCCGATAGAGAAGCACATGTTTCTGCTTTCACAGAGGTTAGGGTAAGGCACTCAAACTGAAGCACTCACGTGTTGGTCAATCACTCATCATCAAAGCTGAACAATCATGGGTACTTATCCACCATGTGTTCGCAATCTCCCCCTTGATGAGTGCATTGTCAACACAAGTTTATTTCAGATTTGAGCCACAAGGTAAAGCTCTTCAAATGACCAAAAAGCTACCAAAGCCAAAACGGGGTCACTTGAGAGAAGCAAAACGATACCAATAGAGATGACTTCAAAACACGATACCAATTAAAAGCATCCTTAAACAGCTCTTGACAAAGCCACATGTTGATGCCATTCAAAAGCACATGGGCAAAATAAAGATAGCCCTCAAGAAGAGGCAGAAAACGGGCTCAACAACGCTAGCAAGTCCAAGATACCAATCACAAACTCTCAAAGCTCAGAAAACCAATTTAAGCACTAAGGGAGCTCAAAATATACCAATTGAAACCACTTACGTCCCTTAATGCTCAAGAAGAGGCAACAAAGGGAGCTAGACCCTCCAGAAGAGGCAAAGGCTCAACACATCTAGCCAAAGCTCCCCCTGGGCAAAAGCACACTCAAGATACCAAATGAGCTCCTTAGGGCAAAAGAAGCACACAAAACTCCCCCTTGACCAAAGAAGCTCTAAACTAATGAGACCAAAGAGATGCACTCTCCCCCTTGGAAGTAGATGGCTGAAAATGGAATGAAATGCACATCTCCCCCCCTTGTTCACACATGTAGCTCATCAAACATCAACAACTCAAGATTCGGCTACACAGGCCATGAAATGCAAAATGAGTGTAAAAGCTTCATACTGAGAGCTAAGACAATGAATAGATGCTCTAAGTGATGTGATCCTATGAGAATAGGAAAAGCTCTACGTGCCCAACAAAGACTCAAGTTGAGCTTAAGATCACTTTAGAAGCTATTTTAGAGAGCATATCATGTGAGAGCAAGGAATGGGTATCACCTCCTAGAGACAACTAGACATGGCAAACAAGATAGGATCTATCTCAAAGCAATCTCATGTATAGAAAGTAAACCTATCCCTTAGCAAAGTTCATACAACAAGCCAATGACCCAACTGAATGAATTTTCCAAATTTTAGAGTTTTGCAGCCAATTTCAGTTTTAGGCACATTACAAGTTGTATGCGAGTGATTGTAAGCACAGTGATGCCACTGCTTACCAACCGGGCGAAGTCAAAGGACTTGACACACCGGTTTGGGTCATACACAACACCGCTCAAGTATTGACCCATATGGGAAGCAGTCTCGAACACACGGTGAAGTGCTGACAATGCAGACCCAACTCGATCTTTCCAATTCACAAAACAGAGAGCAATTTCATTTTAGATATTAATCATGGTGCTCAAAGGTAGTGAATGAAACAAAGAAGAGCCATAGTTCCAAGCTATATACAAGGCAGCCTAGGAGGATCTTCAAAAGCCTACACATGCTAGTGCCATTTCAGAGGTGACATGGGGAATTTAAATTCAGTTTTAAAGCTTTTCTAACTTAGCTCTATTGCATATCATATAGATAAAAAATAGTCTAAGTTAGGCAATACTATAGACACATAAAGCACCTCAAACAGAGCATAGATTCATTATATTGGCTATAGATATGAAGCTTAAAATGAACTATGTCACAAATGCAAATGAGATGCAAAATGCAATGACACCAATTAACACAAACAAGACACGAAGAGAGAAGAAGGACAAAGAAAAGACAAAAAGAACTAGAAAGAACTATGATACACGAAACTTTCCTCCTTTAAAAAGGAAAGCAAACACCCAACTCGCCCCGAAGGCGAGAATACACAGCTTGATCCAAAGGCTTAGTGAGAATATCCACAAGCTGGTTTTGGGTCTCGACATGCCGGAGGTCAATGTCGCCCTTCTCGTAATGATCACGCAAAAAGTGAAAGCGGACCTTAATGTGCTTGGTCTTTGAATGAAGCACGGGATTTTTAGCCACACTAATTGCACTCATGCTATCACAAAGTAGAGGCACCTTAGTAAGCTCAAGACCGAAATCTCTCAAAGTGTCTATCATCCAAATCAACTGAGAGCAACAACTAGCCGCGGCAACGTACTCAGCCTCGCACGTCGACTGTGCCATGCTAGATTGCTTGCGAGAAGACCAAGAAACCAAAGAAGACCCGAGAAATTGGCAAGTTCCAGAAGTGGACTTCCGATCAAGATGGCATCCGACAAAATCAGCGTCAGAGTAACCACAAAGCACAAGAGAGGAAGAGGTGGAAAACCAGAGACCAAATTCTGGAGTGAATCGCAGGTACCTCATGACGCGTTTCACCGCTTGCTTGTGCGAAGTCCGTGGGGACGCCTGAAAACGTGCACACATGCAAACAACGAACTGAATGTCCGGTCGGGTCACTGTCAGGTACAGAAGCGACCCGATCATGCTTCGGTACTCGGTCTGGTCCACCGCCTCTCCTTCCTTGTCCGCATCCAAGGCAGTAGTGGTTGACATAGGCGTCGAGAGGGGTTTTGCCTCGCCCATGTCAAACTTCTTCAAGATATCCTTTGTGTACTTGCCTTGGTGCACAAACGTCCCTTCCCTGGTTTGCTTGATTTGCAACCTGAGAAAGAAAGTCAACTCTGCCATCATGCTCATCTCAAATTCCCTGCTCATAAGATCTGCAAACTTGGCAACAAGAGAATGAGAAGAACCACCAAAGATGATATCATCCACGTATATTTGGACAAGGAGAGTGTCTTTGCCTTGCTTGAGGAGAAACCGTTTTATCTACCGATCCCATTTTAAAGCCCTTAGCAAGAAAAAAGGTTTTTAGCCTATCATACCATGCTCTAGGTGCTTGTTTCAAAGCATACAAAGCTTTGTGAAGTTTAAAAACATGGTTTGGAAACTTGGGATTTTCGAAACCGGGAGGTTGTTTAACATAAACTTCCTCCTCTAGGTAGCCGTTTAAGAAAGCACTTTTAACGTCGATTTGAAAAAGTTTTAAACCCTTAGAAGTCGCAAAAGCTAGAAGGATTCTATTGGCTTCTAAACGAGCTACGGGAGCAAAGGTTTCCTCATAGTCTATTCCCTCCTTTTGACAAAAGCCTTGAGCTACCAACCTAGCCTTGTTGCGCACTACATCCGCATCCTCACTTTGTTTGTTTTTGAAAACCCATTTGGTACCTATGGGGTGGCAACTAGGTGGTGGAGGAACTAAGACCCAAATGCGGTTTCGCTCAAAGTTTTCTAACTCCTCATGCATGGCATTAACCCAATCCGGATCCATCAAGGCGTTGAAAGGTCTTGTAATGGCTAGAGGGGGGGGTGAATAGCCTAATTAAATTTTCTACAACAACACTTAACAAACTTGTTAGAATAAAACACGGCGATAAGCAAGTTTGCTCTAGCTCTAAGGTTATGCAAGCCACCTACCAAGCCTAGTAGCTAGCAAGATATATCCTATGTCACACACAAGAGCTAAACAACTAGAGATGCTAAGCTAAGCTACACAAGCTAAGCTAGAGGCTCTACTTTGCAAGAATGTAATGCAAAGCTAGAGATAGAAAGGTTATACCGATGTGAAGAGATGAACCAATAGATAACCAATCAATCACAAGATGAAATCTCGGTAAAGAGTCAATGAGACACAATATTTTTTACCGAGGTTCACTTGTTTGCCAACAAGCTAGTCCTCGTTGTAGCGAACACCCACTTGGAGGTTCATGCGCTAATTGGCAATCAAAGCCAAACCCATTCAAGGGTGCCGCACAACCAACACAAGATGGGGATCCACAAGCTACGCGGATTCCACTAGAGATACCTTTCGCGAACTCCCGCGGGGTAGGTTCAAGAACCCCTCACAATCCACCGATCGGAGCCGGAGACAATCACCTTCCTCTCCTCAACGATCCTCGTCGCACCAAGCCGTCTAGGAGGTGACAACCTCTAAGAATAACAAGAGCTCCGCGATGACGACGATCACCAAGTGCCACTAGTATGCAATCAACAAAGCAATGCACTTGGATTCACTCTATCTCTCTAGAATATGTCAAATATGTTTAGAGGATGAGTGGTGGAGCTTCTCACAAGCAAGCACAAGTGTGTGAGTGAATAGAATGTGCAAGAAGTGCCCCAAAGGGACGGCCATATCACCTTATATAGCCCACACTCATAACTAGCCGTTTTGCCTCAAAATAGAGCCACTGCGCGACCTCCGGACGCTCTTTTCATAGGGGGTCCGGATTAACATAAGTGTCTGGACCCACCTACAGAAGTGAGCCAACAGCTCTGCTTGAGCCTCCGGTCGCAGGGTCCGGACGCACCTGAGGTGTAGTCCGGACCAACGCAACTGCGTCCGGTCCAACCTCCTTTCGAACAACTTCTTCCTGCGCGCACGGCAATGCGCCACGTGCCTCCAGACGCTCGCAACAGTGCGGGTCCGGACTCTACTGTTCATCGGGTCTGGAAATATTTTCCCAAGCACCCTAGAATACCTGAGAGCAGCCTCTGCCTTTTCTTCCACTCCGAACGCATGTCCGAGTCACGATTCGGACCATCACCTTGCGTTCGGACCTCTCTCCTAGAGAGTTATAGAGAGTGCCAGACACCGGACGCGCGTCCGGATGCCTGCGTCCGGACCACAAACTGCGTCTGGACTGCTCCTCTAGCCAGCCAGCAAGGGTTTGCCTCCGGACCCATCTCCGATGGTCTGGATCGGCCACATACCCTGCGTCCGGACCTCTGTCCGAAGCTCCTTTTTGGCTGCCAAACACTTCTCCAACTTCTCCAAGCTTCGAAGAGCCAACACTTGTGCACGTGTGTTAGCTTTTAGTTCACAATTATCTTTGATTAAGTTGGTGTTTCACTTGGTTCAATTGATTTTAATGCAATGCATATGAACCTAGTGGCACATGATAACCGTAATCAAACTTAAGAGCTCCCTCCTTGATAGTACGACTATCTATCCTAAATGTGATCACATCCTCTATGATGTCTTGATCACCAAACCGAAAATGATCCTAGCTTTCACCTTTGCCTTCAACCATTTTCCTTTCCACCACCATTCTAGAGCTTGTGCCATACACACTTGATCCACCTTGCTCCATCACATGGTATGTACCAACCTATCTCATAATTCACACTTTAGAGATCAAGGTTAGTACTTAGGTGGGTTTCATCAATTACTCAAAACCAAAACACATGGGGACTCTCAATCTCTCCCTTTTTGGTAATTGATGACAACCCTTCCATAAAAGATATGAAATATAATCATTTTGAACTTGAGTTTCTTGTCCAAGCATTTTAATCAAAGATTCAAGATTTGGACAAGTTACACAAATTCGGTTTTGGTAGTTATTAGCTCCCTACATATGTGCTTCATGAGTTTGGTTCAAGTTTTGCACATATGTATAGATAGGCATTGTGGGAGAGGGAATAGCTACCAAATGATGCTAAGGTGTAAGAGTAGACCTTTGAAGCGTGCTACCATCGGAGTGCGGAATATAGAATCACCCTTAGCTCCATGATTAGCTAGACACCACTTGAAACCAAAATTACTTGAAAGTTGATGGGTTAGAGCTAATCAACCTATGCATGATAGTTGATCAATCATCATTCACTTAGATTCACTAGCAAACACCACACAAGCATGAATAATGAATGTAAGTACTTGTGCAACAATACATATGAGGATGCAAGCATTCAAATGCAACAAGATGGTCATGAGCTTGCTCCCCCTATTTGTGTGTTCTCATTTCCAAAAGATTTTTCATTTTCTCCATTTCTTATTTCTCCTCATATCATATATCTTTTGATTTTCCCCTTTTGGTCAATTTTATATCTTTTCACATAATTTCTCCCCCTTTGTCATCCAATTGACACAAAAAGGTGGGACCAATTATAGATATTCAAGTTTTAGCTCCCCCTAAGTGTGAGATAGGGTGAAAGATTGTTTTCCACTTAGATTTGATCTAAACTACTTGCCCAAGATGTTTAATTCGGTTTAAACCATAGACAAGCTTGTTCACACATGCTAAGATGGTTATCTTTCCCATGTTGAATTAGACACTTTGAGTTCATAGACATAGATCAAACACTAGGATTGCAAGTACATCAACATGTCATATGCTACCACTAGATCATATAACTCATAGAAGCTATAGTGGCATCATATAAGCATCAAAGACATTTTAGTTTTCATGAATGAGCCTAAAAGCATGAGTGATGACTATATGCTCTATACAAGTCCTAACAAGGTATGCATGACTGCTCTCATATCAACTTTTACCTTGCATTGTTGGAGTAGAGGCATGTCATATAAGTGGGGGTGCATCAACTCATGTTGGAGAAATCAAGTATGTTCAACTCATTCCTTAGCTTGCAAAACCTCTTTTCATCTAGTGGCTTAGTAAAGATATCGGCCAATTGATCTTCGATTCCAACACTAGTGATAGAAATGTCCCCTTTCAATTGATGATCTCTAATGAAATGATGACGGACATCAATATGCTTTGTTCTTGAGTGTTGAACCGGATTGTTGGTGAGCTTGATTGCGCTTTCATTGTCACATAGCAAAGGAACTTGCTTGAATTTGACTCCAAAGTCATTCAAAGTAGCTCTCATCCATAGGATTTGTGCACAACAACTCCCCGCACTAATATATTCGGCTTCGGCGGTAGAGAGTGCCACACTATTTTGCTTCTTTGATGACCATGAGACTAGTGATCTTCCAAGCAATTGACAAGTGCCCAATGTGCTTTTCCTTTCTATCTTGCAACCCGCATAGTCCGAGTCGGAGTATCCAAGTAACTCAAAGTTTGATCCTTTAGGATACCACAACCCAACATTAGGTGTATGCTTCAAATATCTCAATATCCTCTTTGTGGCTTTCAAATGACTCTCTCTTGGAGAAGCTTGAAACCTTGCACATATGCATACACTAAACATGACATCCGGTCTTGATGCGGTCACCTAGAGCAAGCTACCAATCATTGATCTATATAGCTTTTGATCTACCATGTTGCCACTAGCATCACCATCCAAATTTCCATTTGTTCTCATGGGTGTACTAATAGACTTTGCTTCATCTAGATTGAACTTATTGAGCATGTCCTTGATGTACTTGCCTTGACTAACAAAAGTCCCATTCTTCAATTGTTTGACTTGAAGACCAAGAAAGTAACTAAGCTCTCCAAGCATAGACATCTCAAACTCTTTGGCCATCATAGTGCCAAACTCTTCACAAAACTCTTGATTGGTTGACCCGAAGATAATGTCATCCACATAGATTTGCAACACAAACAAGTCCTTCTCAATCTTCTTGGTGAATAGGGTAGTATCAACCTTTCCCATAATGAATCCCTTAGAGAGGAGGAAATCTCTCAACCTCTCATACCATGCTCTTGGAGCTTGCTTCAAGCAATATAGAGCCTTCCTTAGCTTGTACACATGGTTGGGTTTCTTGTCATCTTCAAAACCGGGTGGTTGCTCAACAAATACTAATTAATTGATGTACCCATTGAGAAATGCACTCTTCACATCCATTTGATAGAGCTTAATGTTGTGAGCACAAGCATAAGCCAATAGAATCCTTATTGCTTGTAGCCTTGCCACCGGTGCATATGTTTCTCCAAAGTCAAGACCCTCTACTTGAGTGTAGCCTTGTGCAACTAGTCTTGCTTTGTTTCTCACCACTATTCCATCTTGATATTGCTTGTTGTGAAAGACCCATCTAGTGCCAATGACATTGTGGTTCTTTGGTCTCTCAACTAGCTCCCAAACTTGATTTCTAGTGAAGTTGTTGAGTTCTTCATGCATAGCATTTACCCAATCGATATCTTGCAAAGCATCTTCAATCTTGGTTGGCTCAATAGATGATACAAAAGAATAGTGCTCACAAAATGAAGCCAATCTTGATCTTGTTTGTACACCACTAGTGATATGTCCAGTGATATGATCCAAAGGATGATCTCTTGCAATAGATGTAGGTTGGAGTATTGGAAGTTGATTGCTTGTACTTGGTTGATCATTGGGTAGAGTGGATGAACTAGCTTCTTGATCTTGAGTTGGAGAGGATGAACTAGCTTGATTTTCAATGAGTTGCACATTGGATGGAGGATTTACTTGATCTTCAATATCTTGCTCATCATCCACTTGCCTCGGCCTAATGTCCCTAATATCCATATTCTTCATTGCATTGGCCAATGGTTCACCTCTCACATCATCATGGTTAACATTCTCATCTTGAGATCCACTTGTTTCATCAAACTCCACATCATGTACTTCCTCAACTATACCATGAGTAAGATTCCATACTCTAAATGCTTTGCTTGTAGTTGAGTATCTAAGTAGGAAGCCTTCATCACATTTCTACTCAAATTTGCTCAATCTTGCACCTTTCTTCAATATATAGCATTTGCATCCAAATACTCTAAAGTGTGCAATATTTGGCTTTCTTCCATTCAATAGCTCATAAGGTGTCTTCTTAAGCATCTTGTGGCAATAGAGTCGGTTGCTATAATAGCAAGTCGTGTTGATAGCTTCGGCCCAAAAAGAATCGCTCACATTGTATTCACTAAGCATAGATCTTGCCATATCAATGAGTGTCCTATTCTTCCTCTCAACAAGCCCATTTGATTGAGGTGTATACTTGGCCGAGAATTGATGTTTGATTCCATATTCATCACAAAGCTCATCAACTCTTGTATTTTTTGAATTCACTACCATTGTCACTTCTTACTCTCTTGATAGTTGTTTCAAATTCATTTTGGCATCTCTTAACAAAGACTTTGAATGTATCAAATGTTTCACTCTTGTCACTCAAGAAGAATACCCATGTATATTTAGTGAAATCATCAACTATCACAAAGCCATATTTGTTTCCACCAATGCTAGTGTAGGCGGTTGGTCCAAACAAGTCCATGTGCAAGAGCTCAAATGGTTTGCAAGTACTCGTCATGCTCTTACTAGGGTGAGTATTTCCAACTTGTTTGCCGACTTGACAAGAGCTACAAAGCTTATCTTTCTCAAAGACCACATATTTCAAGCCTCTAACTAGATCATGTTTGACCAATTTGTTCAATTGCCTCATTCCAATATGACCAAGCCTTCTATGTCATAACCAACCCATGCTAGATTTGGATAGCAGTTTATTTGGCATTGAAATCAACTAAGTATAGATTTTCATATCTAAATCCTTTGAATATCAAGTTAGAGCCATCTACACTTATGATCTCTACATCATCAACTCCAAAGATGCATTTAAATCCAAGATCACAAAGTTAAGCTATGGATAGCAAGTTGAAGTTCAAGCTCTCTACTAGCAACACATTGGATATGCTCATGTCATCTGATATAGCAATCTTACCAATCCCTTTGACTTTCCCTTTGCCATTGTCACCGAATGTGATAGATTCAATCCCATTGCAATCATTTGGCTTAATAGAGTTGAACATTGTTGAATCTCCAGTCATATGTTGAGTGCACCCACTATCAAGCACACAATGCCTCCCTCTGGCTTTATAATTGACCTACAAAAGATTCAATTCTTCTTAGGTACCCATTGTTGTTTGGGTCCTCCAAAGTTAGTGACTAAGGACTTAGGTACCCAAATAGCTTTCTTTTTTGAGCTCTCATTGGGAGTACCCATGTACTTAGCAATCACACCTTTCTTGCCCTTGGTAAGAACATAACTAGAATCAAAATGAATAGATGCATGTGTAAATTTTATCTTGCTTTGGTTTAGTTTGCAATAATGCTCATCATGCCCTACTTGCTTGCAACTAGGACAAAACCGACCATTGCTCTTCACAAAGCGAGGCTTTGGAGTTGCAAAGGCCGCCTTGCCTTTCTTGGGGGTATAGCCAAGTCCCTCTTTGCAAAGAGAGAACCTTTGACTACCGAAGCACTTAAGCAAGTGGGCGTCTCCACCATAGGCATTGCCTAATGCTAGAGTGAGCTTACCAACCTCCTTCTTAAGGGTCTCATTCTCAACCATTAGTGTAGTGTCACAAGTGACAACATCACTAGTAGAAGAGGTAGAGTTATATGTGCTACAAGAAGGGTTAGTTGGGGTGATGATGATGGGTTGATAGAATGATTCATCAATTATATCATAAGTTGTTCCCATGTCACATGTTGAAACATGCTCTTTCTCCTTTTGCTCAACAAGAAGTGAATGAGCCTTTTCAAGCTTAGAGTGAGCTTTTTCAATCTTCTCATGGGCATCCATTTGCCTCTCATGAGTAAGGTTGAGCTCATCAAAGTATTTCTTGAGAGAATGATTCTCTTGCTTGAGAGAATGATTCTCCTTTCGCAATGCTTTGCACTCCTTTCTTGTGAGGTCAAAGTGAGTCTTAGCATCTTCTAACATTGCAATAAGTTCATCTTTAGTGGGTTCATCATCATCATCATCACTAGAGTCACTCTCATCATCGGATTGTACCTTAGTTGGCCTAGCCATGAAGCATGTAGATGGAGTGTCAAAGAGAGAGATCTTGTTCTTCATAGCAATGCTTGCAAGAGCCTTCTTCTTGCTCGATCTCTTGTCATCATCACTTGAGTCATCATCTTCACTTGAATCACTATCCCAAGTGACAACATATGATCCTCCCTTCTTGCTCTTCTTGAGAAACATCTTGCTCTCTTTCTTTTCTTTCTTCTTGCCCTTCTTCTCATCTTCATCATCACTATGATGTGGGCAATCCAAAATGAAGTGATCCTTGCTATTGCACTTGAAACACCTCTTGTCATTGTTCTTGCTCTTGAAGGAGTTCTTCTTCCTTCTAGCTCTATAGCCCTTCTTCTTCATGAACTTTCCAAACTTCTTAACAAAGAGGGCCATTTGTTCTTCATCTTCACTATCATCATTGCTTGAGCATTCATCATTGCTTGATTCATCACACTTTGCTTTGCTTTTTGATGATGATGTGGCTTTGAATGCCACACTCTTCTTCTTGTCTTCTTTCTTGTCATCCTTCTTTTCCTTGTTCTCTCTAATCTTGTCCTTGTCTTCTCTAAAGGTGTCATCGGTCATCACCCCACCAAGGATTTGGTTTGGTGTGGTTGTATCCAATCCACTTCTCACCAATAGAGTGACTAGCATCTTAAATCTTGGAGGAAGACTTCTTAGGAACTTGAATGAGAAGTCCTTGTTCTCCACCTTCTCTCCAAGTGACTTAAGGTCATTGACAAGCACCTCAAGCCTATTGAACATCTCGGGCACATTCTCATCTTCCTTCATCTTGAAGCTAGCAAATCTTTCCTTCAAGATATAGGCCTTTGCTCCCTTCATGGATTGAGTCCCTTCATATGACTCTTCTAGCTTCTTCCAAGCCTCATGAGCACTCTCCAAGTTTTTGATTTGCTCAAAGACTTCCTTGGAGATTGCCTCATGTATTGCACTCAAGGCAATATCATTGTTTTGGAGCTTCTCCTCTTCGGCCGTGGTGGGTGCTTCTTCATCCACCACCTCAAACTTCTTGTCGACCACCAACCATATCTTCCGGTTGATTGATTTGATATAGGTGGTCATCATGGCCTTCCAATAGCTATAATTGGTGCCATCGAACTTAGGTGCCCTCTTGGTGTTGTTTATATGAGCCATTTTAACACCGTGGGATGTTAAGCCTTTAAGTACGGTGTACTAGCTCCAATACCACTTGAAAGGTCTTGTAATGGCTAGAGGGGGGGGGTGAATAGCCTAATTAAATTTTCTACAACAACACTTAACAAACTTGTTAGAATAAAACACGGCGATAAGCAAGTTTGCTCTAGCTCTAAGGTTATGCAAGCCACCTACCAAGTCTAGTAGCTAGCAAGATATATCCTATGTCACACACAAGAGCTAAACAACTAGAGATGCTAAGCTAAGCTACACAAGCTAAGCTAGAGGCTCTACTTTGCAAGAATGTAAGAATGTAATGCAAAGCTAGAGATAGAAGGGTTATACCGACGTGAAGAGATGAACCAATAGATAACCAATCAATCACAAGATGAAATCTCGGTAAAGAGATAATGAGACACAATATTTTTTACCGAGGTTAACTTGTTTGCCAACAAGCTAGTCCTCCTTGTAGCGATACACCCACTTAGAGGTTCACGCGCTAATTGGCAATCAAAGCCAAACCCGTTCAAGGGTGCCGCACAACCAACACAAGATGGGGATCCACAAGCTACGCGGATTCCACTAGAGATACCTTTCGTGAACTCCCGCGGGGTAGGTTCAAGAACCCCTCACAATCCACCGATCGGAGCCGGAGACAATCACCTTCCTCTCCTCAACGACCTTCGTCGCACCAAGCCATCTAGGAGGTGACAACCTCTAAGAATAACAAGAGCTCCGCGATGATGACGATCACCAAGTGCCACTAGTATGCAATCAACAAAGCAATGCACTTGGATTCACTCTATCTCTCTAGAATATGTCAAATATGTTTAGAGGATGAGTGGTGGAGCTTCTCACAAGCAAGCACAAGTGTGTGAGTGAATAGAATGTGCAAGAAGTGCCCCAAAGGGCCGGCCATATCACCTTATATAGCCCACACTAACAACTAGCCATTTTGCCATCAAAACAGAGCCACTTCGCGACCTCCGGACGCGCTTTTCACAGGGGGTCCGGACTAACATCAGCGTCCGAACCCACCTACAGCAGTGAGCCAACGGCTCTGCTTGAGCCTCCGGTCGCAGGGTCCGGACGCACCCGAGGTGCAGTCCGGACCAACGCAACTGCGTCCGGTCGAACCTCCTTTCGAACAGCTTCTTCCTACGTGCACGGCAGTGCGCCAGTGCCTCCGGACGCTCGCAACAGTGCGGGTCCAGACTCTACTGTTCATCGGGTCTGGAAATATTTTCCCGAGCACCCGAGAATACCCGAGAGCAGCCTCTGCCTTTTCTTCCACTCCGGACGCATGTCCGAGTCACGGTCCGGACCATCAACTTGCGTCCGGACCCTCTTCCCAGAGAGTTACAGAGAGCGCCAGACACCGGACGCGCATCCGGATGCCTGCGTCCGGACCACAAACTGCGACCGGACTGCTCCTCCAGCCAGCCAGCAAGGGTTTGCCTCCGGACCCATCTCCGATGGTCCAGATCGGCCACATACCCTGTGTCCGGACCTCTGTCCGAAGCTCCTTTTGGGCTGCCAAACACTTCTCCAAGCTTCCAAGAGCCAACACTAAGTGATTCCAACACTTGTGCACGTGTGTTAGCTTTTAGTTCACAATTATCTTGGATTAAGTTGGTGTTTCACTTGGTTCAATTGATTTTAATGTAATGCATATGAACCTAGTGGCACATGATAACCGTAATCAAACTTAAGAGCTCCCTCCTTGATAGTACGACTATCTATCCTAAATGTGATCACATCTTCTATGATGTCTTGATCACCAAACTGAAAATTATCCTAGCTGTCACCTTTGCCTTCAACCATTTTCCTTTCCACCACCATGCTAGAGCTTGTGCCATACACACTTGATCCACCTTGCTCCATCACATGGTATGTACCAACCTATCTCATGATTCACACTTTAGAGATCAAGGTTAGTACTTAGGTGGGTTTCATCAATTACTGAAAACCAAAACACATGGGGACTCTCAGGCATGTCCAACATCTCGGGGCTCAAAAGAAGCGACAAAAGCCGAATGAGCAAAGTGAGAGATATAGGACCTGGACCGTGTGACTCGGCGGTCAATGTCGCCGATGATGTTCTCCGGTAGGTGCTGCCGCTGGATGTGGCGGGGAGCCTGCCTGGACGAAGTGGTCTCCTCCTCAACAGTAGCTGGAGCTCCCTCAGGTGCAGCGTGCACCGTCTAAGGAAGCTACTCGAACGGCCCCCATGTAGAGGAAGTAGTCGGATCGGGACCGTGAGCCGAAGTGGACGTCGCAGGGTCAACGGGGGCAGCTGGTGGAGTCGGCTCGGGATCTCCCCAATCGGCATCGTCGTGCTCCTCCTCCACGAAGATGCTAGTGTTCACCTCATCATCACCTGCAAGCTCAAAAGCAGTGGAAACATAGGGCATAGTTTCATCGAAGGTAATCACACAAGTCTCCATCACTCGGTTAGTCTCAAGGTTAAGTGCACGATAAGCACGAGAGTGAGTAGAATAACCAAGAAATATACCGACAGAAGACCATGATTCAAATTTATCCAACTTACTGCCCTTTTTGAGGATGAAGCACCTGCACCCAAACACCCGTAGGTGACTTACCTTGGGTGGTCTCCCAAAACGCAACTCATAAGAAGTATTTTTCTTGAAAGCTCAGAGGAAAATGCGATTGGAAACATAGCAAGCAGAACTGAGTGCTTCGGCCCAATACTGCCTAGGAGTCCTATGCTCATCGAGCATCGTCCTGGCCATCTCAACAAGGGTCCGATTCTTGCGCTCAACAACACCATTCTGCTGAGGAGTGTGAGGTGAGGAAAACTGGTGATCGAGACCCAAAGAAGAGCAAAGAGTTGCAAAGTGAGCATTCTTGAATTTTGTGCCATTGTCACTGTGGATAGCTCTCATGGCATTCTTAGGTAGCTCATTTTGCAATCTCAAAATCAGATCTCAAACAAGTGGAAAAGCCTCATCCTTACTCTCCAAAAAGAAAGCCCAAGAGTACCTCGAGTAGTCATCAATGACTACAACAACATACCACTTCCCTCCTTCCGACCTGACCCAAGCTGGACCAACTGTGTCCATGTGTAAGAGCTCGCCGGGTCAAGTGGTCATGATCTCAGTCACAGGAGGATGGGAAGCAGCAATCATCTTGCCATGCCTGCAAGGATGGCAAACCAAATCCTTCTCGAACTTTAGCTTTGGCAATCCTTGGATAAGGTCCATTGAGGCAAGCCTTGCAAGCAAGTCCAAATGTCCCAATCTCCTATGCCACTTCCAAAGCTTGGAGGAAGAACCGGCAAGAAGACAATGAGAAGGTCCGGAAGAGATAGAAAAAACCGCACAAAAAACCTTCCCGAAGGGTAAAATCCGGCAAACAAGCTCACCACGAGAGTCCAAAATCCAAGACAAGTTTGGCTTAAAGCTCACTTCAAAACCGTCTTCAAGGCGTTGCGAAACCGAGAGAAGGTTAAAATGCAAATTCGCAACCAAAGCAACATCCTTGAGGACAAAAGAAGAGTTCACTCGGATGGACCCCCGGGAGACAACCTTACCTTTACTCTTGTCCCCGAATGTAATGTACTCAGTGTGGCACACGGGGTCGAGGCTGGAGAATCACTTGGCACTTCCGGTCATATGGCGTGAACATCCGGAATCCACAAGCCAAGCCTCCTCCAGTCCTCCTTCCTACATCAATAAAAAGACATAGGGTGAGCAAATGGACCAACACTGGGGTTAGTAAACTGTGAAGGATACCAGTGTTGTCCCACTTGCCCAAAGAATGGGTTAGGAGAAAAACCAAACATCTCCTGCCCCATGGAGGGATAGCGATCACCACGATAGGGAAAATGTGGTCCGCTAACGAAGGGTGGAGTAAAGCCACCGCCACGAGGCCCGTAGTCGTATGGATCACGACCGGTAGCCCGCCGGGCACGACCACCGCGTGGTCTCGCCTCCTGAGTCCTAGTACCTTGAGGCATTGTACCTCTAGGCCTAGTAGTGCGCCTCCGAACTTCCGGTTCACGCACCCCAATTCGTGGGTGGTACATGTCCCGGTTGTTCAACTCAAACTGCCTCCGATCATCTCTCTTCCTCCTATAGCAAAACTCAGCCAAATGCCCATCTCGTTCACAATACTCACAATGGTACCTCACCGCACTCTTGGTAGGCACTCTCTTGTTGGGTTGGGTGACTCTAGCTTTCTTAGGAAGGGTATCACTAGAGATGTCTGGCAGTGTGTCAAGTGGGTTGTGAAGATGGTTCGGTTTTGCAGTCCACACTTGCTTTTGTGGAGTGGTTTTGGGTGGCTCTTCAAACACACCATCTCTCACAGAAAACATAGAGGGGTTGGTAGGCTTCGGTGGAGTGATCTTAGTAAGCTTGGGAGTTGTGGTGGGTTTCTCATTCTTGCTCAATCCACTGCACTCACCGATCTTACCGAACATGCTATCGTCCTTCCCACCTATAGCAAAGCCTACTCCCGTGCTGCCAGCCCTTTTGCACTGGCTAAGCATCATCCCCAACTGCGGCTCTCGGCAAGACACCTAGCTCAAGATGGACCAAAGGTATGTGTTTTCTTCCTCGATACGCATCTTGTCGTGTCTGCACGACACGATCTAAGGCTCCAAAGCCTCAAAGAGGTCCGACTCTCTAGTGCTATCTGAGTTGACCTTCTCTAGCACAGCAATCCTAGCATCTCTTTGTGCCAGCTCAGAACGCAAGCCTAAGAAAGACTTGCACGCACCAAGTAAGCTAGGCCTAGCCTTCAGCTCACTGACCTCCTCAAGTAGAGTACCATACTTGTCCTGGAGAGTGACAAGACTAGACATGTGGATGGCACAAGCATCACACTCTACCTCCTCGGTAACCACCACTGACGCCTTAGCAAACTCTAGCTCATGCAGCGTGCTAAGATACTTAGCCTTTAAATCATTCCTCTTGCACGCGGCACGCTTGAGAAAAGCATCCTGACTCATCAAGGTGTCATTCAGAGACTCAATCTCGAGAGAGAGGGACTCGACGGTGGGTGGTACCTCGGGTGTGTCGGAGTCGTAGTCGTAGTCGGGGCCTTCCTTGCGCTTGCCGACCTTGCCTTCTTCAATTGCCATGGTGCAAAAGCCACCGTGCTTGGCATCGGCGTAGAAGCATAGGCCGTTGAGCTTGTCCTCAACCTTTCCCTTGGATTCATCATCGCTCGAAGAAGCACCTCCATCGGAGGAGGCATCAATGTCGTTGAGGGAGGCGAGGAAGGCTCGGTGCTTGGCCTTCACCTTGTTGATCACCTTCTTGGAGAACCTTCGGTGGTAGCCACCCTTGGGCTTGTGCTTGTCCTCGAAGTGGTGCTCGCGCTTGTCCTTGCGCTTGGTGAAGTCACTCGCAGCTTTCTTGGGGCAGTTTGCGATGAAGTGATCCTCATCACCGCAACGGTAGCACCCCTTGGCTGAGCCACCACGCCGACGGTTCAAACGGTTGTTGTGAAACCGTGAGAACTTGGTGATGACCAAAGCCAGCTCATCATCTCCAAGAGCCTCCACTTGATCCTCTGTCACAGAAATCAAAGACAAAGTGAACAAAGAGTGTGAAGGGTCAGAGGAGGAAGAAGACGTACCGCGGGGGCCAGAAACCAATGCCATAGAGGGTTTCGACGGGTTTTCAAGCTTGGCCCGGGTCTGGTAGTCAATCTCCGAGGTCTTGAGCTTGCTGAACAGCTCGTCCACGGTCAGGGCATCATAGCCCGGTGACTCCTGAATGGCAGCCACCTTCATCTCCCATGCCTTCCGATCAAGAGCATGCAAAAGCTTGATAGCCATCTCACGATCATCATAAGGCAGGTTGGCTCGATTAGCATGCATCATGTTGACGATTGATTGGAAGCGAGTGAACATCCCATCAACAGATTCGCCGTCCAACTGAGCAAAGTTCTCGTACTCTTTATGGTACTTGTCGAAGAGTCTGGACTTGATCTGAGGTTGCCCTCATGATATCTCAAGAGTGTTTGCCAGATCTCCCATGTCGTAGTGAGACTCGAAACCTGCTCAAACTCTAGAAGAGACAGACAAGAGAAGAGAATGCTATGGGCTCTTGCGTTTGACGCATGCTGCGTAATCTGGGCATTGGTGACCCAAGCCTCAAGAACCATGTAGTTCTCATTCTCACAAATCTCCCAAAACTTTGTGTCAAGCCCTTGGAGGTAAGCCGACTTGCGCACCTTCCAATAGGCAAAGTTGGTTCCATCGAAGTGGGGAGGTTTACCAACACCTCGCTCCATGTCGCCTTCGCGGATCAAGAACCGTGTAAGGTGGATTGATCCTTAATCGGCTCTAATACCAATTGAAGGATCGAGAACGGCGACCAGAGGGGGGGGGGTAATGAGAGCCTCAAATTTCTCTCGAAATATTCGGGCCACTCTTCCCAAAAGCCAAACCGGCAGTGGAGAAAAAACTCACCGGAAACCCCGAAAACCAAGTTCTCAACCCCTACTGAAAAGAGGGAAGAGACTAGGCAAAACAGGTGAACACAAAGACCGTCGGACCACTTGGTCAAGGCCACCAGACCATAGCACAAGGTCCGGAGCCTTGGTCCGACGCTTCTTCAGCACACCGTCGAACTAGTCCGACGCCCACGCTTGAAGGTCCGATGCTCACACAGAAACCATGCAGGGAGTGCCAATGCTCCGGACAACTGGTCCGACGCTCACCGTCGGACTATTGGAAGTAGTCCGGTGCTCACTCCAGCCTCTCCGCAAAACAACATAGCAAGCACCCAAGCTCCGGACTTTGGTCCGACGCTCACCGTCGGACTAACGCACCTGGTCCGACGCCCTTTACTGCTTGACACGTTAGTTGGTCAAGACCACCGAACCACTTGCAATGGTCCGGAGCTCGGGGAAAGTCGTCCAGTGGGTAGTCCGGAGCTCACGAATAGAAAAGCTGAAGCTCGCGAAAATGATTCCACTCCGCCAAATCTTCCCAAAACTCAACCAAATGATCACCAACTGCAACCAAACTTTGTAGGCATGATGCTAGTGCAGTTGGGGAGCTATCCCGAAGAAATCATCGCTCAATTTGGAGAGGATAAACGGGAACACTCGGATTTGGGGGAGAAGAGAGAAAAACGAAGAACGCCACAAAGAAATCACCCGATCTACGCAGTCGTGAGATTTGAGGAGAATTCCTTCGATGCAAATAAGCTCCTCACGATTACGAACAACTTGGTTCAAGTGGATTTTGCAAAGCTACTCTCAACAAAGAGAAATCATCTCGGGAAAAAGAGAGAGCAAAAGCAAAATGCGAAGAACACAAGCAAAACGGGGACACAATTATGAAATCGAAGCCACCATGGCTTACTGAGGTTACGACCTCCGATTCCTCGCAGAAAAACGGAGTTCTTACAAAGGTTGGTGAAAACAACCTAGGGATCACAAGAACTAGAGAGGGAGAGAGGGGGGGGGGCAAGTGATTAGGGTTCAAGAGATGGGATGAGGGATACCCCTTCATCCCCTACTTATTGGGATTTGGCTATTTCCCAAAGACCCCCCTAGAGACAAAGAGTGAACTACCTAGCCTAAGCATTGCAGTCCAAGCTCCGGAAAATATCTCTCGCATTTTGAATGGACGGCCCTGCTTCCTGCCGGGAGTTGCCGTCGCCTCGACGCAACCTCTAGGATTCCGCCACGTGCCATCCCCGCTTCCTCGGAAGCTCCGCCTAGGTTTTGAGGCCCAAACCCAGGAAACCCACCACCGGTAGCTTTGGGCTCAACTACCGAACCCCGAGTTTTGCGGCCCTAACTCAGAAACCGACGCGGATGGTTTTGAGGCCCAAACCACCAAACCACTCGTCGCGAGCCACCTTGTCTTCGCCTGGTCGGACTCCAAGTCCCCTGAGCCTCCGCTCGACTCGCACGTCCACCGTCTTGACTTGGTCAACTCGGTCTACCTCCATGTCTTCTCGCAGTCGTCGGTGCCAAGTACTAGCCACCACAGCTAGTCTGCCGGCACCCATGGTCCCTCAGTCCGAGCCCCGCTTCCGCCCTTCATCACTCTCAGTCCATCGGCATGACAATCCTCTACTCGACCTTCTCCACGCCATAGACCACGGTCACTAGGCATAGCACCTGCACACCACAAGCCGATAGACAAGCACATGTTTCTGCTTTCGCAGAGGTTAGGGTAAGCCACTCAAACTGAAACACTCACGTGTTGGCCAATCACTCATCAACAAAGCTGAACAATCATGGGTACTTATCCACCATGTGTTCGCAATTCTGCCAGCCGAATTTCGTCATGGGAGAGAGGTGCAGCTTACCTATGAATTCTACAATCCCAATGTAGTATCCAGGCAGTTAGGATGTGGACAACTACCCCCAAGACCTTTCTTTTCATCAATCATAAGATACTGGGAGTTGATCACCAATGAAACAAAAGCGAGAAAAGTCTTTGAGCTTGGAGGAGATTTGCCAATATATGAACCTTCCCCTTTTGGATTGGTGGATGATGCCCATCCCTTTTTCTCTGCTTGGTGGCAAGAGTGGCACAATCACATCTTCAACGTACCAGTTCACCCTCTGTGTCAAGACTTATATTCTTAATTTGCTCCTGAGAGTGAGGTAATCTCTTTGCATTAGTTACTCCTTGTTTCTGCATTCATCTCCTATTCTGAAATCTGGCCATGTATAGGATTTTGAGCCTACTCCTCCCAACAAAGTATTGGAGTATTACAAAGCTGGGCCTAAACCTGCATTGGGCTATAATGCCCCCACTCTGAAAACCTTCATGAAGATCCCTGCAGTGTTAGCTACTGCACCTTTAGAAGAAAAAGGCAAGAGGAAAATGCTTGAAGATATTCATGTGACCAGAAAAGCGAGGTCCCAAAAATCTCATAGATCTCCCAAGGTATGAGTTTCATTCAGTAATAAACTTCGCTTTGGAATAAAACTGCTTATCCTTGTATTAACCACCCTTATTGCAGCCACATATCAATACCCCCAGATCAAGCAATGCTCCACCAATAGTAGACGTTCCTCTTACTGAAGATGCAGAAACTCAACCATCGGCTGAAGTTCATGACACCGAAACTGGTGAAGCCGAAAGCACTGATGCTCAAGAAGCTGCTGAGTGCATTGGTAACATTATTCTGTTAATCACCTTCCTCTTTTATGTATCATTCAATTCCTGCTCATGTTTCGTATTGTCGAAAACAGACAAAATTTTATATAATTTAGTAGGAGAACACTCTTCTGGTCTAGCCCCAAATTCACCTCCTCAGGGCACCCAGTCAAGTCAACCAAGCCAAGGCACACCACATCTTGAGGCCCAATTAACCCGCTGGCAATACACTACCTTAAATAATCCTTTTTAGCAACTTTACCCAATCGGCTAATACTCCTTCCTTTCTCAAGGATATTGCTAAACCAACCATCAGCTTCTCCTTCACCGTTGATGACTTCATCAGTGAACAAGGCGAAGAGGCTACCTCTCAACAGGCCTTAACAGAGGAAAACCATGTACGACTTCAGGATATAGCTAATCTACTGAACAAGGTTATTAATATTTTGGTCCAAGATTCAGATCAGATAAAGGACATCCTTGAGCTTATCAATCAAGATCATCCATCTGCTCTCAAGGCCTCTTTGGAGTCTACAGCCAAACTCAATGGTTATTTTGGTATGCTGAAGAGAGCAAACAAAAACATAGCTTCTAGGACTGCCTTGCAGAATAATAATTCTCTGAAGAAACAAGAAGCCAAAGCTTTATACTCCAACCTCAAGTATGACAAAGACTCACTGGTGACTTTGGAATCTGAGCTGAAAGTCATGAAGGATGAGAGGATCAAATTAGAAGCTCAACTAGCTGAACTGAATGTCAAGATTCAATCTCATGAAGATAAAATGACATCTTTGCCGAAATCCATAGAAGCAACTTCATAAAAAATATCGGTCATTCTGAAGGAAAGTCAACAATTCAAAGCAAGGCTATCCAACATCCAAAGCTCTGAGGATGAAGACCAAATAGTATTGGATGATGTTAGCCGAATCAAGACCGAAGCCTTGGATGCCGTCAATCAGCTTCTGCACCGGTAGAGATATAGCATGTAATAGATTGATTGCAGCACACTTTTACCCCTAAACAATTGATTGTCTTCACTATCTTGCTCCTTATATATCCCTGTTTGTATGATAGCATAATCGGCTCTGTTACTCCTGATTAAAGCATAGTCGATTCATCTCTGGCTCTCAGATATATCCCTGTTTGTATGATAGCATAATCGGCTCTGTTACTCCTGATTAAAGCATAGTCGATTCATCTCTGGCTCTCAGATAGCCGACTGCTCTTAGCGCAGGGATATAGCCGAGCGACTTTTGACATAGCTGATCGTTATTGGTTTAAGGATATATCCGAATGACCTTTGATATACCCGAGCCTGGCCCATTCCACCAACGGCCCATCGAATATGAACAATTCTAACTCGTCTCTTGGTATTCTTGCTCAGCCTATAAATAAACCTTCCTTCTCCTCCTCCTTTTCAACGGTTCCAGTCAAACTCTTGCCTTCGTCTTCATCCTTTTGGCTGAAACCAATCCAAAGGAAACCCTAACTCGCATAGTAACAATGGCAGGAGGTGACAACCGCGGTAAGCGCCCCACCGAAGGAGCACCCGAAGGGAGCCGAACATGGCGCAATCGGCAGCGCGAGTAAGAATCAGTCTCTCGCCCTCTTGCATTTTGTTCTCTGTTCATTATGCTAGCCCTGAATCTCCATCCTTGTTCATCAGGATCAATTCCATCTCCACGAGCCACAGCATCCCTCTCCCTACGGCGGCAGCAGGTCAGCCGGGGAGTCCAGTGTCGGTCTCATCTGGGTCTTCAGACTCCTATCACTCTCAGCCCTGGGACTTAGGTTCAGGGTCGGATGCGGATGCCCCCTACACCCATGCGGAGGCGGCCAACTTCAGGCGCGAGAGGGACGAAACCCGAGGAGAGCTGGAGAAGGTCTCCAAGCAATATGGTGTCGACCAACTTGAGTGGGAGGATCAGCGGAAGCAACTCTGCGACGCTATCACGGGTTAGCCGAAAACAATTCTGTTTTGCCTTTTCTTTTAATCTCGTTTGCTCATCCAATCTGCATCCCTGTTTAGCACTTTCTGCAGAGAACGAGCGCTTAAAGGCCGCGGCGAACAGAATCGCCGACAAGGTCAACACCCAAGGGGAGACCGCCGAGGCGCGCCTTGATAATGCAGATGGCCGCATCAACCAAGTTGCCATCCATGGTGTGCACCACGGCGTGACCCTGGGGCTGTCGGCAATGACAAGGTCAACCCCCAAGGGGAGACTGCCGAGGCGCGCCTTGATAATACGGACGGCCGCATCAACCAAGTTGCCATCCATGGTGTGCACCACGGCGTGACCCTGGGGCTGTCGGCAATGACTACCCAGCGCGGTGAGGACTTCTCTGTCCAGCCAACCGGCTTCCACGGTCAAGTGCCTCCGGAGAATGTCGAAAACATCGACGATCTTCTGGAGAGTTATGAAGATCATGCGACCGCCCTCGCTGCAGTCATAGACGCCCAGTCGGTTATCAATAGGTTGTTTGATGAGTAGTTTGTATTTAGGAATCTTATGTAAAGAACCTCCTCTGTGAAATATTCAGACTCTCTACTGGTTCTCCCTTTATTTTGTGAAGTCTTTCTGAGAACAACCGACCCGGAAAATGCTTGTATGATGTTTTTATATTTTGCTCTAAAGCCGACACATGTCATGTCGGCTATTCTCTGAGTTTTTCAGAGTATTTTTCGGCTAAAGGCGATATTACCGTATCGGCTATCTGTGCATCAGATTCTTTAAGTCCATTTATGCACCAACCTCAACACCGGGATGAAATCTCTTAAGAAACCTTCCGTTGATAGCTCTAGCAAATTCCTCCCCTAATAGAGTTTTCAAGATATACGCATTGCCAGGTGCGCATCTTACCACTCGAAAAGGCCCTTCCCAATTTGGAGACCATTTGCCGAACGCTCTGTCCTTGGTTCCGATCGGCAATACAGTTTTCCAAACCAAATCTCCTTCTGCGAATTGTTTTCTTTAACCTTCCTGTTATAATACCTGGCAACTCGCGCTTTATTTTTTTTAATATTTTCCAATGCTTTGAGACGAACTAAATGCAAATCTTCTAATTCGTCCATCATCAGACTCTTGTAATCTTCTTTCCTCAAATCGTTCTGCAATGTAACCCGTCTTGATCCTGATTGCAATTCCCATGATAGCACAACATGATGCCCATAAACCAACTCATAGGGAGATGCTTGGGTAGATCCATGGCAAGCCATTCGGTAAGCCCACAAAGCTTCATTAAGAACCAAATGTCATTTCTTCGGCTTTTCATCAATCTTCTTCTGAATAATTTTGATCATGATCTTGTTTGAAGCTTCCACTTGGCCATTAGCTTGTGCATAATAAGGAGAAGAGTTGTACAATTTGATTCCCATCTCCTCGACGAAATCACAAAACTCGGATGAGGTGAACTGAGTCCCTTGATCTGTTGTTATAGTCTGAGGAATCCCGAATCTGTGAATTATATGTTCTTTAACAAAATTGACCATGTTTTTTTATGTAACCTTCTTTAGGGGAATAGCTTCAACCCATTTTGTGAAATAATCTGTGGCCAGTAGTACAAACTTATGTTCTTTGCTAGAAGGAGGATGAATTTGACCGATCAAATCTATGCCCCATCCTCTGAACGACCAAGGCTTGACAACTGGGTTTAAGGCCGACGCTGGGGCTCTCTGAATATTACCAAATCTCTGACAGTCTTGACATCCCTTGTAATATTCAAAACAATCCTCAAGCATGTTTGGCCAAAAATAACCAGTCCTCCTTATTATCCATTTCATCCGGTAAGCCGACTGATGTGCACCACATACTCCTTCATGCACTTCATACATCAGCTTTCTAGACTCCTCTTGATTCAAACATTTGAGGAGCACTTCATCTATGGACTTGTAGTATAACTGGTCATCAAGGAGCACGAACTTGATAGGCTTATACCTGAGTTTTTGGGAAACTTTCTGTGATGGATTTTTTAAATAATCTTCAATTTCGTTCCTCCAGTCATCAATTACCCGATCTTCATCCAAAGCATGAATTTCCTGATCCTCTTGGTACCCTGAAGCACTTTGAGCCAGCCTATTTGCTCATTCATTCTGCCCCCTAGGGATATGATGCAAGGTGGCTACTTGGAAACTCTTTAGAATCTCTCGGCACTCTTCATAATATCCCTTTAACATATCACTCTTGCATTCATATTGGTCGATCAGTTGGTTAATTACCAGTTCAGAATCCCCGAAAACTTCAATGACAACGGCCCTTACCTCGACAAGCAGTCGGAGCCCTCTAAGCAATGCCTCATATTCTGCTTGATTGTTAGTAAGGAATCAATAGGGATGGCATACTCAAAGGTCAAATCTCTAGGAGAAATCAAGAGAACACCGGCTCCACCACCTTTGCTACAAGATGAACCATCAAAAAACAGAGTCCACGGTGCAATGGTTACCATGTCAGCAGAGGGATCGCGGTGTTGGGTAACGAAATCAGCAATGACCTAACCCTTTACTGCTTTTGCCGATTCGTACCTTAAATCAAATTCTGACAGATCTAAAATCCATTTGCCAATTCTTCCATTTAAAATTGGCATCAGTAACATGTGTTTTACATATCGAACTCAGAAACTACCACACATTCGACATTTAATAGATAATGCTGAAGCTTAGTACATGAATAAAACACACATAAGCAAAGCTTTTCTATAGCTGAATACCTTGTCTCTGGATCTAGTAGTTTTCGGCTAAGGTAAGCTATTACTTTCTCTCTTCCTTCGAACTCCTGCATGAGGGCCGACCCTATCGTCAGGTTGTCGGCCGCCACATACAACTTAAACGGCTTGTCAAGCTGCGGAGGTACCAATACGGGTGGTGCCTTCATGTACTCTTTGATCTCATCGAAAGCCCTCTATTGTATGTCACCCCACATGAATTCTTGATCCTTTTTAAGCTTCAGCAGTGGAGAGAAAGGTAACACTCTTTCCGACAAGTTAGATATGAATCTTCTCACAAAATTAATCTTGCCCAACAATGATTGTAACTCTGTGAGGTTGGTTGGAGGTACCACCTTGTCCATCGCCTCCATGCTCTTCTTGCCAACTTCGATCCCTCCTTTATGGACTAGAAAGCCTAAAAACTCACCAGCCGAGACCCCAAAGGCACATTTATTTGGGTTCATCCTCAAACCATGCTTTCTAGTGCACTCCAAGGTCTTCCTCAAATCGGCCAAATGTCCTTCATGGTTTCTAGACTTAACCACCACATCATCAATGTAGATTTCCACAATCTTGCCGATCAACTCGTGAAAGATGTAGTTCATAGCTCTTTGATAGGTTGCACCGGCATTCTTCAAACCGAAAGTCATGACAATCCATTCAAATAAACCAATATGACTAGGGCATCTGAAGGCTGTTTTCAAAATATCCTCTATTGCCATGAAGATCTGGTTATAACCGGCGTTGCCATCCATGAAGTTGATGACTTCGTAACCAGCCGATGCGTCGATGAGCAGATCGGCAACTAGGATAGGGTAACCATCCATAGGAGTAGCTTTGATGAGATTAGTAAAATCAATGCAGACCCTCATCTTTCCATTCTTCTTGTATACTAAGACTATGTTTGAAACCCAATCTGCATATCTGCATGGCCGAATGAAGTTTGCCTCCAATAATCTTTAACTTCCTTCTTCACATCGACCAATACCTCCTCTTTGTAAATCTTCCGAGGAGGTTGTTTTAAAGGACGGTACCTGGCTTGATCAGCAATTTATGCTCAACGATGGAACGATCCAGTCTGGGCATCTCTGTATAATCCCAAGCAAAACAATCTTTAAATTCTTTTAGCAGGTCTATCAATTGAAACCTATGCTCCTGGTCTAAATTTGCACTGATAAACATCGACCTTGGTCTATCATCATCACTAACATTTATCTCCTCTAGCTTATCGGCCGACATGAAGCCGCGTCCCAGCTTCCCTTCACTATCATCGATCGTGTTCCCCATTAAAAATTACTCTCAGAGCCGATTGCTTGGATCGACTGTTGGCCCTTGCCGGAGACATTCACAGGGCCTTCTCTTCAAATTTTCCTAGAGAAACAATCGAAGCCATCATACTCCTAGTAGGCAGGTTTTGTAGCAGCAACACTTACCGAATCATCGGCTTGAACAATCTCAACATCGTCTCCAACCCATTGAATGAGAGCCTGATGCATGGTTGAAGGTATGCAGCAGTTAGCATGGATCCAATCTCTTCCTAATAGCAGACTATATGCCCCCTTGCCATCTATGATGAAGAAGGTAGTGATCAGAGTCTTTGATCCAATAATCAGTTCGATGTGCACTGCCCCCTGAGTGTCGGAAGGGTTGCTAGCAAAGTCCCTGAGTACCAAATCTGTCTTCAACAACTCTTCATTGGTCATTCCGAGCTTCCTGAAGGTAGTGTATGGCATGATATTGATGGCAACTGCTCCATCAACCAGCATCTTGGTTAGGGGCTTGCCATTGATGTATCCCTTCACGTAAAGCGCCTTCAAGTGTCGGTGTCTGGCCGGTTTATTGAACATTGCCTGTTGAGTCAGGATAAGCTGGACCATTAGGTCCTGATACTCACTCTCATCGGCATCTGAAGACACATCTTCTCGGATATCTTGGTCCTCGGGAGCAATAAATTCTGATGGAATGAAAAATGTCATGTACGTATCAGCCGAACGATCATACCCATTAGGTTTTCCCTTGGGACGCCATGTGCGTATCGTGTGCGCTAGCTCTCTGTTCCTCAAGCGTTGCATCCTCCTTTTCTGGCTCTTCTTCAACCCTAGTGGACACCACTACCTGTCCTGCCATGCATACTCCCGGTGCTCTCGCTCCTCAGAACAGACTCATCCTTGATCGGCAAACCTTTTACCTTGCCGATCCTCTGAGTCACTTATTTTTAGACGCCGATTGTCCCCAGGAGCATGTGCTCCTAGTATTTCATGGACCGGACGGTGGTTGACCTAGGACTGCCTATACCCTGAATACCGATCACTGCATTCGGGGCAATTGTCTCTAGTAGGAAGCTTTAGGCCTTCATTCCAACAATGTTTGAAAAACGAACATCCCCAATGAGACTGCTCCTTCTCTCTCAAGTGCTCTCGTTCCCTCTGAAACACTTCTTCCTCATGCCTCTGACGTTCCTCTATGAACCTCTGCTCCTCGTAATGCATCTGTCTCTGATGCTGCTCTTGCTCCTGTTGCCACTTATTCAACAGGATCTGTGTTGTGACCTTGGGTTTGGAAGCTTCCCCTCTCTTAGTTCGGCTATTCTGGACCTGTCCTCATTGTCGAAGTTCCTTTTCTGTGATCTGCCGAGCAGGGTCAACAACACCAGTCTTTTTCGCTCTATCCGAGGTCAGCACTTTCATCTCGCCCTTACCCTTGGAGTCTTCCACGGAAACCATATTCATATAGAAAGACATTGTGTTTTGTGCAAAAGGGTTAGCGTCGATCTTCATCTTACCGTCAAACTTTAAGTGTCCCTCCTGAATGGCCTTCTGAATCTTCATTCTAAACAACCGACAATCATTGATGGCATGAGAATTAGTGTTGTGGTAGCCGCAAAATCTCTTGTCCTTTACTCCCTCAGGGCGCAGCATGGGGTGTCCTTCGGGCAGCTTGATGCGTCCTTCCCTGAGCAATAACTCGAACAACTTGTCTGACTTGGATACATCAAAGTCGTAGGTACCTTTCTGCTGCCTCAACCATCGTTGATTGACTTGAATTGGCTCCTTTGCCCAGACTAGTTCGGCTGCGGCGACCTCATCCTCGTCTTCCTCAAACTCCGTTGCCTCTTCCAAGAAACTCTGATACATCACACCACCTATATCACCTTTCTGGAAACGGTTATCCCTTCTGAACCCCTGCGCTTGGTTATTCATCATGGCTAGCCGCTGCGATAACTGACCAAGGTCTTCGAAGTCCAAGCCGAACAACTTCTCTCTGACATTCGGCTGCATGCCTGCCATTGCCATACCTGGCAACTGGTCATCCGGTAAATTCAGAGAATAGCAGAGATTCTTGGTTTCTCTGAACCTGTGGAGGTATTCCTGGGGTGTCTCGTTAGGCTTCTGTCTTAAGCTCATTAGATCAACTAGCTTCTTTTCATTGGTGCCTATAAAGAAATATGCGTGGAATTTCTGTTCCAGGTCCGCCCAGCTGATGATGGAGTTCGCTGGGAGAGACGCGAACCATGTGAAAGCTGGCCCTGTTAGCGACATAGGGAAATACCGAATCTTCCAAGCATCATCTATAGATGCTTCCCCCAGCTGCATCAAGTATCGGCTGATGTGTTCTATAGTGTTGGTGTCATCCTGGCCCAAAAACTTGGTCAAGTCTGTCGGGGCTTTAACCCTTGGGGGAAGAGCCACTCAGTTGTACCATTCTGGGTAAGGGGACTGGTATGCGTACAACTGGTTCTTTGGCTTCAAGCCAAACTGATTCTTCATCATGTCCGCCATCCTATCCATGATCAGGTCGATACTAGAATTCTGAGCTCCACGCGTGTGCCCTTCAAATGGCAGCCCTACTGGGTTCCCATATCCAGGATTCGGGAGAGCATTAATGGCGTTGTAATCGGCAAATTCTTGATACCCCTGCCCATACATGCTTTTTTGCAGCCTATTTGCTATTGGGGATATCTTGTGAGCCGAATGCGGGACGCTCCCTGACATGCTGAACGCAAGCTGACCGTGAGTCATGGGATATTGTTGCTTCTGGTGAGAATCCATCCCGGCTTGGGCCATGTCAGACACCCCTCCTTCCTCGGCGGTCTTCTCTTGATACTTGGGTACGGGGAACAGTGTTGCCCCATGTATCGGGCCATGAGTCTCCTCAAAGAGCTTGTCGGCGGCTGGCCCGAACGTGTCGATCATGCTCCAGCGAAAAGTATTCAGGAAAGCTGAGAGATGATTTGTCATAGTTTCACTCATAGCTTTATAGATCACCGCACCGAATCTACGCTCGTCCTCATCTGTGCTATCGGATTGATTCGGGAGGACGGTTTTTGGGAGCGCCTGTTTCTGGATAACTTTGTTGCTTTTGTTCTTTGAGAAAGACATCAAGCATTTGTTTTGAAACTCATCGCATGCCTACTGGACAGTACTCCTCATGTCCGTCGGCAATTCATCCATGGTTACGTCTAGAACCAGGTTGTTGTCGATCTCAACCATCATGTCCCACCGAGCGTGCCAAAAAGTGTGTTGACACAAAAAGTGACGTATTGCGTCTCACACACAGCAAGCCGGAAAGTGTAGCTTCAATCGGGTGCCCGGGTGATTCGAGAACCGAAAACGTGTCAGTCAGTTTGACCTGAAACTAACAAGGGATGAAAGTCATTAGATATAAACTGGAACATGTCGGATAATACCAGACAGTTCCATATGTACGGCCCTGAAGCCACTTACAACGATATACAGCTATGAAAGCTATCTGCCAACAGGTTTTATGGAATATTCGGCTAAAACAGACAAAAAGCACGTAAACCACTGATTGCTAAACGTGCATGCTTGGGAAAAGGACGTACAAACGAGTCATAATTGAATATAGATTAAAGCATAAACAAGCTCGGCAATCAACCGACTTGGGGTCCATGATGAAGGAAACACGTAAGGAAACATGATTAAACTAATTTAAAGCCTGCATCTGCCGCACGATACCTAGCGTCATCAAAGCTTAAACATGGATAGCATGCATGAACCCGCAACACGTAACAATCTAGATTCAAACTAATTCGACTATTATAGATATAAGATCTATTTATAGAAACAACGTGAAAGCAATAACTTATTATAATATGGATAGATCTATATTAATTAACGAGGGCCGAACCGTGTTAATCTAGATTGGGCAAAAGAGTGTTTGCAAATATGTAAAGATTATCTAAAACATGCAACACGATAACTTAATGAATCCAATAGATCTTGCCAAATCTACGAGATCTGATAACTGCCTTGCTTATGCTAAGCATATCAAGCAAACACCCGCCGCACAGTATTTACTTGTAAACAAAACATAAGTAAAGACTTCTTGATCATTAAGCAAAGATCCGCTGCACGATCATTAAGAAACAAACAAGACTACTTGCATCAATATCTAAATCCACCGCATAATACTAGACATGATAACAAGGTTGCCAAGACTTACGGAGGTCGACGGATCGATGATTCCTCTCGAAGAACTCGACGACACGACAAAGGACTCGAAGTTGGCACGGGGCCAGTTGTATTGATTTGGTTGTGAACACCTTTTACAATAGCTAAGGGCTTATATTTATACACTGGCTATAACATGAGTCCTAAGAGGACACGGTTACAAAATATTAAAGGAAGAAATACAATATTTTTACTTTGGTTTCCTTCGGAGTCCTTATTGCCTTAATTATCGCAACCACCGTTACCAATTCGGCTCACTTGCCGTCTTTGTCGCTCCGATGGAAACCGCCTTTCTTCTAAATAACCGATTGCGCGATCGATTGCCGATTCTCGGGAATTAACTGACCGCATGGACTTTGCCGAACGCTTTTAGCATCTATGTCCGCCAACTCACTGCGCACTGGCCCACTTTGTCATTGTGCAAAAATATTGTGTTAATAGTTAGCACATGTGGGAATGTCAACTTTGAAGAAACTTGTCAAGAAGGAGATGGTTAGAGGTGTGAAGGATGTGGTGTTTGAGAAGGACAAATTGTGTAGTGCATGTCAAGCCGGCAAGCAAGTGGCCAACACCCATCGAACCAAAGCCTTCATGTCAACCTCAAGAGTCCTAGAGCTTCTCCACATGGATCTATTTGGACCTACCACCTATGCTAGCCTTGGAGGAAATCTCTTTTGCTTGGTGGTAGTTGATGACTATTCTAGGTACACTTGGGTGTTCTTTCTTCAAGACAAGGGAGAGGCTCAATCAATATTCAAGAAGTTTGCAACAAGAGCCCAAAATGAGTTCTATGTGAAGATCAAGAAGATAAGAAGTGACAATGGCACCGAGTTTGTGAACACCAAGATTGAGGACTATTGTGATGAAGTTGGGATCAAACATGAGGTGTCCGCCACCTATACCCCACAACAAAATGGTGTAGTTGAGAGGAAGAACCGGACACTTATCACTTTTGCAAGATCTATGCTTGATGAATACAACAACCCCGAGAAGTTTTGGGCCGAAGCAATCAACACCGCATGCTATGCGGCCAACTGGCTCTTTGTCCAAAGGCTTCTCAAGAAGACCCCCTATGAGCTTGTGAATGGGAAGAAACAGGATATATCTTTTTTCTGAGTGTTTGGATGCAAAGTGTACATCTACAAGAAGCGTCAACACTTGGGCAAGTTTCAAAGGCAATGTGACATTGGTTTCTTACTTGGCTATTCTCTTAAATCCAAGGCATATCGAGTATTTAACAAAGCCTCCGACAGAGTTGAAGAAACATATGACTTGGAGTTTGATGAAACTAATGGCTCTCAAGAAGAGCATGAGAATCTTGATGATGTAGGTGATGAACCATTGAGGAAGGCTATGAAGAATATGCCCGTTGGTGCAATCAACCCACTAGAGGTGGAAGATGGTCAAGGTGATGCAAATCAAGTACCTACTCCGCCTCACACGCACAAGAAGATACCTTCATCCCTCAAGATCAAGCCGAGGCTCAAGCTAGTGATGTTGATGCACCACAACCTCCTCCCCAAGTGATTGATAGAAGATCTACACCTATGCTTCAAGCTCATCCACAAGACCTCCTCATAGGGAGTCCATCAAGGGGGGTAACAACTAGATCTAGACTTGCTTCTTATGTTGAGCATCACTCTTTTGTTTCCTTTGTTGAGCCTTCTAGTGTGGAGGATGCACTTGCGGATCCAGATTGGGTAAATGCCATGCATGAAGAGTTGAACAACTTCACCCGGAACGAAGTGTGGACACTAGTAGAAAAGCCAAAGGAGCAAGAATCATTGGCACCAAGTGTGTGTTTAGGAACAAGCAAGATGATCAAGGCATGGTTGTGAGGAACAAGGCAAGATTGGTGGCAAAGGGGTTCTCCCAAGTTGAAGGCTTGGATTTTGGGGAGACCTTTGCACCGATTGCAAGACTAGAAGCCATACGTATCCTTTTGACATATGCTTCACATCACAAAATGAAACTTTTTCAAATGGATATGAAGATTGCCTTCTTAAATGGTTTCATTAATGAACTTGTCTTTGTCTCACAACCTCCTGGGTTTGAAGACCCCAATTGTCCTAATCATGTGTATAGGTTGTCCAAGACACTCTATGGATTGAAGCAAGCTCCAAGAGCTTGGTATGAGAGGCTAAGGGACTTCCTACTCAAGAAGGGCTTCAAGATCGGGAAAGTGGATACCACACTCTTCACTAAGGTGCTAGATGGAGAGATCTTTGTTTGCCAAGTGTATGTCGATGACATTATATTTGGGTCAACAAACCAAGATCATAGCAAGGAATTTGGAGTATTGATGTCCAAGGAGTTCGAGATGTCTATGATTGGCGAGCTTACCTTCTTCCTTGGCTTTCAAGTGAAGCAATTGAGGGAGGGCACCTTCATATCTCAAGAGAAGTACACCAATGATGTACTCAAGAAATTCAAGATGGAGGATTGCAAGCCAATCAAGACCCCAATTCCTACTAATGGGCATCTCGACCTTGATGAGGGAGGTAACCCGATCGACCAAACTCTTCATCACTCGATGATCGGTAGTTGACTTTACCTCACCGCTTCTTGGCTGGATATCATGTTTAGTGTGTGTATGTGTGCTAGGTTTCAAGCAAACCCTAAGGAGTCGCATCTAAGTGCGGTTACAAGAATCCTTAGGTACATAAAACACACCCCTAGCATTGGTCTTTGGTATCCCAAAGGAGCTCCCTTCCTACTTTGTGGCTATTCCGATTTGGATTATGCCGGGTGTAAGGTTGATAGGAAGAGTACCTCCGGCGGTTGCCATTTGCTAGGAAGATCACTTGTTTCTTGGTCCTCTAAGAAGCAAAATAGTGTGGCATTGTCTACCGCCGAGGCGGAATACATAGCCATGAGAGCAAGTTGTGCACAAATCTTATACATGACCCAAACACTTCTTGATTACAGCGTGATTTTAAAAGATGTTCCACTTTTGTGTGATAATGAAAACGCCGTAAAGCTTGCTAATAACCCGGTTCAACACTCTCGCACCAAGCACATTGATATTCGCCATCACTTTCTTAGAGATCATGTGGCTAGGGAAGATATCACACTAGTGGGAGTTTCTAGCGAAAATCAATTGGCGGATATCTTCACTAAACCACTCGATGAAGCAACCTTTTGTAGGTTGAGAAGTGAGTTGAATGTGCTTGATCACTCAAACTTCACTAAAAGACGATCTTGTGTGAACCAACCTTGCATCATGTGTAATATAATCATATTAAATTAGTAATGCACATAGGCTTGGCTAACATGGTTGGAATAACCGTTCTTGAACGTTTGAAGAAGTCCAATCATGGTTTAAACTTGCAAGCAACCTATATTCAAATTCTTGTAATGCATTGCATATGCATGTGTTGTTTGTCGTTCCTTTTCGGTTAAGTTTGAGTATCCTTTGTGTTCGTCCACTTAGGGGGAGCATTCTAAGCTCAAGACACTTCTTTACCCCTCTTGTGGCCATATGATGTCTCCTTGGTGTTTCCATTCGATTATTTTGAGCCAAAACTAAATCTAAGCCTATGGCAAAATACTTGCAAATGAGAGTTTGAGAGATGGTTCTCATATCAAGTCCAATCAGGTCTTATTTGGATCTTATTGGGATTGGAACTTGGTTGGGAGAAAGACGCAAAAATCAGATTTGAAAAACTCTATTTAAAAGGCGTCGAACGCTGCCGATGGACGCTCGGCGACAAATGCCTCAGCGTCCGTCGCGATCGTCCGAAGATTACTGCAGCTCATCTAAGGGGCGTCGGACGCTTGCTAGCATCCGTCGCAGAGACGTCAGACGCGTCTGGCGCGACCAGGAGATCTCTAGTCCTCTCTGTTCGAGCGTTGGACGCTTCACAACGTCCGTCACGTTGGCGCCGAACGCGTCCGTCGCCAACTAGAGCTCTCTGTTCCCTTACTGCATAAGCGTCGAACGCTCCGACCTAGCGTCTGTCGGACCCGACGGAGCGTCCGTCGCAAACTTGTAGAGCGCATAAAATTTAGAAAACGTTCTTCTCTCTCGGTCAGTTCTTTCACTCTGTACGCCGCCTCTTTTCGCCGCAGTTCTAACCTAACCGTCGCCGCTCTCGCCTCCCTCGCTAGCGTGTAGCCGCCCTCCAGTTCGCCGCCGGCGGATCCAGTGTCGCGCTGCCGCCGCTCGCCGCAGATCCACCCAGCGCCCCTCGCTCTCCCTCTCTGCGCGTGCGGTTTAGCCACACAGAGGGACTCTCAGCGTCGTCGTTCCTCTTCACCGACCGTGTTGTTGTTCGGTGTGGGGACCTCTTCTTCTCTTGCTCAAGGCCCTTTTCTTGTTTGCAGAGGTGATTCCCCTCTCCTCTGTAATCCTCTTCCTGAGTTAGGGTTTGATCCAATGTCTTTTCAACTCCTTTCACCTCTGTTGTTTAGGTTGCGAAGTGTGGAAATCGACCGAGGTTCTTACCCCTTCTATTTTAGGCTCGGATCAGTGGTTAGAGGTATGATGGCAGTTGGCAGTTCGATCTATTCACTCATCTAAATTCATGCTTCTATAGTCATACTCTTCTCTAGATATATGATTATATGTTATATACTTCTATCTATCTATCTATCGAACAGGGGCAGTGACAGTTAACTCGGGGCAAAGCCTGCGAGTAAGGAATGAGGCAAAGCCTCGAAAGTGTCACTCCAGGGTCGTCGATCCACTCTTGTTTGAGGTTGGGATTGGCAGTTTGACAGTGGTTTGATCATTGGTAGTTGTCTTTGCTCAGTGACAGTTGTTCTTCTCGTGGCCGACAATGTCGCGGACAAAGAACGCTGGCCCCGTCCCCGGTAGTGGTGGTGACCCTCCACCTCCACCGCGTCCACCCACCAACCGGGACACGGACAAGAAGAAACTAGTTTCAAGGAAGAGGAATCGACTAATGATGGATCCAGATTCAGTGGCCGCACTGGCAGTAGTAGAGGCAGCAGAGCTTGCCGAGCGAGGTGGACGCCGTGCCGGTTTGAGGATCTCTCCTCGCCGTGGAGCGCGTCGTGAGTCCCCCGCTCGGACTGAGGCAGAGCCACAGGTTGAGTCCCCAGAGACTCCAGAGGATGATGAGGGAGATGAGACAGAGCAGGCAGACCCTTCGGGGCATTCTTCAGTTTAGGAGCTTATGGCTCGCAGGGTTACTCGCGCTCGTGGTTCGTCACCTCCTTCTAGGGCTGATAGACCACGACGCAATGACAAACCGCCTCAACGCTTTTAGCTTCCAGACCCAGTGAGGCATCAGGTCAAAGCACTTACAGCGAAGCAGATCCAGCAGATGAGGTTCGCTGACTTCCAAACGTGGTTCCCAGCTCAGCGTGACCCTAGTGCCAGTCCGGACTTCTACACGACTGTGCACGAGGACTTCTACATGGGCTACGTTGAGACACGTGCACCTCTACGGGCACACAGAGTCTGTCCTTTGCAGTCGATCATCGAGGTTGGTAGTCCGGATATAGCTCAGCACTTGCAGTACCTAGAGGGCCTGACAGGTTTGATAGGCAGAGTTGGCACCTACCAGGAGGATTGGGTTCAACAGTTCTACGCCTCTCTGTGGATCTCTCCTGACCATGAGTTCCTTCACATTGCTTTTAGAGGTCGTGATTTCAGGATCACTGCCAGCCGGTTTTGTGAGGTATTTCACCTAGAGGCCTCCGAGACTCGGATTCACTCACTTTGCTACGGGGATCAGGAGGCCCCTCGTCGTCCTCACGAGGGAGTGGTACCCCCAGTGGAGTTCGTTCGTCCCTGCTTCAGAGAGTCATTCGGTGAAGGGTCCATTCCAGACACACGTGACCTCACGCCGACTGCCCGGATCCTAAACGAGGTACTTCGTTGGATGATCCTTCCCAGGGTTGGAGCTCGAGAGACTCTCACCCGTCTGCAGCTTTGGTTGTTGGCCCACATAGTCCATAAGGAGAAATTTGATTTGTGGGATCTGCTAGTTAGTGAGATGGAGGACATCATAGCCTCAGGGTTCAGAGGACACTGGCAGCTGCAGTATGCGCATTGGATATCATTCTTGATGGTTTCTCGTGGGGAGTCCATTGCGCTGCTTACTACACTCACTCACACTGATACAGTTTTCCCGGAGTACAATATGAACCAGCTTGTCAGTCACAATGGCCGCGGTCGGTTGAGGCGTCAGGGTCCTCACACCAGACAAACAGGTATTCCACCTGAGTCAGCGGGACAGCAGGAGACAGTGGTTCCTGGTTTGGCAGATGATGATCTTGCAGAGCTCGATGGTCAGATTGACACTGCTGTCGATGATGCTTATGTTGATGATATTCTCTCTAGCAGCTCAGATGAGGACTACAGGCCGATTCCAGAGTATGCACCCTGGTCTCATGACCATGAGGCCGGTGGGTCAGGTTCAGCGTCAGGCACCTCAGAGGCTACCATCCTCTCTTTTCTTACCAACATGCAGCAGGAGTAGGACAGGCAAAGGAGCAGAGGAGACAGGCATAGGAGCAGAAGAGACAGGCTGAGGATGTTAGGAGACTCACCGCTCAGCAGCTAGCAGCTCAGGCTGAGGCCCAGGCTCGTCAGGATGAGTTCCAGCGCCAGTTTCTCTTATACCAGATGCAGCAGGATGAACTTCAGAAGACTCAGACTTTGCTTCTTGAGCGCCTCCTCAGCTCAAGCTCCAGGCAGACCGTCACTCCACAACTTCAATTGCCCAGGGTCTCACAGCAGCAGCAGTACACCTCCCCGCCCCAGCAGTCTCCAGTGGTAGTGGTACCGACTCCAGCGTTACCATCCAGAGGATAGCAGAGTCAGGCGCCCATTGCTCCACCCTTCCAGGCACCAACTTCACCAGAGTGTCAGACTCCGAGGACCCAGGTGTCCTCTTGGTTAGCTTCTCCCGGTGAGTTTCAGTCAGGTTTCACACCTATCCGGGGAACTACCATAGTAGAGGCTTCTCGTGACCTTTCAGCCTCCTATTTGGAGATCACGGGAGATGACTCTCCAGGAGCCGCTCAGCTAGTCACACCTACTCTAGAGGTTGAGGCTCCTCCTCCGGCGACAAGCACGCACTTGTCCTCAGTCGCTTCGTCGGAGGTTGCACCGGACTGCTCTACACAAACGGTGACCACTCCACCTCTTACTGCTGTTCAGACAGATGCTACATCAGTCGCAGTTGAGGCAGTTGAGCCAGAAGCACCAGTCCAGTCACACGAGCAGTCAGAGGTAGTCACAGTGGCAGTATCTTCACCGCCTCAGTTCCAGCCAGCAGAGCTTGTTGCAGTAGTATCACTTGTGGCTCTAGCAGTGACTACTCCTCCCGCGCATCGCATCTTCACTCGTCAGGTTTCCAGAACTGCCATCACGGAGGTCGGACCGTCTAAGGTTCCAGCTCAGGATGATACTCCATCAGAGCCTCAGGGGGAGCTAGGAGAGACAGTGATAGCTTCTGAGCCAGCAGCTCCAGTTCCAGAGGGCACCCCAGCTGAGCCTACACCGGCGGAGACAGAGGCAGATGTTGAGTGAGACGAGTCAGATCTCCAGGACTTCATCATGCTAGACCGCAAGGCTGCAGCTACCTCGGCTCCATCCCCAGCTCCAGATGCTTAGTTTTTGGTGTTAGACACCAAAGGGGAGAGAGGGTCTAGTATTAGAGATAGGGGAGGGATTTGATTCTTTGATGTGTTTTATTTCCCCTGTACTCATGCATCATGTCTACTCTTAATGCACTTATATCTTTGTGTGATGGTTGATGCTTGTGTAATATATGGATGTGTATGACAAACTCTTGTTTTATCACTAATATATCTTGTGAGTTGTCATATGGTTCATGATATGCCTCTATGATCTAATGGTAATTGAGCTTCCGCGCCATACTCCGATATGTGTGTGAGAATATCATGAGGTACTCTAATTCTTTTTCATATCCATGAGTACCATATTTTGTGATTTGGTTTGGATGAGCAAGCATGCTTCATTTATTTTCACTAACCCTTGCTCAACCAATTCAAGTCATCTGAAATCCTAACCTTTCAATCTTATATCCATACTCGAGAAGATATTGTCATCAATCACCAAAAAGGGGGAGATTGAAGAATCATGGCCCTATTGGTTTCGGTGATTAACGGCAATTAGCGATTATTATGGCTAATGTGTGTTTTGCAGAGGCTATGCGTAGCTTAGCCTTAGTGATCAATATGAATGGGCATCAATGGCTATCACTTAGCCCCCAAGATGGATATCGTTTCGGATTTCAAAGAGACATGATGAAGACCCTAGAATGATAGACTAAGTGCCATAAGGTGATGAAGGGCACGTAGAAATAGATAGGGCTTCTATTTGATCTTTGATCGTACTATTAAGAGGGGTTGAGACTAGTAGCTTGACTTAGGAGAGCTTCATGACTTAGGTGTGGTGCACACTTGACAACATTAGCTCTAAGAAAGCCTATGGTGACCATAAGATGGCCTAGAACAACTTCCATATTCATCGCGATGAAAAACAAAGTTGAGAGGAGTGATCTCTAGGCGTCGGAGACTGAGGTCCAGGGCGCCGGACGCTGTCCGATGCGCCAGATGCTGGCGTCGGACGCTGATGTAAGCACGTCCAAGCGTCCGGCGTTCAACTCAGAGAGCTCCAGAGAAGCCCATTTAGCGACGGACGCGTCTGTCGCATGGGCTTCGGACGCTAGCGAGCGTCCGGGAATATTTTCCTAGAAACCTGAGAGCATCTAGTTTGCGCCGGACGCTGAGGCGCAGCGTCCGTCGCAAAGCAGTGGAGCGTCCGACGCCTGCTGACGTGATCAGGAACTAGCCGTTGGGGCTAGCGATGGAGCGTCCGTTGCCAACTTAAAGTGCCAGCCTGAGGCAGTTTTCAAAGGGGCTATTTATAGCTCCTCTCCCTTCTCTCCCACCTGGCCTTTACTCATTTCAGTTGCTGAAGTTCTTGCGAACACATGGTCGATAAGTACCCATGTATGTTCAGCTTTAATGATGAGTGATTGACCAACACTTGAGTGTTTCAGTTTGAGCGGTTTATTCTAACCCTTTGCGAAAGCAAATGTGTGCCTGTCTATCGGCTTGTGGTGTGCAGGTGCTATGCCTAGTGACAGTGGTCAATGGCGTGGAGAAGGTCGAGTAGAGGCTTTCCGTGTCGATGGACTGAGAGCGGTGAAGGGCGGAAGTGGGGCTCGGACTGAGGGACCATGGGCACCGGCGGACTAGCTGTGGTGGCTAGTACCTGGCACCGGCGAGTGCGAGAAGACATGGAGGTAGACCGAGTCGACCAAGTCAAGACGGTGGACGCACGAGTCGAGGGGAGGCTCAGGGGACTCGGAGTCCGACCACGTGAAGACAAGGTGGCTCGCGTGGAGTGGTTTGGTGGTTTGGGCCTCAAAACCATCCGCGTCGGTTTCTGAGTTTGGGCCGCAAAACTCGGGGTTCGGTAGTTGAGCCCAAAGCTACCGGTGGCGGGTTTCCTGGGTTTGGGCCTCAAAACCTAGGCAGAGCTTCCGAGGAAGCGGGGATGGCACGTGGTGGAATCCTAGAGGTTGCGTCGAGGTGACGGCAACTCTCGGCAGGAAGCGAGGCCGTCCATTCAAATGAGTGGCTGAGAGTTATCGACTTGGATTACAATGTCTTAGGGCTAGGTAATTCGGTCATGTATCTAAGGGGGTCTTTGGGAAATAGCCAAAGCCCATTAAGTAGGGGATGAAGGGGTATCCCTCATCCCATCTATTGAACCCTAATCACTTGCCCCCTCTCTCTCTCTCTCTCTAGTTCATAAGATCCCTAGGTTGTTTCCACCAACCTTTGTAAGAACTTGGTTTTGCTGCGAGGAATCGGAGGCCGTAACCTCCGTAAGCCATGGTGGCTTCGATTTCATGATTGTGTCCCCGTTTTGCTTGTGTTCTTCGCGTTTTTCTTTCGCTCTCTCTTTTTCCCGAGATGATTTTTCTTTGTGGACAGTAGCTTTGCAAAATCCGCTTGAACCAAGTTGTTTGCATTCGTGAGAGCTTCTTTGCACCGAAAGAATTCTCCTCAAACCTCATGAGTGCGTAGATCGGGTGTTTTCTTTGTGGCGTTCTTTGTTTTTCTCCCTTCTCCCCCAAATCCGAGTGTCTCTATTTATCCTCTCCAAATTGAGTGATGATTTCTTCGGGATAGCTCCCCAACTGCACTAGGATCATGCCTACAAAGTTTGGTTGCAGTTGGTGATCATTTGGTTGAGTTTTGAGAAGATTTGGCGGAGAGAAAATTGTTTTCGCGGGTTTCAGCAGTTCTGTTCGTGAGCGTCGGACTACCCTCCAGACCACTTTGACTAGGCTTCGGACCATAGGCCACTGGTCCGGTGGTCAAGTCCAGGGTGACTGTCTGACTGTTCAGAGCGTCGGACCAGAGCCATTGGTCCGACGGTGAGCATCGAACGAGTCGTTCGAAGCCTGGTTGCTTACTGTTTTGGAAAGGAAACCTCTCTATGAAGCGTCGGACCAGGTCCTTTAGTCCGACGGTGAGCGTCGGACCAGAGTCCGGAGCTAGGGAGCTCCCTGCATGGTTTTCTGAGTGAGCTTCGGACATCCAAAAGTGGGCGTCGGACTAGTCTGGAGGTGCCCTGGTGTGCACTGGACCAAAGGCTCTGGACCACTTCCATTGGTCCGGAGGTCTTGACTAAACTGGTCCAGAACTTCCATTGCCCTGTTGTCTTTTCCCTAGGGTTGAGAACCTGTGTTTTGGGGTTTTCGGTGAGTTTCTCTCCACTGCCGGTGAGCTCTCATTTCTCCATTCTCGTCTGAATCCCCGCTCGCGTTGCTCGGGAAAGGTTGAGCACCCATCAATTGGGTTTGACTTTTGGGAAGAGTGGCCCGAATATTTCGAGAGAAATTTGAGGCTCCCATTCACCCCCCCCCTCTAGACGCCGTTCTCGGTCCTTCAATTGGTATCAGAGCCAGTTAAGGATCAATCCACCTTACACGGTTCTTGATCCGCGAAGGCGACATGGAGCGAGGTTCTGACAAACCTCTCTTCTTTGATGGAAGAAACTTCGCCTATTGGAAGGTGTGCATGTCCGCTTACCTCCAAGGGCTTGATACGAAGTATTGGTAGATTTGTGAGAGTGCTGACTACGTGGTTCTTCGCGCTCGGATTAATGAGCTGCAAATCATGCAACATGCGTCAAACGCAAGAGCCCGTAGCATTCTCTTCTCGAGTTTGTCTCTTCCTGAGTTTGAGCGAGTTTCGAGTCTCACTACGGCACGGGAGATCTGGCAAACACTTGTGCGATATCATGAGGGTAACACTCAGATCAAGTCCAGACTCTTCGACACATACCGTAGAGTATGAGAACTTTTCTCAATTGGCCAGCGAATCTATTGACGGGATGTTCACTCGCTTCCAATCTATCGTCAACAAGATGCATGCTAATCGAGCCAACTTGCCTTATGATGATCATGAGATGGCTATCAAGCTTTTGCATGCTCTTGATCGGAAGGTGTGGGAGATGAAGGTGGCTGCCATTCAGGAGTCACTAGGCTATGATGCCCTGACCGTGGATGAGCTGTTCAGCAAGCTCAAGTCCTCAGAGATTGACTACCAGACCCGGGCCAAGCTTGAAAACCCGTCGAAACCATCTATGGTGTTGGTTTCTGGCCCCGGCGGTACATCTTCTTCCTCCTCTGACCCTTCACACTCTTTGTTCGTTTTGTCATTGATTTTTGTGATAGAGGATTAAGTGGAGGCTCTTGGAGATGATGAGCTGGCTTTGGTCATCACCAAGTTCTCACGGTTTCACAACAACCGTTTGAACCGTCGGCATGGTGGCTCAGCCAAGGGGTCCTACCATTGCGGTGATGAGGATCACTTCATCGCAAACTATCCCAAGAAAGCTGCGGGTGACTTCACCAAGTGCAAGGACAAGCGCGAGCACCACTTCGAGGACAAGCACAAGCCCAAGGGTGGCTACCACCGAAGGTCCTCCAAGAAGGTGATTGACAAGGTGAAGGCCAAGCCACGAGCCTTCCTCGCCTCCCTCAGCGTCATCGATGCCTCCTCCGATGGAGGTGCTTCTTCAGGCGATGATGAGTCAAGGGAAAGTTTGAGGACAAGCTCAACGGCCTATGCTTCTATGCCGACGCCAAGCACGGTGGCTTTTGCACCATGGCGATTGAAGAAGGCAAGGTCGGCAAGCGCAAGGATGGCCCCGACTACGACTCCGACACACCCGAGGTACCACCCACCGTCGAGTCCCTCTCTCTCGAGATTGAGTCTCTGATCGACACCTTGATGAGTAAAGATGCATTGCTCAAGTGTGCCACTTGTGAGAGGAATGACTTTAAGGCAAAGTACCTTAGCGCGCTTCATGAGCTAGATTTTGCTAAGGTGTCAGTGGTGGTTACCGAGGAGGTAGAGTGTGATGCTTGCGCTATTCACATGTCTGATCTTGTCACTCTTCAGGACAAGTATGGCACTCTACTTGAGGAGGTTAGTGAGCTGAAGGCTAGGCCTAGCTTACTTGGTGCGTGCAAGTCTTGCTTAGGCTTGCATTCTGAGCTAGCATAGAAGGATGCTAGGATTGCTGTGTTAGAGAAGGTCAGCTCAGATAGCACTAGAGAGTCGGATCACTTTGAGGCTTTGGAGCTTGAGATCGCATCATGCAGACACGACAAGATGCGTACCGAGAAAGAAAACACATACCTTCGGTCCATCTTGAGTTGGGTGTCTTGCTGAGAGCCGCAGTTGGGGATGATGCTTAGCCAATGCAAAAGGGCTGGCAGCATGGGAGTAGGCTTTGCTATAGGTGGGCAGGACGATAGCATGTTCGGTAAGATCGGTGAGTGCAGTGGTTTGAGCGAGAATGAGAAACCCACCACAACTCCCAAGCTTACCAAGATCACTCTTCCTAAGCCTACCAACCCCTCTGAGTTTCCTGTGAGAGATGGTGTGTTTGAAGAGCCACCCAAAACCACTCCACAGAAGCAAGTGTGGATTGCCAAACCGAACCATCTTCGCAACCCACTTGACACAATGTCAGACATCTCTAGTGATCCCCTTCCTAAGAAAGCTAGAGCCACCCAACCCAGCAAGAGAGTGCCTACCAAGAGTGTGGTGAGGTACCATTATGAGTATTGTGAGAGGGATGGGCACTTGGCTGAGTTTTGCTATAGGAGGAAGAGAGATGATCGGAGGCAGGTTGAGTTGAACAACCGGGACATGTACCACCCACGAGTTGGGGTGCATGAACTAGAAGTTCGAAGGCGCACTTCTAGGCCTAGAGGTACAATGTCTCAAGGTGCTAGGCCTCAGGAGGCGAGACCACATGGTGGTCGTGCCCGGCGTGGTACCGGTCGTGACCCATACGACTACGGGCCTCGTGGCGGTGGCTTTACTCCACCCTTCGTTAGCGGACCATGTTTTCCCCATCGTGGTGATCGCTATCCTCCCATGGGACAGGAGATGTTTGGTTTTTCTCCTAACCCATTCTTTGGGCAAATGGGATCCTTCACAGTTTACTAACCCCAGTGTTGCACCGTTTGCTCACCCTATGTCTTTTTATTGATGTCGGAAGGAGGATTGGAGGAGACTTGGCTTGTGGATTCCGGATGCTCACGCCATATGACCGGAAGTGCCAAGTGGTTCTCCAGCCTCAACCCCGTGCACCACACCGAGTATATCACATTCTGGGACAAGAGTAAAGGTAAGGTTGTCTCCCGAGGGTCGATCTGAGTGAACTCTTCTTTTGTCCTCAAGGATGTTGCCTTGGTTGCGAATTTGCATTTTAACCTTCTTTCGGTTTCGCAACTCCTTGATGACGGTTTTGAAGTGAGTTTCAAGCCTAATCTTTCTCGGATTTTGGACTCTCGTGGTGAGCTTGTTTGCAAGATTTTACCCTTCGGGAAGGTTTTTCGTGCGGATTTTACTATCTCTTCCAGACCTTCTCGTTGTCTTCTTGCCAGTTCTTCTTTCGAGCTTTGGAAGTGGCATAGGAGATTGGGACATTTGAGTTTTGACTTGCTTGCAAGGCTTAGCTCAATGGACCTTATCCAAGGATTGCCAAAGCTAAAGTTCGAGAAGGATTTGGTTTGCCATCCTTGCAAGCATGGCAAGATGGTTGCCGCTTCCCATCCTCCTGTGACTGAGATCATGACCACTCCACCCGGCGAGCTCTTACACATGGACACAGTTGGTCCAGCTCGGGTCAAGTCGGAAGGAGGGAAGTGGTATGTGGTTGTAGTCGTTGATAACTACTCAAGGTACTCTTGGGTGTTCTTTTTGGATAGTAAGGATGAGGCTTTTCCACTTGTTCGAGATCTGATTTTGAGATTGCAAAATGAGCTACCTAAGATTGCCATGCTAGCTATCTGCAGTGAAAATGGCACAAAATTCAAGAACGCTCACTTTGCAACTCTTTATTCTTCCTTGGGTCTCGATCACCTGTTTTCCTCACCTCACACTCCTCAGCAGAATGGTGTTGTTGAGTGCAAGAATCAGACCCTTGTTGAGATGGCCAGGACGATGCTCGATGAGCATAGGACTCCTAGGAGGTATTGGGCCGAAGCACTCAGTTCTGATTGCTATGTTTCCAATCGCATCTTTCTTCGAGCTTTCAAGAAAAAGACTTCTTATGAGCTGCGATTTGGGAGACCACCCAAGGTAAGTCACCTACGGGTGTTTGGATGCAAGTGTTTCATCCTCAAAAAGGGCGGTAAGTTGGACAAATTTGAGTCATGGTCTTTTGACGGTATCTTTCTTGGTTATTTTACTCACTCTCGTGCTTATCGTACACTTAACCTTGAGACTAACCGAGTGATAGAGACTTGTGAGATTACTTTCGATAAGACTATGCCCTTGGTTTCCATCGATTTTGAGCTTGCAGGTGATGATGAGGTGAACACTAGCATTTTTGTGGAGGAGGAGCAGGACGATGCCGATTGGGGTGATCCCGAGCCGACTCCATCGGCTGCCCCCGTCGACCCTGCGACGTCCACTTCGGCTCATGGTCCCGTTCCGACTACTTCCTCTACATGGGGGCCGTTCAAGCAGCTTCCTCAGTCAGTGCCCATTGCACCTGAGGGGGCTCCAGCTGCTGTCGAAGGGGAGGCCACTTCGTCCAGGCAGGCTCCCCACCACATCCAGCGGCAGCACCCGCCGGAGAACATCATCGGCGACATTGACCATCGAGTCACGCGGTCCAGGTCCTATATCTATCACTTTGCTCATTCGGCTTTTGTCTCTTCTTTTGAGCCCCGAGATGTTGGACACGCTTTGATGGATCTAGATTGGGTTAATGCCATGCATGAGGAGTTAGAAAACTTTGAGCGAAACCGTGTTTGGGTCTTAGTTCCTCCACCACCTAGTTGCCATGCCATAGGTACCAAATGGGTTTTCAAAAACAAACAAAGTGAGGATGCGGATGTAGTGCGCAACAAGGCTAGGTTGGTAGCTCAAGGCTTTTGTCAAAAGGAGGGAATAGACTATGAGGAAACCTTTGCTCCCGTAGCTCGTTTAGAAGCCATTAGAATCCTTTTAGCTTTTGCAGCTTCTAAGGGGTTCAAACTTTTTCAAATGGACGTTAAAAGTGCTTTCCTAAACGGCTACATAGAGGAGGAAGTTTATGTTAAACAACCTCCCAGTTTCAAAAATCCCAACTTTCCAAACCAAGTTTTTAAACTTCACAAAGCGTTGTATGGTTTGAAACAAGCATGTAGAGCATGGTATGATAGGCTAAAAACATTTTTGCTCGCTAAGGGTTTTAAAATGGGAACGGTCGATAAAACGTTGTTTCTCCACAAGCAAGGCAAAGACACTCTCCTTGTCCAAATATACGTGGATGATATCATCTTTGGTGGTTCTTCTCATGCTCTTGTTGCCAAGTTTGCAGATCTTATGAGCAGGGAATTTAAGATGAGTATGATGGGAGAGTTGACTTTCTTTCTCGGGTTGCAAATCAAGCAAACCCGGGAAGGGGCGTTTGTGCATCAAGGCAAGTACACAAAGAATATCTTGAAGAAGTTTAGCCCCTCTCGACGCCTATGTCAACTACTACTGCCTTGGATGCGGACGAGGAAGGAGAGTCAGTGGACCAGACCGAGTACCGAAGCATGATTGGGTCGCTTCTGTACCTGACGGCGACCCAGCCGGACATTCAGTTCGTCGTCTGCCTGTGTGCACGCTTTCAGGCGTCCCCACGGACTTCGCACAAGCAGGTGGTGAAACGCATCATGAGGTACTTGCGCTTCACTCCCGAATTTGGTCTTTGGTTTTCCACCTCTTCCTCTCTTGTGCTTTGCGGTTATTCTGACGCCGACTTTGCCAGTTGCCGACTTGATCGGAAGTCCACTTCTGGGACTTGCTAGATTCTCGAGTCTTCTTTGGTTTCTTGGTCTTCTCGCAAGCAGTCTAGCGTGGCACAGTCGACGTGCGAAGCTGAGTACGTTGTCGCGGCTAGCTGTTGCTCGTTGTTGATTTGGATGATTGCCACTTTGAAAGATTTCGGTCTTGAGCTTACTAAGGTGCCTCTGCTTTGCGATAGCATGAGTGCAATTAGTGTGGCCAAAAATCCTATGCTTCATTCAAAGACCAAGCACATTGAGGTTCGCTTTCATTTCTTGCGAGATCATTACGAGAAGGGCGACATTGACCTCTGGCATGTCGAGACCCACAACCAGCTTGCGGATATTCTCACAAAGCCTTTGGATCAAGCTACATTTTCTCATCTTCGGGGCGAGTTGGGTGTTTGCTTTCCTTTTTAGAAGAGGAAAGTTTTGTGTATCATATTTCTTTTTGGTTCTTTTTGTCTTTTCTTTGTCTTTCTTCTTAATTGGTGTCATAGCATTGTGCATCTCATTTGCATTAATGACATAGTTCATTTTAAGCTTCATACTTATAGCCGATATAATGAATCTATGCTCTGTTTGAGGTGCTTTATGTGTCTATGGTGTTGCCTAACTTAGACTCTTTTTGATCTATAGATATGCAATAGAGCTAAGTTAGAAAAGCTTTAAAACTGAATTTAATTGCCCATGTCACCTCTGAAATGGCACTAGCATGTGTAGGCTTTTGAAGATCCTTCTTGGCTGCCTTGTATATAGCTTGTAACTATGGCTCTTCATTGTTTCATTCACTATCTTTGAGCACCATGATTAATATCTAAAATGAAATTGCTCTCTGTTTTGTGAATTGGAAAGATCGAGTTGGGTCTGCATTGTGAGCACTTCACCGTGTGTTCGAGACTGCTTCCCATATGGGTTGATACTTGAGCCGTGTCGTGTATGACCAAAACCGGTGTGTCAAGTCCTTTGACTTTGCCCGGTTGGTAAGCAGTGGCATCACTTTGCTTACAACCACTCGCATACAACTTAAATGTGCCTAAAACTGAAAATTGGCTGCAAAACTCTGAAATTTGAAAAATTCATTCAGTTGGGTCATTGGCTTGTTGTATGAACTTTGCTAGGGATAGTTTTATTTTCTATACATGAGATTGCTTTGAGATAGATCCTATCTTGTTTGCCATGTCTAGCTGTCTCTAGGAGGTGATACCCATTCCTTGCTCTCACATGACTTGCTCTCTAAAATAGCTTCTAAAGTGATCTTAAGCTCAACTTGAGTCTATGTTGGGCACGTAGAGCTTTTCCTATCTTCACATGATCACATCACTTAGAGCATCTATTCATTGTCTTCGCTAAGTATGAAGCTATTTGCACTCATTTTGCATTTCATGGCATTTGTAGCCAGACTTTGAGGTGTTGATGTTTTGATGAGCTACATGTGTCAACAAGGGGGAGAAGTGTGCATTTCATCATATACAATCAAGGGGGAGAAAATAGTGCATTTTCATACTTGCATTAGTCAAGGGGGAGATTTTGGAAAATGTGTGGCCTTTTGAGCTTTGGTACGCTTTGGTCTTCCAATTGGTATCTCTTAAAATTGGTATCTCCTTACTTGGCTCGTTTCACCCTTCTTGGTATCTTAAGTATGCTTGTTCCCAGGGGAGTTTTGCTAGGTGCGTTGAGCCTTTGCCTCTTCTGGAGGGTCTAGCTTGTTTTGTTGGTATTAACAGGTTTCGATTGCTTCTTGAGCATTAGGCGACGTAAGTGTTTTCAATTGGTATCTTTTGAGCTTCCCTAGTGTTTAAATTGCAAGTCTGAGCTTTGAGAGCTGTGATTGGTTTCTAGCTCTTGCTAGCGGTGTTGAGCTCATTTTGTGCCTCTTCTTGAGGGCTAGCTTTGTTTTGCTTGGTTGCGTCGAGTCGTTGCCCATGTCTTTGGGAACCAAGTTTTGGAATCGCTTTGCTTCTCTCAAGTGACCCCGTTTTGGCTTTCTTAGCTTTTTGGTCATTTGGAGAGCTTTACCTTGTGGCTCAAATCTGAAATGCACTTGTGTTGACAATGCACTCATCAAGGCGGAGATTGCGAACACATGGTGGATAAGTACCCATGTATGTTCAACTTTAATGATGAGTGATTGACCAACACGTGAGTGTTTCACTTTGAGTGGCTTAACCTAACCTCTGCGAAAGCAGAAACATGTGCTTGTCTATCGGCTTGTGGTGTGCAGGTGCTATGCCTAGTGACAGTGGTCAATGGCGTGGAGAAGGTCGAGTAGAGGCTTGCCGTGCCGATGGATTGAGAGCGGTGAAGGGCGGAAGCAGGGCTCGGACTGAGGGACCATGGGCGCCAGCGGACTAGCTGTGGTGGCTAGTACTTGGCACCGGTGAGTGTGAGAAGACATGGAGGTAGACCGAGTCGACCAAGTCAAGACGGTGGACGCGTGAGTCGAGCGGAGGCTCAGGGGACTCGGAGTCCGACCAGGCGAAGACAAGGTGGCTCGCGTGGAGTGGTTTGGTGGTTTGGGCCTCAAAACCATCCGCGCCGGTTTCCGAGTTTGGGCCGCAAAACTCGGGGTTCGGTAGTTGAGCCCAAAGCTACCGGTGGCGGGTTTCCTGGGTTTGGGCCTCAAAACCTAGGCGAAGCTTCCAAGGAAGCAGGGAAGGCACGTGGCGGAATCCTGGACGTTGCGTCGAGGCGACGGCAACTCCTGGCAGGAAGCGGGGTCGTCCATTCAAATGAGTGGCTGAGAGTTATCGACTTGGATTACAATGTCTTAGGGCTAGGTAATTCGGTCATGTATCTAAGGGGGTCTTTGGGAAATAGCCAAAGCCCGTTAAGTAGGGGATGAAGGGGTATCCCTCATCCCATCTCTTGAACCCTAATCACTTGCCCCCTCTCTCTTTCTCTAGTTCATGAGATCCCTAGGTTGTTTCCACCAACCTTTGTAAGAACTTGGTTTTGCTACGAGGAATCGGTGGTCGTAACCTCCGTAAGCCATGCTGGCTTCGATTTCATGATTGTGTCCCCGTTTTGCTTGTGTTCTTCGCGTTTTGCTTTCGCTCTCACTTTTTCCCGAGATGATTTGTCTTTGTGGAGATTAGCTTTGCAAAATCCGCTTGAACCAAGTTGTTTGCATTCGTGAGGAGCTTCTTTGCACCGAAAGAATTCTCCTCAAACCTCATGAGTGCGTAGATCGGGCGTTTTCTTTGTGGCGTTCTTTGTTTTGCTCCCTTCTCCCCCAAATCCGAGTGTCTCTATTTATCCTCTCCAAATTGAGTGATGATTTCTTCGGGATAGCTCCCCAACCGCACTAGGATCATGCCTACAAAGTTTGGTTGTAGTTGGTGATCATTTGGTTGAGTTTTGAGAAGATTTGGCGGAGAGAAAATTGTTTTCGCGCGTTTCAGCAGTTCTGTTCGTGAGCGTCGGACTACCCTCCGGACCACTTTGACTAGGCTCCGGACCATAGGCCACTGGTCCGGTGGTCAAGTCCAGGGTGACTATATGACTGTTCAGAGCGTCGGACCAGAGCCATTGGTCCGACGGTGAGCGTCAGATGAGTCGTCCGAAGCCTGTTTGGTTACTGTTTTGGAAAGGAAATCTCTCTGTGAAGCGTCCAACCAGGTCCTTTAGTCCGACGGTGAGCGTCGGACCAGAGTGAGCTTCCGACATCCAAAAGTGGGTGTCGTACTAGTCCGAAGGTGCCCTGGTGTGCACCGGACCAAAGGCTCCGGACCACTTCCATTGGTCCGGAGGTCTTTACTGAACTAGTCCGGAGCTCCCTGTTGGTTATTGTTTTTGCCTAGGTTTTTGCCTCTTTTCCCTAGGGGTTGAGAACCTGTGTTTTGGGGTTTCCGGTGAGTTTGTCTCCACTGCCAGTGAGCTCTCATTTCTCCGTTCTTGTTTGACACCTTTTTTTGTATGTGTCAATATGAACTGGATGCACTGATCGGTAGAAGGATGGTTGCTTCTCATTATCGGCATCAGAATATCGCCAATCAGATTGCCAATAGAAGCAGGAGTTTGAAGAAATATCAAAGATAAAAAGAAGGGTATTTGCTGATCGAAAGGTGTTGCCGATGGAAACAGGAGAACATTGCCGATCGGGAATGTTGCCGATGGATGCGGGATATAGCTGACGTCAGTAGAAAGATGCCGATTGTAATGGAAGAAGGTTGCAGATGGGAAGAAATCTACCGATGGAAAGTGTTATCGCGAAGAGAATAGATAAGGAGACTGGTGATTTTATACCAGTATTATTATATTAGTTTGAGTCTGACTCTTGCACGAGTCATTTATTTCCTTAAAAGTAGGAGTTTTATTTAGGTATGAGTCGTGTCTGTGTACAACTCCTCCTACTGGAGTATAAATATGTACCTAGGGCTCGTATGAGAAGATATTCAATACAATCAAACAAATCTATTATTTTCGTTCTACTTTTCCATCATCTACTTTTTTAGCATTAGTTCTAATTTATCTACGAGTTCTTACGATCTCGACGGGCTGCATCTACAAGATCTCCGTCTACCTCGCGAGTTCCGCTTTTTGAGCAACCTGAGCCTTGACGTTTGGGCGCATCGTCCTCGTCTCGTTCATCGTTGTTCTAGTTATCGTCCTTGTCGATTAACTGGTCAAATCGACTAGCACACCATGGAAATCGAGTTCGGGTATAAGCCTGAGGTGTTCGCAGATCCGACACTTTTTGTGTCAACGCCTCTTTTGGCACACCCGGTGGGACCCTAGATACATATCTTGATCACGATCATGTGTGATTCTACTGACGTCCATCCAAGGAACGTCATTGAAGTCTCCGAAGTGGATCTGAAGGATGATCAGAAGCAAGCTATGGAGCAAGCTATGGAGGAGTACAAGCAGCTATATCTGAAGTCCTTCAGCCTAAACAAGAGCAGCGACGCAGTCCAGAAGCAAGATCCGTTGTTGCCTCGGCAGGTCACTTTCGATGCCAATCCTGGTAAGTTACAAGATATGGTTAATACTGCGTTAAATCAGGCGCTGATTAGCCATTCCAACGTGTTGTCCAATACTGTATACAATGCTGTCATGCAATCTTTCAAAGAAGGACAGCCACCTAGATATGTTGGTCCAGCGTATCATCAACCTGGATCGGCATCTGCCACGACTCCATCGGCGGCTCCAGCGGCATCTACCCAATCTGCAAAGCCGTCTGCCGGTGAAGTTACTCCACCAAGGTCAAGCCCTGTGAGCATTGTTCAATTGAATACAAATTCGGTAGCATCAGGGATGTCAGGACCGGTGATTCAGAGTCAACCACCAAATCCTACTAGCTGGTGGGGATACGGTATGCCTTCAGATATATCGGTCGACGCTAATGTTGACAGTATTAAGAGCTATTTTGTCACCATCAAAATACCGTCAACATCTTCGTTTCCAAAGGAAAACAAGCATAACCTGAATATATTATGCCAAATAATTGGTTCCACATGTCCCTTGACTATTTGATACAGGTAATGACAAACGGGGCCTTTTGAGAGCCAGTGGGCCCACATCAAGAAGATTAATGTGACAACTCAACTCATAACCAACATCCAGGACATATGACAAGTGGGACCAGTACCCAGGAGGCAGAGGTGGGCCAGAGCCCACTATAGGGATTCGGTTGAATCCCTATAGTGGCCAAACAGGCCCCACTTGCCCCCCTGAGTACTGGGCCACCTTCTAGAAGACCAAGGAGGGCCCACAAACCAGTGGGGCATTCGGCCGAATGCCCCCTATGGCGGTTTCACCCCTCAACCGCCTCACACCCTTGATGCTTAGGCAGTTCTGAAGTCGGTTGGATCCAACGGTGCTTGATGAAGGTGACGCGGATCGCTGACGTGGCACCGGAGTAGCCCCTACTCCACCTCTAGCTATAAATAGGCCCTTAGAGCTCCCTATTCATTTCATGCCTCATTGGAGAAACTACTCTCTAGCCTCTTAGCGGAGCTCTTCAATAGTGTTATGCTAGTTGGAGGAGAGTGAGGAGCCTTCTAGAGAAAGCCCCAGGTCTGTCGGGAATCTTCTCCGGACTTCTTCCTCAGCGGATGCGAGTTTCTTGTAAGTTTAGCACTTGTAAGTGACTTCTTCTGAGTTCTTTATAGTATTCAGTGTTCTAAATCTGGTTTAGCTGTTATACAACTTTTCACGCTTGATCATCGCTTTGCTCTGAGTAAAGTGCTTTAATCTTAGGCCAAGGTTAAAGTAGTAAGATTAGTGTAGACGTGGTGTCTAAGCTTAATCTTGCCTTTGTAAACCGCTTATCGCATGGATTGTTTGTGGATGCTAGTAGAAGGTGACAGCTCTATCTAGTCTTTGTATTCCACCATGTGTGTAAGATAAGTTCTTCAAAGGTAAGGCTTCAATACAACTTGACGGCGCGGTCCGGTTAGAGTTTTGCCCTCTTTCTGATCTATCCCTTCGCCTCTTGCAAGAGAAGGGCCGATAAGGCCAGTATAACCAGCTACTCCTTGTTAGACGTCTGTGCTATCTTGAACCTCTCAACCCAGTTATCATAATCTCCCTTGATCCATCATAGGACATATCTTTAATCCTAGTTAGATCACTATCGTTCCCTGAGGAAAATACGATACCTGGAATACTCCCGGTGAAGTGCTACATCGGTATAATATGTGCGCTTGCGGATCTATCCAATAGTCATTAGAAATAACAACAAGCATTTCTGGCATCGTTGCCGAGGAACGGTAGCTTTTAACTAGTACCCTTTGGTCCTATTTTATGTTTTGTTTGATTTCATCTTACCACTCCACATACACATATGGATCAAACCCCGCTTATCGAATATGGTGCTCCAACGGGCGCTAGCTTGGAGCCACCTAAATCATCTCAGGCCGTTCTGGCCATTCGTTATGAGCTTCGCCCAAGTCTCATAGCGATGGTTCAGGAAAAACCGTTTTCTAGGGACGAAGACGAAAATCCCTATACCCATATACGTGACTTTGAACAACTTTGTTCATGTGTCCACATCCAAGGGATGAGGCCAGGTACTCTTAAGTGGAAACTATTTCCCTTCTCTTTAACGGGAATAGCCAAACGATGGTACACTCGTCATGTAGATGATGCGAAAGGAGATTGGAAAACATTGATGCCTAAATTTTGTTTGGCATTCTTCCCTATCCCTCGCATCCTTCGCCTTCGAAAAGAGATCATAACTTTCTCACAAAGAGAGAAAGAATCTCTGGGTGATGCATGGGCCGTATGACAGATCTAGTATCTTCAGGCCCTGATCTCGCTATAACCGAGCCTACAATATTACAACATTTTTATGGCGGTCTTAACAGAGATTCTGCACAACTTCTTGACATATCTTCCGGGGGAGCCTTCCTGTGTTTACCCGTTAGTGCAGGGAAGAGTCTTATCACGAAGATTCTTGATAACACCCCCTATACTAATGTATATTATGAAGGACCCACGGGAGAACAAAAACCAACCCCCAGAGAAGAAACAACATCGATAGCCGAAACTCTTCCCTCTACACCTCAAAATCCTGCTATCGAACCTGAACCACCAAGGGAAGAAGAAATTCATCCCTTGGAATCCCCCCTTGATATCGAGGTTGATCTATTTTCCGATTTCGGAAATGCCTTGAATCAATCTGTGCAAAAGAAGTCTACTACTCGAAAAGCTCTGAATCGTCACATCCCTAGTCTCATAGAGGAAGCCTATATCCAGGAGAAGGTTCAAGAGCTAGCGTCCATCATGAGCAATGAATGGTTAGAAGAGGCTGAGTCTTCATTCGAGCCAATTCAAATTCTTTCTTCCTCTGCAACTATTCCTTGTCAGATCAATAGAACCAAGTTAGACTCTCTTTACGATCCGGCCGTAGGAGTAAGCATTATGTCTAAATCATTAGCCAATGCTCTCCTAGGCAATGTAAAACTAACTCCCACCAACAAGTTCTTGAAGCTTTCTTCAGGACAATTAATTGAGAGTTAGGGGATCGCACATACCATTCCTACGCTAATTAACAAAGTCAATATCCTCTTGAATTTCTTCATATTCGACACAGATGAATTTGACTTGTTAATTGGACATCCACTCATGAGATTCCTCGATGGATCTCTTGATGGAAGTCTCAAGGGTCATCTCGGGAGTAGCATCAAGCTCTTGATTCCGCTCACTAATTCCATGAACACCATGACGGAATCACTCCCAGAATCTGACCCCATAGAGGAAGTGATGGTTGCATCTCTTCTAGAATCATCTCACCCTGATCTAGAAGAAGCTGAAGATTTCATCCAGGAAGAAGACGGTCTAAACGAACCCATAGATCTAGAGAAATCTGAACCACCATCTAAGCCCTCTATAGAACTTAAACCCCTTCCAACTGGTTTAAAGTATGTCTTTCTAAATGACGATCGGGAGGCACCTGTGATCATCAGTGACAAACTCTCTCCTGAAGAGTCTTTCAAACTCCTCACCATCTTAGAAAAGCATCAATCAGTCTTAGGCTACTCTCTTCAAGATATTAAGGGCATTAGTCCCGCTCTTTGCACACATCGCATCCCCATAGAACATGAGGCTCTTCCTTCTAGAGAACCTTAGCGTAGACTGAATAATGCGATGAGGGAAGTAGTGAAGAAGGAAGTCTTGAAACTCTTGCACGCAGGGATCATCTACCCCGTTCCTCATAGTGAATGGGTTAGTCCTGTGCAAGTTGTGCCTATGAACGAGTTGATTCCTCAACGAACCATCATGGGTTGGAGAATGTGTATAGATTACCGAAGACTTAACAAGGCTACAAAGAAAGATCACTTCCCGCTACCCTTCATCGATGAGATGTTGGAGCGGCTTGCAAAACATTCTTACTTTTGTTTCCTTGATGGTTATTCGGGATATCATCAAATACCGATCCACCCCGATGATCAAGACTACTTTCACATGCCCTTATGGAACATATGCATATAGGTGAATGTCTTTCGGCCTATGCAATGCTCCCGCTTCTTTCCAAAGGTGCATGATGTACATTTTCTCCGATATGATCGAAGAAATCATGGAAGTTTTCATGGACGACTTCTCCGTCTATGGAAAAATTTTTGATGATTGCCTTGAGAATCTGGATAGAGTCTTATAGATGATTGCCTTGAGATGTGAAGAAAAGCACTTAGTCTTGAACTGGGAGAAAAGCCACTTCATGGTTCGTGAAGGCATAGTGCTAGGACATAGAGTGTCTGAACGTGGGATAGAAGTGGATAGAGCTAAGATCGAAGTCATAGAGCAGCTTCCACCTCCCACGAATGTCAAGGGAATTCGTACCTTCCTTGGCCATGTCGGCTTTTACAGACGGATCATACAAGACTTCTCTCAAATTGCCCGTCCTTTAACAAGCCTGCTAGCCAAAGATGCACCCTTTGACTTCAATGATGAGTGCTTAGATTCTTTCTATATCCTCAAGAAAGCGCTCATCTCAGCTCCAATCATTCAACCCCCTGATTGGAAGCTCCCCTTTGAAATAATGTGTGATGCTAGTGACTATGTTGTTGGTGCGGTATTAGGCCAAACTAAAGATAAGAAGCATCATGCTATTTAATATGCTAGCAAAACTTTGACAGGGCCACAACTAAACTATGCAACAACTGAAAAAGAGTTGTTGGCCGTTGTGTTTGCTATAGACAAGTTTAGATCTTACTTAGTAGGAGCAAAAGTCATTGTTTATACAGATCATGCTGCTCTTAAGTACTTGCTCACTAAGAAAGATGCTAAACCACGTTTAATAAGATGGATCTTGCTACTCCAAGAATTTGATCTTGAAATAAAAGATTAAAAGAGAGTAGAAAATTCTGTTGCCGATCATTTGTCTAGAATGCAATTCAAAGAAGCACAGGATTTGCCCATCGACGACTTCCTCAGAGATGACACACTCCTCAAGGTGACAGACTCCAACCCCTGTTATGCAAATATAGTCAACTTTATGGTGGCAGGCCATGTACCACCAGGGGCAGATATGAAGAAACTAGTTCAAGAGAGTCGAGTGCATCTCTGGGATGAGCCATACCTCTATAGAGTATGCAATAATGGATTATTAAGAAGATGCATACCTATAGAGGAGGCAATCAAGATTATGGAAAGATGCCATGGAGCAGAGTACGGAGGTCACTATGGAGCATTCAGAACTCATGCTAAGATTTGGCAGAGTGGGTTCTTCTGGCCAACCATGTACAAGGATACTCATGACTATGTTAGAAAATGTGAAGGTGCCAGAAGCACGAGAACATCAACGCCCGAGATGCCATGCCACTCACCAACAACTTACAAGTCGAGCTCTTTGATGTATGGGGCATCGACTACATGGGGCCCTTTCCTCCATCAAAAGGGTACGAGTATATCTTAGTAGCGGTGGACTACGTGTCCAAATGGGTAGAAGCATTACCCTACCGCAAAGCTGATGCAGCAAATTCAAAGAGAATGTTCCATGAAGTGATATTCCCCAAATTTGGAACCCCAAAGTTAGTCATAAGTGACGGGGGATCTCACTTTATTGACAAAGGCTTCCACCAGTTCCTCACCAATCAAGGAATCCGACATAATGTTGCAACCCCATACCATCCTCAAACAAGTGGTCAAGCAGAAACATCCAACAAACAAATCAAGAACATTCTGCAAAAGACTTTTGAAGAGATGGGTACGACTAGGAATCACAAACTACCAGAGGCATTATGGGCATATAAGACCGCTTACAAGACCTCAATTCGTATGACACTATACCAACTTGTATACGGGAAGACATGCCATTTGTCTGCGGAATTAGAGTTCAAAGCACATTGGGCAATCAAGAAATGGAACATGGATCTGCCAGTCGCTGGAAAATTTAGGAAGATGCAAATCTCTGAGTTAGAATAATGGAGAGAGAAAGCATACCATAATGCCAGGATATACAAGGAGAGAACCAAGAAATGGCATGACAAAAGAATCAAGGTCAAGGAATTCAACCCAGGAGACAAGGTCTTGCTATTCAACTCAAGATTCAAGCTCTTCGGTCACGGGAAACTGAAAAGCAAATGGGAAGGGCCATACCTCATCATCAACGTCGTGACTCATGGAGCAATCACACTCCAGGACGACGACGGCAAAATCTTCAAGGTAAATGGCCAACGTCTTAAAGTTTTCTATGAGCGTGAAATTCCTAAACAAGAAATTGACATGATAGATTTTGTTCTTAATTCAAATTAGAACTAAAATCTACATGTTTTAACATTTTTGTTCAAATTTCAAAAAGGACCTTAGAAATAGCCTAGACTTAGCCTTGACTCCCCCCTCGTGAAAGTTCGGCCCGTTTGGCCACTATAGGCATTCGGCCGAATGTGAGTGTGGGCCAAACAGCCCGAAACTTCACAAGCTGACTCACCTGACCCGTTCAAGTTCGAAACCGAGCGCCTTAGTTCAAAAACTTTCAAAAGGTGTTCGGCCGAACGTAGTTCAAACTCGTTCAAACGCCCAGACGCGCAGGAGCATCGGGCCAACACTCCCCTTCTGTTTTCATCGCGATCCGAGCGAAAACAAAGGCCCCGAGCGTTGTTTCTCTCCTTCTTAACCCCTTCTCCTTCTCCTTCCTCCTTCCACCTTGCTTTCTTTCACAACCAGCAGCACCTCCAGCACCATTTGCAATCTTTCACACCTCCTTGACCACCACCATGGCTCCACCATGCAACAATGGCAAGTTGCCACTCGTTCCTAGCACCGAAAGTCCCTCCACGACCCGAGACCTCATCAACTCCGACGCCATGATCGTCGAGGTCCTCGAGGTGGCACCTTTGGCCATGGCACCACCACCGGCACCGCTGAACTCCCCTAAAGGGGGTCGGCCGACCGGGCAGTGGAGCTCGGAGAGGATGCGGAGCATCGCTCATTCAATGTCACCGCGCGTACAACCTCAACAAGCCCGCTGTGCGACCGGTGACGCCCAAAAGGCCAACAACCGGTCAAATTGGGTTGAAGAAGACGCCCATTTCCTCCACCGATGGCGACACGAGTATGGGGTACACCCACTCGTACTCGCCATCAACACCGTCGGGGATGCGGATCCAGCCGGCTCAAGGAGGACCAGGGAGAGGCAAGCTCCTCGTCCCTCCTCTCAACTCCGAGGAGAGGAAGGGGGTGCGCAGATCCCTCGAGACAGAGGAGTCTCACAAGAACGTCAGGTGGACCAGCAAAACTCCATCCATCTCCGGCCCTCCAGGACAGTTTGAAGATGAAGAAGAAGAGAGTGATATGGAGAAACTGCTCCGCATAGTGGCTAGGCTTAGAGAAAATAATATTAAATTAGCAGAGCGTGCAGTAGAGGAGAGGATGGCTCGCCTTGATCTTGAGGATAACTTTAGGGCCCTTTGCATTAGTACCAATGCGAAGTTCAAGCGTCTTGCCCAAGCCATCGAGAGAGAGGATCTCTATGACCCTCCATCTCCATAGATCACTAGTCTACAAATAAAATAGGCACTTAGGTTGTTTTTCCAAATTTATTTTGTTCCTTTTTCCTTTCATCATTATAATGTGTGCCTATAAGAATTTGAATTGAATGAAAAATGTTTGGTTCTGCTGGTATTTTGCCCAGCAGAACCCCTGCATTTGATGTCTGCTCTGTCACTGAATTCAGCATGCTCCGAAACAAGTATGGGGGAGTTCGGTCAAAACTCCAACTTGTCAAAACATCACAAGGCTCACTGAATCATGCTGAACACATCCATGACATGTACCAGAAAAAAATTGGACCAAAACGACCACCTTTTTGGTTCAGCCGAATCTCATTTGAGGGAAAAATTCAGGAAGTTCAGAGCACATCAACATTCAGAGGTAAGAAATTCAAATGCAGAGATCCCCGTGGCCAAACGGCTCCGAAGGCATTCGGCCGAACGCACTTCTAGGGCCTGGACCCACCAGTCAGCACCCCTTCAAATTCAAACTTCAAATCTGACTGGTTTGTCACGTCTCTCCCCTTTTCTCTATACTTTTTCATTTGTTTATTCACTTTCCCTTCAAAAAAATGAAATAAAAATAATTTATTCATAAAACTTATCACTAAGTTTAAATTCCTTTTAATATTGAATAAAACAAGAGGATCGCATTTGGAAATTAAAATTTTGAAAAGTAACATGATCTATGACTTTTTAAAGGGTAAAAGCGTCATAAAGGCAAACTCTTGCTTTTTCCTTATGCTAGTGGGAAAAATATTGGATAGGAAGATCATATGGACTAAGTTATTGATTAATGTGATATAGTCTCGGCTTATGATTCATACCCTTTCTATTTAAAGTTCTTGGAGATTAATTTTTGAAAATGTCATAAAACCATAATGTCACTACTCCTCTATAGTGAGAAAATCCTACCAAAGCCATAAATACTTATGCATGTTCAAAACCTTCCTCAAATGCTTCTTGTATTTACTTTGAGTTTAGTCAAACCTTGTGACCCTTGTTGAGAATTATGTCATAGTTCAAAGATCAAGATCACATGCACACCACATATCTCTGCTACTTTTACACTAGAAGTACGCAAAACATGCCTTTCATTTACATGATCCATGATCATCCATTAAATACTCTTGAAATAAATGTTATGATCTCTCCCTATATTCTTCCAAAAAGAGATATGGCTATCATAAATAAAAAATGATGATGAGCAAAGCTTTTCAATCTAAAAAAACTCTTATCATGATATCCATGTCTCAAGTAATCCTAAAGTTAGAGAGATCATATACATAGCTAAGGAGTACAAGTTAGATCAATACCATTGTTCACACACATGCACATCTTGATCTAGGATTATGACATTCTTCTCCTTGGATCCTTGTTTTGACTTTACAATATAAGTGATGCATGTTTGCTATTGTATTCATCCCTACCTAAGCTCTAGATAAGCCATTTAGAAATAGGGAGTTATAAAAGAAGGCAATCCTTTTATGCCTTCGTAAGGAATCATACACCTTGAGTTTCTTGTAAGTTTAGCACTTGTAAGTGACTTCTTCTGAGTTCTTTATAGTATTCAGTGTTCTAAATCTGGTTTAGCTGTTATACAACTTTTCACGCTTGATCATCGCTTTGCTCTGAGTAAAGTGCTTTAATCTTAGGCCAAGGTTAAAGTAGTAAGATTAGTGTAGACGTGGTGTCTAAGCTTAATCTTGCCTTTGTAAACCGCTTATCGCATGGATTGTTTGTGGATGCTAGTAGAAGGTGACAGCTCTATCTAGTCTTTGTATTCCACCATGTGTGTAAGATAAGTTCTTCAAAGGTAAGGCTTCAATACAACTTGACGGCGCGGTCCGGTTAGAGTTTTGCCCTCTTTCTGATCTATCCCTTCGCCTCTTGCAAGAGAAGGGCCGATAAGGCCAGTATAACCAGCTACTCCTTGTTAGACGTCTGTGCTATCTTGAACCTCTCAACCCAGTTATCATAATCTCCCTTGATCCATCATAGGACATATCTTTAATCCTAGTTAGATCACTATCGTTCCCTGAGGAAAATACGATACCTGGAATACTCCCGGTGAAGTGCTACATCGGTATAATCTGTGCGCTTGCGGATCTATCCAATAGTCATTAGAAATACCAAAAGCTAATTTGATCCAAGGTAACAGCGCAGCGTGAAAAGTGCCTGTGGAATCGGCAGTATCGGCGCAGCCGATAAACCCAATGACATGTTATGCCACATCTTCTCCAAACGTGCAGCTGCTGCCAGGAGATCTTCGGATGGTGATACCCAAAGTGCCTTGTGGGCAACCATCGGCAAGTTCGTTGCCGATGCAGCAAGATATGACAGGTCTGCACCATCCCATGATAATGGAAAATTCTCAGGCTGGAATATCGGTACACCAAGGAGGTCAATTCATTGATTGTTCCAAGGTGCAGGAGCAGCCGGTGCCGGGTAACTATCAATTATCGGCAAATCACATGCCGATAACTTGTAATCCTGTATGGACCAGTCCAGTTCAACAACAGATGATACAACCTGGACACCAAGTAGCGGGAGCACAACAGTACCATTACCCGACGAACTCTCAGAATGAAACATCGGTGTACCGACCGATGAATATCGTGCCACAGTATGCCCCAGTGGGCTTCTAAGGTTATACATCGGCAAGTCAACCGGTGAATAATATTCAGCAAAGTGGTGCTGCGTATGTGCCAATCGGACTAGCTTATCCATCACAAAGGCAAGAGGGGGTGTATCAACCAATCTAGTCGATGAATATCCAGTCAGTGCATCGGCAGGATCAGGAAGCATACTAGGTCGATAAGATTGCCGAAGTAATGAAAGAACAATTCGGTATTAAGCCTAAGGTCAATACATACACTTATCGTACGCCATACCCTCAGGCGTATGATTTAATTTCCCTTCCGAATCGGTACAAGGTGCCGGATTTCACCAAGTTTTCCGGCCAAGATGACACGTCAACAATGGAGCACATCAACCGCTTCATTATTCAATGTGGAGAAGCAGCTAGCAAGGATGAGCTGAGGGTAAGATTGTTTTCATCATCCTTATCTAGATCGGCATTTACATGGTTCATCTCACTTCCTCCAAATTCTGTGATTACTTGGGCCGATCTGTAGAAGCAGTTTCATAAATACTTCTTCTCTGGCGTTCATGAAAAGAGGATTACCGATTTGGTCAAACTGAAACAGTGCAATGACGAATCGGTAGAAAGCTTCGTCCAAAGGCTTCGTGACGTGAAGAATAAATGCTACAGTTTGGTGCTCAATGATCGGCAATTGGCTGATTTGGCTTTCCAGGGATTGCTACCACACATCAAGGACAAGTATATGTCTCAAGAGTTCGAGAGCTTGAGTCATCTCGTGCAGAGAGTTGCTGATCAAGAAGTGAAAGTTTTCGAGCCTAGGAAGACTTGGAACAAGAAAGTATCTTTCATTGAACAAGAAGAAGATTCTGAGTCAGATGAAGGAACGGATATCGGCGTTGCTGAGTGGGTGAAAGATAAAAAGCCGATATCCTGTCCGTTTGGTCAGAAAGAGGCTGAAAGATTCACTTTTGATACTACTAAAGCCGATAGGATATTTGATCTGTTACTTCAAGAAGGGCGGATTAAGTTAACACCTAATCAAGTAATTCCATCAGTTGAAGAGCTTAGAAGAATGAGGTATTGTAAGTGGCATGATGCAACCTCACACAGTACCAATGATTGCAAAGTCTTTAGGCAGTAGTTGCAGTCAGAAATCGAGTCTGGGCGAATCAAGTTTGAAAATTCTAAAAGGCCGATGAAAATTGACCAACACCCGTTTCCAAGTAATATGGTGGAAACTAGCGGAAAGGTTAAAGTGTTGACGTCGGAAGCTGCCAAGAAGAGTGCATCGGTAGATCCTAAACATCAAATAGGTGTGCATGATGTGAAGGGGAAAAAGTGTGCCGATGAGAAAAGAGGCAAGAGAGCTGCTGACGAAGATAACATCGTTGGGAAATTTCGTGGACATGGCGTCGTAATCACGCACAGAAGGCCATGACAGGAATATGACCATTCGCGAGAAGAACAGCATCGGCAGCAAGAAGAAGAGAGACGCCAAGAGTGGTATCGGCATAAAGATCATTGGAAGTGCCCCTTCTTCGTCCATTGTTGGGAAGAAGGCATCAAGCTGCCCACCGCTGATAATTGTCCTGAATGCAATAGGTACTATCCTACCGATCGATCAGAAAAGAAGTTTCGCTTTGAAGGTCAAGAATCAAGCTATGCTAGTCCGATCAGAGGAAAAGAATCAGTGCATGATCGGCTTGGGGCAAACTCACCGTACATGACAGGCTCAGCAAGCATATTCGTCAAGAAAAGCTTGAGGAGATGACTGATGCAAGGATGCCCGATGAAGAGATATTCTCTAGAGATCCAAACATAAGGAGTAATACAAGCCGACACAGTGAGAAACGGTACCAACCTGTTTGGAAGACTAAGCTTCCTTAATGGTGTCCCAAAGGCCTGACAAAGACTCAGAGAAGGAGGATCCAGCGTGAGCGCCAGAATGATCTGTATTATGGTGAAAACCCTTCGAAGGGAGAATCTCCAGTTTGGGAGTGGAGGCCAAAACACCAGGAAAGGATTCTATCGGCAGAAGTCAACATGGTTGTTATGTTGCCGATGGAATTTATGGCACCTACTGATGCTGAGGAAGAAGCTGCTAATGTGGCTCAGCTGATGCTAGATCCGATGATGGCTGCCTTTGAAAAGCCTGCTGATGATGAAAGGTAGCATCTGAGAGCTTTGTTTGTCAAGGGCAAAGTCGATGGCCAACCAGTGTCAAAGATGTTAGTCGATGGTGGAGCGTCGATTAATATAATGATGTATGTCATGTTCAGGAAGCTTGGAAAAGGTGACCAAGACTTAGTCAAGATGGACATGAAGTTGAAAGACTTTGAGGGCAATGTATCACCGGCTATGGGAGCAGTATGCGTAGAGTTAACTATCGGCAGCAAAACTTTGTCGACAACGTTTTTTGTTATCAGCGGTAAAGGTACCTATAACTTGCTCTTGGGGAGGGATTGGATCCATGCTAATTGCTGTATTCCTTCCACGATGCATCAAAGCCTCATGCAATGGGTCAGGGACAAGATTGAAGTTGTCCGAAGTGAAGCCCCGTCAATTGTTGCATCAACGGAATCGGAGACCTATGAGCAGACTAAGTGTATATCTGGTGAAGCTTGGGATACAGAATTCCTCAAGGTGGCCGATTACCGGATTACACCGGTCCAAGCAGTCGGCTCTGAAGAAGTTTGATGGATCAGTTCACTGATGATGAAAACTTGGACAGGTGTTCGCATCAGCCGATGATTTACTAGAGATAAACATCGGCGGCAGTAGTAAGCCTAGGCCAACTTTTAGTAGTGTTGGATTGGATTCCCAATGTAAACAATAGTTGAGTGATTTGTTGAGAGAACATAGAAATTGTTTTACTTGGGACTACACAGAAATGTCTGGTTTAGACCGATCAATAGTTAAGTATCGGTTACTTGTTAATTGGGTTCCAATCGCATCGGCGATCAGCGCACCGATATTGCCTGATATTAAAGCTAAAGTTACGAAGTTGAATGAAGTTTTGTGTTCTTGTTGGATGGTTTGTCATGGTGCAACTAAAGTGTCTCCATACCAGTTAGTTTATAGACACGATGCTATCTTACTGTGGGAGATTAAGTCTGGTTCTAGGTAGTTATTTTCTCAAAATCAATTGAATGCCGATGAGTACGGTAATTCTTGTGAAAAAACATCGGCAGAAAAGCGTATTAACGTTATATTACAAGCAAAATCAATTGTCAAGATCACAGTTGCCGACACAATAAATTACAATAAGGATTGGATAGATGAGATCATGTGAAGGCGAATTTGATCCGCTTCCTCTATTTCCTTGGCATCATCGTCGGCAGTACCCTCAATTGGCTAGATTTTCCTTCTCAGTAGGAGAGCCTGGCGGGCGTCAGCATCTCTCTCTTGTTGTAGAACTTTGACAGCATCGGGAAGTTGGGCCTTCTTTTGGTTAGCCACGTTTAAAGCTTCGTCGACTTTCTTCAGCTCTGCCAGCAGTTCTTCTTTTCTTGCCGATAGACGAGTAATCTCTTGTTCAAGTTCGGTACTAGAAGCTTCTAGACGACTGATGTCCTTGTGCTTTTCTTCTACGGTTTGCTTGAATTTGAGTATTTCTTCTTCAAGTTTTGCTTGAGCAGTTCTATCGGCAATACGGCGTGAAGCTCTTTGGTATTGAAGTTGTCGGCTCTCAAGATACGCTGCTTGGAAGAGTGTTTCTTCGATATCGGCAGGGAGTTGGCCCTGAATCTCTTTGAAGGCTATCCTTACTGCGTTGGAGTCTTGGATCAGTTGGGATGTGTTTTGCTGCAGTAAGAGTAGTATTGCTTTAAGTTTAGACTTTATGTCTGCCGATACGATATCTGAGGCTGGAGCAGAACTTTCTTCCTCTACATCATCATCTGGGATATTGATGGCAAAGGAGAATAGACTATTAGGGGAGTCTTGGGCCTAAAAGGAAAAGGGATTAAAATTCGTCAGTTAAGAATTTGTATTGTGCAAAATTTATAATGAATTGTTGGTATACCTGCTTTAGAGTGGTTTCTCACCTCGGGCTTGACAGAGTGGTTGGCCCAGTTGCGTCTGGAAGAACGACAATAGTTGCCGATGAACTCGCCTCGGTGGGATGAATAGTTGGCGCTGATACTGGTGTCGATGCCGATGTTGTTTCTGTTGTTGCAACCAGCCCTTGTGGCGATGGTGCCGTCCCTTGGTCAGGAATCTCAGCCTGTAATTGCTCAGGGGTGAGAATCGATGCTGGCTCTAGTGTTGGTGTGTCGATAGGAGCTTGAGGAGATGCAACCGGTGATATGACCGGAGTTAATGGCCTTGGGCATTTTTGTCGAGGAGTGGCGCTTAGATTTTTTCACTTGGGGGGCATCGGCAGACTGAGTTGGAGAAGCTTGTACATTTGGAACAGCTGCCGATGAACTCGTTGGCTACAAAAGAGGGCATGTTGTGCAATTGAGTGAACATCACCGATGAGAGTTTGTAATCGGCATAAGTAAGATGAAGATTGTTACCTCGAAAGCTTGCGCCAGGATAGCGGCAACGGTCGATGGAGTAGCAACAACCCCAGTCTGTTTTGACTTAGGTTTGAGGGTGATTTTGGGTGCCTTTCCATACATAAGGGTAGCCAATGAAGGAGCCCTACTGCCGATCACCGGTATGGGACTTATCGGTCGTAAATCGAAGGCCCTGCCACTATTGCTTTTGCTCGGAATTGGGTCATCAACCTGTTAAGATAAAATCAGTTACCAATGCATTTGAAAGGGAATAACAGGAAAGAATGGTGTCGAAGATAGACTCACCGCGTCATTTGGAACAATATAATCAGCATCAATCAGGTGTCGATAGTAATGTGATGATGGGGCAAACAATTGATTCTTCCACTCTTGCCACCAAGATTTGTAAGACTCGGTGATAAAGGATGTTGGTGCCCAAGAGGACAGATCAATATTGGTCACGTCAGCCTGAGGGGGGAGAGTGACGATTTTGTTCCAGTCCATAGCACTGGAAATGACTTCTCTTGTTTTTATCACATCGGCGTAGCTAAGTTTGATCGGTAACTGACCGAACGCTAGCTGTCTTGCGGCTGCCGATGGATAATAGAATTCATATGTTGGAGGAGTGTTCTTCCCGGTCCCGAGGATGTTGACTGGAATAGCCCGAGGGGTGAGGATGGCTTTCATAATTCTTTCGTTCTGTGGTATGTTTCCATCGGTGAGATTGAAGGAGAGTGGGAATCGGTTGTCCTCATCGATATAAGGCCACCAAATCCGTTCTGCAATAGGGATCCCACAGTACAGTCTCTGGAAAAACCCACCAAGTTGGCCCTCATTGGCATCGGTTCCTGGTAGCATTATAATAGCTTCCCCAAAGTTGAGAGGAGAGCGGGTTACCGATTCATCTTCATCAGGTGTGTAATCCTCAGGCAGATCTCTTGGAAACTGCTGGCTGAACAAGTCAAATTGGAGACATTTGTGCATATGGACGTTTAACCATAAGTTGATAAACCACCAAGGACCTTCGAGGTTGCCGATAGGTTTGCCACCAGTAATCTTTCCGATACTTGGTGCAAGAGATGATAGACTGAGCCGAGGAGATATCAACCAAGAGAAAGACCTCTGTGGGCTAGAAGTTCTGCTGCAGAGAGATACATGTTGGTAGGTCCGATTGTCCTACCGCAAAAGATGAATTTTTCCAGCCACATATTCAGGAAAGTGGCGTGTTCTCTTTGGTGGGTTTGGGCCAGGAACGGAATGCATCTGTCCATAATCCTAGATTGAAGTATTCGGCTCTGAAGGGGATACGATTGGTTTTTGCGTTGATGAGATCGGTTGGGTCAGGATTTCCCATCGGACCCAAACAACAGAGATGTGCTTGATCGGTAGGGATCACTATTTTGTTGCGCATTTCCTAGATCCAGAAAAAAGCGAAGAAAGGAAGAGAAAGGATTGTAAAGCAGTGCGGAAGGATGAAACTGCAGTATATACAGCAAGGAAGGAAGGAAGATTACCGCGGGGACGGTGAAGTTGATCGCCATTGAAGCCGAATTCTTGCAAGGGTCGTACTTCCTCATGAAAGAAGAAGAATCGCTACTGGAATAGTGCTCTTCAGAGATGAAGTTGGAATGAAAGTGAAAATATGAGCTCATGGTAAAAGAGAGGACGAACGGTGGTCTTTATAGGCCTAGGTTAAAGGGCATTTTCGAATTTTTCCTTTCTGACTGAACAGGAATATGGAAGGATATCGCGTTGATTTGCGCAGTGATCGAGGAATTGGAACTGTTGGTACTACAGTTGCAAGAGCTGTTGGTAATTTACAGCGACGATGCGCGGTAATCGAAATGGCAGTGGAATTTTGGAGGGAAAGATTACAGTAGAGCAAATTTCGGTGCATAAGATATTTTATACTCCGAAATTGGGGGGCATGTGTTGACACCGTTTTTTTTATGTGTCAATATGAACCGGATGCACTGATCGATAGAAGGATGGTTGTTTCTCCTTATCGGTATCACAATATCGCCAATCAGATTGCCGATAGAAACAGGAGATTGAAGAAACGTCAAAGATAAAAAGAAGGGTATTTACCGATTGAAAGGTGTTGCCGATGGAAACATGAGAACATTGCCGATCGGGAATGTTGCCGATGGATGCGGGATATAGCTTACGTTAGTAGAAAGATGTCGATAGTAATGGAAGAAGGTTGCGGATGGGAAGAAATCTGCCGATGAAAAGTGTTATCACGAAGAGAATAGATAAGGAAACTGGTGATTTTATACCAGTATTATTATATCAGTTTGAGTCAGACTCTTGCACGAGTCATTTATTTCCTTAAAAGTAGGAGTTTTATTTAGGTATGAGTCGTGTCTGTGTACAACTCCTCCTACCGGAGTATAAATATGTACCTAGGGCTCGTATGAGAAGATATTCAATACAATCAAACAAATCTATTATTTTCGTTCTACTTTTCCATCATCTACTTTTTTAGCATTAGTTCTAATTTATCTACGAGTTCTTACGATCTCGACGGGCTGCATCTACAAGATCTCCGTCTACCTCGCGAGTTCCGCTTTTTGAGCAACCTGAGCCTTGACGTTCGGGTGCATCGTCGTCGTCTCGTTCATCGTTGTTCTAGTTATCGTCTTTGTCGATTAACTGGTCAAATCGACTGGCACACCTTGGAAATCGAGTTCGGGTATAAGCCCGAGGTGTTCGTAGATCCGACGTTTTTTATGTCAACACAAGGTTTCTCAGTAAATGAAATGAGCAAAGGCAGGTTGGGAAGACAAGTGATGGGGTATAAATACCCCCACACACAAACTGCCCACGGGCAGGGAAAACTGTTTGTTTAAGTTGGTATCGGACGCACCGATGCCCTTGCATAGGACGCACAGATGCACTGCCCAACGGCTAGTTACTATTTGAAACCCCGTCCAACGGACACTCTGATGATTGCCAACAGACGTTGTGAGCCAGCGTCCGATGCAAACTTGCTCATCTCGGGTTTCTGGGAAAATCCCACGAATAAATCCAATGGACGCTCCGAGCGTTCGCTGGCGTGCCGACGGACGCGTCCGTCGCGCACTGAGCCTCTCTGGATCCTCTCTGTTAGCCCGACGGACGCACTTAGGGTTTCACCCCAGCGTCCGTCGCCAAGGGACTCAGCGCCCGATGCCCAGAGAAAAGCTCCCTCAACTTCGAAACTCGTCGCGATGTTTTATGGAAGTTGTTCTAGGCTATCTTACGGTCACCATAGGCTTGCTTAGAGCTAAGGTTGTCAAGTGTGCACCACACCTAAGTTATGAAGCTCTCCTAAGTCAAGCTACTAGTCTCAACCCCCCTCTTGATAGTACGGTCAAAGATTAGATAAAGTCATATCTATACTAAGTGTCCTTCATCTCCTTATGCCACTTAGACCTATCACTCTAGGGTCTTCGTCACGTCTCTTTGAAATCTGAAACAATATCCATCTTGGGGGCTAAGTGATAACCATTGATGTCCAATCACATTGATCACTATGGCTAAGCTACACATAGCCTCTGCAAAACACACATTAACCATAATAATTTTTACTTGTCGTTAATCACCTAAACTAATAGGACCATGATTCTTCATGCGTAACACCAAACTACTGTGAACGAGGTGAGGGGACAGGTGCGGGCGGCGGCGCGGCCTCATCGGAGCCGGGCACGCGCGGCCATGGCGGTGGATGAGAAGGCGCTCGTGTGGGGGGGGGGGGGTGGGGGGGGGCAGCGCGTGGCTGCAGCTCGCTAGCTCGCACGGACCCAGCTCGTGGCCTCGTCGGCCGGGCACGACCACAACAGTCGCCGCTGGGGGTGGCAGATTGGGGCCGAGCGTTGCGAAGTAGAGGATGGCGGCGGCTGCATTGATTTTTTTTCTGACTCCGCGATGGGGTCCGCTGCCGGTGGAAGGGGAGGGTAATGGGATTCTATTGGGCTGCATCCGTTAACACTGTTTTCTGTTGCCACCAGGCCTAACCAAACACAAAGTAACGTAACCTATTCACCGAAAAGGAGAAACCAAACAACAAAGATAGATAGGATAGGGACGCAGAGGAACCGAGTCAAGCAGCCAAGGCCCAACGGCGGCAGCAGCAGCCGCAACAACAACAACAAAAAAAGACCTAGAAAAATAAATGTTAACAAACTTCCAAATCCTCCTTGGAACAGTCAACAACCAAACCCCCAAGCACAAACCCGCTCTCATCCGGTCATCCCATCCCAGAGTGGCGGCTTCCGATCTCTTCTCTTCCCTTCCCTTCCCTTCCCTTCCTCCGCCGGAAAGATCCCGGCTGTCTTGGTTCCACGGCGAGGGATAGGCCCCGAGAAGGAGGAGGGGCCTCCCGGCGGCGGCCTTGCGGTCGATGCGATCGGTTGACGCGGCGGGGGCGGAGAGCTCGGATCACCACAACCGCAAGAAGCCTCGCCTGGAGCCCAGGACCAAGATGCCGCTCGCGGATACCGTTGCGGCCGGTGACAGCGGCCGGGGTATGGACTCCGCGGCGGCGGGCGCTGACTGCTTTGGCATGACGGTCGATGAGATCGTGCAGCACCCGCTGCCGGGTTACGGGGCGCCGTCAGTGCTCAGCTTCAGCCCCGACGACCGCCGGGTCTCTTACCTGTACAGCCCCGACGGCACGCTCCACCGGAAGGTGTTCACCTTCGACACCGCGCAGCGCTGCCAGGAGCTGCTCTTCGGACCCCCAGATGGTGGCGGGCTCGAGGAGGGGAACCTCTCCGCCGAGGAGCGCCTGAGGCGCGAGCGCGCACGGGAGCGCGGCCTTGGGGTCACTCGCTACGAGTGGCGCGCTCGCCATTCCGGCGAATCCTCCTCTCGCGCAGGCATTGTCGTGCCGCTCCCATCCGGGGTAACTAAATTAAAGTTCTCCCTCGTGTCAATTTACTGGAACAAATCTTCTTGACCGATTGCAATATATTTGCATTAGACTACTTGATTGTGTGTTTGTAATTTGCAATAGAAAATTGTTTTTGAACATCCATTGGATCGATCAGGTTGCAATTAATTATATCTTACTAGTTCAATGGAGGGGATTATGATGTGACAAGATGCTTTTCAAGATGATAGTTGAACTTTTATCACAAATCACACTTTGATGGGTTAATACAATGTTCTCTCCTTTTTCTGTGGATTTAATGAAAGTGTGCAGTTGGTTTCGTTGAGCAGATTTAGTACATGGGATCATGTACCACAGATTTAGCACAGGGCATACTGTAGGACAAAATCTGAACCCTTTGAAAAATTCTATATACCATTGTAGACTTAAGTTTCAATTGGAATTTAAATTGCTTAGTACATTTTGATTTAAGGTATGTCTACATTGTCACAATGTAAATATTAAACTATCATTATAGTTTATGATAACAACCACATTCAACCTCTTTGGTTAATCTTTCTTGAGCACCCTTGTTGTTATTAATTCAGTTTTTTATGCAATACTTTCCTTAATAATTATATGTGGTAACTCCTATCTGCTGATACTATTAGCTATTACTTTTTTTTATTTTAGGAAAACCAAATTTGGAATATGTGTTGTTTGTTTTCATATGTGGTTAGTTTAGTGTTAATGTGCTTGTTTCCAGGATATTATGATGCAAAAACTGTGTTAGCTATTTCTGAAAGTCAGGTAGATTTGCTATTTCATCACAGTAATATTTGACTGTACTTTCTACATCAACAGGTTTACTTCCAGGATTTATCTGGCTCCGAACCAGTGCTAAAACTACAAAGTTCTCCCACATCTCCGATAATTGACCCATATCTGTCTCCAAATGGGAGCATGATTGCATACGTTAGGGATGATGAGCTGCATACCTTGGGGTTTTCCAGTGGAGAAACTAGGCAATTAACTTTCGGTGCAAGCGAAAGTAGGAAGGTAACTCCATACAATATCATAATAGAACAATGTTATTTGAAAATTATCTAGTGTTAGGCAGCATTTTGCAAAATAACATATCGTGTTGACTTCTTAGAAGCTTCAAGTGCTTTCTTAGCATGTCCAATGTGACTGCTTCAAACTGCAATTTTATTTTGATATTTATTGTAACATGATAATGCATTGTGTCAATCTCTAGGTAGTATTTTGGATCTAAACCATCCAGCAAACTGCAGTACTGGTGGTGACTATCACAGGTCTCTTGATCCTGTTTAATCTTAGTTAGCCATCGAAACAAGCTTAATCTGGAACCAGAGAGCTGGTCTTTTTTCTTATAGCTTTAGCTTTCCCTTCATAGGGAAGCTGAACCTAGCGTGTGCACAAGGACACAACAGCCTTCGAGTGTATTCTAGGTTTTTAGGAGCTGCCTTGTAACTGTTAGAGTAATAGGAATAGTATCATATTGTCTAGTCACAAGAGGTGTTAGTCCTATGTACCCTATATAATCAGCCCATGAGGCCCAATGCAATATATCTAATATTCCACCAATTATATTCTCTTTCATGGTATCTTTTGTCTAGGTTTATATCCTAACCCTAGCCGCTTCCGCCGCGCGCCCCCGGGGAGGGATCGATCTCCGCCGGGGGCAGCGCCCTTGTTTAGGCGCCCGAACCTATTGATCCGACTGCCATCATCGTCGTCGTCACGCAGCAGATCGGGATCTTCCCTCGTCGTCGGGCCGCCGCCGCCGTCTCGTCCTCGGACTCGTCGTCGGGACGCCGCCGCCGCCTCGTCCCCGGACTCGTCGCCGTCAACACCTTCTTGATCTTCGTCGCATGGAGGCAGATGGATCTCGCCCCGTCATGTGCCGCCGTGGTGGCAGCCAGGCCAGCAACACGATTCAATCATGGGCTGTCATGGAGGCAGTCAGATCAAGCTTGTCGCTGTTATCGAGCGGATCTGCCCATCTCCACCACGTCGACCCCATCTGCGTCGACGTCTTCAACCCTGCGCGTCCACGACACGTCGTGCGCCCCGCACGGTCCGATCGAGGCTGGGTACATCCACTGCTGTTGTATCTTTTTGGTTTGCCCGATCACTGATCGGGATTGAGTCGCCTATCGCCCGTCGACCTTGCACGTACTACTCCGGCATCGCGCCGAGTCGTACATGCATCTTCTCCGAGCAACGAGTCTGCATGCTTGTTGTTGTGTCGCCTCATCGGGCCGCAGCATTGCCGCCCGTGTGTTCGCTTCGCCGTTGCATCTACATCGCCGTCCCCTGTGCATCAACGTCTATGCTGCGCAATCTTTGATGCGACGTTCGTCTGCATAAGGTCTTCGTCCTGCTGATTGGGTCTTCGTCATCGAGCTGCCACTACCAGCGTTGTCGCAGAGCCCTGCTCGCCGACCACCCCTCGCGTCGTCGCTGAGCCATGCTCGCCAACGTGTTCTCTACCGCATTGCTTCTTCTTCGTCCAGCACAACCACGTCATGTTACCGTGGTTGGGGCCCTCTCCCTTGTACGCCCGTTATTGGCAACACCGACGCGTGCTTTCGTCCACGATGTGCTGCTGGGTCTGGCAAATTCAGCCAGCGCATCGGCGCAGAGGTGGCTTGACTGCATCGACTTCGGCATCGACCCTCCCGTTCCCACCCCGTCTGCCTCGATTGCATCGTCGCCTTTCGTCTACATCTTCGACGGCCCTGACTGCGTCGACTTCGGCATCGCCCCCTTCCACAACGACTGCCTCGACGCGTCTCCGTCATCACCATGGCGCCCCTTGTGCGCCTACGTCTGCAGCTCCATCGACACGGCAACCCGACCACAACTACGTTGACCTCGGCAATCTTCAGCACGGCTTCTCCGACCACGGCTATTGCGCCCTCACGCTCGGCTACCTCGACATCGGCATAAAGGGCTACCGCCTTGCATGAGGACTCATCAGCTTCTTCTCCAGCCACAGCATACGCGATGCATCGACTGTTTTGACTGCGGGGGGATGTTAGCTTGTCAGATTCTTCTCCAGTCTCACCGTCTGTAACGCTCCCGCTGTGACTGCGGGGGGATGTTAGAGTAATAGGAATAGTATCATATTGTCTAGTCACAAGAGGTGTTAGTCCTATGTACCCTATATAATCAGCCCATGAGGCCCAATGCAATATATCTAATATTCCACCAATTATATTCTCTTTCAGTAACCATGTATGTAATGAATGAATAAGTTATTGTATATGATATAAGCTGGTAAATAGGCCTACATCATCCTTCCATAATAATGTATTTTCTTTATTATAAACATACATATCCTATGCAACATGCATGTTCTTATGCTAGTCCATTCCTACAACTGCTCAAACAACAGATGAATTGTTTATTTTAGTTATCGGTGGTATATAAAAGTTCATGTTATATAATATTGTTCTTGCTGCTTTTGAAGTTGACATCTTCGCTTTTAAAAAAAATCTTTTCAGGTCCACGGTCTTGCCGAATATATTGCACAGGTGCCCATGATGATCCATCAGCATTTGTTTCAAAATTGTGTTGGCTAGTAGCTTAATATTTGCATTTATCTCATTTTAGGAAGAGATGGAAAGGAAAATGGGATTTTGGTGGTCTCCTGACAGCAAGCACCTTGCGTTTACTGAAGTGGATTCAACTGAGATTCCATTGTTTAGAATTATGCATCAGGGCAAAAGTTCTGTTGGTCCAGATGCTCAAGAAGACCATGCATACCCTTTCGCAGGAGCAGCTAATGTTAAACTGCGACTTGGTGTTGTTCCTTCCCATGGAGGGGAAGTAACCTGGATGGATCTCCTTTGTGGAGATCCAAATGATTCCCACAGTGACGAAGAATATTTAGCTAGAGTCAACTGGATGCATAATAGTGCCCTTGCTGTTCAAGTTCTCAACAGATCTCATATGAAACTTAAATTACTGAAGTTTGATATTACTACAGGTAAAAGAGAAGTCTTACTAGAAGAGCAGCATGATACATGGATCACATTGCATGATTGCTTCACTCCACTAGACAAAGGAGTGAATAGTAAACATCCAGGTGGCTTTATTTGGGCCAGTGAAAAAACAGGATTCAGGCACTTATATGTTCATGGCAATGATGGAGCATGCTTAGGACCTCTCACACAAGGTGATTGGATGGTTGAGCACATTGCTGGTGTCAATGAGAGTAATGGACTTCTATATTTCACTGGCACGTTGGATGGACCATTGGAGACAAATCTCTACCACACTAATCTCTTTCCTGATTGGAGCCTTCCCTTGCAAACCCCTAAAAGGCTGACTCGTGGAACTGGCCGGCATTCAGTAATTCTTGATCATCAGATGCTGAAGTTTATTGATGTGTACGACACAATAAAATCTCCACCTGTGATCTTGCTGTGCTCTTTGCTTGATGGAAGTGTCATTATGCCCCTGTTTGAGCAGCCATTGACAGTTCCGCCACTTAAAAAGTTCCAGCAGCTGTCTCCAGAGATAATTGAAATTACAGCAAAGGATGGAACCAATTTATATGGCGCTCTCTACCTTCCTGATGAGAGAAAATATGGGCCACCTCCCTACAAAACACTTATTAATGTTTATGGTGGCCCCAGTGTCCAGCTTGTTAGTGATTCATGGATGTGTACAGTTGACATGAGAGCTCAATATCTACGAAGTAAGGGTATATTAGTTTGGAAGGTAAAATATTATATTCTTGTTTCTTTTGGTAGTTGGGCATAAATTTTCTTTTGGGGGATCATGCATTTGTGTTATGTTAATATATAAGTTCACCTATGAGAATTGCATGGCAATACATTACTTTAGAGAGTTGTTAAGAGTTGTAGTTGAGCCAAGTGACATTCCAAATTAAATTATCAGCTATTGAGGAGTTGATAAAGGCCACCACCTCAATTAGTATAATTTTCTTGATTTTTTTTTCTTGACAGATATGTCTGAATTGATAAGATTTTAGTTCATGAGATGCAATTTCCACATCACCCCTTGCTGCCCACCTCCCCAAAAACGTTATTTTGCCTTGCAGTTCTAAGCCACATATGTGGAATGGCAACGTATCATATGCAACTCAGCTTCGTGTGTAACCTATGCAACCACCAATTAAGGCCACAGGATCTAGATCCAACGTCTAAGGTTTTTTTTCACTTAAACCCTCCCATGTGGATACACACGGGTTAGATTTAAACCCACAGGTGGAGGGGTTTAAGTGAAAAAAACCTCAGACGTTGGATCTAGATCCTGTGGCCTTAATTAGTGGTTGCATAGGTTGCACACGAAGCTGAGTTGCATATGATACGTTGCCATGTGGAATTACCAGTTTTTGTATTAACTGAAAATAGGTACCTATACAATAAAAAAAATGTACTCAGATGTCTATCAGTTGTGTATGAAATAAATGTAATCAAAATTTTCTCCTTTCCTACTTTTACAAGCTGTATGTATGTGCACAACTGTCGGTGAAGCTGTTTAAGTAAAAAATGTTTGCAGCTGTAATGCAAGTATAGTCACTTGTATCTTTCATCTTTAGGTACATATAATATAGTATGACTTCTAGCATTTAGTTGGGTGTATGCTGTGTTCATGAAAAATATTTTGTTGAGTATTTAAGAGCTGACTCTGTTTTCCTTGCAGATGGATAATAGAGGATCGGCAAGGCGAGGACTGCATTTTGAGGGACAACTGAAGTACAACATTGGTCGCGTTGATGCTGAAGATCAGTTAGCTGGGGCTGAGTGGTTAATAAAGAAGGGCCTTGCAAAACCTGGCCATATTGGTATCTATGGCTGGAGCTACGGAGGATTTCTCTCAGCAATGTGCCTCACAAGGTTTCCAGACACATTCTGTTGTGCAGTGTCTGGTGCTCCGGTGACAGCTTGGGATGGTTATGACACCTTTTACACAGAGAAGTACTTGGGTTTGCCTGCAGAGCATCCGGATGCTTACGAGTATGGGTCAATTATGCATCACACGAAGAACCTGAAAGGGAAGCTGCTCCTCATCCATGGGATGATTGACGAGAACGTGCATTTCAGGCACACGGCAAGGCTTGTCAACTCGCTGATGGCAGAGGGCAAGCCCTATGAAATCCTCCTTTTCCCTGACGAGAGGCACATGCCACGACGGCTTGGTGACCGGATCTACATGGAGGAGAGGATCTGGGATTTTGTCGAGAGGAGCCTTTGATAGGGCATTTGTATAAATTTGTTGCCCCCTTGTGGGCTATGACTTGGATGTTTTTGGCACATGAATTCAGGTTCTCATTCACACCTGTAGTTATCACTAGTGCAGTTATCTTGATTCTTTTGTCTGTCTTGGATGGTTATCAGCAGTTTGGCTGCGTTTACAGGTTTCAGAATAATAAAAAAACTTCATATCATTTTGGTACCTCTGATGAAGTTTGTTGTCTGGTAAAAAAAAGTAATAAAGTCTATGATCTCTGTGTTATCTTTTAGGCTTGTTTGGCACAGCTCAATTTCACAAGTGAAGCTGTTTTTTTTAAGAAAATGGCTACACGAACAACTTTCTAGGTGAAATTGAGTTATTTTAGAAAAAAAATGTTTGACAAAACAACTTCATCAACAACTAATGAGAGAAATAAAGAAGAGAGCTGAGATAAGCTATTTTTTTCAGCTTCATCCAACTTATGTCTTCGTGAAAGTGAGAAAACAACTTTATGAGTGAAGCTGTTTTCAAAATAGGTGTTTGACAAAAAACAACAACGTTGTAAGCTGTACCAAACAAGCCTTTAATTTATACTAGCAAAACATGCCCGTTGCACCGGGACGCTTAGTAATTTTTCTTTTGCTGCTCTTTTCGCTTATAACTTTTTTTCCTCATGATTTTGATACACGTTCATGGTTTCTTCCTCAGATCCGGTGAAGTGGGCCAAGGGCGCCGACGTCTCGTTTGTTTGGAAATGCGGTGTCCTGATTCATTCTCACAAGGAGTCCTTGATTTCTTCCTCAGATGTGCCGATGTGGACTCAGGCTCGTCCACGTTCACCAAGGCACTCTGCTCCTCTCGCATTTTGTTTTAGAATAGAAAAAGAAGAAGAAACCATTAATTTTTTGATTCGATTTGAGGAGTCGTCTTATTAAGGTAGTAATGGATTTATTGATTTTGCTTTGAGAAAATTATAGTTGTCTTATTAAGGTAGTTTGATTTAGATTCTTAACCTACTATCTCCGTCCCTAAATGACTGTCTTCTTACTTTTCGAGAAATAACTTAAATTAATTTTATATAAAAAACTGTTAATATTTATGATATATAATTGATATCAATAGATAGATCTTTTGATTTAGTTTTTTAACTAGTTGAATGTCCGTGCGTTGCTACGGTATAACAAATTTTTTGTATTAAAAAGACATAGGTCACACAATAATATAACAATAATTCCAAAAAAGTAGGCATCATTGATTCGAGTAAATGTAAACGTGTTACATGACAACATTCTTGAGATTAAACTCAAACATGTACAACTAATAGTATCGTACCCGTACGTTGCTACAAGATAACAAAACTTTTGTATTAAAAAGACATAGGAAGTGTGTCTGTGCGTCACTACGGGAACACATGGATCACATGATAAGATAATAATACTATAAAATTAAATACCGGCATAATAATGTCATTTAATAATTGAAAAGATAAAGTTTATGAAATTAAAAAGTCACGAAGAATGTAGTATCACAGGCTCAGAAACTCTATTGTATAGATCATCTCGTGATGTGTCTAAGATAATGTTTAACATCGATGAAAAGATATATCTGATATCAAATTTTTTTCGTGCGCCAATAAATTCATCAATAAGTTTCGTCGCATCTCCATACCATCTTGTACACATGTTCGAGTATGCATGTATAAAATATTAGGGTTTCTAATATAGGCTATGTTGCGTGTCTTGAAATTAAATACTGATGTAATAGTGACATATAATAGTATTGTGAAATTATAAATCCCCATGCTCCGAATATTTCTATCTAGTCTGTTTGTTGGGACTCATACAAAAGCTAAAATGAGCCATACCCAGTGTATAGGATGTTGTAACTATCTCCTATTTACGTGGGCTCCACCTTAATGTGTGTGTCAACAGTTTACATTGTGCTTGCCCTTATCCCTTCCCCCACCACATGTCCGCATCGTCTCACTCCTCCCGCACAACATCATCTCTCACAGTCTCTCCTACACCACTGCACGGCCGTGTACCTAATCCGATGACCTTGTGTGGCCCTGCGAGCTCCCAGAGTCGCCCCTCCCCTACGATCCGTTGACCCTATGGGCAGGCGACTCTTCTACACTCGCTCGCTTGCTCTAGCGTCTAGGCATCTTATATGCATAGAGATAAGAAATTGGTACCTATGTGACAACATGATATCTATACGGGCCATGTCCTTGAAAATTGCACAAAAAGTAATATGTCCACATATAGTGAGAAGAAAAATATCTATTTGTTTCATGCTCATGCCTACGGCAATGAGGCAAGAAGATTTGTTGTAACTGAAAGTAGTTTGACCCTCTAACCCTACTGCCATATGTTTCATCACTCAAAAGATCTAATCCAGTAGATGTACTCATCACCAGGATATTAGAGTATACATGTCAAAATCATATAACATTTACCAATCTGCCATATGCATCCTCTGGAACACATCAGAGATATAGAACATTGTTGCATCAGTATGTAGATGTACAAACATAAAATTGAATCATACAAGGGCCAAATGATTAAGGGCTTTAACAGGTCTTTGTTCGATCAAATACTATCGACCAAAGATCCAAGTTCTAAAAAGTAATTAATCATTTAACATTGCAGCTCAATTTTCAGGCAGAAAAAAATTAAGATAGCAAAAAGCAAGGATTGAGCCACAACCCACTTGGTCAGCATTGTTGCTAATTTACATTACAGTTGAGGGAGCACTCATGCTTTTTCCAGTGCCTTAATGTGTCTTGGCAAACACTCAAACTTGGTGCAGAGAGGAATGATCAAAGGATGTCAGGCTGTCAGCATCTTGTTGTCTGGGGCAGCACCTGCATGAAAGGCCCCAGCTTCTAGTGCTCAACTCGGCCAAGTACTGACTGCAAAAAAAGATGACAATTACCAAAGCTATGATAGTATAATCAATCAATAAAACCAAATAAGAAAAAAGGGAAGAAAGCAATCTTGGCATCAGTAAGAAATATTTTGTCCACTCTAAGGTGTATGTCGCACCAAGTTTTGTTCCACTCTTTATTCTTTTTAGTTTTGCAAGTCTAATGAAAAACTGGAGGCAAGAAGATAGCGTGCATCTATAACTCTATAAGTAGAAAGCCATCCCCTAAAAGTTGTCAGAACTTAACTTGGCACCACAAAGAATATTTTGTCTGCTAGGACCTTGCTAAATGGTTTGGAAACACATTGATTTCTTCATTAGACTTTGACTTCTTCGTTCTTCATCAGCCCTTTCCCACATTGATTTCCGATCATTAGACTTTGACTTTTTCATATTTTTTTTGTAAGAAAATGCCACTACATACAAGGAACCAAATGCGCATCTATGAATTTTGCAATTGGCAACGACCTTTGACAGAATATAGCACAGGCTAAAGGGCTTCAAACTTCAATTACCTCTGAACGAGCTGCCGGGAACATGTTGGTGGCCTCAATGATTAATCCTTATGAAGAACGTCTGATACAGTTATCCATGCATGGATAGGAAACAGAAGGTGCTGGTTTGCTTCTTGTGGATGGCTGAAAGTCGAACACAAGATAATTAATAAAAAATAAGGTGCAGTTGTGCATATTTAGTATAATCCTTAGTTGAATATATTCATGCATAGTTAAATATATCCATGCATCACCACATTGCAATCTTTGTCCCTATGGAGGAACCCAGAATTTAATTTCCATGGATCAGGAGGTTAACAATTCAGTTAAGGCTATGATTTATGAGGACCAAATCAAAACCAATCCATGTGACCCATACTTATGGCCAAAAGAATTTGCCATTGCAACTGTATATCAAGCAGAATGAAATAACTTGTATGTTGCTTTGTGAATGGTGCATCCCCCCCCCCCCCCCCCCCCACCACACACAATGGACTGTGGTTGAACATGAGTAGAAATTAGAGGAAAGCGTGCTATCTATCTTACCACAAACCTAGCGTCTTTTACTGCCTGAAGATATTTGTCTTGTGCTTCTAATATAGACACTAAACATTTATTTTGCTCTGACAAAAGAGTTCCTAAAAATCGAAAAGGGAACCATCCCCTCGAACAAATCTGAAACAGTGGCATGTCAGAATCTCACCTTACCTGCCTTTCCACCTGGTGGCGGCGGCGGTGGTACTCATCTCGGTGGCATCCGTCGACTTACAGTCCAGCCACCCCTCAGAGAACCACCTTGAGAGGCCCTTGTGGGTGTAGCCGATCTCAGCGCTCTTGTGGACATTGGCCTGCGCGGCGTGAAAAAAAAATCACGACCTCCAAGACCACGACGACAAGTTTCACAGCTTATAAGCAGTTAAACAAATGACAAAGAAAAATAACATGACTTGTTTCTGGACAAAGCGTGGTTTACCCTCCCTCGATACCTAAAAAACATAAACCTATCATAAAGAAATTACTAATTCACTATCATGGTACACTAAACTACATGAGTTCCATGTTTTTGCATTTGGGCTAGAATATGAACCACACCTGTTTCTTGGTGAGAAAAATTATAATCGCCCTGAAATACATGTTGGCGACCTCGATCACCTTGGCCTATGATAGGTGTTGTTGGTTTCTCAATAGGCCCCCACCAATCTTGAACAACATAGTCAGTCAGATGCAAGAAATATATATGATTCAATGGCGTTGATACTTGCAATTGACTTGATCTCAGCAAGTTACCTACAAGTCATCACAAGGAGAAATTCACCGTCCGCTAAGCACAATCCATAGGCAAACACACAACAATTTGAGAAATTGCGTTCAATGGCAGGGCCATGTCTAGGACTCTAGAGTGGGGGCTGATCCAATGTCCGGAGAGGATAGTGTTTCCCGCGTGCGTTAGCAATGGCCAGATCCAATGGCACTGCCTGAAAATCATCTCTAAAAAAAAATCCAACATCAAGTGTGTGCTAAAAAAATCCAACAAAAAAAGATGGTGAATTTCCTCACTGAACACTTATGCAATGTAGACAGGTGAAGTAGAATTGACCATTTTAGACTTTTTGTGGGTAACCATCAGGGATCAATAATATTGCAAAAATAGAAGCTAAGTTCTAAATTTGTGTCCAGAAAGCTTTACATGTTTAACTAAGTAGAAATATATCTCACAGAACGTAACCCAGCAACACTTATGCAATGCAATTAGAACCAGGAATATTTTTCACATAACATAGAAGGAATGAGCATCAGGGACAAATAATCATTGAACAATGCACCACAACTCGGAAGTTATTGTTTCACCCATCAATCATAGGTGGAACAAAGCTGAAGAAATAAAGCTACACTTATCCAAATTCTGACAAAAACTGCCAAGTATACATTTTTAAGATGACAAAATCCAAATTATGGTGTCTTGAATTCCAGAGTGTTCAAGGTGCACATGCATGTACGGCATGTACCGAATGAACATCCTATTTGTATGTCATGTGTTACAGGGTTACTATCCAAGCAAAACAAAATCCTCTCCTTCCTCAAGTATCCCTTGCTGTTCTTCAAAGCGTCCCAATTCTCAAATATTTTTATCATTTGCTACCTCTGAATCTCAGAATTTAGAATACAATGATTTATTAAATATGCATACTTTTTTCCACTTGAACATCTATTCTCTACCCCCACTCAAGTAGCTAAACTCTTTCTAAATAATGAACTGCCACAAGGGTATCTTCTGAAATGTAACAGGAAATAGTTTCCAGATTTGCTGTTAAGGTCTCAAAACAAGATTAAACTATGTCTTATTTAGAACATGTCTGGTTTTCACTTCCTAGATGAAAACCAAAGTTTAGAGATAGTAATTAAGGTAGGAGCAAAAGATGCGATCCATTATCAGGTATTACACGATTTGACATAAAAAAGCATTGCACACACACAAGCCAAGCAGAGGCATATTTGAACCGTACATAACCCAATCTTGCACTCATATTTTCACAGTCGCAGATTACAACTGAAATTCATGCCTCATCTTGTAATAATAATAATTGGACATCAAGCCAAGCAAGTGCATTCAGAGTCACGACCAAAATTGATGGCCAAAATTATAGTTTAATTTAAGTATGCACCTCAATTATAAAAAGAAGCTTTTTACTATAGAATGCACAAACAACTTTTCAGCACATGCATACCATAAATGGGCTGTTATTGGACGGTATGAATTTTGTGAACAATAAGAAAGAGTTAGCATCTGAATTGGTTAAGTCTTTTATAGGACAATATAGCGAGAGCAACTGTTACTATAAGGACAGTACTCTTTGTATTGTATATATCTATACTCTGAACCACACGTGCAACTGTTAGCATCTAAACAATAGTCAGTTGGTAGTAGAATTAAATAAGGACACGCTATGGCAGTGCGCACCGCACAGGGCTATTTGCTTGATTAGTGTTTTAATGTCTATCAGAGTATCACCTTTGTAGTGTCGTCGGAGGCGGTGACGGCGTGGGTGCACTGGAGACCGGCCAACACTCCACCCAGCGCCAAGCAATGCCTCCCGAAACACCTTGGGCACTGCCAATGAATACAATCAAGATTTAGATACTACCAGTTGGTTGGTTAAGGGAAGCAAAAGAACAAACAGGCGGCTTGCATGAACAAAATGAAAGCTCCTGGACCGGCCCCTCACCCACCTTGGTTAAAATCTTGGATTTGCTTGGCTCTTGATTTGTACCTTGGCTCTTGATTTGTACCTTGGCAAAAGAACAAACAGGCAGCTTCCATTCACTACTAATCTTAGCAAATCAGCGTTGAGTCCGTACCTTGGTATTCGGTGTCAGGCGTCGAGGAGTGCCATTGACGCGGGCGTGGAAGTGGACGTGGGCAGCCAAAGTTGAGGCCGTGAGGGGCCGCCGGGGGCCACACAGCACGCGCGGGCCGCCGGAACGCGGGCAGCAGGGGCGCGGGGCAGCGCTGGGACGCCGGCAGCCAGGGCGCGGTTGCGCAGACGCACGTGGAGTAGCGAGCACCTCCTTGCTAGATCTGGTGAAGGCGAGCGCCTCCAGCCCACCCAGGCTGCCTCCTCACCGGATCCTCCGAAGTCAAGAGATTCCCAAGGCGAGCGTCGCGGTTGCCGGCGGCGATTCCCAAGGCGACCGGGCGAGCGAGCGACAGACAAGGCCGCGTCGGGCCGGGGCAGCATCGTGGCCGGCGGGCAGCTGCGCGATTGCCGCCGAGCGAGGAGGAGCCGGGAGGAGACGTGGCGCGGTGCGGGCGGGGAGCAGCCGGGGCGGGCGCGGGGGCGGGTCGCCGGCCGGGGATCTGGTCGTCGGGCGAGATGGGGAGAGCGGGTGCGGGGTCTTTTTTTTCGTTTCACCGGGCGAGATGTGGGGAGCGGGGCGGGGATCGGGGCGCCGCGCGGAGCGGGGCTGGCATCCGGTCCCACCTGTCGGCGCGGCATTGCATCGCGCGGGGAACCTGGAGCCGAAACTTTTTTGTTGGACGAAGTTTTAGTCTCCCTTGCTGTTTTTAGTTGTGGGAGATAAATTTATTTAAAGATACAAATATTACATGTATTTTATATAAATCTATTTAAAGTTGGAACATGTTGGCGATATTACCTCGGCATATCCCAGGGATCTTATGGACCTACCGACCAGAGGACGGCCCAGCCCACGAGGCCTTGCGGCACGTGACCAAGTCCGTCGTGCTTGCCAAGGACTACGAAGAAGCCTTGCTCGCCAAGAAAAACCTGTGAGATAGGCTCGGATCCCTTACCTAAAGGGACCGATTGTAATCTGTTAGGATATGCAAACTGTAACCCTGCTCTCCGGCTATATAAGGTGAGCAGAGACCCCCTCCAAAACGATCCCTCTACAATCCCCTAGATCGCATCTACGGGTCTTGTAAGCTAATACACATATCAATACAACTATCAAAACACAGGACGTAGGGTATTGTGGTGATTTGCCGGCCCAAACCTGTCTAAATCGTCGTGTCTACGCTCTATGTGTTACGCTTGATCGCCGTCGCCACACCTCCGCCTACAATCTACTACCGTGGGGTACCCCCTCGGTAGGGGTATGTGCATCGACTTCATGGCTCGTCAAGCGGTTACATTTCCGGATTCGATGGTTCTGCCGACGGCCGGCACCGTATTCCAGATCGGAAACATCTCTTAGACCATCGGATCTACTCCGCGAGGGGCTGATACGCCAACGCTCGCGCGCCGTCCCACCACGCCGATACATCACCCGCGAAAGAAGATCAACGTCGACGATCTAGTCGACGTCATCGACCGCTCCAACGCCAGCATCACCGGGTACATCGACCTAATTCAGGCGGTGCGACGTCGAGTCCCTAGCCATCACGTCCGCCGACCACGCAGCCACCGGCCCACGAAGGCGACGACTGTCGCGACCAAAGGTGTCCAAATCCCTCCAACGATGCCTCACAGGCTCAACAATCAGGCGGCACTCCTCCAACGACAGATGTCCCGATTGGTCTTCGACCAGATCTCAGCGCCTCCAGTTGTGAACACTGTCATCATCTCCGCAATCGACAGCGACTCCGAGCAGGCAATGTCTCTCGACGGTACCACTTCCCCAGGGTCAACCGCCAGCGCAGGGACCGAAGTCACGAGCTCATCCAGATCGACCGACAGCTCCCTAGATTTCCCTCCGGGTTTCGGTGGGATGATTTTTCAAGTTTCCGCCGATAGAATCGCCCCTAACAATGAAGCAGACGCCGAGCACACCGCAAGGGAACAGCACAACCCCGACCGCACGCAGAGGCGCGATGATGAACGCCGCGAGGAAGAAAAGCGCAACCAGGAGCGCCTAGAGCAGGAACGCATTGCACAAGAACAGCGCGAGCAGGATCATAGGAATCGGGGTCACCTCCCATGGCGCAATCTCCAGTATGAGTTCGAGATGACGGGCGACGTCCCAGTGTATTCAACCCCCAACGCCAATCTAGCGACAGCCGTCTGTGAGCTGTCCAAACTCCAAGGTACGCCTGTGGTCGAAAAGATAGACGCCCACATCAAGGCAGCCTCACTCCGGGTAAAGAGGAAGCAGCGAGTGCTCGAGTGCTCTGGCCAATCCCACAACGGGAATCACTTGCGAAGCCCTCCAAGAGAACGCCAATGAGGATCTCCAAGAAGCGACGAGGAAGACCACGATGAGGCTCGCCGCGGTCGAACACCGGAACCTCTGTACCAGAGCCCTCCGAGAGATTGAAGACACATACCCCCGCGGTACGATGACAAAGAGGACTTCCAAATCCAGCGTCACCAGTCACCAACCCCGCCATGTCGAAGCCCTCCGAGACAACACCGACGAGGATCGCCAAGGTACGACGATGACGAGTATCACAACCCCAGACACAATCGAGCGCCAGCGCCCAGAGCTACGGGGGGACTACGCCTCTTCTCAGCCCGCCTGCGTGCCATCCGCTGGCCCCAGAGCTTCAGAGTAATGTCAGTGGAAAAATATGACGGCAAGGCAGATCCGGAACAATGGGCCTCCACGTACGAGATCGCCGTGTATGCCGCCGGAGGAGACCGAGACGTGATGGCAAACTACCTACCAGTAATGCTGTCGACGTCCACCATCAGCTGGCTCCAGAAGATCCCAAAGGGCACCATCGACAATTGGGAAGACCTCAAGGAAATCTTCATCGAAACATACAAAGCTACGTGTATCCAGCCAGGAACACGCTACGACCTGGAAACCGTCCGTCAGACAAGTAACGAGAGCCTCCGAGAATACATCAGGCGTTTCTCCGACAAGCGCCTGAGCATAACAGAGATCTCCGACCCGGAAGCCATCGCCATCTTCTCCAACGGTCTACGAGTAGATGACCTCTGAAACAAGTTGGCTCGGAAGAACGTAAAAACCATAGAATAGATGATGATGATCGCAAATCCCTACGCCAACCAAGACGATGCCACTCGAAGCAGAGAGAATAGGCGGTGTTATTCCCGTTCTCCGGAACCTGCAGGGGATAACAACCGCTGAACAGACTACCAAAACGAGAAAGGATCCAGCGACCACCGCGACAACCGATCAGGTAACTCCGAATGCCGACCGCAGAGACACGACTACAGGCAAAACAACCGCTACGTCGCAAGCACGGACGCTCGCCCAAAGAAGAATTACTACGAAAGCTACGAGAAGATCCTCGACGGACAATGTCCCATACATAAGAACTCGAAACACTCCTTGCGAAATTGCGAGCTCATCGAGACGACAATGAAGGACAAGGCAGATAAACGACAGAAGAAGGACGGGGAAGACAGAGGCAAGGACCAAGGACTGCCAGCGCTAGAGTTCCGACCAGCCTCGACGACATACTCCATATTTGGGGGCAGCGTGCTCGTCGAGGAAGAAAGAAGATGCTGCCAAACCCGCTAGGACGTGTATTCCCTAGCTGCCACAGGAGGAAACACGAATTAAGCTCCTCCCCTCCACTGGTTGGACCAACCAGTCAGTTTCTCTAGAGAAGATGAGTGGACGAACTACAGATATCCAGGTCGCTTCCCGCTGATCGTCAACCCAACCATCGCAACATGCTGTTTTAGGAAGGTACTGGTCGACGGTGGCAGCGCCATCAACATCATCTTCGCCGACGCATTCCGCCAGCTTGACTACTCAAAGAAAGATCTCCTCCCAGCAAACTTCTCCTTCTAGGGTATCATCCCGGACAAGGCGTCAACACCAATAGGGCAGATCACCCTACCTGTGCAATTCGGCGACAAGAACCACTTCAGGGTCAAGAACGTTAACTTCGTCATCGCCGATTTCGAAACAGCCTACCACGCGATACTGGGACGTCCGGCACTGGCCAAGCTAATGGCAGTCCCACATTACACATACATGGTGCTGAAGATCCCGACGCCACAAGGTATCCTTAGCCTCCAAACTAATTTGAAGATAACATACGAGTGCGAGCAGCAGACAATCAACGTCATCGAGAAGCCCCACGCCCACGATGTGTACACCTCCAGCGACAACAACAGACCCATCGCCAAGAAACAGAAAGAAGCAGATTCAACGACTACCACTGTCGACCTCATTCGCAACCAGACGCAGAAGCTACCAACGCTCCATGACGTGTAAGGATTTCCAAATGTAGCAATAGTCCAATAAAGTTTGTACTAGGTGCTCCCTCATCAATAAATAAAAAGTGCTTCATCTCCTATACGTCTCGTATAACGCAACTGACTTGTGCAAAACGCCCACGGCGTAACGATGACCCCGCACAAACGCCCACGGCATACGACGACTTGTGCGAAACGCCCATGGTGCGACGACGACACATTCGACAAAGCCTACAACGTTCGACGACCTCTCCAAAACACTCCCATAGTGTTCGACGACCTCGCCAAAAATGCGATACGACGTTCTCCGAACAGCCTGGTCGTGACCAGAAAGCTTCCGAAGCTGGCTTGCCGGTTAGCCATAGCGAATAGAAGTAGCTACCCTAAGCGCTATGGTTACATTGACAGGCCTCCCAACAGTATCTCCCCAGAAGCTGGGCAATACTGCTTGGGTCGTTAGCCATGAGGTCGCGAGCCCAGAATCTGTACACGACCACGATACGGTTGACGACTCTACAAGCAGCCTGGCTTTTCGCCCAGCGTCTGCAGGAACGATCTCCACAGGCCCAAAGTCACGCCACGGTTGAGCCTCTCGGAAAAAGGCCCTGTCCATGGCATCTCCCTAAGCGTGCATGAGCTGTTCGCCCTCTGTGCCGCGGGTTGTCACTGCGCGCCTCCTTGGGAGTCCTTATGTATCCTACGCATGCAGTGGCGCTAGCCCTACGATATGGACCATTTGAGAACCAAGGCCGAACATTTCATCGCTACGGCTCATGACTTAGTAAGCAGTAAGGGACATACAAGTGAAACAAAAGCTCACCGCCCGGATATATAACAACTTTGCAGTTTTTCACTTACACGTCCAACTGAGAGTCTCCCATGTGTTTTGGTTTTGAGTAATTGATGAAACCTACTTAGGTACTAACCTTGGATCTCTAAGTGTGAATCATGAGATAGGTTGGTACATACCATGTGATGAAGCAAGGTGGATCAAGTGAGGATGACACAAGCTCTAGCATGGTGAAGGAGTTGGAAAGGAAAATGGTGTCAAAGTGAAAGGACCTTGATGTCGGCTAGGAGGACTAGAGGGGGGGTGAATAGGCCTACAAAAATTTATCTCAAACAAGTATTAGCACTAAGGGCGACACTGCCTCCCTTTGAGGTCGTCAGTGCTGACCTAGGACCGTAGGTCCACTTCAGCCCAAACTGTGGGAACAAGTTCCTGAGATGCTCAATAATGACCCTGCAAAAATTCAGCTCGAGACTAAAAAAGAATAGAGGTCGACACTGCCTACCTTCAAATATAACTCGGATCGAGCTCAGATTTCGCTAGGAGAAACTAGATACTAGTGAGAGCCTATCCCTGTAGTTTCAGATCCAGAACCAGTTCGAAGACTGGTTACCACAGAAATCACTTTCTAGCTCAAATCAAAACCTCAAACCCTAGCAATGTCTATGCAAGATATACTTGAAAGTAAACAACACACAAGACACAAGGATTTATCCTGTGGTTCAGCTCGCCACCAAGGCTTGCCTATGTCCACGTTATTGAGGTTCGCCACACAAGGCTTGGGCTCGCCACAATAGGTTTGCCTTTCCCTCGTTCTCAAATCAAGAGAGTGAATTCTTGAAGTGAGGGGTGATTTCTTAGTTGCAATAGATGGTTACAAACCTCCCTAGGCTGCCACACAAAGAGGGCAAGCTCTAGGGCGACGCCTAGACGGCTAGGAGCAAGCTCCAAGAGTAGCAAACCCTAGAACCGCCGGCCAAACATGAACCAATGCTCTTTAGACTTTGGGAAGTAGTAGATCTGCTCTCTAGGAGTGTTTTGCTGCCTTTTCTCTCAAGCTTTGCTGGTTGGAATGGTGGGAAGGCTTGGAGAGTGAGGGAGCAACAATGGAGGGTGAGAGAGAGAGCTTGGTCTATTTTGCAATGGTCAGAAACCCGAGCTTGACGAAGGGGTATGAGCTAGTGAGGTGGAGAGCTTTCCAACAGTTATTTATAGTCTCAAAAATCTGCTGGGAAGAGAGGTCGGCACTGCCGACCTAGCTCAGAGAGGCTGCTTGATATGAGGTTTGGACATGTAACTGGGCTAAGTAACGTGATGTTATTCGGACAATATGAGCATCTGGTTCAACAGTTGACCAACTGTCCTAAAGTCCCCCTTTATAGTACGGCATACCTATACTCAAGAACAATAGATAATAACTATGTTAACCACTTGAGTTTCCATATATTCATATGCCATTTCTCCTCAATAGTACTTCAGGGATTGCAATTAACTTTGTCTCTTCTCTTTGAGCAAACATACTTTGAGCATGTGACTTGAACCATTTCCATACATATTAGTTCACCTCATGGCTTCAAGTCACTTCCACTAATGATTTGATCTCCAACACAATATGACTCCTCATAGCTTGATTAGTACCTCGACTCAATGCAAGTACTCTCTTCTTCACCTTAGCCATAGTACCTCGGTCTCCTTGACCTTCACCTTTTCTTAGTACCTCGAAGCCCTTTCCTTGCTATCTTCACCTTATCAAGCCATACTCAAGTCACATCATATCAAGCATCCATTGAATAACCACTTCTTCAATATTTTGATCCTTGCTTGAATATCTTCTAGATATAAATGTTCAGATGAATCAAGCTTCAGTTTGACTCACACAGAGACATATATGGATCAACATCAATATGGTCAAGCCAATTCACGATTCCTTAAGTCCTCTTCATTTTGGCTTGACACTCCTATAACTCACTTCAATCTCTATCTTCATACTTCTAGCTTGATCATACTAATGCAAAGTGATTTCCAAATCTTTGTCCATACAAGCAAACCAAAGTAGAGACCATCTTGTATTCATTATACATTGTCTCCTTTGTCATTTGACCTTTACTTGGTATTTCCTCACTAATGCACTCTCGATTCATTCTTCAATCCTTGATCAAAGCTAGTCCACTGCCAACTCTTCTTATTCATGTAAAGCAAGCCAATATAGAGACCAATCCAAAGCTATCAACTCATGTCTCATTTTCCATTTTTCAAGTATGCTTGCTTTCACATGATACTATGATATCCCACAATATAGAAGCCATTTCATTGATTCCATTTGCATTGTTATCTTTTTCTTGAACTAGATTATTTCCATGATCTTCCAATACAACAATATACAATTTGGCCTTCATCTCAACACTATGTGGAATGCATCAAGTTTGCTTTTCTTGTTGAACCTTTGATACACTTAGCAAACTTGTTAGACCTTTAATTGTGTTGTTACTCAATTCACCAAAACCCACTAAAAGGGCTAGATGCACTTTCACAAAGCAAAGGTGATATAGGACACATTTTTAGTTTGGTGATCAAGACATCATAGAGGATGTGATCACATTTAGGATAGATAGCCGTACTATCAAGGAGGGAGGTCTTAAGTATGATTACGGTTATCACGTGCCACTAGGTTCATATGCATTGCATTAAAATCAATTGAACCAAGTGAAACACCAACTTAATCCAAGATAATTGTGAACTAAAAGCTGACACACGTGCACAAGTGTTGAGATCACTTAGTGTTGGCTCTTGGAAGCTTGGAGAAGTTGGAGAAGATGTCTGGGCAGCAGGAAGCAATCCGGACGCAGGGGTTCTGGCCGACCGGACCATCGCGTGTGCGTCCGGTGGCATACCCTAGCTGGCTCGGCAGAGGAGAGGAACCGGACGCTGTTGCGAGTCCGAACGCAGAGCTCCAGACACGCGTCCAGAGTCTGGCGCACTCTGTAACTCTCTGGAAAGAGGGTCCGGACGCAGGGTGTTAGTTCGGACCGTGAACCGGACTTGCGTCCGGAGGTGCTAAGGAGCTCAAGCGAGCTCTCGGGAGCGCTCGGGCGCCCAGGAAAATATTTCCGGACGCTCGGAGCAGCGACTCCGAACCCTATGAATAGGAGCGACCGGAGACGCATGGCGAGCTAAGGCAAGCGCGGGAGAAAGCCGATTCAAACGGCAGGCTGACCGGACGCTGGCGCGTTGCGCGCGTCCGGAGTGGTGAACAGATGCTCTGTCTGTGTTGAGTGGGGGCATCCGGACGTTGTTGATGGTCCGGACCCCACACTGTTGCTTGCGTCTGGAGTGGGCGCAGAAAGCGTTTTCGAGGGGCAAAACGGCTAGTTGTTGAGTGAGGGATATATAAATGATATGGCCGGTCCTTTGGGGCATCTCTTGCACATTCTATTCACTCACACATTTGTTCTTGCTTGAGAAGCTTCCACTACTCATCCTCTAAACATATTTGACATATTCTAGAGAGATTGAGTGAATCCAAGTGCATTGCTCTTTGATTGCATACTAGTGGCACTTGGTGATTGTCGTCATCGCGGAGCTCTTGTTATTCTTGGAGGTTGCCACCTCCTAGACGGCTTGGTGCGACGAGGATCGTTGAGCGGAGGAAGGTGATTGTCTCCGACTCCGATCGGTGGATTGTGAGGGGTTCTTGAACCTACCCCGCGGGAGTTCACGAAAGGTATCTTTAGTGGAATCCGCGTAGCTTGTGGATCCCCATCTTGTGTTGGTTGTGCGGCACCCTTGAACGGGTTTGGCTTTGATTGCCAATTAGCGTGTGAACCTCCAAGTGGGTGTATCGCTACAACGGGGACTAGCTTGTTGGCAAACAAGTGAACCTCGGAGAAAAATCTTGTGTCAACTTGTCTCTACCGAGGATTTCTCTTGTTGCTTTATTGGCTCTTCATTGGTATTCTCTTCGTGGCGGTATAACCCTTCTAACTCTAGCTTTGCATTACATTTGTTCATACTTGCAAAGTAGAGTAGCTCTCTAGCTTGTGTAGCTTAGTTAGAGCTTTCTAGGTTGCTAGCTTTGTTGTGTGACTTAGTATTCATCTAGCTAGTAACTAGAATTGGTAGGGGGCTTGCCCAACCTTAGAGCTAGTGCAAACTTGCTTACGCCGTGTTTTATTCTAACAAGTTTGCTAAGTGTTGTTGTAGAAAATTTAATTAGGCTATTCACCCTCTCTCTGGCCATTCCTAGACCTTTCAAGTGGTATCAGAGCTAGTACACCGTCTACAAAGGCTTAACATCCCACGGTGTTAAAATGGCTCATATCAACAACACCAAGAGAGCACCTAAGTTCGATGACACCAATTATAGCTATTGGAAGGCCATGATGACCACCTATATCAAATCAATTAACCGGAAGATATGGTTGGTGGTCGACAAGAAGTTTGAGGTGGTAAATGAAGAGGCACCCACCGCGGCCGAAGAGGAGAAGCTCCAAAACAATGATATTGCCTTGAGTGCAATACATGAGGCAATCTCCAAGGAAGTCTTTGAGCAAATCAAAAACTTGGAGAGTGCTCATGAGGCTTGGAAGAAGCTAGAAGAGTCATATGAAGGGACTACATCCATGAAGGGAGCAAAGGCCTATATCTTGAAGGAGAGATTTGCTAGCTTCAAGATGAAGGAAGATGAGAACGTGCCCGAGATGTTCAATAGGCTTGAGGTGCTTGTCAATGACCTTAAGTCACTTGGAGAGAAGGTGGAGAACAAGGACTTCTCTTTCAAGTTGCTAAGAAGTCTTCCCTCAAGATTTGAGATGCTAGTCACTCTATTGGTGAGAAGTGGATTGGACACAACGACACCAAACCAAATTCTTGGTGAGGTGATGACCGATGACACCTTTAGAGAAGACAAGGACAAGATTAGAGAGAACAAGGAAAAGAAGGATGACAAGAAAGATGAGAAGAAGAAGAGTGTGGCATTCAAAGCCACATCATCATCAAAGGGCAAAGAAAAGTGTGATGAATCAAGCAATGAGGAGTGCTCAAGCAATGATGATGAAGAACAAATGGCCCTCTTTGTCAAGAAATTTGGCAAGTTCATGAAGAAGAAGGGCTATAGAGCTAGAAGGAAGAAGAACTCCTTCTAGAGCAAGAGCAATGACAAGAGGTGTTTCAAGTGCAATAGCAAGGATCACTTCATTTCGGATTGCCCACATCATAGTGATGATGAAGATGAGAAGAAGGGCAAGAAGAAAGAAAAGAAAGAGAGCAAGATGTTTCTCAATAAGAGCAAGAAGAGAGGCTCATATGTTGTCACTTAGGATAGTGATTCAAGTGAAGATGATGACTCAAGTGATGATGAGAAGATATCAAGCAAGAAGAAGGCTCTTGCAAGCATTGCTATGAAGAACAAGATCTCTCTCTTTGACACTCCATCTACATGCTTCATGGCTAGGCCAACTAAGGTACAATCCGATGATGAGAGTGACTCTAGTGACGATGATGATGAACCCACTAAAGGTGAATTAATTGCAATGTTGGAAGATGCTAAGACTCACTTTGACCTCACAAGAAAGGAGTGCAAAGCATTGCGAAAAGAGAATCATTCTCTCAAGCCATCCTTTGATGAGCTCAACCTTACTCATGAGAGGAAAACGGATGCCCATGAGAAGCTTGGCAAAGCTCACTCTAATCTTGAAAAAGCTCACTCTAAGCTTGAAAAGGCTCATTCACTTCTTGTTGAGCAAAATAAGAAAGAGCATGTTCAAACAAGTAACATGGGTATAACTTGTGATATAATTGATGAATCATTCTATCAACCCATCATCATCACCCCAACTAACCCTTCTAGTAGCACTTCTAACTCTACCTCTTCTACTAGTGATGTTGTCACTTGTGATGCTTCATTAACGGTTGAGTATGAGAACCTTAAGAAGGAGGTTGGTAAGCTCACTCTAGCATTAGGCAATGCCTATGGTGGAGACGCCTGCTTGCTTAAGTGCTTGGGTAGCCAAAGGTTCTCTCTTTGCAAAGACTGACTTGGCTATACCCCCAAGAGAGGCAAGGCAACCTTTGCAACTCCAAAGCCTCGCTTTGTGAAGAGCAATGGTCGGTTTTGCTCTAGTTGAAAGCAAGTAGGGCATGATGAACAATATTGCAAACTAAACCAAAGCAAGCTAAAATTTACACATGCATCTATTCGCTTTGATTCTAGTTATATGCTTACCAAAGGCAAGAAAGGTGTGCTTGCTAAGTACATGGGTACACCTAATGAGAGCTCAAAGAAGAAAGATATTTGGGTACCTAAGTCCTTAGTCACTAACTTTGGAGGACCCAAGAAAGTATGGGTACCTAAGAAGAACTAAATTGTTTTGTAGGTCAATTATAAAGCTGGAGGGAGGCATTGGGTGCTTGATAGTGGGTGCACTCAACATATGACCGGAGATTCAAGAATGTTCAACTCTATCAAGCAAAATGATTGCAATGGGATTGAATCTATCACATTTGGTGACAATGGGAAAGGCAAAGTCAAAGGGCTTGGTAAGATTGCTATATCCAATGACATGAGCATATCAAATGTGTTGCTAGTAGAGAGCTTGAATTTCAACTTGCTATCAGTAGCTCAACTTTGTGATCTTGGATTTAAATGCATCTTTGGAGTTGATGATGTAGAGATCATAAGTGTAGATGGCTCTAACTTGATATTCAAAGGATTTAGATATGAGAATCTATACTTAGTTGATTTCAATGCCAAAGAAACTCAATTGTCAACTTGCTTGCTATCCAAATCTAGCATGGGTTGGTTATGGCATAGAAGGCTTGGTCATGTTGGAATGAAATAATTGAACAAACTAGTCAAGCATGATCTAGTTAGAGGCTTGAAAGATGTGGTCTTTGAGAAAGATAAGCTATGTAGCTCTTGTCAAGTCGGCAAACAAGTTGGAAACACTCACCCTAGTAAGAGCATAATGAGTACTTGAAAACCTTTTGAGCTTTTTCATATGGACTTTTTTGGACCAACCGCATATACAAGTATTGGTGGTAACAAGTATGGCTCTGTGATAGTTGATGATTTCACTAGATATACATGGGTTTTTTTCTTGAGTGACAAGAGTTAAATATTTGATACATTTAAAGTATTTGTCAAGAGATGCCAAAATGAATTTGAAACAACTATCAAGAGAGTAAGGAGTGACAATGGTAGTGAGTTCAAGAATACAAGAGTTGATGAGCTTTGTGATGAATATGGAATCAAACATCAATTCTCGGCCAAGTATATACCTCAATAAAATGGGCTTGTTGAGAGGAAGAATAGGACACTCATTGACATGGCAAGATCTATGCTTAGTGAATACAATGTGAGTGATTCTTTTTGGGCCGAAGCTATCAACACGGCTTGCTATTATAGCAACCGACTCTATTGCCACAAGATGCTTGAGAAGACACCTTATGAGCTATTGAATGGAAGAAAGCCAAATATTGCATACTTTAGAGTATTTGGATGCAAATGCTATATCTTGAAGAAAGGTGCAAGATTGAGCAAATTTGAGAAGAAATGTGATGAAGGCTTCCTACTTGGCTACTCAACTACAAGCAAAGCATTTAGAGTATGGAATCTTACTCATAGCATAGTTGAGGAGGTATATGATGTGGAGTTTGATGAAACTAATGGATCTCAAGATGAGAATGCCAACCATGATGATGTGAGAGGTGAACCATTGGCCAATGCAATGAAGAATATGGATATTGGGGACATTAGGCCAAAGCAAATGGATGATGAGCTAGATATTGAATATCAAGTGAATCCTTCATCCACTGTGCAACTCAATGACAATAAGGCTAGTTCATCCTCTCCATCTCAAGATCAAGAAGCTAGTTCATCTACTCTACCCAATGATCAACCAAGTACAAGCAATCAACTTCCAACACTCCAACCTACATCTATTGTAAGGGATCATCCTTTGGATCATATTTTTGGAGATATCACTAGTGGTGTACAAACAAGATCAAGTGAAGGACTGAGAACGGCGACCAGAGGGGGGGGGTTGAATGGGAGCCAAATAAAATTCAACTCAAAGACTTGGCCCTTGTCCCAAACTCACACCCAAAACTTGACCTCGGAAGAACCGACTCACACATGACCTAACAAGTAGGTGGATACCTTAGGAAGCCCCTCAAGGTGCAGCGGAGCAGTCGGAGAAGATGGAGAACGATCAAAGCCACGAACTCGAAACCGATACACCGAGAGCGGTACTCTCAACCCCTAGAGAGAAGAGGCAAGAGCATACCCAAAAATACTTATGATAACTGGTCTAAAAAGTACCTAATCAGGTTCCTTACGTTAATACGAATCCAACGCAACAAACGGAACTTGATTCGGAGTCCGGATGAGAGAGAAACGGCCAAAATAGCGACGAAGAAAATCTTGAAAACCTTACTGGAAGGGCGACGGACGCTGCAGAGGGCGACGGACTGAGTCCGACGGGCGACGGACGCTGCTATGTCAGGAGCGTCTGACGCTCAAAAAACAGCCCGAAAACAGCCCCAGCGACGGACGATCACGACGGACGCTGTCGTCAGCACTATGTAGCGTCCGGCGCCTTCGACGGACCGTCCGACGCCAAACTCTGGAGCGTCCTACGCCCCCGAAATCTGCACAGCGATCCCGAAAATCGTATTCTCTCCTCCAAATCTTCCCAAAACTCAACCAAATGAACTCAAACTGCAACCAAACTTTGTAGGCATGATCCTTGTACAGTTGGGGAGCTAATCCTAAGAAATCATCGCTCAATTTGATGAGCATTAAAGGGAAACGAGGATTTGGGGGAAAAGGGGCAAGAACGAAGAACACCGCAAAGAAATCGCCCAATCTATGCACTCGTGAGGTTTGAGGGGGAATTCTTTCGATGCAAAGATGCTCCTCACAAATACAAACAACTTGGTTCAAACGGATTTGCAAGAGCTACTCCCTACAAAGAAAAATCATCTCAGGAAAAAGAGGGAGCAAAAGCAAAACGCGAAGAACACAAGCAAAACGGGGACACGATCAAGAAGTCGAAGCCACCATGGCTTACGGAGGTTACGGCCTCCGATTCCTCGCAACAAACTCAAGTTCTTACAGAGGTTGGTGAAATCAACCTAGGGATCTCATGAACTAGAGAGAGGGTAGAGAGAGAGAGAGAGAGTTGGGGCAAAATGATTAGGGTTCAAAAGATGGGATGAGGGATACCCCTTCACCCCCTACTTATCGGGCTTTGGATATTTCCCAAAGACCCCCTAGATACATTGAGTGAACTACCTAGCCTAAGCATTGCAGTCCAAGCTCCGAAAAATATCTCCTGCATTTTGAATGGACGGCCCCGCTTCCTGCCGGGAGTTGCCGTCGCCTCGACGCAACCTCCAGGATTCCGCCACGTGCCATCCCCGCTTCCTCGGAAGCTCCGCCTAGGTTTTGAGGTCCAAACCCAGGAAACCCGCCACCGGTAGCTTTGGGCTCAACTACCGAACCCTAAGTTTTGAGGCCCAAACTCAGAAACCGTCCTCGGATGGTTTTGAGGCCCAAACCACCAAACCACTCGACTCGAGCCACCTTGTCTTCGCCCGGTCGGACTCCGAGTCCCCTGAGCCTCCGCTCGACTCGCGCGTCCACCGTCTTGACTTGGTCGACTCGGTCTACCTCCATGTCTTCTCGCACTCGCCGGTGCTAAGTACTAGCCACCACAGCTAGTCCACCGGCGCCCATGGTCCCTCAGTCCGAGCCCCGCTTCCACCCTTCACCGCTCTCAGTCCATCGACATGACAAGCCTCTACTCGACCTTCTTCATGCCATTGACCATTGTCACTAGGCATAGCACCTGCACACCACAAACCGATAGACAAGCACATATTTCTGCTTTCGCAGAGGTTGGGTTAAGCCACTCAAACTGAAACACTCATGTGTTGGTCAATCACTCATCATCAAAACTGAACATACATGGGTACTTATCCACCATGTGTTCGTATCAAGATTGGCTTCATTTTGTGAACACTATTCTTTTGTGTCATCTATTGAGCCAACCAAGATTGAAGGAGCATTGCAAGATATTGATTGGGTGAATGCTATGCATGAAGAACTCAACAACTTCACAAGAAATCAAGTTTGGGAACTAGTTGAGAGACCAAAGAACCACAATGTTATTGGAAATAGATGGGTCTTTCGTAACAAGCAAGATCAAGATGGAATAGTGGTGAGAAACAAAGCAAGACTAGTTGCACAAGGTTACACTCAAGTAGAGGGTCTTGACTTTGGATAAACATATGCACCGGTGGCAAGGCTAGAAGCAATAAGGATTCTATTGGCTTATGCTTGTGCTCACAACATCAAGCTCTATCAAATGGATGTGAAGAGTGCATTTCTCAATGGGTACATCAATGAATTGGTATTTGTGGAGCAACCACCCGGTTTTGAAGATGACAAGAAACCCAACCATGTGTACAAGCTAAGAAAGGCATTATATGGCTTGAAGCAAGCTCCTAGATCATGATATGAGAGGTTGAGGGATTTCCTACTCTCTAAGGGATTCATTATGGGGAAGGTTGACACTACCCTATTCACCAAGAAGATTGGGAAGGACTTGTTTGTGTTGCAAATCTATGTGGATGGCATTATCTTCGGGTCAACCAATCAAGAGTTTTGTGAAAAGTTTGGCAACATGATGGCCAAATAGTTTGAGATGTGTATGCTTGGAGAGCTTAGTTAGTTCCTTGGTCTTCAAGTCAAACAATTGAAGAATGGGACTTTTGTTAGTCAAGGCAAGTACATCAAGGACATGCTCAAGAAGTTCAATCTAGAGGAAGCAAAGCCTATTAGTACACCAATGGGAACAAATGGAAATTTGGATGGTGATGCTAGTGGCAACATGGTAGATCAAAAGCTATATAGATCAATGATTGGTAGCTTGCTCTATGTGACCGCATCAAGACCAGATGTCATGTTTAGTGTATGCATGTGTGCAAGATTTCAAGCTTCTCCAAGAGAGAGTCATTTGAAAGCCACAAAGAGGATATTGAGATATTTGAAGCATACACCTAATGTCGGGTTGTGGTATCCTAAAGGATCAAACTTTGAGTTACTTGGATACTCCGACTCGAACTATGCGGGTTGCAAGATAGAAAGGAAAAGCACATCGAGCACTTGTCAATTGCTTGGAAGATCACTAGTCTCATGGTCATCAAAGAAGCAAAATAGTGTGGCACTCACTACCACCAAAGCCGAATATATTAGTGCGGGGAGTTGTTGTGCACAAATCCTTTGGATGAGAGCTACTTTGAATGACTTTGGAGTCAAATTCAAGCAAGTGCCTTTGCTATGTGACAATGAAAGTGCAATCAAGCTCACCAACAATCCGGTTCAACACTCAAGAACAAAGCATATTGATGTCCGCCACCATTTCATTCGAGATCATCAATTGAAAGGGGACATTTCTATCACTAGTGTTGGCACCGAAGATCAATTGGCCGACATCTTTGCCAAGCCACTAGATGAAAAGTGGTTTTGCAAGCTAAGGAATGAGTTGAACATACTTGATTTCTCCAACATGAGTTGATGCACCCCCACTTATATGACATGCATCTACTCCAACAATGCAAGGTAAAAGTTGATATGAGAGCATTCATGCATACCTTGTTAGGACTTGTATAGAGCATATAGTCATCACTCATGCTTCTAGGCTCATTCATGAAAACTAAAATATCTTGGATGCTTATATGGTACCACTATAGCTTCTATGAGTTGATATGATCTAGTGGTGGCATATGACATGTTGATGTGCTTGCAATCCTAGTGTTTGATCTATGTCTATGAACTCAAAGTGTTTAATTCAACATAGGCAAGATAACCATCTTAGCATGTGTGAACAAGCTTGTCTATGGTTTAAACCGAATTACATATCTTGGGCAAGTAGCTTAGATCAAATCAAAGTTGAAAACAATCTTTCACCCTATCTCACACTTAGGGGGAGCTAAAACTTGAATATCTATAATTGGTCCCACCTTTTTGTGTCAATTGGATGACAAAGGGGGAGAAATTATGTGAAAAGATATAAAATTTACCAAAGGGGGAGAATCAAATCAATTTTGAAAGAGAACATACAAATAGGGGGAGCAAGCTCATGAACACCTTGTTGCATTTAAATGCTTGCATCCTCATATGTATTGTTGCACAAGTACTTAAACTCAATATTCATGCTTGTGTGGTGTTTGCTAGTGATCCTAAATGTATGATGATTGATCAACTAGCATGCATAGGTTGATTAGCTCTAACCCATGAACTTTCAAGTAATTGTTGTTTCAAGAGAAGTTCAAGTGGTGTCTAGCTAATCATGGTGCTAAGGGTGATTCTAAATTCCGCACTTCGATTGTATCACGCTTCAAAGGTCTACTCTTAAAACCTTAGTATCATTTGGTAGATATTTCCTCTCCCACAATGCCTATCTATACATATGTGCAAAACTTGAACCAAACTCATGAAGCACATATGTAGGGGGAGCTAATAACTACCAAAACCGAAATTGAGTAACTTGTCCAAATCTTAAATCTTTGATTAAAATGCTTGGACAAGCAACTCAAGTTCAAAATGATTATATTTTATATCTTTATGGAAGGGTTGTCATCAATTACCAAAAAGGGGGAGATTGAGAGTCTCCCATGTGTTTTGGTTTTGAGTAATTGATGAAACCTACTTAGGTACTAACCTTGGATCTCTAAGTGTGAATCTTGAGATAGGTTGGTACATACCATGTGATGGAGCAAGGTGGATTAAGTGAGGATGGCACAAGCTCTAGCATGGTGAAGGAGTTGGAAAGGAAAATGGTGTCAAAGCAAAGGTGATATAGGACATATTTTCAGTTTGGTGATCAAGACATCATAGAGGATGTGATCACATTTAGGATAGATAGTCGTACTATCAAGGAGGGAGCTCTTAAGTATGATTACGATTATCATGTGCCACTAGGTTCATATGCATTGCATTAAAATCAATTGAACCAATTGAAACACCAACTTAATCCAAGATAATTGTGAACTAAAAGCTGACACACGTGCACAAGTGTTGAGATCACTTAGTGTTGGCTCTTGTAAGCTTGGAGAAGTTGGAGGAGATGTTTGGGCAGCAGGAAGCAGTCCGGACGCAGGGTCCGGACGCTAGGGTTCTGGCCGACCGGACCATCGCGTGTGCGTTCGGTGGCATGCCCTAGCTAGCTCGGCTGTGGAGAAGAACCGGACGTTGTTGCGAGCCCGAACGCAGAGCTCCGGATGCGCGTTCGGAGTCTGGCGCTCTCTATAACTCTCTGGAAAGAGGGTCCGGACGCAGGGTGTTAGTCCGGACTGTGAACCGGACTTGCGTCCGGAGGTGCTAAGGAGCTCAAGCGAGCTCTCGGGTGCGCTCGGGCGCCCGAGAAAATATTTCCGGACGCTCGGAGCAGCGACTCCGGACCCTGTGAACAGGAGCGACCGGAGACACGTGGCGAGCTGTGGCAAGCGCGGGAGAAAGCCGATTCAAACGGCAGGCTAACCGGATGTTGGCGCCTTTGTCCGGACGGCGCGTTGCGCGCGACTGGAGGCCGCGTCCGGAGTGGTGAACAGAGGCTTTGTCTGTGCTATGTGGGGGCGTGCTGAGTGGGGGCGTCCGGACGTTGTTGATGGTCCGGAGCCCACACTGTTGCTTGCGTCCGGAGTGGGCACAGAAAGCGGTTTTCAGGGGCAAAACGACTAGTTGTTGAGTGAGGGCTATATAAGTGATATGGCCGGCCCTTTGGAGCATCTCTTGCACATTCTATTCACTCACACATTTGTGCTTGCTTGAGAAGCTTCAACCACTCATCCTATAAACATATTTGACATATTCTAGAGAGATTGAGTGAATCCAAGTGCATTGCTCTTTGATTGCATACTAGTGGCACTTGGTGATCGTCATCATCGCGGAGATCTTGTTATTCTTGGAGGTTGACACCTCCTAGATGGCTTGGTGCGACGAGGATCGTTGAGCGGAGGAAGGTGATTGTCTCCGGCTTCGATCGGTGGATTGTGAGGGGTTCTTGAACCTACCCCGTGGGAGTTCGCGAAAGGTATCTCTTGTGGAATCTGTGTAGCTTGTGGATCCCCATATTGTGTTGGTTGTGCAGCCCCCTTGAACGGGTTTGGCTTTGATGGCCAATTAGCTTGTGAACCTCCAAGTGGGTGTATCGCTACAATGGGGACTAGCTTGTTGGCAAACAAGTGAACCTCAGAGAAAAATCTTGTGTCAACTTGTCTCTACCGAGGATTTCTCTTGTTGATTGATTGGCTCTTCATTGGTATTCTCTTCGTGGTGGTATAACCCTCCTAACTCTAGCTTTGCATTACATTTGTTCATACTTGCAAAGTAGAGTAGCTCTCTAGCTTGTGTAGCTTAGGTAGAGCTTTCTAGGTTGCTAGCTTTGTTGTGTGACTTAGTATTCATCTTGCTAGTAACTAGAATTGGTAGGTGACCTGCCCAACCTTAGAGCTAGTGCAAACTTGCTTACGCAGTGTTTTATTCTAACAAGTTTGCTAAGTGTTGTTGTAGAAAATTTAATTAGGCTATTCACCCCCCCTCTAGCCATTCCTAGACCTTTCACCAACCACGAGCACCTGAGCGACAAGTCATAGCTGTCCCACAGCAAGGTAACATATGACAAGATATCTTGACACACCAAAAGAGAAAGGGCAATGCTTCTATAAAGCACCTGAGATCTACAACCTCATCCTACTGATGCGATAAGCGACTACCTCACTAATATTCCTAGTCCAAAGATCGAACACATGCCGAACCTGGCATTGCAAACTGCAGTACATAATGATCCTAGACATATTGCTACCTCCCGGAGCAAAGCGACGACACCCCTCCCAAACGCAAAGATGATGCTCGACGACGACCACAAAGTTTGGAACGTCCTCCGGGGCATGAATCCACTGCCGCCATCGGATGACATGAAGATCATCACGAGAACGCTCCCGAAGACTACGAAGACCTTTATCACAAAACCGACCATCGGGAAGGGCGCCACCACCAAGACGACCGATCAGGGCAGGCGTCTCCGAGTTCGCCGAATCTGCATAATACAGCATCATGGCCCTAAACTATATCGCAACACCATCGCTAGCCGCCACCGCTCTACCAATAAGCGATTACCCAATAGGGTCTTCTCCCCACAACATCAGCAGCTCCAGGACACGAAAGAACAGAGCTTCACAGTGGTCGGCATCAAGAAACGCTGCTCGAAGGCAGTCTCCAGAAAAGGGTAGTAAGGCCGACAATAGTCCTGGACGCGCCGAAGGGACAAAAGCCGAATCGTCGACGGATCATCACAGAAGTCGCGGAAGAGGCGGCAGATTGGGCGAATCTTTACATACTCGCGCACGTTGTCATCGTTTTCGATCACACAAAGAAGGATCCAAAACGAACAAGTCTTCCGGCAGGGCCAGCATGGCGGTAAGATCCATCGCAAGATGAGCGCCACCCGCCTCCATCGAACCTAGCACAAGACTAAGCGTCGACGAAACCCCCTCAAGACCTTGCAACTAAGCAATGCAAAGGAAATCAACACAATAGGGATTGGTACTCACCCGGACCTTCACGGGGATATATAGCCGAATCTCTGCTCTGATCGAATATCCCAAAAAATGAAGTCGCGCTCTTCGAATCCTACACACGCTCGGGTGAAGACCAAAAGACGCGACCGTTCCCATTCTGCCGCGGATTCGTCCTTCTAGGTTTTTTAGGAAACCGCAACGGCCAAATACGGAACCGTCACGACACCAATTTCCCACGCCACGATTTGGGTCGTTAACCGCACAGTTAATTCGGCCCAATACCCCCCTTCATGTTATTTCGTCTTTCTTCCCCGATAATTTCCATGATTTCCGTTCAATAATTTTACACCACAAACACCACAGTCCCGGGGACTGGGCGCACGATCTTGTTATGATTTCTTTTTAGCAGGCACAATAACACACCTACAGTGCACCAGTTAAACAAATCTCGCAGGACATTCGCTACAACGCCACTCGGGGACTTCGACGACATGAATCGACGACTCAACCGCCTGTTCGCGGACTCGACCAGGCTCGGGGACTCCGTCTAGGGATACACCAAGCAAGGCTCAGGGACTGCCTCCACAGCGAAGTAGCGACGACACCAAACAACAAAATACCCGGGGACTGCGAATAAAGCAAGATGACCATGATACAAGAACCTTACAAGTCTCTTACATCAGGCTCGGGGACTACGGGTATTCGCAGTCGTTTCTACTAAACTTATATTCCAGCATTTTTCTACAATCCTGATACAAGAACCTTACAGTTCCTTACATCAGGCTCGGGGACTGCGGGTATTCGCAATCGTTTTTTGCAAAACGGATGCTTTACTCATTACCTATATTCACTAATGCATCTTTCATCTTTATAAAGCTTGGCACTAGGTACATAGTTTACCTACTACCAAGCTCCGGAACTAAGTGGGTACACTTCACCTTGCGGTGAATGTACTTGTTTTCCTTCTCGACAAACCTCTGTTGTTTTATGTTGTCTTTTTGCAGAGCTTAAGTGGGTACACTTCACCAGGGAACAGGTCGTTCAAAAGTTTTTTCTCCTTCAGCACGCCATATCCTCCTGACGAGCAGCCACAGCATCCACCGAAGGCAATCTGCTTGCACATCGGGCCACGACGTTCTCGACCAGCCCGACCTGGTCGGGAGGCTTCTCCGACCACCGCTCCGACCAGATAACCTAGTCGGGGCGCTACAACGATGGCCTCACGCGATGGCGACCAGATATACGTCTCCAAGACAATGCTGCTAACTCGTCGGAAGAATATAACGTGCTCGGGGACTTGTTGGGGATATTACCTTGGCATATCCCCAGGGACCTTATGGGCCTACCGACCAGAGGACGGCCCAGCCCACGAGGCCTTGCGGCACGCGACCAAGCCCGTCGTGCTCGCCAAGGCTTCGAAGAGGCCTTGCTCGCCAAGAAGAATCCTGGGAGATAGGCTCGGATCCCTTACCTAAAGGGACCGATTGTAATCTGTTAGGATATGGAAACTGTAACCCTGCTCCCCGGCTATATAAGGCGAGCAGGGACCCCCTCCAAAACGATCCCTCTACAATCCCCTAGATCGCATCTACGGGTCTTGTAACCTAATACACATATCAATCAAGCCATCAAAACACAGGACATATGGTATTACAGTGATTTGCCAGCCCGAACCTGTCTAAATCGCCGTGTCTACGCTCTCCGTGTTACGCTTGATCGCTGTCGCCACACCTCCGCCTACAATTTACTACCGTGGGATATCCCCTAGGTAGACTGCGACACGTATTTCATCGACAAAACACAAAAACCCAAAACGACACTTAATAAGGAACGGAGGGAGTATTTGGGATAGGAAGTATGAGCGAGCTGACATGTGGACGGGGAGAGGCTAGACCAAAATTTGGTCCAAATATATTTTGCCTCGTATGCGTTGCAACAAATTAAAGTGTTGTGTTTCGGTTGGATTCTTAGTACTTTTCGGATTAGTTAAAAGTGGATGAAAAAATAACATAAATTTTTGTCTCTTTAGTATTAGAGAGAAAAGAAGAAGAGGAAGATAAATATAAATATAAAGGACGTGACTATTGCACGCACGTGCATGCTATAGCCTTATAGCACGCACAACCTAAAAATATAAAAATACACACAAACTGCACTTTCCATTCTGGGTAGAGTCGCTGGCAGCGGGAAGAAAGCTGCATTCCTGGCCCCCGCCCCCACCCTCTTCACCCTAATTTGCTCTTCTTTCTTAGCACGCAAAAACAGAGGGAACAGCCATAAATCATCTAAAGAAACAGCAGGTACATATAAATATGCAAGAATACTATCATCTACAGCTAATTAGCTTCTTTACAGCACAATTGCCACAAAAAAAGAACCAACAAAATCTGTTACTAAAAGCAATACACAATGGCCACAAAAAAAAGAACCAACCAAATTTGTTACTAGAAGCAATTCAGTTATTTTACATCTTTTGATATCAGATCTATTGCTCGAAGCACATCTGATAAACTGATAAAGCAATTCAGTACATTTGCATAAGCAATTCAGTACATTTGCATAAGCAATACATTTTTTAAAAAAGTACTGCAAATCTTGCTTCTTCCTGCATATGCAGATTTGATCCAACATGATTCCTACATGTTCACCACGCTACCTAGATTTTTAGTCCAAAGTCCAAACTGAAACCTTCATCCCATCCAGAGTCCAACAAGCTTAGTTCTGCAATAGCAAAACAATAGTGAAGCTATCAGTAGGATTACTTGTTATTTGGGAGAAAATAGACAGTTTAAAATCTGTTGTCACCATCCTACCAATCTCACAAGAACACAGGATGGTTATGGTCATGGAGGGATACACACAGACCCAACTCAACCGGTTAATAATACAGACAGGGCAACAATAAATACAAACGCTACACCACAAATCTTATCCCATCCTAACTGTGCATCTTGTGCACGGCAACAAAAATACATACATATTTATTATTATTTTTGGACCCACAGAGATATCAACTAGTCTCTTCTAGAAAATGGTTTCTGTGAAACCGTGTGCTGGAGGTGGATAATGACATTGCACTAGCCACTAGACGGGTAACAGACAAGGTCCATGACTCGTGCAACAAGCAAGCCCTGCTGCTCTGTTGAAGTCTAATAAGAGACAAGGGTTGCTAAAGATGATGCAAAATATTAAATAGATGTATGCTGCAAAAAAAAAGTATTGAGTAATGCATGCTGTTTTGATATCAAGATAGGGGACCAAACCTGAGGTATCTTGTTCATCTGCTGTGAAGCCTAAGCCAAAGCTCAGCATGAAGCATTCCAAGTTCATCTCCTGCAAGCTCTACATTTCTGAAAGCCGCAATGCTATGGCTGTGGGTGCAATCGAGTGTGCAAGCAAGAGTGATGTCGTGCCGTTGACGACACAAACAAATACTGAGTATATCTGAAAGAACCTACTCCTGTAGCACCAAAAAGAACGACATAACACAAGAAAAAAAATAATGCAACATTACCAAAAGGAATGGCGTAATACATGCAAGTGGCAGACTCCTATGTACAAAAATCAGAGTCATAGCTCATAGAGTCATAGATACCCTGTCATATATGAAAAACTATCTAGTTACTAGTACGTTCGAGCTACAATATAGATGACCTAACCTAACCCCCGGTTTATTTGCAAAAATAAATATCAAACAGAGACAGGGGTGATGATGTCAGTAACTAGTTCTCGTACAAAAGACAGACTAGTTCAATGGCTGAATAGATAGGATCATCATAACAGTAGAAAAAGAAGGAAAAAAATAATTTGTCAACAACAATATGTCACATGCATTAGTCAGCACCCCCACTTCCAATCTGCAGTTTCTAACTTGAGAAAATAGAATCTTAGGCTTCCCATTATCTCCTGTGTATGATTAAAGTTACTTAGAGCACAGAGTAACGCTTGACGGTAAAAAAGAGTAGAGGTTATAGGCACATTTTTTATGTTGCACACAAATAAATTTGCCATCAGATTACTAATAACTTGCATGACCAATGAAATTAAATTTCTTAACTAAATTTACATGCATATTTTATTGTGGCACTATTAGCGTGTTTGTTTTCTTCTCTGCTCAGCCGGCTAAGCATCCTAGATCTAGGCTACCGGTGGTCAGGCTAATGTAGCACACGCCTGTTTGCTTGCATGTGCTGGTAGTGCTTGGACTCATAGAGAAACCGATTGGTTGTGGTATCTGGTGAGCAAGACTGAGGCCAGCGGCGGCGGCCGCAGAAGGCGCACCGTGCGAGCCAGGCTACAGGGAAACAAAACTACACAAAGCCAGGCTGGCGTGGTACAAGGGGCATGGAGCTGGGCCTGGTCCAAGGCGACATGCAGCAATCAGAACGTCCCTGCCCTGCATCCTTGGAGTCTGGACCGACGAGATGCAGGCATCGCAACATGTTATATCATGCTCGTCTACACTTTCATCTAGTATGCTACACACCCCACCTTTGCTGCAGGTACACTAGTGGGCCATCTCAGCTCGACACTGCCCAACTATAGCTAGTAGTGGCTATAGTAGTAGTAGAATGTGCACTAGATATGATTAAAACTTTTTAAGCAATGGAAAGTCGTTTAATATCATGGGGAAAATCAGAGAAAGCAAAACTAACTTGCAATCTAAGAACAGTAAAAACAAAGAAAGATTAGAGAAAAATGATATAGAAATTGCCTAAGGATTTCAATCATTTTGCCTTGATCTTTCCACAATATTGCTTGGTCCGAGTATATTTAGATGCTTATTCCCAATGAAGTTTAGTAACTAATCAATGCACATGTATATTTTAGTTGCTCTAAATGTTGATTATTGACACTCACACACACTAGCATTCAGTTCATGGAAAAACAGCACTGAAAATGACTGTAGTCATTCAAATTATTCTTCTCACATGTTCACAGACAAACATTCATGTGAAATAAACTGAAACTTAACAAGCAGTAGTATTAGGTAGTAGCATTCATGTATCAGATTACTGAAATTAACTGAAACTAAGACACATCAATTCAGTAACTAGTAGCATTCAGGTATCAGGAAGATAACAACATTAGGTAGATCACGATATCAGATAATTCATATTCAGAAAAAATAGCACTGAAACTGAACTAAAATGAGCACTAAAACCGAACTGAATAGCATAACAGGCAGCTGAATACTTTCATCAGAATGTCGTGAATAGCATAACAGGCAGCTGCATATAAACGTCTGAAAAATTGATATGAAAAGATTCATGTTGAAGATAACACGAGCAACTCTTTAATACCAAACTAGGCAGTCATCCATTAAAAAAAGGTGACCAAAACTTGACAGATAAAGATGCTTCCTATTACTGTATCCATTATCTCTATCTGCTGCTAACTACTTTAGATTTTTGTTAGTAAGCATCTATATTTTAACATTATTAGAGTTTAAACATCAGAGATGTTCTTTCGCATTACGCCAAATGTCATAAGTTCTACAGTTCCAGTTGGCTTCTAATAATGTGGAAAAAGCACCATATACAATGAAAACAAAAATGTTATTTATCATTGCTTGTGCAAAGTTATTGAGCAGAGTGGTAGACAATTCAAGCAAAATTAATACAAACTGAAGTAGCACTAGACTTAGAAAGATCTTGCTTTACCTGCAATGCATAAACAACACAATTAATGATGTAGAAACCTGATCGAAGTCGATCAGTCATTAGTCCACGTGCTTGGTACAGTATCTCAGCCCAGAAAAGTGCTAAAGTGCATAGGTAGTGAAGAATGCAAGCCCAGGAAGATCAAGAATAACATGCTGAAAGATCTAGAGTAGAAATGAACATGAGCAATTCAAGTCAGGTCGGTCAACTCGAAATTATGATTTGCATTACAGGACAAAGTTAAGGCATCCAAACCGGAGGGTTCACTTGTTGAACTTGGCGACGGAAAGCAAAAATAGAGCACCTGGCTGCAGATTTGCAATACAACATGATTAGCATTAAACAACAGACAGATGAGCATGAAGGGGAGTATGTAATGTTTTTCTCCAACAAAGATTGAACTGTATACCCTCATTGACCACGAAATTCAGGATCTGGAAGACCTTTTGGGTTGTCCATCCCATCCATATTCAGGAACTCTGCGCTCTATCCTGGCAACTTGGATCTGCATAGCATATTATAATCACATTCTTTGTTCTGTTTTTCAAATATTTAATTTATTCTTTAAACAGCGAGCATTGGTTTCTCAACCACAGGGATAAAGAAAGATACTAATGCTCTTACTTAATAATACAAATATTCAGATGCTATGCACACATTCTTATCCATCACTATTTAATAAGTTAATTATTGACACTCACACGCACTAGCATTCAGTTCATGGAAAAAACAACACTGAAAATGACTGTTCATTCAGAAAATGATTGTGTTCATCGATGCTGTCACTCTGTCAGTGCTCACAACCATTTATCTAACCTAAGCTAAAATTGCACCAAAAATCAGGGCCAGCTGCATACAAACTGAAGTAGCACTAGACTTAGAAAGATGCAGAGCAGCAGTCAGCACGTCGCAGAGGCAAAGCAGCAGGAGCAGATGCAGGGCACTAGAGTAGCGATGGAGGCTGTCGGGCACTGGATACTTGGGTACGGGCAGGAACACTGGCAGCCTGGCCACGCCGAAGCAGTGCTGGGATGCCCTATCCAAATGCGTGTATGGGTAGTATACTAGTGTGTGTGCGGTGGGATGCCGAACTGTGTGCCTGGGATTAGAGTGTGCGTGCAACTGGACAAAGACACGGCCGTTCGGCAATAAGTCATTACCAAATATAAATATAAATAATATAAAACATATCCTAACAGAAAAAAACTACCCAACATTCATAGAAAATAATATAATCTAATATTAGTTATAATATAATAATGCCCTATAAAGCATGTATAAAGCATGTATGAGATTTAAAATATTAACTTGATAACTTTTTTCCTCCTATTGCAGAGCACGCCAAAATATTTAATAGTTTTCAATATTTATGATAAAAGTGAAATTAAAATGGAAGGAAAAATTTGGCGAGAGAATAACATGCGAAAGTCCAGACGCAAACCCAACATGACTCTAAACTTAACTTACATTCGGACACAAACCCGAATTATCACATCACGACGCACTCAAACGTAAGCTAGAACAAAACTGGACTCACGTGGGCATGCAGATCCGAAACGGACTCCCAGGGAGTCTGTCCACACCGTAAAACAGCGCTCCTTTGGTCGGTAGGATTCATGCTTGGCATTCCATAGAAAATCTACCCTATGCACACCGATTCCACACGAATTTTAGCATCCAGTCCAACTTCATGCTAAAAATCCTATGCACAAGGAACGAGAAAGCCTTCTCTAACAACTAGTTTACTCATCTTTGTTTCTTGTCAATAGACCCACTTGTCTATGAGTAATGAAAAAAAATCTTACCAAAAGGAGTGATTAGACCTGGCTGCGTTCCTGCTGTGGGCCACCAAGTGACGTCCAATTCCTTGGTTTTACCCGTGCTCGAACCAAAGGCCTTTTTATCAACTTTCCTTCGTTTTGAATTTTGATAGGATTTGAAAAGTATGTGCGAACACATGGTGGATAAGTATTTATGTATGTTTAGTTTTAGTTTTGATGATGAGTGATTGACCAACACGTGAGTGTTTCAGTTTGAGTGACTTAACCTAACCTCTGCGAAAGCAGAAACATGTGCTTGTCTATCGGCTTGTTGTGTGCAGGTGCTATACCTAGTGACAGTGGTCAATGACGTGGAGAAGGTCGAGTAGAGGCTTGCCGTGCCGATGGACTGAGAGCAGTGAAGAGCGGAAGCGAGGCTCGGACTGAGGGACCATGGGCGCCGGCGGACTAGCTGTGGTGGCTAGTACTTGACACTGGCGAGTGCGAGAAGACATGGAGGTAGACCGAGTTGACCAAGTCAAGACGGTGGACGCGCGAGTCGAGCAGAGGCTTAGGGGACTCGGAGTCCGACCGGGCGAAGACAAGGTGGCTCGCTTCGAGTGGTTTGGTGGTTTGGGCCTCAAAACCATCCGCGTCGGTTTCCGAGTTTGGGTCACAAAACTCGGGGTTTGATAGTTGAGCCTAAAGCTACCGGTGGCGGGTTTCCTGGGTTTTGACCTCAAAACCTAGGCGGAGCTTCCGAGGAAACGGGGATGGCACGTGACGGAATCCTGGAGGTTGCGTCGAGGCGACGGCAACTCCTGGCAGGAAGCGGGGCCGTCCATTCAAATGAGTGGCTGAGAGTTACCGACTTGGATTACAATGTCTTAGGGCTAGGTAATTCGGTCTTGTATCTAGGGGGTCTTTGGGAAATAGCCAAAGCCTCGTTAAATAGAGGATGAAGGGGTATCCTCATCTTTGGTATTACTCTCTCTCCCACCTATTCCTAGGTTTTCCCTTCCCTAGCTTCTTCTTGCTTGAGATCCACCGTGTCACCGGTGTAAGAACTTGTGATTGTTGCGAGGAATCGGAGGCCGTAACCTCCGTAAGCCATGGTGGCTTTGATTTCGTGATTGTGTCCCCGGTTTGCTTGTGTTCTTCCCGTTTTGCTTTTGCTCTCTCTTTTTCCCGAGATGATTTCTCTTTGTTGAGCGTAGCTTTGCAAAATCAACTTGAACCAAGTTGTTAGCAATCGTGAGGAGCTTCCTTGTACCGAAGGAATTCATCTCAAACCTCACGAGTGCATAGATCGGGCGATTTCTTTGTGGCGTTCTTCGTTTTGCTCTCTTCTCCCCCAAATCCGAGTGTTCCCGTTTATCCTCTCCAAATTGAGCGATGATTTCTTTGGGATAGTTCCCCAACTACACTAGGATCATGCCTACAAAGTTTGGTTGCAGTTGGTGATCATTTGGTTGAGTTTTGGGAAGATTTGGCGGAGAGAAGTTCGTTTTCGCGGGGAACAGTTTTCTGTCTGTGGGCGTCAGACCACCCTACCTGTGAGCACCGGACCATTGCAAGTAGTTCGGTGGCTCTGCTAAGGGTTTCACTCACGCGTCAGACCAGGCCCGTTAGTCCGACGGTGAGCGTCGGACGAGGTGTCCGGAGGTAGGGTGCTTACTGTGGTTTTTGCTCTGTGGCGAGTGTGTGCACCGGACCACTTCCTATAGTCCGACAGTAAGTGTCGGACTAGGTGTCCGGAGCCTAGGCACTTACTGCATGTTTTTGGGGTGAGCTCCGAACTTTCCAAAGTGGGCGTCGGACTAGTCCGGTGGTGCTTCGCTGTGCACCGGACCAAAGGCACTGGACCACTTCCATTGGTCCGGTGGTCTTGACAGAGTAGTCCGACGGTTGCTGTTTTCGCCCGTTTGCCTAGGTTCTTGACTCTTTCCCTTAGGGTTTGAGAACCTGTGTTTCCGGGTTTTCGGTGATTTTCCTCCACTGCTGGTGAGCTCTCTTTTCTCCGTTTTTATCTGAATCCCCGCTCGCGTTGCTCAGGGGAGGTTGAGCACCCAGCAACTGTGTTTGGTTTTTGGGAAGAGTGGCCCGAACATTTCGAGAGAAATTTGAGGCTCCCATTCACCCCCCCTCTGGTCGCCGTTCTCGGTCCTTCAGTTGGTATCAGAGTTGGTTAAGGATCAATTCACCTTACACGGTTCTTGATCCGCGAAGGCGACATGGAGCGAGGTGCTGGTAAACCTCCTTACTTCGATGGAACCAACTTTGCCTATTGGAAGGTGCACATGTCCGCTTACCTCTAAGGGCTTGATACAAAGTTTTGGGAGATTTGTGAGAATGAGAACTACGTGGTTCTTGAGGCTCGGATCACTAATGCCCAGGTTATGTAGCATGCATCTAATGCAAGAGCCCGTAGCATTCTCTTCTCTTGTCTGTCTCTTCCGGAGTTTGAGCGGGTGTTGAGTCTCACTACGGCACGAGAGATCTGGCAAACACTCTTGATATATCATGAGGGAAACCCTCAGATCAAGTCCAGACTCTTCGACACGTACCGTAGAGAGCACGAGAACTTTGCTCAGTTGGCCGGCGAATCTGTTGACGGGATGTTCACTCGCTTTCAATCTATCATCAACAAGATGTGTGCTAATCGAGCCAACTTGCCTTATGATGATCATGAGATGGCTATCAAGCTTTTGCATGCTCTTGATCGGAAGGTGTGGGAGATGAAGGTGGCTGCCATTCAGGAGTCACCAGGCTATGATGCCCTGACCGTGGACGAGCTGTTCAGCAACCTCAAGTCCTTGGAGATTGACTACAAAACCCGGGCCAAGCTTGAAAACCCATAGAAACCATATATGGCATTGGTTTCTGGCCCCGGCGGTATGTCTTCTTCCTCCTCTGACCCTTCACACTCTTTGTTCGCTTTGTCTTTGATTTCTGTGACAGAGGATCAAGTGGAGGCTCTTGGAGATGATGAGCTGGCTTTAGTCATCACCAAGTTCTCACGGTTTCACAACAACCATTTGAACCATCGGCGTGGTGGCTCAGCCAACGGGTGCTACCGTTGCGGTGATGAGGATCACTTCATCGCAAACTGCCCCAAGAAAGCTGCGGGTGACTTCACCAAGTGCAAGGACAAGTGCGAGCACCACTTCGAGGACAAGCACAAGCCCAAGGGTGGCTACCACCGAAGGTCCTCCAAGAAGGTGATCGACAAGGTGAAGGCCAAGCACCAAGCCTTCCTCGCCTCCCTCAGCGACATCGATGCCTCCTCCGATGGAGGTGCTTCTTCAAGCGATGATGAGTCGAAGGGAAAGGTTGAGGACAAGTTCAACGGCCTATGCTTCTACGCCGACGCCAAGCATGATGGCTTTTGCACCATGGCGATTGAAGAAGGCAAGGTCGGCAAGCGCAAGGAAGGCCCCGACTATGACTACGACTCTGACACACCCGTGGTACCACCCACCGTTGAGTCCCTCTCTCTTGAGATTGAGTCTCTGAACGACGCCTTGATGAGTCAAGATGCGTTGCTCAAGCGTGCCCCTGTTGAGAGGAATGACTTTAAGGCGAAATACCTTAGCGCGCTTCATGAGCTAGATTTTGCTAAGGCGTCAGTGGTGGTTACCGAGGAGGTAGAGTGTGATGCTTGCGCCATTGACATGTCTGATCTTGTCACTCTCCAAGACAAGTATGACACTCTACTTGAGGAAGTAAGTGAGCTAAAGGCTAGGCCTAGCTTACTTGGTGCGTGCAAGTCTTGCTTAGGCTTACGTTCTGAGCTGGCACAGAAAGATGCTAGGATTGTTGTGCTAGAGAAGGTCAGCTCAGATAGCACTAGAGAGTCGGATAGCTTTGAGGCTTTGGAGCTTGAGATCGTGTGGTGTAGACACGACAAGATGCATACCAAGGAAGAAAACACATACCTTCGGTCCATATCGAGTTGGGTGTCTTGTCGAGAGCCGCAGTTGGGGATGATGCTTAGCCAATGCAAAAGGGCTAGTAGCATGGGAGTAGGCTTTGCTATAGGTGGGAAGGACAATAGCATGTTCGGTAAGATCGGTGAGTGTAGTCGTTTGAGCGAGAATGAGAAACCCACCACAACTCCCAAGCTTACCAAGATCATTCCACCTAAGCCTACCAACCCCTCTGAGTTTCCTGTGAGAGATGGTGTGTTTGAAGAGCCACCCAAAACCACTCCACAGAAGCAAGTGTGGATTGCAAAACTGAACCACCTTCGCAACCCACTTAACACCCTGCCAGATATCTCTAGTGATCCCCTTCCTAAGAAAGCTAGAGCCACCCAACCCAACAAGAGAGTGCCTACCAAGAGTGCGGTGAGGTACCATTGTGAGTATTGTGAACGGGATGGGCATTTGGCTTATTTTTGCTATAGGAGGAAGAGAGATGATCGGAGGAAGTTTGAGTTGAACAACCAGGACATGTACCACTCACCAGTTGGGGCACGTGGACCGGAAGTTCGGAGGCGCACTACTAGGCCTAGAGGTACAATTCCTCAAGGTTCTAGGCCTCAGAAGGCGAGACCACGTGGTGGTCATGCCCGGCGGGGTACCGGTCGTGACCCATACGACTACAGGCCTCATGGCGGTGGTTTTACTCCACCCTTCTTTAGCGGACCACGTTTTCCCTATCGTGGTGATCGCTATCCCTCCGTGGGGCAGAAGATGTTTGTTTTTTCTCCTAACCCATTCTTTGGGCAAGTGGGACAACACTAGTATCCTTCACAGTTTACTAACCCTAGTGTTGGTCCGTTTGCTCACCCTATGTCTTTTTATTTATGTAGGAAGGAGGACTGGAGGAGACTTGGCTTGTGGATTCCAGATGTTCACGCCATATGACCGGAAGTGCCAAGTGGTTCTCCAGCCTCAACCCCGTGTGCCACACCTAGTATATCACATTCGGGGACAAGAGTAAAGGTAAGGTTGTCTCCCGGGGGTCCATCCGAGTCAATTCGTCTTTTGTCCTCAATGATATTGCTTTGGTTGCGAATTTGCATTTTAACCTTCTTTCGGTTTCGCAACTCCTTGAAGACGGTTTTGAATTGAGCTTTAAGCCAAACTTGTCTCGGATTTTGGATTCTCGTGGTGAGCTTGTTTGTCGGATTTTACCCTTCGGGAAGGTTTTTCGTGCAGATTTTTTTATCTCTTTTGGACCTTCTCGTTGTCTTCTTGCCGGTTCTTCCTCCGAGCTTTGGAAGTGGCATAGGAGATTAAGACATTTGAGTTTTGACTTGCTTGCAAGGCTTAGCTCAATGAACCTTATCCAAGGATTGCCAAAGCTAAAGTTCGAGAAGGATTTGGTTTGCCATCCTTACAGGCATGGCAAGATGGTTGCCGCTTCCCATCCTCCTGTGACGGAGATCATGACCACTAGACCCGGCGAGCTCTTACACATGGACACAGTTGGTCTAGCTCGGGTTAGGTCAGAGGGAGGGAAGTGGTATGTGGTTGTAGTCGTTGATGACTACTCGAGGTACTCTTGGGTGTTCTTTTTGGAGAGTAAGGATGAGGCTTTTCCGCTTGTTCGAGATCTGATTTTGAGATTGCAAAATGAGCTACCCAAGAATGCCATGAGAGCTATCCGCAGTGACAATGGCACATAATTAAAAAATGCTCACTTTGCAACTCTTTGCTCTTCCTTGGGTCTCGATCATCAGTTTTCCTCACCTCACACTCCTCAGCAGAATGGTGTTGTTGAGTGCAAGAATCAAACCCTTGTTGAGATGGCCAGGACGATGCTCGATGAGCATAGGACTCCTAGGAGGTATTGGGCCGAAGCACTCAGTTCTGATTGCTATGTTTCCAATCGCATCTTTCTTCGAGCTTTCAAGAAAAAGACTTCTTATGAGCTGTGATTTGGGAGACCACCCAAGGTAAGTCACCTACAGGTGTTTGGATGCAAGTGTTTCATCCTCAAAAAGGGCGGTAAGTTGGACAAATTTGAGTCATGGTCTTTTGACGGTATCTTTCTTGGTTATTCTACTCACTCTCGTGCTTATCGTGCACTTAACCTTGAAACTAACCGAGTGATGGAGACTTGTGAGATTACCTTCGATGAAACTATGCTCTGTGTTTCCACTGCTTTTGAGCTTGCAGGTGATGATGAGGTGAACACTAGCCTCTTTGTGGAGGAGGAGCAGGACGACACCGGTTGGGTGATCCTGAGCCAACTCCACTGGCTGCCCCCGTCGACCCTGCGACGTCCACTTCGGCTCATGGTCCCGATCCGACTACTTCCTCTACATGGGGGCCGTTCGAGCAGCTTCCTCAGTCAGTGCCCGTTGCACCTGAGGGAGCTCCAGCTGCTGTTGAGGGGGAGGCCACTTCGCCTAGGCAGGCTCCCCGGCACATCCAGCGGCAGCACCCGTCGGAGAACATCATCGGCGACATTGAGCGTCGAGTCACGCAGTCCAGGTCCTATATCTCTCACTTTGCTCATTCGGCTTTTGTCGCTTCTTTTGAGCCCCGAGATGTTGGACATGCTTTGATGGATCCGGATTGGGTTAATGCCATGCATGAGGAGTTAGAAAACTTTGAGCGAAAACGCGTTTGGGTCTTAGTTCCTCCACCACCTAGTTGCCACCCCATAGGTACCAAATGGGTTTTCCAAAAGAAACAAAGTGAAGATGGGGTGGTAGTGCGCAACAAGGCTAGGTTGGTAGCTCAAGGCTTTTGTCAAAAGGAGGGAATAGACTATGAGGAAACCTTTGCTCCCGTAGCTCGCTTAGAAGCCATTAGAATCCTTCTAGCTTTTGCGGCTTCTAAGGGTTTTAAACTTTTTCAAATGGACGTTAAAAGTGCTTTCTTAAACGGCTACATAGAGGAGGAAGTTTATGTTAAACAACCTCCTGGTTTCGAAAATCCCAAGTTTCCAAACCATGTTTTTAAACTTCACAAAGCTTTGTATGGTTTGAAACAAGCACCTAGAGCATGGTTTGATAGGCTAAAAACCTTTTTTCTTGCTAAGGGTGTATTAAAATGGGATCGGTAGATAAAACGTTGTTTCTCCTCAAGCAAGGCAAAGACACTCTCCTTGTCCAAATATACGTGGATGATATCATCTTTGGTGGTTCCTCTCATGCTCTTGTTGCCAAGTTTGCAGATCTTATGAGCAGGGAATTTGAGATGAGCATGATGTGAGATTTGACTTTCTTTCTCGGGTTGCAAATCAAGCAAACCCGGGAAGGGACATTTATGCACCAAGGCAAGTACACGAAGGACATCTTGAAGAAGTTTGACATGGGTGAGGCAAAGCCTCTTTCAACGCCCATGTCGACTATGACTTCCTTGGATGCGGACGAGGAAGGAGAGGCGGTGGACCATACGGAGTACCGAAGCATGATCGAGTCGCTTCTGTACTTGACAGCGACTCGACCGGACATTCAGTTCGTCGTCTGCTTGTGTGCACGCTTTTAGGCGTCCCCACGGATTTCGCAGAAGTAGGCAGTGAAACACATCATGAGGTACTTACGTTTCACTCCAGAATTTGGTCTTTGGTTTTCCACCTCGTCGTCTCTTGAGCTTTGTGGTTATTCTGACGCCGACTTTGCCGGTTGCCGACTTGATCGGAAGTCCACTTCTGGGACTTGCTAGTTTCTCGGGTCTTCTTTGGTTTCTTGGTCTTCTCGCAAACAGTCTAGCGTGGCACAGTCGACGTGCGAAGCTGAGTACGTTGCCGCGGCTAGTTGTTACTCGCAGTTGATTTGGATGAAATCCACTTTGAGAGATTTCGGTCTTGAGCTTACTAAGGTGCCTCTGCTTTGTGATAGCACGAGTGCAATTAGTGTGACCAAAAATCCCGTGCTTCATTCAAAGACCAAGCACATTGAGGTCCGCTTTCACTTCTTGCGTGATCATTATGAGAAGGGCGACATTGACCTCCGGCATGTCGAGACCCACAACCAGCTTGCGGATATTCTCACAAAGCCTTTGGATCAAGCTGCGTTTTCTCGCCTTCGGGGCGAGTTGGGTGTTTTCTTTCCTTTTTAGAGGAGGAAAGTTTTGTGTATCATAGTTCTTTTTGTCTTTTATTTGTCCTTCTTCTCAATTGGTGTCTTGTTAGTGTTAGTTGGTGTCATTGCATTGTGCATCTCATTTGCATTTGTGACATAGTTCATTTTAAGCTTCATACTTATAGCCGATATAATGAATCTATGCTCTGTTTGAGGTGCTTTATGTGTCTATGGTGTTGCCTAACTTAGACTCTTTTTGATCTATATGATATGCAATAGAGCTAAGTTAGAAAAGCTTTAAAACTGAATTTAAATTCTCCATGTCACCTCTGAAATGGCACTAGCATGTGTAGGCTTTTGAAGATCCTTCTTGGTTGTCTTGTATATAGCTTGTAACTATGGCTCTTCATTGTTTCATTCACTACCTTTGAGCACCATGATTAATATCTAAAATGAAATTGCTCCCTGTTTTGTGAATTGGAAAGATCGAGTTGGGTTTGCATTGTGAGCACTTCACCGTTTGTTCGAGACTGCTTCCCATATGGGTTGATACTTGAGCGGTGTTGTGTATGACCAAAACCGGTGTGTCAAGTCCTTTGACTTCGCTCGGTTGGTAAGAAGTGGCATCAATTTGCTTACAACCACTCGCATACAACTTACATGTGCCTAAACCTGAAATTTGGCTGCAAAACTCTGAAACTTGAAAAATTTATTTAGTTGGGTCATTGGCTTGTTGTATGAACTTTGCTAAGGGATAGTTTTACTTGCTATACATGAGATTGCTTTGAGATAGATTCTATCTTGTTTGCCATGTCTAGTTGTCTCTAGGAGGTGATACCCTTTCTCTTCTCTCACATGATATGCTCTCTAAAATAGCTTCTAAAGTGATCTTAAGCTCAACTTGAGTCTTTGTTGGGCATGTAGAGCTTTTCCTACTCTTACAAGATCACATCACTTAGAGCATCTATTCATTGTCTTAGCTCTAAGTATGAAGCTCTTGCACTCATTTTGCATTTCATGGCATTTGTAGCCGGTTCTTGAGTTTGTTGTTGTTTGATGAGCTACAAGTGTCAACAAGGGGGAGAGATGTGAATTTCATTCCATTTACAGCCATCTACTTCCAAGGGGGAGAGTGCATCTCTTAGGCTTCCAAGTTTCCAAATTGTATCTTGCTTAGGGGGAGCTTTTGCTAGATGTGTTGAGCCTTTGCCTTTTCTGGAGGGTCTAGCTTTCTTTGATTGGCTCTGACAGGTTTCGATTGCTTCTTGAGCATTAGGGGACGTAAGTGGTTTCAATTGGTATCTTTTGAGCTCCCCTAGTGCTTAAATTGGTTTTCTGAGCTTTGAGAGTTTGTGATTGGTATCTTGGACTTGCTAGCGGTGTTGAGCCCGTTTTCTGCCTCTTCTTGAGGGCTAGCTTTGTTTTGCCCATGTGCTTTTGAATGGCATCAGTATGTGGCTTTGTCATGAGGTGTTTAAGGATGCTTTTAATTGGTATCGTGTTTTGAAGTCATCTCTATTAGTATCGTTTTGCTTCTCTCAAGTGACCCCATTTTGGCTTTGGTAGCTTTTTGGTCATTTGGAGAGCTTTACCTTGTGGCTCAAATCTGAAATGCACTTGTGTTGACAATGCACTCATCAAGGGGGAGATTGCAAACACATGGTGGATAAGTACCCATGTAGTTCAGTTTTGTGATGTGTGATTGCCCAACCCTTGAGCGTTTCAGTTTGAGTGTCTTAATTCTAACCCTTTGCGAAAGCAAATGTGTGCATGTCTATCGGCTTGTGGTGTGCAGGTGTTATGCCTAGTGATAGTGGTCAATGGCGTGGAGAAGGTCGAGTAGAGGCTTGCCGTGCCAATGGACTGAGAGCGGTGAAGGGTGGAAGCAGGGCTCGGACTGAGGGGCCATGGGCGCCGGCGGACTAGCTGTGGTGGCTAGTACTTGGCACCGGCGAGTGCGACAAGACATGGAGGTAGACCGAGTCGACCAAGTCAAGACAGCGGATGAGCGGGTCGAGCGGAGGCTCATGGGACTCGGAGTCCGACCGGGTGAGGACAAGGTGGCTCGAGTCGAGCGGTTTGGTGGTTTGGGCCTCAAAACCATCCGAGGATGGTTTCCGAGTTTGGGCCTCAAAACTCGGGGTTCGGTAGTTGAGCCCAAAGCTACCGGTGGTGGGTTTCCTGGGTTTGGGTTTGGGTTCGGTAAGGCACTCAAACACATGGTGGATAAGTACCCATGATTGTTCAACTTTGATGATGAGTGATTGACCAACACGTGAGTGTTTTAGTTTGAGTGCCTTACCCTAACCTCTGCGAAAGCAGAAACATGTGCTTCTCTATCGGCTTGTGGTGTGCAGGTGCTATGCCTAGTGACAGTTGTCTATGGCATGGAGAAGGTCGAGTAGAGGCTTGCTGTGCCGATGGATTGAGAGCGGGGCTCGGACTGAGGGACCATGGGCGCCGGCGGACTAGCTGTGGTGGCTAGTACTTGGCACCGGCGAGTGCGAGAAGACATGGAGGTAGACCGAGTTGACCAAGTCAAGACGGTGGACGCGCGAGTCGAGCGGAGGCTCAGGGGACTCGGAGTCTGACCGGGCGAAGATAAGGTGGCTCGCGTCGAGTGGTTTGGTGGTTTGGTGGTTTGGGACTCAAAACCATCCGCGTCGGTTTCCGAGTTTGGGCCACAAAACTCGGGGTTCGGTAGTTGAGCCCAAAGCTACCGGTGGCGGGTTTCCTAGGTTTGGGCCTCAAAACCTAGGCGGAGCTTCTGAGGAAGCAGGGATGGCACGTGGCGGAATCGTGGAGGTTGCGTCGAGGCGACGACAACTCCCGGCAGGAAGCGGGGCTGTCCATTCAAATGAGTGGCTGAGAGTTACCAACTTGGATTACAATGTCTTAGGGCTAGGTAATTCGGTCTTGTATCTAGGGTGGTCTTTGGGAAATAGCCAAAGCCTCGTTAAATAGAGGATGAAGGGGTATCCTCATCCTCATCTCTGGCATTACTCTCTCTCCCACCTATTCCTAGGTTTTCCCTTCCCTAGCTTCTTCTTGCTTGAGATCCACTGTGTCACCGGGTAAGAACTTGTGATTGTTGCGAGGAATCGGAGGCCGTAACCTCCGTAAGCCATGGTGGCTTCGATTTCGTGATTGTGTCCCCGGTTTGCTTGTGTTCTTCCCGTTTTTCTTTTGCTCTCTCTTTTTGCCGAGATGATTTCTCTTTTGTTGAGAGTAGCTTTGCAAAATCGACTTGAACCAAGTTTAGCAATCGTGAGGAGCTTCTTTGCACCGAAGGAATTAATCTCAGACCTCATGAGTGCATAGATTGGACGATTTCTTTGTGGCGTTCTTCGTTTTGCTCTCTTCTCCCCCAAATCCGAGTGTTCCTGTTTATCCTCTCCAAATTGAGCGATGATTTCTTCGGGATAGCTCTCCAGCTGCTCTAGGATCATGCCTACAAAGTTTGGTTGCAGTTGGTGATCATTTGGTTGAGTTTTGGGAAGATTTGGCGGAGAGAAGTTCGTTTTCGCGGGGAACAGTTTTCTGTCTGTGGGTGTCGGACCACCCTACCTGTGAGCACCGGACCATTGCAAGTAGTCTGGTGGCTCTGCTAAGGGTTTCACTCACGCGTCGGACCAGGCCCATTATGTAGGGTTATGAGGTTGCTACGCTAGCCAGAAAACAAAATTTTTCTACCCCATAAACCAGGAACTAGTGCTAGTTATAGATCACGGGGTTACCACTAGACGCGCAGGTGCTGCGGAAGCGACTTGATGTAGTCGTGCACGTCGCAGCAGTGTCGTGCAGTTCCGAGGTCGTACGTCTCAACGTCTCCTTCTCGCGGTTCGTCCTTGTGCTCCAGATGCAACACCTCCGAGGAATCCCACACGTGCAGGGAAGAAGCGTCACGCCTTTGGACTGCTAGGTACGCGAGGAGTACTAGGCGCGAGCGTGGGGAGGGCGACGGCGGCTGCCAAAGAACGTGAGTATCTCGCCCCGCGCCCACCCCTTTCTTATATAGGCGTCCTAATGAGCTCCCACGTTGGAGGCCCATTAGCAACCCTAAACCTAGTCTAGTTCGGGTCCAACCCGAATTAGGCTTCTAGCCCCTTAAGTGTGCGACCCTATGGGCTCACGCACACATAGACATGGCCCAAGTACTCTTACTCGACCAATAGTTGATAGCGGCCTCTAGCAAGGCGTGTCAACTCCTATGCATACGCTATGATCATATCAGACGAACCACCACAATACAATATACATGTTATTCCTTTGCCTCATGATATTTGGTTCAACTCGTGGGTTAACACTTAACCCAAGCACGGCCATGCATTTCATGATCTAATCATTTGAGTGATCCAGTGATATCTCTCTCATATGGAGAGTGGCAAATTCCATCTTGATTGACTATGTCTCACAGCATGTTTCCTGACAAACCCGAAAGGTACCTTTATAACTACCGAGTCAGGGAGTAGCGTTTGGTAGTCCTAGGGTAGGTCGTTTCACATCTTGAGTACATACGACAATCTCAGGTCTAAGGACATAACGTACACGATGTGTATAGAGACAATCTCATGTCGGGTCTGTCCAACACCATGTCCTACATGTGCCCACATTATTAGTTTGACATCTCATGTCCATGACTTGTGAAACATAGTCATCAACTAATAATGTTCTGATCTAATATTCATGTGCATTCTTGCACGAACTCCGATCAGGGACAACTTTTATAATAACCATACAAGTAAAAGGGTTTCACAAGCAATTCACATAATTGCTAATCGATACAAGTTGTCTTTAATGGATATTCATAACATGTCATGGATACAAGGAATACATCATCTCTATGATTACCTCTAGGGCATATTCCCAACACGTTAGTCCGACGGTGAGCGTCGGACGAGGTGTCCGGAGGTAGGGTGCTTGCTGTGGTTTTTGCTCTGTGGCGAGTGTGTGCACCGGACCACTTCCTATAGTCTGACGATAAGCGTCGGACTAGGTGTCCAGAGCCTAGGCACTTACTGCATGTTTTTGGGGTGAGCTCCGAACTTTGCAAAGTGGGCGTCGGACTAGTCTGGTGGTGCTTCGCTATACACGGACCAAAGGCACCGGACCACTTCCATTGGTCCGGTGGTCTTGACAGAGTAGTCTGACGGTTGCTGTTTTTTCCCGTTTTGCCTAGGTTCTTGACTCTTTCCCTTAGGGTTTGAGAACCTGTGTTTTCGGGTTTCCGGTGATTTTCCTCCACTGCTGGTGAGCTCTCTTTTCTCCATTTTCGTCTGAATCCCTGCTCGCGTTGCTCAGGGGAGGTTGAGCACCCAACAACTGGGTTTGGTTTTTGAGAAGAGTGGCCCGAACATTTCGAGAGAAATTTGAGGCTCCCATTCACCCCCCCCCCCCCCCCCCCCCGCTCTAGTTTCGTTCTCTGTCCTTCAATCCAAATGGACCTTACATAAGGGAAAAAGAAGGAAAAAGGAACATCACCGGAATAGCAACGAAAAAAGACAAATATAAAGAATCTTCTCTAAGTTTTTTCGACAAGAATCTTCTCTATCTACGCTAATAACAAAACATACAAAAAAGTTTTTTATAAAAATTTCGTGGTTTGATAGTATTAGAAAAATAAAGAAGAAAACAAGATAAGACGAAAATATAAATAATATAGATTGGAAATAAATCTCTGCTCTTGTCTTTTCCTATTTGGATTTAGATTAGGATCCCTACAGAGATATTGTATTTGAATTAGAATAGGATTCCTAACTATACTTGTATCCAATCTCTATATATATAAAGTAGGAGGGTTGTAGTAGACAAGCGTTTAGAGACATATGCATTCATAAAGTTATTTTTTCGCAGCGGGCAATGGCGTCCGCTGCGATGACAAGGCCACGGTTAATGGGGCGTTAACCGTGGCGGTCGCCAGTGCCCGCTGCAAAAAACCGATTAACCGTAGCAGGCAACATAAGAAGCCCGCTGCGGTTAATGCTTTTTACCGCAGCGGGCTCCCTACAATGCCCGCTACGGTTAATCATTCAAAAAAAAAATATAAAAAAAAGAAAACCCTAGAAGCAGCGCCGCCACCGTCGATCCCGGTCGCTGCTGCGCCGCCGCGACCCCGCGGCCGTGCTCCTGCCGCTCCACCGCCGGATCCGGCCGCTCCGGTCGCTCCACCACCGGATCCGGTGGCTCCATCGCCGGATCCGGCCGCTCTGCGCGACGGCCCCGCGCACGCGCCGCCGCTGCTCCGAGTTCCGGCCTCGCGCACGCGCCGCCGCTGCTCCGAGCTCCGGCCCCGCGCACGCTCCACCGAATCCGTACGCCATGGGACCGGAGGAAGCGCGCCGCCGTGGTAGAGGTGAGAGGGAGGGAGAGAGGGAGGCCCCGCGCGCTGCCGTCCGCATGGAGCGTCGTAGCCCCGCGCCGCGCGACCCGTGCCGGGGCCCCACTCCTCTGCGCGCCCGGCCGACGCTGCCCGCTGCTCCGCGCGTCGCGCTGCTCCGCCGCTCCACACCGGTGAGGGAGAGAGAGGGAGTGGGAGAGGGAGAGGGAGAGGGAGGAAGGGAGTGGGAGAGGCGGGTCGTGAGGTGGGGAGTGGGAGGCAGGTGGAGGCAGCTTGGGATGGGACTATGGGAGTGGACTCAAACCCTAAGTGCTAGATTTATACCAGCACCCACTATGGGCCTCGCCCTGGGCCTCGGCCTTTACCGTGGCGGGCCTTATATGATGCCCGCTGCGGTAAATCAATTTACCGCAGCGGCAAAAATGCCCGCAACGGTAAATTGAAAAAAGAGTGTCACGGAAAAACAAGTGATTTTTCACAGCGGGCGAAGAAACTGTCCGCCACGGAGGGCTTTTTTGCAATGCTGCGCAAAATCGATTTTGACGTAGTGGGAGACCATACAAAAAAAATAGGTAGAGAAATTTTACCTCTTTATTATTACTAGCACAAAACATGCCCGTGCGTTGCAACGGCGAGTATAATTGATTGTATGGTGCTTAAGATAATGACAATGAAATGGTTTTTTATTAGATTTAACTGAGATTGACCTAATCTTAAATTAAAGCAACACTTAATCTTAGGACAACAATAGATCTTTAAATGCTGATTGAAAAGCATGAATTTAAGATTGAAAAAGGAAATAAATCTATAATAAATCATTAAAATAGTGCATAAAACTTACTAAGGTATATTGCAATAAATAAAATACTCTTGAAAATTAAATAGACTTAGTAAGAAATATTACCAAATTTTACTTAAAAAGATGACTTAAAAGGCCAACCAATAAATATGATGAATAAACTTTATTTAAAATAATAATATATATCATACTGTGGGCAGTCAACTTATTTTCCATATTTTACACAAAAACAGAGTTTCTGAAAAAATAACTAAACTAAATATATTAACAACTTAAGTCGATGCTAATGGAAATTTATAGAGCCAAAAACTTAATGCCCAGCATGTAGGCCTGCAGCCAGCTTAAGGCTGCAGGCGTTGCCACGGGATCTCAATACATGTATGTAGGAATTATAGTCTATTTTTGCTAGACACAAGTTGTTTCACTCATATAAGCACAGGTCATATGAATATGAGTTTGAGTCACATACGAGATACAGATGTCGTGATTCGATACCTCTTGAAATTCAATGACTCTGTTTCTTTATTGCATGATGAGTTATTTTATCTTGTATGAACACGGATCATGAGTTCTGGTTTTATAAGACTTAACGAAGTTTGTCAGCAGTTTATATAAGAGCAACTCTAACAGTTTAGCAATTTTAGTTTGACAAAACATAAAATTTGACAACTCTGAAATAGATATGTCAAAACAAAAAATATGCAATCTCCAACAGTTTCCCATAATGATTTGGCAAAAACGAAAAAAGGGAAAAAAGACGCCGCCCAGTGTTCCACCGTGAAAAAAAGGAAGAAATGAAAGGGCGCCGCACAGTGTTAAGCCGTGAAAAAAAGATGGAAAAAAAATTGCCTCCCCCTTTTCACGGTCTCTAAATTGCCAAGTGCGGGCTCTTATTTGCAACTTTGGCAAAAATACCAAACCCAAATGTCAAACTGTTGGCCACCAGTTTTTTAGTTTTTTTTGTAAAATTAGATATGTCAAGTCTAAATGCCAAATTGTTGGAGTTGCTTTAAGAAAGAGAAAATTGAGACGGAACCTCTCCGCTGTCCGGGTAGTTAACGAGAGATAGACGAAAAACTCACAGAGAAATTTAATTAAGACATATATTGAACAAAATTACAATTACCAGATTCAGAATAGAGTAAAAGTAAACAAATGAAAAAGATAATTATATCCACCTAAAATGATTTAGCGCTATTAATATTCACTCGTTAGCACGTGAAGTCCATGACCCAAATAGGCAAACTTATTATAAATATAAATATTATATGAAAATAACAAGGTAAACCTCATATCTGATGTACTCCGTAGATAAGTACGGAGTACTTCAGTGCATCCAAGTCCCAACTGCTAGTTTGTCCCCACCACATGGCCCAGCTCAAAGCTTCCTCCATCCTTGCCCGGTCACCCAGCGACCAGCGCCCCTGTCTTTGTTCTTCTCAAAGCTACTTCCGGTCGACTCCTCCTGAGACACAAGGCTCCTTGCCTCTCACATCACAGCTCAACGCATCTCGCATCGCCGGAGCTCGACGCGAAGGCGGCCAAGCGCAGGGCGTATGCGGCATGACGGCTGACAGTCGAGCTCGCTTGCTCCGGCTGCCCACGACGCTGCGATCGGTCGCGCCCTCGACGGACAGTGTGGCAGGGTGGCACGGAGGCGGCGCTCTCCCCCGCTAGCCCCTTGCTCGACGGGCGGCGCAGCAAGGCTTGCACGACGGCTCGACGTCATGCCCTCAACAGGAGGCGCGGCAGGGCCCGCGTAATGACCGGGGCTGCATTGAGTTGCAAGTGCGTCGGAGCTCTGCGTCCACTTCGCGCTCGAACTGCTCCTCGTCGGTGCATCCCGCACCCGCGCTCCTCCTAGCCAAGACCGGCGTCTCGGTGGCCGCCGCCGTTAGGTGGCTCCGCGTGCTCGCTCCCGCCAGCTTCCTTGATTTATGTCTCGGTATCCATGGTTTCTATTTGGTCTCAACTCATCAATATATAGTTATAGTTGTCCGTTTTGATTTGGTCAATTTAGTTTTCTGCATCTCATGTAACCGATTTGGAAAAGTCTATGGTTCGTGGCCGTCTCCAACTCTACCAATGAACTCAAGTCTTCACCTCTTCTTATACAACAAAGAAGTGCTTTTCTATTTGATTTTAGTAGTAGAGGATATGGACACGGACACCGTATTTGGATTGGAATTGGAATGTAGCACCTTGCTTGCAGATTTGGAAAAAGATCGGTATAGATTTGGGATTTGGGGGACCGTAGGAAATCTAAGCGGGGATGGTTACCGTGTGGGAGATAACAAATGATGTCCGCCAAATCACGTTCTTTTATGGACTTTTGGCCGTTGCCGAGTGCGATTCGAGACTTTGTGTATATTACCTAAATAAAACTATCCAATATATGTATTGGAAACGGACTCCACGTCGTTCTAGACAAAGGTTATTCTAACTCGTATGAGCACGGGTTATATATATAAGTTCCTCCATTATTCAGTAGTTAGAGGGAGGCCAACCTAAAAAAATGGATGGACAAAAAAAAGACTAAAATTTTGCCTCTTTATTATTATTAGGTATTAGGTATAGATTAGGTATAGATATAGATATAGATTTAACTAGCAAATATATCCATGTGTTATACTAGGAGGAAAGAATATCAAATGTCCATGAAAAACAAACGGCGGAATGGTATATATTTATGGATTTCATTTTCTATAAAATTTAACAGCTATAATTTGGCATCGATAATATAAGTTAATATTAGTAATTAGTAATAATATGATAATGTTCTCTTAAGCATAATCAATTAAAATACAATTTTAATATATTTTTTCTGTTATAAAGCACAACAATATTTAGATGAGATATATATCTTAAATTGCTACAATCAAATACGGAGTTCCGCGACTTTTCTGTAAGAATCTATAAAAATATATAATTCTAATTCTAATATTTTATTAAAGTTAGTAAGAGTTAGTTCCTGACATTTAAAGGGCATGATGTGTCAACATCAAGGCCATTAAAAATACTTATTGGTGTGTCAAGGGCTGATCATGGTGGGTAACATGTCGAGGTGTCGCTCTGAAAGAAGTGACCTCTCTCACAGGCCGAAGAAGTTGGAAAATAATTCTATACGGCAGTGTCGTAGATGTTGATCTATGCAACACCTCATCGTTACCATCCAAGTGAGATCAAATCAACCCTCACAATTTTTTATGGAATCGTGGCATGCAATGTTGTGAATCACAGAGCCGTTCATCAAGTCACATCAACGAAAATGATAGGGTATTGCACGGATCACCGTTTGCAGCACTGCTACATAGAATTTTTTTTCCGATGAAGTTGCTCGAACGGTCCACAAGTAGTAAAAAAAGGCTCAGGTCATGAGCCAAAGTTGTTATAGGCTTGGCATAGGTAGTAGGTGGAGTCGGCTCGAGATCACCCCAATCGACATCTTCTTGCTCTTCAACAAAAATGCTTTCTCCAAACTCATCCTCACCTACATGCTCAAAGACAAGAAATGTATAAGGCATAGTCTATCGATTGTGACCTCACACGTATTTATGTCTCAATTAGTTTTAAGGTTAAGTACACAATACGATTGGAAACATAGCAAACAGAGTTGATCGCTTCGACCCAAAATCTCCTAGGAGTCCTATGCTCATCGAGCATTGTCCTAGCCATCTCAACTATTGTCTGATTTCTGCGTTCAACTATCCCATCTGCTGAGGGACGTGAGGAGAGAAAAAATGATGATTGGGACCCAAAGAAGAGCAAAAAGTGGTAAAATGAGTATTTTTAAATTCGGTGCCATTGTCATTGCGAATAGCTCACATGATAGTTTAGAAAACACATTCTTCAACCTCAAAATCAATTCTCGAGCATGAGAAAACACCTTACCTTGCCCTTCATGAAAAACACCCAAAAATATTACGAAAAATCATCAACAATGACCAAAACATACCACTTCCCCATCAGATTGAACCCGAGATTGACCAACCATATCCATATGTAAGAGCTCGCCATATTCCTTAGTCATTATTTGATTTACCAGAGGGTGGGAAGCAGCTACCATTTTACCGTGACAACAAGGAATGCACACAAGATCCTTTTCAAACTTTAGCTTAGACAGTCCTTGGATAAGATCAAGTGAGCTTAACCTAGCGAGTAAGTCGAAGCTCAAATGACCTAACCTCCTATGCCATCTCCAACGCTCAGAAGAAGATCTGGCTACAAGACATCGAGAGCGGCAAAAGTAATGGACCTACAGGCCAAAAGATAGCACGGCGCAGAGCCGACTCGTCATCTCAAGGTGCGTCAGCCCGAGGCCAACAGTGCCACCCGTGCTAGGGTTGGCGTGTGACCGAAGGTCTGGCCCTGACGCGCGGAGCAGCTCTCTCTCTCCGCCTCGTGGAGGAAGCGAAGGGTCGAACACGGTAGAAGTCTTCCGAGTAAGCCCTTAAGAGGAAAAATCTCCCTCCTAAGGCTTCGGGGGCTACACCCGACGGGTGCGCTCACGGGCACCCACCGGAATACGCAAAATCGAACCAAACCACCATAAAACGCTCTCGGAAGCCTCCGGTGTAGTCTTCACTACATCGAAGGCTCGGGGACTACTGTCTGATACCTAGAAATAGGGTACCCAAATTACCAGACTCTGCAAAAACAAAAACCACCATCAAGGGGCTCCTTCGCCTCGCCCGAGCCAAGGTGGCGTCACCCGTGACGTCATCAACCCTCGGGGGCCCCTCCGCCTCGCCCGAGCCAAGGTGGCGTCGCCCGTGACGTCATCAACCCTCGGGGGCTCCTCCGCCTCGCCCGAGCCAAGGTGGTGTCGCCCGTGACGTCATCAACCCTTGGGGGCTCCTCTGCCTCGCCCGAGCGAAGGTGGCATTGCCCGTGACGTCATCAACCCTCAGGGGCTCTCTCGCCCCGTCCGAGCCCGGCAAAACGTCATCCGTGATGACCCTCTCCCTCGGAGGTCTCATTGCCATATACAGCCTAGGGCGCCCTAGCCCACATAGTCAAAAGGTCCACAGTACACTCCGTCCTTAGGGATGGGGTTCAAGGCATGAGCTACCATGCCGACATCTGTTCACCCTGCGGTACAGGGTCCTGTGCTGCCTAACTGATGACTCCCACGCGTGATATCCACCCCATGTCTCCGACGGACACCCCAACAGGGATTAGGGCGTCATCAAGCCCTGTATGACGGGAAGCGGGGGTGCCTGGTCCTGTGCGACCAACCTCCGCCCATACCCGGAAAGGGGAACAGCAGGTTTCCTAATCACAAGGCGTATGGCTACAGCTCGACAAGGACGAACAGGACTCGGACATGCGTCTACTGGCGCAATCTTCCTCAGGAAGGAAGACAGGATGAAGACAAAGGCTTCCTTCGGCAGCAGCCCAAGCCGGGCCCACGTCACTCCCCCTCTCTCTCTACTGTAATCCTCCATCTCTCCCTACGTATAAAGGGAGGGAATTGACCCCCAATCTCGCTCTCTCGACATCCCAACATTCATTCACACACACCCAAACTCGCACACACGCGAGCACTCACCAGAACCAAGAACCTCATACGCTCGAGTCCTGGGGACAGACTCCCCTATCTCACCAAAGCTTGTAGCTCCCTCCTACGAGCTCTCCGCGCTCGGTAATACAACCCCGCAACACACTGGACGTAGGGCGTTCATGCCCGAACCAGTATAAACCTCCGTGTTCTCCGAGCGTAACCATCCGAACTCCGACACGCTTAGAAATTTACTCATTGGCCGTCTAGACCCCGCCATTTTAGACACTGCGAACACATGGTGGATAAGTACCCATGTATGTTCAGCTTTGATGATGAGTGATCGTCCAACACGTGAGTGTTTCAGTTTGAGTGGCTTATCCTAACCTCTGCGAAAGCAGAAACATGTGTTTGTCTATCGGCTTGTGGTGTGCAGGTGTTATGCCTAGTGACAGTGGTCAATGGCGTGGAGAAGGTCCAGTAGAGGCTTGCCGTGCCGATGGACTGAGAGCAGTGAAGGGCGGAAGCGGGGCTCAGACTGAGGGACCATGGGCGCCGACGGACTAGCTGTGGTGGCTAGTACCTGGCACCGGCGAGTGCGAGAAGACATGGAGGTAGACCGAGTCGACCGAGTCAAGATGGTGGACGCGCGAGTTGAGCGAGGCTCAGGGGACTCGGAGTCCGACCGGGCGAAGACAAGGTGGCTCGCGTCGAGTGGTTTGGTGGTTTGGGCCTCAAAACCATCCGCGTCGGTTTCCGAGTTTGGGCCGCAAAACTCGGGGTTCGGTAGTTGAGCCCAAAGCTACCGGTGGCGGGTTTCCTGGGTTTGGGCCTCAAAACCTAGGCGGAGCTTCTGAGGAAGCGGGGATGGCACATGGCGGTTGCGTCGAGGCGACGACAACTCCCGACAGAAAGTGGGGCCGTCCATTCAAATCGAGGAAGATATTTTCCGGAGCTTGGACTGCAATGCTTAGGCTAGGTAGTTCACTCATGTATCTAGGGGGGTCTTTGGGAAATAGCCAAAGCCCCGTTAAATACAGGATGAAGGGGTATCCTCATCCTCATCTCTTGCATTACTCTTTCTCCCACCTATTCCTAGGTTTTCCCTTCCCTAGCTTCTTTTTGCTTGAGATCCACCGAGTCACCGGTGTAAGAACTTGTGATTGTTGCGAGGAATCGGAGGCCATAACCTCCGTAAGCCATGGTGGCTTCGCTTTTGTGATCGTGTTCCCCGTTTTCCTTGTGTTATTCGCGTTTTGCTTTTGCTCCCTTTTTCCCGAGATGATTTCTCTTTGTAGGGAGTAGGTCATGCAAATCCGTTTGAACCAAGTTGTTCGTGTTCGTGAGGAGCATCTTTGCACCAAAGGAATTCCCCACAAACCTCACGAGTGCGTAGATCGGGTGATTTCTTTGCCGTGCTTTTCGTTCTTGCCCCTTTTCCCCCAAATCATCGTTTTCCTTTAATTCTCACCAAATTGAGCGATGATTTCTTAGGGATAGCTCCTCCATAGCACTAGAATCATGCCTACCAAGTTGGGTTGCTAGTGGAGAACATTTGGTCAAGATTTGGGAAGATTTGGTGGAGAGAAAAACGATTTCCGCGGTTACTGCACGTTTGTCGGGGGCGTCGGACGCTCCGAGGGTTTGCATTGGACGCTGGTACGTACTGACGTCAGCATCTGTCGCCTCGCTTATCGGTGTCCTTCGGTTTTGGCGTCGGACGCTCTCCAGAGTCCGTCGCCCAGCGTCCGTCGCATGGTGTGCGCTGTGCAGCTCTGTTTTGCTCTTGGGTAGGCCGACGGACGCTCTTCACAGCGTCCGTCGCCGACCGTCTGTCGCCTCGGTAGTTTTTCAGCTTCTGTCAGGCTCTCTGGAAGGACGACGGACGCTCGCCTAAGCGTCCGTCGCCAGCGTCCGTCGCCCTGCCCTGGAGCGTCCATCACACTATCTTCCAGTGTCCGTCGCCTGTTTTTTTTGGCTGATTTGCATGGAATTCTTGCCTCTTTCTCATAGGGGTTGAGAACTCTTCTTGGGGGTTTCCGGTGAGTTTTCCTCTACTGCCGGTGAACTTTCATTTGCTCTGTTTTCTTCTGAATCCCCGCTCGTGTTGCTCGGGGAGGTTGAGCACCCAGCAACTAGGTTTGGTTTTTGGGAAGAGTGGCCCGAATATTTCGAGAGAAATTTGAGGCTCCCATTCACCCCCCCCTCTGGTCACCGTTCTCGGTCCTTCAGACACCGACAAGATAGGTCTTTATTTGATCTTTGGCCGTACTATAAAGAGGGGTTGAGACTAGTAGCTTGACTTAGGAAAGCTTCATGACTTAGGTGTGGTTCACACTTGACTTCCTTAGCTCTAAGCAAGCCTATGGTGATCGTAAGATTGCCAAGAACAACTTTCGAATTCATCGCGACGAAAACCGAAGTTGAGAGAGAGTCTCTGTGAGCGCCGGACGCTGATGTCGAAGTCGCCAGACGCGAGTCTGGCGCGCCAGACGATGGCATCGGACGCTGACGCATGCATGACGTTGCGTCTGTCGCCAACATAGAGAGCTCCAGAAACGTCCACTTTGCGACAGATGCGTCTGTCGCATGGGCGTCGGACGCTAGCGAGCGTCCGGGAATATTTTCCCAGAAACCCGAGAGCAGCGAGTCGGCGCCGGACGCTGTGGCGCAGCGTCTGTCCCAAAGCATCGGAGTGTCCGACGCCTGCTGACAGGAATATGAACTAGCTGTTGGGGCTAGCGACAGAGTGTCTGTCGCCAACTTAAAAAGCCTGTTTTCTCCGCCCGAGGGTTGAGTGTGAGGGGGAGTACAAATACTTCACCCCTTGCTTCTCCCACCTGGCCTTTGCTCATTTTAGTTGCTGAAGTTCTTGAGAAGGTTGGGAAGAGATCAAGAGCCCTAGAGAGAGAGAGAGTGTGATTCGTGAATCCATCCATCCTCTCCTCTAGTTCATCCAAGAGACCAAGTGTGCATCCACTCTAGTTGTGAAGCTTCAGTGAGTCAAGTGAATATCAAAGCTTGTTACTCTTGGTGATCGACATCAACTAGATGGTCCGGTGGTGCTTCGGAGGAAGGTGATCGCCGGAGGATTGTCGGCGGCCCTTCTCCATCAACTTGTGATCGGTTGTGGGTGGTTCACTGAGCCGGAGTGGCGAAGAACCATCCCGTAGAGAGCATTCTACCCTTGCGTGGGTAGAGGGGGAGCAATACCCTTCCGCGGGTGCTCCAATGAGGACTAGGGGGGAGTGTCGACTCCTCGATTCCTCGGCAAAACGTTGTCATGTCAATCTTTCTATCCCTAGCTCTTTCATACCGCATTTCTTACCGCATCGTCCTTACTTTCATTGAATTGCTACCGCTTTCTAGTTAGGACACACTATTGGTAGGCACTAGGGGGTAATTGTCATCGCTAGGATATTTCATATTGCTTTAGAAATTTGAAATAAGCCCAATTCACTCCCCCTCTTGGGCATCTTGATCCTTTCAATTGGTATGAGAGCAAGGTTTGCTCTAAATTAGGCTTTACCGCCTAGAGCAAGATGTCCCATGGGGATGGACCAACTCCCATGTTTGATGGAGACGACTTTCCTTATTGGAAAGTTTGTATGGAGGCCTATCTAGAGACCGTTGATGCGCGTGTGCTCAAAGCTGCCACAAAGGGGGGTTCTTACTTCGCGGAAGACCCCTACTTTGAGAAGCACAATGCTAAGGCGAAGAACATACTCTTTTGCGGCATTTGCAAGGATGTCTTCAACCGAGTGCGTAATGCCAAAGACGCATTTGAGTTGTGGACCACTATTTGTGCTCTTCACGAAGGCACAAAGAGTGAGCGTGAGGAACGCTATCACTTGGTCATGGCAAAGCTCAATTCTTTTACTATGCTTTGTAATGAAAATGCAAATGAGATGTACTCACGTCTTAACATTCTTGTAGAAGAATTGAATGGGTTTGGCCTCAACCAAATGGCACCGGCCGATGTGGTGCGCAAGATCCTTTGTATCTTGCCAATTGACAAGTATGGCCACATCGTCACGGTTCTTCACCAAGGAGACCTCTCCGCTGCTATAGCAACACAAGTCTTGGGCAAGATCAATGCTCATGATATGTACATGAAGATTGGTGATGGTGGCTCTTCATCCTCCTCCAAGAAGAAAGAAAAAGAGAAGGAGGAGAAGAAGGACTTGGCTCTCAAGGCATCCTCTTTGGAGAAGTGCAAGATGCAATTTGTGTATGAGAGTGCAAGTGATGAAGAAGATGATGACAACATCGCCCTCATGGTGAAGAATACCACCAAGATGTTGAATAGGCTAAACAAGGATGGAGTCAAGTTTGACTCAAATAAGAAGAAATTCTTCATAAGCTCTTCAAGGAAGCCTATCTCACAAATGAAGTGCTACAATTGTGGGATACTTGGTCATCTAGCTCATGCATGCACCGAAGAAAAGAAAGACAAGTTCAAGAACAAGAAGTTCAAGAACTACAAGAAGAAGGGTGCACAAGATGAGTCAAGCGATGATGAAAAGAAACAAGACAAGCCCTACAAGAAGAAGCTCATGCATGCACCGAAGAAAAGAAAGACAAGTTCAAGAACTACAAGAAGAAGGGTGCACAAGATGACTCAAGCGATGATGAAAAGAAACAAGACAAGCCCTACAAGAAGAAGAAGAACTTCGACTTCCACAAGAATAAGAAGGACGACAACGCTTACATTGTTGGAGATTGCCTCACCGACATTGAAGATTCAAGTGAGCCCTCCGATAGTGATAGTGAAGATGAGAAGGTGTCCGCCTTGGAGATTGGTTCTTCTACTCCACCGCCACCTCCTCCATCATCATCGGTTTCATCCTGTACACACCTATGACTCATGGCTAAAGGTGACAAGATGGTACAAAAAGAGGATGATGACAGTGTTGACTCTAGTGAGAGTGATAGTGATGTTGATGATGACACACCATCCTATGATGATATAATTGAAATTTTCAACAAATACTCTAACATCATCATAAGGTACAAAAGTAAAAATGACAAACTCCAAAATGTCAAAGAAAACTTGCATGCTAAGCTTGATGCCTTGTCTAGTGCTAATGATGATTTGAAGCTGGAGAACAACTCTCTCACATCTAGCACTAGGGAGCTCAAAGCCTCACTCAAGCAAGCTAATGAGAAACATGATAAGCTTGAGAGGTCAACACAAGAGCTCCATACAAGGTATAACTTGCTAAAAGATGACTACAACCAAGTTAGAAATGAACATGGCACACTTGTGGTAGCTAATGAAATTCTTACAAATTATCTTGCTACACATGTTGCTATTAACCCGGTTGTTAAGTGTGATATAGCTACTACTTGTGAGGACTTGCTTGATGTAGTTGCTAGTGAGAAAAATGCTAAGTGTAAGGGAAAGAAGGTAGTTGAGGCCGAAAAGTATGATGACTACATGAAGATGAGAGTGGAGAACTCAAAGCTCAAGGAAGAGCTCATCAACCTCAAGGAGAACAAGCCACTCATCATCAAGCCGGCCAAGGAAGTTGACAAGGATGCTATCACCTTGATCAACACACTCAAGGAAGAAAATTCAAAGCTCAAGGTTGAGAAGATCAAGCTTGCAAGTGGAATGGAGAAGTTCACCAAGGGTCACAACCTCCAAAGTGAGCTCTTGATGAACACTATCATGAAGACCGACAAGACCGGTTTGGGTTCAAGGAGAACCAACTCATGAAAGCCAAGGTTAAGATTGAAGCTAAGAACTATTACAAGAATAAGGCCACAAGAAACAACTATGAGCAAGCAAAGCCAAAGCCTAGAAGATGCTTTGAGTGTGGACAAGTTGGTCACTTTGCTCATGATTGCAAGACTCCACCTCGCAAGACCTTGCCCAAGCACACAAGGCCATTTGCTCATGATGCACACTTCATCATCAACAAGGACTCCAAGGGTAGACCCTAGTTGTGTTTCTCGGTCCTAAGATGAAGAACAAGCCCAAAGTGCTATGGGTTGCTAAGGAGTTGGTGGACAAGGCTATGAGACCTCGCCAAGTGTGGGTTCCCAAATAACAAGCTTAACTCCATGTTGCTTGTGTGTAGGTGAACTACAAGACCGGTGGAAGTCATTGGGTGATTGATAGTGGTTGCACTCAACATATGATCGGTGACTCCCGGATGTTCACCTCACTTGATAAGGATTGCTCAAATCAAGACAAGATTACATTTGGGGACAATTCAAAGGGAAAAGTACAAGGGCTTGGCAAAGTGGTTATCTCCAATGATCAATCTATATCAAATGTCTTGCTAGTGCAATCATTGAGCTTCAACTTTTTTTCGGTTGGTCAACTTTGTGATCTCGGGTTCCAATGTCTCTTCACTCCCAATGAGGTAGTTGTGACTGAGATTGAAGATTCATCATTGATATTCAAGGGGTTTCGGCACAACAATCTCTATCTAGTGGACTTCACCTCAAATGAAGCTAGTTTGCAAACATGTCTATTCTCCAAGAGCTCTTTGGGTTGGCTATGGCATAGAAGATTGGCTCATGTGGGAATGTCAACCTTGAAGAAACTTGTCAAGAAGGAAATGGTTAGAGGTGTGAAGCATGTGGTGTTTGAGAAGGAAAAATTGTGTAGTTGTTAACACAAAAAGCGTTTGATCTGCGAACACCTCGGGCTTATACCCGAACTCGATATCCAAAGGTGTGTCAGTCGATTTGACCAGTTAATCGACAAGGACGATAACTAGAACAACGATGAACGAGACAATAGCGATGCACCCGGATGTCAAAGCTCAAATTGTTCAAAAAGCGGAACTCGCGAGATAGATGGAGATCTTGTAGATGCAGCCTGTCGAGATCGTAAGAACTTGTAGATAAACTATAGCTAATGCGAAAAAGTATATGCTTGAAAAGTAGATGAAACATAATAGATGTATTTGATTGATTGTATGTCTCTTCTCATACGGGCCCTAGGTACATATTTATACTCCGGTAGTAGGAGTTGTACACAGACACGACTCATACCTAAACAAAACTCCTACTTTTAAGGAAATAAATGACTCATGCAAGAGTCGGACTCAAACTAATATAATAATACTGGTATAAAATCACCAGTTTCCTTATCTATTCTCTTCGCGATGATACTTTCCATCGGCAGATTTCTTTCCATCTGCAATCTTCCTCCATTACAATCGGTATCTTTCCACTGACGTCAGCTATATCCCGCATCCATCGGCAACATTCCCGATCGGCAACGTTCTCCTGTTTCCATCGGCAACACCTTTCAATCGGCAAATACCCTTCTCTTTATCTTTAACGTTTCTTCAATCTCCTGCTTCTATCGGCAATCTGATTGGTGATATTCTACTGCTGATAAGGAGAAGCAACGATCCTTCTACCGATCAGTGCATCTGGTTCATATTGACACATACAAAAAACGGTGTCAACAGTAGTGCATGTCAAGCCGGCAAGCAAGTGGCCAACACCCATCCAACCAAAGCTTTCATGTCAACCTCGAGAGTCCTAGAGCTACTTCACATGGATCTATTTGGACCTACCACCTATGCTAGCCTTGGAGGGAATCTCTTTTGCTTGGTGGTAGTTGATGACTACTCTAGGTACACTTGGGTGTTCTTTCTTCAAGACAAGGCAGAGACACTAGGCATCTTCAAGAAATTTGCAACTAGAGCACAAAATGAGTTTGATGTGAAGATCAAGAAGATAAGAAGTGACAATGGCACCGAGTTTGTGAACACCAAGATTGAAGACTATTGTGATGAAGTTGGGATCAAGCATGAAGTGTCCGCCACATATACCCCACAACAAAATGGTGTAGTTGAGAGGAAGAACCGGACATTGATCACACTTGCAAGATCCATGCTTGATGAGTACAACACCCCCGAGAAGTTTTGGGCCAAAGCAATCAACACTGCATGCTATGTGGCCAACCGGCTCTTTGTCCAAAGGCTTCTCAAGAAGACCCCCTATGAGCTTATGAATGGGAAGAAAACGGATATATCCTTCTTCCGAGTGTTTGGATGCAAAGTGTACATCTACAAGAAGCATCAACACTTGGGCAAGTTCCAAAGGCGTTGTGACATTGGTTTCTTACTTGGTTATTCTCTTAAATCCAAGGCATATCGAATATTTAACAAAACCTCCGGCCTAGTTGAAGAAACATATGACTTGGAGTTTGATGAAACTAATGGCTCTCAAGAAGAGCATGATAATCTTGATGATGTAGGTGATGAAACCTTTAGGGAGGCCATGAAGAATATGCCTGTTGGTTCCATCAACCCACTAGAGGTGGAAGAAGTAGAAGATGATGCAAATCAAGTACCTTCTCCACCTCACATGCCTCAAGTTGATGAAGAACAAGTGAGGGAAGCTCAAGAAGACTCTTTCATCCCTCAAGATCAAGCCAAGGCTCAAGCTAGTGATGTTGGTGCACCACAACCTCCTCCCCAAGTGATTGATAGAAGATCTACACCTATGCTTCAAGCTCATCCACAAGACCTCATCATAGGGAGTCCGTCAAGGGGGTAACAACTGGATCTAGACTTGCTTCTTATGTTGAGCATCACTCTTTTGTTTCCTTTGTTGAGCCTTCTAGTGTGGAGGATGCACTTGCGGATCTGGATTGGGTGAATGCCACGCATGAAGAGTTGAACAACTTCACCCGGAACGAAGTCTGGACACTAGTAGAAAAGCCCAAAGGAGCAAGAATCATTGGCACCAAGTGGGTGTTTAGGAACAAGTTAGAGATCAAGGCGTGGTTGTGAGGAACAAGGCAAGATTGGTGGCAAAGGGGTTCTCCCAAGTTGAAGGCTTGGATTTTGGGGAAACCTTTGCACCGGTTGCAAGACTAGAAGCCATTCATATCATTTTGGCATATGCTTCACATCACAAGATGAAACTCTTTCAAATGGATGTGAAGAGCGCCTTCTTAAATGGTTTCATTAATGAACTTGTGTTTGTCTCACAACCTCCTAGGTTTGAAGACCCAAATTGTCCTAATCATGTGTATAGGTTGTCCAAGGCCCTCTATGATTGAAGCAAGCTCCAAGAGCTTGGTATGAGAGGCTAAGGGACTTCCTACTCAAGAAGGGCTTCAAGATCGGGAAAGTGGATACCACACTCTTCACCAAGGTGCTAGACGGAGAGATCTTTGTTTGCCAAGTATATGTCGATGACATTATATTTAGGTCAACAAACCAAGATCATAGCAAGGAATTTGGTGCATTGATGTCCAAGGAGTTTGAGATGTCGATGATTGGCGAGCTTACCTTCTTCCTTGGCTTCCAAGTGAAGCAATTGAGGGAGGGCACCTTCGTGTCTCAAGAGAAGTACACTCATGATGTGCTCAAGAAATTCAAGATGGAGGATTGCAAGCCAATCAAGACCCCAATGCCTACTAATGGGCATCTCGACCTTGATGAGGGAGGTAACCCGATCGACCAAACTCTTTATCGCTCGATGATTGGTAGTTTACTTTACCTCACCGCTTCTAGGCCGGATATCATGTTTAGTGTGTGTATGTGTGCTAGGTTTCAAGCAAACCCTAAGGAGTCGGATCTATGTGCGGTTAAAAGAATCCTTAGGTACATAAGGCACACCCCTAGCATTGGCCTTTGGTATCCCAAAGGAGCTCCCTTCCAACTTGTTGGCTATTCCGATTTGGATTATGCCGGGTGTAAGGTTGATAGAAAGAGTACCTTCGGCGGTTGCCATTTGCTAGGAAGATCACTTTTTTCTTGGTCCTCTAAGAAGCAAAATAGTGTGGCATTGTCTACCGCCGAGGCGGAATACATAGCCATGGGAGCAAGTTGTGCACAAATCTTATACATGACAAAAACTCTCCTAGATTATGGCCTTACCCTAAAAAATGTTCCACTCTTGTATGATAATGAAAGCGCCGTAAAGCTTGCAAACAACCCGGTTCAACACTTTCGCACCAAGCACATAGATATTCGCCATCACTTTCTTAGAGATCATGTGGCTAGGAAAGACATATCACTGGTGGGAGTTTCTAGCGAAAATCAATTGGCGGATATCTTCACTAAACCACTCGATGAAGCAACCTTTTGTAGGTTGAGAAGCGAGTTGAATGTCCTTGATCACTCAAACTTCACTACAAGCTGATCTTGTGTGAACCAACCTTGCATCATGTGTAATATAATCATGTTAATTAGTAATGCACATAGGCTTGGCTAACATGGTTGGAATAACCGTTCTTGAAACGTGTGAAGAAGTCCAATCATGGTTTAAACTTGCAAGCAACCTAGATTCAAATTCTTGGAATGCATTGCATGTGCATGTGTTGTTTGTCGTTTCTTTTCGGTTAAGATTGAGCATATGCTAGGTTCGCCACTTAGGGGGAGCATTCCAAGCTCAAGATGTTTCTATATCCCTCTTGTGGCCCTATGATGTCTCCTTGGTGCTTCCATCCAAATATTTTGATTAAAAACTAAAGTTAAAGCCTATGGAAAAATAATTGCAAATGAGAGTTTGAGGGATGGTTCTCATATCAAGTCCAATGAGGTGTTATTTGAATCTTATTGGGATTGGGACTTGGTTGGGAGAATGAAACAAAAATCAGATTTGAAAAACTCTATTTCAAAGGGCGTCGGACTCTGCCGACAGACGCTCGGCCTCCATGCCTCAGCGTCTGTCGCGATCGTCCGAATATTAAAGTCGCTCAGAAAAGGGCATTGGACGCTTTCTAGCGTCCGTCACGGAGTCATCAGACGCGTCTGGCGCTCCATGGAGCTCTCTGGTCCTCTCTGTTTGCGTGACAGATGCTTCACAGCGTCCGTCGCCTTGTCGCCACAGTATGCTCTATGTTCCTTTCTGTTAGCGCGCCGGACGCTATGAACTAGCGTCTGTCGCCCCCAACAAAGCGTCCGTCGCGAACTAACCGAGCACATAATATTTTGAAAACGCTCTTCTCTCTTGGTCAATTACTCAAATCGATCTGTACGCCGCGCCGCTCAAACCTCCTTTCTGCCGCCGCCACCCGTTTCTCCACCGCCCCGCTCGCGCTGCCGCTCGCCGGAGGGCTCTCACTGCTAGTCTGCCTGCCGCTCCTGTGCCGCCACAGCTCCCCTGCTCTCGGTCTCCTCTGCGCTTGTGCGTTTCAGCCGAGCAGAGGGAGTTCCTCCCGCAGTGGTGGTTGCCCCTCCAAGGATCCTCCACGGGTTCCCCCTCTAGCTCCTTGGTCCTTCTTCAGTTCCTCCAAGGTGATTGATTGCCCTGCATTTCCTTAGTTCTAGGTGTGGATCTCTTTTGTTCTAGAATTCATCACCTAGACCTAATTCCTCTCAAATCCCTTGTTTAGGTTGTGGATTTGTGTTAGAGATTGACCGAGGTTTCTCACCTACTTCTTTTGTGTCACTGTGATCAGAGGTATGGCATTGGCAGTCACGATCTATTCTCTTACCCAATTCATGCTTCTCGATAGACTTGCTGATCTCTAGTATACATGCTTAAGTGTTATGTATCCTACCTATCTATCGTACATGTGTTTGCTTGAGCAGTGGCAATGAACTTGGGGCAAAGCCCGCGAGTAAGGAACGAGGCAAAGCCTCGAAAGGACAGTCCAGGGTTGTCGTGCCACTCTTGCAGGTCTTGTTTAGTTTGACAGGGATTGTTGTGTTCATCAGTTATTTGCTTGGGGATTGCTTGGCAGTTATTTGGTGCAGTTGATAGTGCTTCTTGTAGTGCCCTGCAATGGCACGCACGAAGAATGTCGGCCCCGTTCCCTGTGGTGGTAGTGACCCTCCACCTCCACGTCGTCCACCCACCGACCGGGACAAGGGCAAGAAGAAGCTAGTGACACGGAAGCGCAAGAGACCATTGATGGATCCAGCATCAGTGGCAGCAGTTGCAGCAGCAGAGGCAGCCGAGATCACCGAGCGAGGTGGATGTCGCGCCGGTTTGAGGATCTCTCCTCGCCGTGGAGCACGTCGTGAGTCCCCCGCCCGCACTGAGGATGAGCCAGAGGATCCTCCAGAGACAGAGGCACCAGAGGATGATGAGGGAGATGAGACTGAGCAGGCAGACCCTTCAGGGCACTTATCAGTCCAGGAGTTGATGGCTCGACGTGTGACACGCGCTCGTGGGTCGTAGCCACTTCCTCCTAGGCCCAGCTTGCTCCAGCTTGCCAGATCCAGTGAGGCAATAGGTCACTGCTCTATCAGCGAAGCAAATCCAGCAGATGCAGTTTGCAGACTTCCAGACTTGGTTCCCAGCTGAGCGTGATCCTCGAGCCGGCAAAGATTTCTACACTAGAGTGCATGAGGACTTCTACAGTGGGTATGTGAACACCCGTGCACCGCTACGAGCTCACCGGGTGTGCCCTCTTCCGGCCATCATAGAGGTCGATGGTCCAGAGATAGCCCAGTATCTTGAGTACCTTCAGGGGCTGACAGGGATGATTGGCAGAGTTGGCACATATCAGGAGGATTGGGTCAGGCAGTTCTATGCCTCCTTGTGGGTCTCTCCAGACCACAAGTTCTTTCACTTCTCCTTCAAGGGAAAGGATGTGAGGATCTACGACACTCATTTCAGAGAGATCTTCCATCTCAAGGAGTCAGACACGAGGATTCACAGTTTGTGCTACGGGGATCAGGAGGCCCCTCGTCGTCCTCACGAGGGAGTGGTACCTTCAGTGGACTTTTCGTCCATGCTTCAGAGAGCCATTCGGGGAGGTTCCAGTCGGAGAGTACGTGACCTCACGCCGACTGCCCGTGTCCTGAACAAGGTACTTCAACGTACCATTCTTCCTAGGATGGGATCCCGAGAGACGTTGACCAGACTCCAGCTGTGGCTCCTAGCTCACATAGTCTGGATGGTGAAGTTCGATATTTGGGACTTGATAGTCAGTGAGCTAGAGGATATCATTGCTTCAGGCTTCAAGGGCCACTGGCAGCTTCAGTATGCTCATTGGATCTCTTTCCTGATGATGTCTCAAGGTGGCTATACTTCATATCTTAACACCCTCACTCGTTCAGACACTGTATTCCCAAAGTACAACATGAGTCAATTGGTTCACCACAGTGGCAGAGGTCGTGGTAGATGGTTCCAAGGACCTCACACTAGGCAGACAGAGCTTGCACCAGAGTCTACAGAGCAGTAGGACACCACAGTTCAGGGGCTAGCAGAGGTAGAGCTTGCAGATCTGGATGCTCAGATAGATGATGCAGCTGATGATGCATACTATGATGATATACCCTCTGACAGCTCAGATGAGGATTATAGGCTGATGCCTGAGTACACACCTAGGCCACACGACCATGAGGCCGGTGGATCCAGCTCCGCTCCACCTCCTGCTCTAGACTCTTCTCAGGCTACCATGATGGCACTACTTACAGAGATGCAGAAGAGTCAACAGCGTCAGACTGAGGAGCTCTTCCGTCAGGCTGAGGAGCAGAGACGTCAGTCAGAGGAGCAGCGCTGTCAGGCAGAGGAGGTCAGGAGACTCGCAGCTCAGCAGCTTCCTGCAATGTCAGATGCAGCAGGCCGAGATGCAGCAGACTTAGACTCAGATTCTAGAGCGTCTTCTCAGTTCTAGCTCCGGGACGACCTACACTCAACAGCTCCAGTTGCCCGGAGTTTCACAGCAGCAGTACACCTCCCAGCCACAGCAGGCACCAGTGTCAGTGATGCCGACTCCAGTGTTACCGTCCGGAGGACAGCAGAGTCAGACACTAGATTCTTCAGCCTGTCAGACTCCGAGGATCCAGGTGTCCTCATGGATAGCTTCCCCCGGCGATTTTTAGACGGGCTTTACTCCTACCCAGGGAACTACCATAGCAGAGGCCACCCGTAACCTCTCTGCTTCCTACCTAGAGCTCATAGGTGAGGAGCGCCCAGTCGGAGCACAGCTCAACGCTCCTGACACTTAGCCTCAGCCAGCAGAGGTTGAAGTCCCTCCGACGACGACGGGCACACACCTGTCTTCAGTCGCCTCGTCGGAGATTGGACCAGACTGCTCGACACATACAGTCACTACTCCTCCACTGATTGCTGTCACCACCGATGCCACCGCAGTTGCAACAGAGGCAGTGGAGTCAGCAGCACCTAGTCAGACAGAGGGTCAGCTTGTAGTCGATGCAGCAGAGCAGCTAGCAGATCTTGAGGCAGCAGTTACCTTGATAGTTCTGGCTTCGACACCTTCTCCTCAGCCTTGTGTTTACGCTCGCAGGGCTGTTGTGCCCACACCTACAGAGGCCGGACCGTCTGAGGCTCCAGCTTAGGATGCTACACCTTCAGAGCCTTAGGGGGAGACGGAGGAGTAAGCTCAGCCTACCCAGACCGCTTCTTAGACAGATGCAGCTTTAGAGGGTCAGGCAGCTGAGGACAGCGATGACAGTCCAGACTACACTCAGTTCGACCTCTGCTCCCGCTCCACGGATGATTCACTTCCAGATGCTCCAGCAGATCCGTAGGTCTTGGTGCTTGGCGCCAAAGGGGGAGAGAGAGTCGAGTATTAGAGATAGGTGGAGGGTTTTGGATCTTTGATGTGCTTATTTCCCCGTACTCATTGATGTTTACCTTAATGCATGTGTGTGATGATTGTGAGATACTCTTGTGTGTGGTTGTGTGACAAACTCTTGTTTATCACTAATATATCTTGTGAGTTGTCACTATGTTCATGATATGTCTCTTGTTTATCACTGCGATAATTGTATGAGAATATCATGAGGTACTCCAATTCTATTTCATATTATTGAGTACCATATTTGTGATTTGGTTTGGGTGAGCAAGTATGCTTAATTCATATTCACTAACCCTTGCTCAACCAATCCAAGTCACTAGAAATCCTAACCTTTCAATCTTATATCCATACTCGAGGAGTTATTGTCGTCAATCACCAAAAAGGGGGAGATTGAAGAATCATGGCCCTATTAGTTTCGATGATTAACGACAATTAGAGATTATTATGGCTAATTTGTGTTTTGCAGAGGCTATGCGTAGCTTAGCCATAGTGATCAACCTGAATGGGCTTCAATGGTTATCACTTAGCCCCCAAGATGGATATCGTTTCAGATTTCAAAGATGCTTATGAAGACCCTAGAGTGATAGGCTAAGTGCCATAAGGAGATGAAGGGCACTTAGTATAGATAGGTCTTTATTTGATCTTTGGTCGTACTATAAAGAGGGGTTGAGACTAGTAGCTTGACTTAAGATAGCTTCATGACTTAGGTGTGGTGCACATTTGACTTCCTTAGCTCTAAGCAAGCCTATGGTGAATGTAAGATAGCCAAGAACAACTTTCGAATTCATCGCGACGAAAACCGAAGTTGAGAGAGAGTCTTTGTGAGCGTCGGACGCTGAGGCCGAAGTCGCCAGACGCGAGTCTGGCGCGCCAGACGATGGCGCTGGACGCTGACGCATGCATGACGTTGCGTCTGTCGCCAACACAGAGAGCTCCAGAAACGTCCAGTTTGCGACAGACGCGTCGGTCGCATGGGTGTCGGACGCTAGCGAGCGTCCGGGAATATTTTCCCAGAAACTCGAGAGCAGCGAGTTGGCGCCGGACGCTGTGGCGCAGCGTCTGTCGCCAAGCGTCGGAGCGTCCGACGCCTGCTGACAGGAATAGGAACTAGCCGTTGGGGCTAGCGACAGAGCGTTTGTCGCCATCTTAAAAAGCCTGTTTTCTCAGCCCGAGGGTTGAGTGTGAGGGGGAGTACAAATACTTCACCCCTTGCTTCTCCCACCTGGCCTTTGCTCATTTCAGTTGCTGAAGTTCTTGAGAAGGTTGGGAAGAGAGCAAGAGCCCTAAAGAGAGAGAGAGTGATTCGCGAAGCCATCCATCCTCTCCTCTAGTTCATCCAAGAGACCAAGTGTGCATCCACTTTAGTTGTGAAGCTTGAGTGAGTCAAGTGAAGATCAAAGCTTGTTACTCTTGGTAATCGACATCACCTAGACGGTCCGGTGGTGCTTCGGAGGAAGGTGATCGCCGGAGGATTGTCGGCGGCCCTTCTCCATCGACTTGTGATCGGTTGTGGGCGGTTCACCAGCCGGAGTGGCGAAGAACCAGCCCGTAGAGAGCACTCTACCCTTGCGTGGGTAGAGGGGGAGCAGTACCCTTGCGCAGGTGCTCCAACGAGGAATAGGGGGAGTGTCGACTCCTCGATACCTTGGCAAAACGTCGTCGTGTCAAGCTTTCTATCCCTAGCTCTTTCATACTGCATTTCTTACCGCATCGTCCTTACTTTCATTAAATTGCTACCGCTTTCTAGTTAGGACACACTATCGGTAGGTACTAGGGGGTAATTGGCATCGCTAATATTTCATATTGCTTTAGAAATTTGAAATAAGCTCAATTCACCCCCCCCCCCTCTTGGACATCTTGATCCTTTCACCACAATCTCAACAGAGCAGGCTGACGAAGCAACATTGTATTGCCAGTTAGCCATGATCCAACGAGTTGCGCTTGCCATTGAAAAAAATTACAAATGCCTAATCAGAACAGAGCAGGCTCGACGGGATGGCTGGCCAAGCTAATCGTGTCCGGACGGGGCGGCGCGGAGTCACGTTGGGGATCGCCGAACGGGGCGGCGCGGGATCAGGGATCGCGCATTGGGGGCGGATCGCGCGTCGCGGGTCGAGGGTGGAGCGTCGGGGGGTGCGTCGGGGGTCGTGCGAGTCACGCGTCGGGGACTCGAGGCGGGCGACGGAACCCCTAACGCCGTAATGTTGAGTGATTGCAAGGAGATGGTGGGAGGGCTTAAGTGAAAAAATGACCCACCTCCATCTAGATCCATCGGATTAGAATTCTGTGGCCTTGATTAGAGTTTGTGTAGTTTGCATATCTAGTAGATTTGCATAGCATACGCTCCCTTATAACATAGCATAAGTCCTAGCCCGATACGACTACTAAAAAAATAAGGAAATAAAATATAACTTAGCCTTCAATGGAGCCCGACGTGTCTATCCTGCCTTAACCGACGTAGAAACCCCCCTTCCGCGATCTTTCCTCTGTCGATTGTCTTCTCTAACTTAGCCGATTGCTCAGGCTTCTTTAAACATCAGTTGCCTTGGGTCTGTCATCAGGGCCCACATGTATGCATTTTGAAGCGTCAAACTATGGTGTCAACAATTTCAGTGGTTGATAAGCCAGTTGTTGTTGTTGTTTTGGCTGTTTTGTTGTCAGAGGCAAAAACTGTTTCGGTGGCTGATAAGCCAATTGATAGACCAAACGAACCGGACGTATATTTTCTGAACGGTAATTAGTCTAATCATATAGAGTTTGTCCTACAAAAGTAATCACATTAAATTTATATTTAGAGATATACTATGTAATGATGTATTATAAGAATTAGCAATTAAAGCGAATTTTGAAAACCACACCAAATTAAATCATACCTCATACTTTAGGTTGAAAGAGAGCAGTTACTAAGGTCCAGACGAAGTTCATTGTTTGTTTTTCACATTGTATTTCATATTTAATATCCAATTCAGCAATGTTTGATTGAGGAAATTAAATTTCAAATGATGCCTTTTTCAGTGATCTGGTTTCCAATGATTTAGGGAGAGAAAAATCAAACATTTCGCTGAAACCAATTTTCTCCCTGCAGGTCAATTCTGTGTAGGAAATCGTGCAGCATTTTTAGAACACAATTAACGAAATTCACATTTTTTTGCTGTGCACTGCAGAGAAACCATAACTAGAATCAGCCAATGGTAGGGAGCCCAAAGGGAATTTTTTTTTGAAATGAACAGACCTTATTAACATCATTGCCGTAAACTACATGACCAGATATAAGATCTGACAATGTGTGAGTTAGCCCAAGTTTGGTCTCTTCAGGTAAAACACTCAGCTTTTTTTGCCAAAATGACTTGATGAACAACCGTTTAGGGCCATGAATCATAAGCACCGGTGTTAATGTCTAAAACACCACAAAATGCTACACTGAAACATTTGGTTTAAAATTTAAACACAGTTAAAGCTTGAGGTGTTGTAGATAAAAATAAGGCAGTACATGTAAGATGGAGAATCATGCATTGCTACTAGCTAATTATATGTAACAAAAAAAACATGATTCCCATGCTTGTTTCAAAAGATCCTCATTGGATGTTCCACTTTTGCTCCAGGGCACTGCATATCCGATTTAAGCAGCAGGCAGCACTGAGAGGGTAGTTGCAAACTGCACAAACAGGTAAGTATCACTATGGTTGAACGGAAAGAAGATACAAATAAATAAATAATATGCAATATTGTAGTCTTCAAAAAAACTGTTCACCAAGGAAAAGTGAAAACAAAAAAATAGAAAAAAGTACAATTTCTATCCCTTTGTCCAAGCAATGTAATCATCAAAGTATATAATTTAGGACATTTATATTTGCTAGTTTTTCGTTCTCCAAGAAGGATGTCGATACCGGCAATTCAATCTAGTCAGAAGCAGGATGATATTTTGATCCAAACTGGTCATGCCCATGTAGCTACCAAGTTAAGGCCATTTGCTACATGTAACCAAACCACGGTGAATGCAAGAAAATAAAATGTCACCCTCAGCATATTTTTTTATTATTTCAAATAAATGTAACATACTTTGTATGTAATCATCTGTGTATTCCTTGTCGATCTTTCCATGGGCCATGGCACCAACCTGGAGATAATGTGCAGACAGTATAGGATTACATAGAAGCATTATGGGATCAAAATAGCCGAGCTTACAAGCACAGTTACTCACCACAAACACAAGGGGTTCATCATCACTGGATTTGGCAACATAGTCCAACAAGTTGACTGACTTCTCAGCACTAAATGAAAGGCCTAAGTATAAAAAAATGATCAATTAACATATCTACCTGATATGAAATATTTCATATTAAACAATATAGACTCTCACCAATCTTTCGTGCGCCAGCAGGTAGATAGCGGGTAACAGGATTTTTAACCACATTAAGAAGCTTCTCACGCTTCCCAACTGCCGTAATGCTCAGTTTTTGTAACAATTGTGCTGCCATATTATATAATTATTACTTGCAATCAGCACAATTATCAAAATAACATAAACACATAAGACACAGAAGGTACAAGAGTTGTATTAATAACTTACACATTAAACCACAGAAACGTTTAAAGGTTCTTGGCATGCGGACATGAGGTTTGATTTCAAACAATACTCCCTTTTCAGTCCTCACATAAACAGCCTGTAACCTTCCAGCCTTAGTCAGAGGGCTATCAAATATTGCTAGTAGAGCCTGCAAAACATTTTTGAAAACAAACTCATCAATGACAAGTTGGAATGGATGGCTGTCAGAATGGAATGAGCTGAATTATTGTTGGCATGCCCAACCGTATTTTTTACAAGTTCGCCAATATTTTCCTTAAGAAATAGTACTGGATGCAGGGGTGATCAATTGGAAAATTGAAATACTAAAATAAAGCACTTGATAATTGGATATATAATAAATGCCTGATTCCCATTTACTTGCAAATAATTGAGAATCAAATTCAAATAAAAAGAGTATTTTTTATTCATCTTCCAGTATTTTCAATATTTTCAGGCAACAAGAAATTTGCATTACCTGATGAATTATATCAGGCCTATAATCTGCAGGATTGCGATTCTGCTTCCTCAAATAATTTGCATGATCATCTGAGTTCAAGATTTGCATAGTCTGCACAGAGTGATAATCATTTGTTTAGAAAGATAGGATCCCAGATCTGTGAATAAAAATCGAACTTTTAAATAATTAAAAATGGAAATAATGGTCAAGGATTTTTCATATACTAATAACAGTAAGAGAACCATCTACGAAGAGCAGGATTGAACTGGACATGAGCATCCAACGGAGCCAGAGTTGAATTTGTTCCAGAACAGGAACAGAACAAGGGGCAAAAAAAAAAAAAGAGGAATTCCTTGCTGCAGCCGAACTACTGTACCTTGCCGACTTTGCCAACCTCAAGGCAGGCCCTCTCCAACACGAAGATGGCACCAGGCTGCCGCTTCTCATCAACCATCCTGGGCAGGATAGGGAGCCCGTCCACCTCCTCCCCAGCCGCTGCCTCCTCCTCCTCGTTGCCCTTCTCTTCGCCACCGGCCTCCTCTGGAGGTGGCAGCTCCTCCACCTCTTCAGCGAGCGGGGCAGTGTCAGAGGTCGTCGCCTCCTCGAGCTTGCGCTTCTTCTTCCGTCCCTTGACCGCGTAAGGCCGCCCCATCCTTCTGACCCCCTCCTAGCTGTAGACCTGGGCAATCGGTATCGTCCGTGTTATCACGCTTGAACGGGCTTCCGTCGGGGCGGCTGCGACACCTTAGCTGCAAGAAGATATCAAGAGCTCCGCATCACCTCCTCACAACGCGCTCGTCAATCACCGAACAAAAAAGAGCAGGCAAGCAAACGGGGGAAAATAGGAACTCACCTTCCCTGAACAACCTCAAATCGAGGGCAGAATGAATTGGGGGCTCCGTTCAGAGTTGAGCTCTGCCCTTGGCCCCTTGCTTTTGCTTGTTCGATTGTGCGAGAGAAGAAGATAAGGTAACGACGAACGAGGGCGCCCGCCCTGCCCGTGCCCCGCAGCCCGCCGCCGTCGCGTCTTGCGCCTAGGGTTTTGAATGGGAGCAGCCGAGGGGAAGGGGACGAGACTGTACGTGGTGCGGCGGGAGCTTGTGCGGTTTGCCCGCTGCCCTAGTGCGGATGAGAGTTGAGCCGTTCGTGGGGGCCCTGATGGGGAGGCGTGGTCGGCTGGGCCGCCTAATGGGCTAGGTGGAGGTGGAGTTACGGGCTAACAGAATTTCCAGCAGCTCTCATTTTTCTTGCATTATTAGGGGTTTTCTAATCTTTTTTTAAAAGCATCTCTAGCACGCCCTACTTAAACCTCTATAGCTAAATTTGAATGCTTACTCAACATACCAGTTCCAGCAGGTCTCCAACTAGAAACCTCGCATTTAACTGAACACTAATAACCTCCCAGTAGACTTCATCCGGCATTGCCGTCGTTTCCTCTCGCGCCCACTTGAATGTAGCCTCGCCTCCTACCTTCGGCGCCAATCTCCACCGACGTGCTCCCTCCCTCCACCCCGACCTCCACTGATGGCGTCCCATCCCTACTAGGCCTCGCCCCCTCCCCTCCAGTGAGCATAACTGCTTCTCCCTCCACTCTAGCAGAGCACGCGGGGGTGCTGCCATTCGGAGGTGTGGATCCGGCGACATTGAGGATAGCTCCCAGCGAGGCCTATGCTTGGCGGTCAGCTCGATCCTCCAGGAGCGACTTCTGCTCCCCTGAAGCAACTCCCCCCCCCCCCCCCCCCGCCGGGATGGCCTCTGCCATCGACCAGCCGGATCCACTCTGAACAGCAACTTCTCTCGGTGCGGCCCTTTCCCATGCTTCCCAACAACGAGGCAAAGCTCTGCCTCGACATTCTTGATCCGACTCGCCTTCGATTTGATTCGCGGCTCCACTTCCCCTTTCCCATGACTATAGCTTAGTTGCTAAAGCATGAGGATGATGAGTAGGTCTCTTTTGTCAGTGTCTATCTGGAAGAATTTAGGGGACCTTCATTTGGATAGTACTGCTAGAGTAGAAGCACAAATTTAGGCCAACAAAAATAGGGGTGGGCACCTAAATCGAAAATATGGTCTTTGATTTGGGGTCTACTGCTGGAGTTGCTCTTAGCCACCAATCTTTCTCCCATCTCTCCTTACACAAGAAGAAAGTTATGTCTCCTCCAACAGAATAAAGACCACTCTAAGTACCACTTTTCATCTATCGTTTCTCCTACACTCTAATATGACTCACCTTCTATATGAGTATTGAAGGAGATATGTTAGGTACTACTCAAAACACTCCAAATATTCATATAAATAGTATTGAGCTAGCCCTAATGCATAAATGTTAAGGATATATTATTGGATAACTAGTAGAGATGCTCTTAACAGCCAATGCACTAACGACAATTTGATATATTTTCATGTATATTTATATCTGACGGATATATGGCCTCGAGGTACCTTCACTTCCTGTATATTTGATTCATGCTTTCACACCATGCCAAAGATGACAAGGAATGAACCACATAGAGGCTAGGAGAATTCATCATCTTGGAGGACAAGGTGTAGCAAGATACATATAGAAACGATTCAATCTAGTAGATTTCATTATAACAAATTAGGAAGCCCACTGTAGCAAATATTGTAGTGTCCGGTGGTACTATTCACGCAGGTCTGGTGTACTGTTCACGCAAATACTGTAGCGTCGTGCCCGGTGGCCCCGATACGCACAAAAATCGCCTGATCCCTTCCGTTTCAACTCCGATTGACCCCAAATTTTGTGGGCAGGATCTCAAGGTAACAATGATGTTTCTCCATGAAGATCATAGCCTTTCATACCTCACAAATTTCGAATCAAATAAAAAACCGAAAAGATGAGGAGAAACGAGAAGGGAGACGAAAAACGACCGAGAAGGGAGACGAAAAACGACCGATCTAAGTGCTCACCCCGAATCAAACAAATTTCTTTGGTGGAAATACTCACAAGGATCACAACACCTTCTCCAACAAATGGATCAAGAAACGATCAAGCATGGAGAGAGATCAAGAGAAGAATGTGAAAGGGGAATTGCAAAAACGCGAAGAACACGAGCCAAGCAATTCAAGAAACGAATCCTGGAGGATATGAGAAGGTTACAGCCTCCATTCCTTGGCACAAATCAGTTCTTACAAAGACTAACTTGTAGACCTCAAGAAAGAAGACTAGGGGAGGAAAACCTAGAAAATGGAAGGAGGAATATAAATGCAAGAGGTGAGGATGAGGGATACCCCTTTATCCTTATTTAACGAGGTCTATTAGACATTTCCAAATAGCCCCTAATACATGACATAACCACCTAGCCCTAGGACATTGTGATCCAGCTCCCCGTATATTCTTCATCTTTTTTATCGGACGGCCCCGCTTCCTGCCTGTACTTGTCGTCACCTCGATGCAACCTCTAGGATTCTGCCACGTGCCGCCCCCGCTTCCTCAGAAGCTCCGTTTGGGTTTTGAGGCCCAAACCGTAAACCGGTGCACCCAGTGATTTTTGGCTCAACCACCAAACCCTGAGTTTTGAGGCCCAAACTCAGAAACCGTCCTCCGATGGTTCTGAGGCCAAAACCATCAAACTGCTCGACACATGTCACCTCGTCCTCGCTCGGTCGAGCACCAAGTCATCTTGAGCCTTCCCGCTCGACTCGCTCGCCGCCATCTTTACTCTGTCAACACGGTCTACCTCCATGTCTTTTCGCACTTGTTGATACCAAGTGCCAGCCACCGCGGCTAGTCCTCTGGCCCTCTGGTCCATTGGTCCAAGCCTCATGTCCGCCCTTCACCGCTCTTAGTCCATCAGCGCAGAATGTCTCTACTTGACCTTCACCTCTCCATTGACTACCACCTCCGAGCTTGACACCTTCACAACACAAACCGATAGACAAGCAACTTCTGCTTTTGCAGTGTATTAGTGAACTCGCTCAAATTGAAATACTTGAATGTTGAACAATCACTCAACACTAAAACTGAACATCATGGGCACATTGAGAGATCTCTAGTGTTTTGGCAATTGATGAAACTGAAGTACTAACCTATCTCTAAGTGGGTGAGTAGGTATAGTACACATGAAGGTGACCAAGTGGTGGAGCAAGCAAAGGTGACAAGGATGGTGCAAGTCACAATATCATAGTGATTAACACATGCTCACACTTGGACAAATGATGAAAGGTGGAACCCTATGAAGAAAAAGGCAAAGGTATACTTGTTAGGGACTTTCTTTTTGGTGTAATTCTTGTTCAAACATCCTCCCTGCATCCATGGTTTATTTATATGCTTTGTAAACATCCAGGATCGATAGAGGAGCCCCAGGTGCAATTTCCCGAGGGAGAAGTCCAGGAGGTGCAGGAGCTGACCAACGAGGAATTCCATGAGCTCGACACTAACCTCCACGAGTGCCCTGACCATCAGCCCTCTACCTTCACTCAAGGCAAGCCCCGGAGCATCTTTAAGCCTCCTAGCTTTTCAATATTAATTTACTTGAGTATTTTATACTATGATGCATTAGGTGATAGGAATTGATTGAATCCCATTTGTTGCATTACCTTCCTTGATTATTCAATTGCTTACCTTGTTAACCTGATAAATAAAAGTAAAAGTAACCGCTTAGCCTGCTTAGAAGAAATGGTTACATTTATGTTATTCGTATTATCCCAAGGGGGGTAGTACCGATCACGGATGGCTATATTCTCTATCGTGGGAAAGAACCAAAAGTAGTAATGAAATGCGGTCAACTGGAAGGAAGAGGCACCAAGTGGTGTAGACTTGGGGGCAGTCCGTCCGTTGGATCGTATAGGTTTGTATACGATGGTGGCCCTCGTACATCTTTGAATGTGCCCTTTCACATAGGGGCTAGTGAGGATTCCCGACCCCGAAGCCGCTTAGACTCTGTCCGGGCCATTCTCAGCCTACTGTCACACCCTCTAGTTTGGAGATACGACCTGCCCCGTGGTGGCCAACTGATTTCTCCAATTGGGTGGACTACTCTGAGTTCGCGACAGTTACTACCTGGACTTTGTCGAACGGTGACCCAATGCATGGACCCGACGGGGAAAGTGTGGGCGTGTGTTAAAGGTAATCTTGCCAGCTGGTTGTATATCGATTCGAGTCGCCGTCTCCCACCGGATAGTGGGGGTTATGTTGAGCTTCACCACAGTACAACTCCATGTGACATTGATGATGGTTCTACTAAAATATTGACAATGAAATTTATATGGTATTATTCTATTGATTGATTAGATCAAGTGAGTGCTCTAGTACAGGTGCAAAACCTAGAGATAAATAATAGGATGAAAGATGGCTGCTCTCTAATCTTCAAAGTTAATTTATCATGTTTAGCATTTCCGCAAAAGTAAAGCTTAGCCAACTCTATATAAAGCCATGCATATCCTTGGAGTCTTTATTTTCAGTTAGACGAGTAAGTCTAGCTGAGTACATTCCCGTACTCAGGTTTTATCTCGTTTGTTGCAGATGGCCAAGTATACTTTGGCTATTGTAAGCATTGTCTCTATCCTGTCGAAGGAGAAGAGGAGTAGGCCCTAGAAAGGTCTTCTACGAGCTCATTTTTTGCTGGTGCTAGACACAGTCTCTTGGCCCCCCTATTTATTAAAGTTGGTGTTAGTGTGGAGTAAACTTTGGAAACTGGTTTGAAAACAATGTTTCATTTGACCACATGTGTTGTGGCGTAAGACTTGTCATTTTATTTGGATCCAAGTATTGTAATAACTATTTATTTCGTACCCTAAGTTATTTCAGTTTAATTTCTGGTTCGTTCGAATGTGCATACCTGAGTTTGCGCGATCTTGGTCGGATATACAATTGTAAGAAATCCTTTGAGATTTCCGGACTGCCGGGATTATATGGGCTCAAGTGCTCTTAGTGGCAGTTAATTCAGCTACTTTAGTACTTGATCTCTTATAATTTGGACGGTTATGCCACAGTTGGTATCAGAGCCGAGTTGAGGTATCATTATTCATTTGAACCGTTTTAAAACAAAATTGGTGTATTTTCAAAACTATTTCCATAAACAGAGTTTGAAAACTTAAGGTGCCAGAGTCCAGTCCTTAGCCCTATACTAGGAAATCAGGTGGCTTAGGATCACTAACTGGGTTCAGGGTTTTGTTCATGTTGGATCTTGATAAAGTGTCGGGATATCGTTCTTTGGAGGAATGATACAAGTTTTCGAAATTGCATTAAAAATATTTTGAGTTGTGAGAGCATGACCGTCCAACCGTCGGTCTTGGGAAGTGATATGGTTACTTAATTGTATGCAAGCTTTGCGCAAACATACATGCGAGTATGAAATGTTGGGCGGGTTTTCCGAGCTTGGTGCATAAGGTTTTGGTGCTAACTAATATGTACCTAGTGCATACCAGGAGATGCCCAGTGATTTTTCTACATTGGGTTTCTCTTTTGGGCTGAAATGAATCTTCTGCATGTACATTAACTATGTATCACGTGTAGAACGAATAACTGCGTATGAGAGATCGTCTTGCCATCGACTAGAACATTAGGACTTGCGAGTCAATTCTAGTTGAGTGAGAACGTAAGTATGATCATGCATCATGTTTACATTCTTGTATCATGTCTCATACCTCCCCTTAAATTGTAAATCGTTCTCTTTTGATAAAAGATAATCAACTTAATATCTGTCTCACGAGAGTTCGAAACCCTTTTTCTACAGATGCCTCGCACTCGTCTGACCGCTAGGAAGGCAACAGGAGGGAGAGTTCCTCGTCACCAGCTGGCAACGCGTTTGACCAAGGGCAAGTTCTTGACGTACTTCGGGCTGCCAACCATCCTTTGGAGGATTTTGCACACCGTTGGATATCCAGAAGGAAGGGAGCCCAAGTACTCTTGGTGGAAGGAGCAGTATGGTCAGGATTCCCTAGTCAAGGTTCATGTCAAGGTGCAAGCTTGGAGGGAAGGCCAGATTGGTCTGGCTAGACGATCATCACCAAGGGAATGTCTACTAAGGATGGTGCCAACATGGCAGCATACCTAGTGCTCAAGGACATCATCGCTCGTTTTCCTCGGGATCTTGTAGCAGCACTACCATGAGTGTTTCCCTACGGGCAGGCTTTTCCTGTGGATTGGACCCAGACTGAGGGGACAACACTGGCAGGAAATGAAGAGGAGCGCTTCTACTGTGAGACTCCCGCCATGAGTGCTACTGGAGCTTTGCTTGGCACTTGCGAGAGTTTGGAGCGTAGTCTCGAGAGTGTGTCTGACATCCATGAGGCCACTCTTGAGAGTAAGCGTCAGTTGCAGCAGGACTTTGAAACAGAGGTGACACGTCTTTAGGAAGAGTTGGCTCAGATGACTCTGGAGCGCAACCAAGCCCAGGCCAAGGTTAAGGAGGAGGTTACTCCTCGCGTGGTTGGTGAGCAGATCCTCCTCGACATGACAAACTCAAGGAATGAAGCCTGGTTTGAGTATGATGACTTGAAGGAGAGAGCAATGGAGCCGGAGGAGCACGACGGTCAACAGCAGGAGTACATCAACAACCTGCATGAGGCATTCCACGCTCTTCACCACCAGCAGGCGCCCGCACCAGCACCTGTACCCGAGGAGCCCGAGTCGCAGGATGACATAGTCCTTGGTCCCAAGCCACCGAAGGAGGACATGGCTCTGAACGAGGCCTTCGCCGACGAGCCCTACCTCGACATCGATGGAGAGCACTCCTACTCCGATGACGACTGAGCGTTAGATTAGGAGGGTGACCTTTTGCTTTGGGAGCTTTTGTGCTATGATGTTTCAGATTGTGTTTAATTTGGATCTTTGTTGTTGTGTAAGCCGAATTTGGATTTAAGTCCAGACGTCGTTCTGGCAAAGGATATGAAATGCTATTTGTATGCTTATGAAGAGTAATTAATTATGTGATGTTGTATGGAAAGATGAGTAATTATATCTGGTTGTGTGCTTAATATTACATTTTGTGCAACATAGTATTTATTCATTGTTCAATATAACATCACCTAATTGTTGCTTGTTAATGGGATATACAGATGTCGGCTAACACTCGTCGCCAGAGCCGGAATGAGGGTGATGCTTCCAGAGAGGATCTGCCACCCCACCTCCTATAATGCTAGAAGCATTCTTTGGGTAGTTCCTAGGCAGCCAAAGAAGTATGAAGGAGATGCAACGCCAAATGAATGAAACTTTGCGCAACATTGCCGCCAACACGTCTCAGCAGCATAGATAGCAGCAAGGAGCAGCACCTAATTAGTATAGCTCCTACAAGGTTTCATGGACACCCGCCCTTTGATCTTCAAGGAAACTACTGAACCTCAGGAGGCAGATGGATGGCTGAACTCCATGACACAGAAGTTTCGACTTTTGCGTTTAACAGAAGAGCTGAAGGCAAAGTATGCAGCGCACAGGCTGGAGGGGCCAGTGGGGATCTGGTGGTCCCAATACCGCGAGAACCTACCCGCTGGTACTGCTATAACTTGGGATTGGTTCTCCACTGTCATGCGTCATCACTACATCCTAGAAGGAGTGATGGAGATGAAGCTCATTGAGTTCATGAGGCTTGCTCAAGGTACCCGGTCAGTGACAGAGTACCTCCACAACTTCCACCGCTTGGCTCGTTATGCTCCTGACTTCGTCAACACCGACACCAAGAAGATCGCAAGCTTCAAGAGGGGCATGAATGTCACCCTTCTGTCCAAGATGCGAAAACACTACCGCACCACCTTCAGTGACTTTTGGATAAATCCACAAGCGCATAGATTATACCGATGTAGCACTTCACCGGGAGTATTCCAGGTATCGTATCTTCCTTAGGCAAGATAGCGATCTAACTAGGATTAAATATATGTCCTATGATGGATCAAGGGAGATTATGATAACTGGGTTGAGAGGTTCAATATAGCACAGATGTCTAACAAGGGATATCTGGTTATACTGGCCTTATCGACCCTTCTCTTGCAGGAGGCGACGGGATAGATCATAAAGAGGGCAAAACTCTAACCGGACCGCGCCGTCATGTTGTATTGAAGCCTTACCTTTTGAGAACTTATCTTACACACGTGGTGGAATACGAGGACTAGATAGGGCTGTCACTTCCTACTAGCATCCACAAACAATCCATGTGATAAGCGGTTTACAAAGGTAAGATCTAGTCTAGACACCATGTCTACACTATTCTTACTACTTTAACCCTTGCATAAGATTAAAGCACTCTACTTAAAGTAAAGCGATGATCAAGCGTGAAAAGTTGTATAACAACTAAACCAGATTTAGAATACTGAATAATATAAAGAACTCAGAAGAAGTCACTTACAAGTGCTAAACTTACAAGAGACTCGCATCCGCTGAGGAAGAACTCCAGAGAAGATTCCCGACAGATCCGGGGCTTTCTCCAGAAGGATCTCCTCACTCTCCTCCAACTAGCATAACACTACTGAAGAGCTCCGCTAAGAGACTAGAGAGTAGTTTCTCCAATGAGGCATGAGTGGGAGTGAGGGCCTAGGGGGTATTTATAGCTAGAGGTGGAGTAGGGGCTACTCCGGTGCCACGTCAGCGATCCGCGCCACCTCCATTAGCCACCGGAGGATGAAACCATCGTTGTAACTGTCTTAAATCAACGGAGGAGATCAAGTGGATGCATGGCGGCATGCAGGGAGTCGGTGGGGAGGTCGGTGCACCTTTTGGGCACATGACCTGGTTCGGCCAAACCACCAATGGCAGGTGGGCCCTGCCCATTTCTTCTAGAAGTTGTCCCCACAGGTCAGGGGGCCTGTGGGTGGCCTGTTGGCCCATTCTTTGGTTCGGCCGAACCCCTATAGAGAGCCATGGGCCTCCCCCTTTAGCGTGGGACCTCCTTGATAGGTCTGGATTCTACTGTCCGAATTTGGGCCCAAAGTGTGTTCGACCAAACGTCTTTTATGGCCAAATGAGCTCATCTTTTGCAGGTAGCTTCTAGAGGTAATGCCTATCATGATGGTGTATGCCTTTTGCACATTTGCCATACTTGGAAATATGTCATGTTGGGCCCATGGATCCTTGTGCTTTGATCCAGAACCGTTGAGAGGTAGCATACTTGGATCTAAGGGGTAGAAAAGGGCTTTGGAGAGTGTTACTTGGATCATGGAGGGCTTGGGAGGTCTAGTGGCCCCACAGGGTGGTCGGTCGACCCCCTAAGTGGCCCACTAGCTCCCAAAAGTCCCCACCTGTCATTACCTGCACTCAAATAGTCATGGGACATGTGGAACTAGTTATTGGGTAAATTATGTTCATGTTATTATTGTTTTCCTTTGAATATGAGGATGTTGACGATGTTTTGATGGTGATAAAATAGCTCGTAATTACCATCAACAAGATCCCCCATACTTACCTCTTTGCTCGTCCTCGAGTAAAGGTTAAAAGATAACAAGAATATGTTATTCAAAGTATAAAGCAAACATAAAGATTCATTCAAGACATTTTGTCATACTAATGGGATATGTGGTATTGGCTAACATATATCCTTGAGAGGTTGAGAAATGAAACAGCTCTCAAGGCAAAGTCATCTTTCCCAAATCATATTTTAGTACTTGAAGTTTTTGATAAATTTTTCAAAAGAAAGCTCATAAGTCAACTTACTCCTCTTATAGCACTCTAGATCACTCAAGGTGTATGATTGCTTACCAAGACATGAAGTTCCCTTCTTTTTATCTTCCTACTTCTAAAAGGCTTATGTGGAGCTTAGGTAGGGATAAACAATGTAGCATACTTACCTTGCATGTATTGTAAAGTCAAATTCCGGATCCAAGGAGAGAAATGTCATACTCTTAGATCAAGATGTGCAAGTGTGTGGAAACATGGCGAATGATCAAAACTCCTTTATAAGATCTCTCTTTCCTAACTTATTATTTTGAGACATAGCTATCTTTATTTTTCTATGAGCTTTGATATGCTCATCATCATTTTTATGAGCTTTGATGCGCTCATCATTTTTTTTGATATATATATATATATTATAATTTTGCATAGTCTATGTCTCATTTACTATTATTATACTAGAGAGAGATTTTTCTACTAGAGCATGGAGCATGAATCTATGTGGAAAATATAAGGCATGTTTCTGCGTACTTCCAGTGTAGAAGCAACATGTATATGTGGTGTGTACATGATCTTGATCTTGGGAGCATGATAAGTCTCTCAACAAGGGTCACAAAACTTGACCAAACTCAACACAAAGCAAGCAGCTTATGTAGCAAGCTTATATCATGAAAGAGCATATATGGTTGTTGTAGGAATTTTCTCACTATAGAAGAGTACTGACATTATGGTTTTATGACGTTTTCAAAAGTTAATCTCCAAGAACCTTAAATAGATAGGGTATGAATGATGAGCCGAGAACTATATCACATTAATCAACAACTTAGTCAATATGATTCCCTATCAAGATATTTTCCCACTAGCATAAGCAAAAGCAAGAAATCATCTTTATGACGCTTTTACCCTCAGAACGTCATAGATCATGTCACTTTTCAAAATTTTAATTTTTGGATGCGATCTTCTTGATTTATTCAAAATTAAAGGAAACTTAAACTAAGTGATAAGTTTCATGAAGGAATTATTTTTATTTGATTTTTATTTTTGAAGCGAAAGTGAATAAACAAATGAAAAAGTATAGAGAAAAGGGGAGAGACGTGGAAAACCAGTCAGATAAGATGTTTGAAATTCAAAGGATGCTGGCTGGTGGGTCCAGGCACTAGAAGAACGTTCGGCCGAACGTCTTCGGAGCCGTTTGGCCACTTCAAACTCTGCATTTGGATGTCTTACCTCTGAATGTTGATGTACTCTGAACTTTCTGATTTTTGGCCTCCAACGTGGTTCGGCCGAACCACAAAAGTGGCCGTTTTGGTCCAATTTGTTTCTGGTACGTGTCATGGATGTGCTCAGCATGATTCAGTGATCCTTTTGGTGTTTTGACAAGTTGGAATGATGACCGACCTCTCCCATACTTGTTTCGGAGCATGCTGAGTTCAGTGACAAAGAAACATCAAATGCAGGGGTTCTGCTGGGCAAAATACCAGCAGAACCAAAAGTTTCATTTGCCATTGACAGCTTAGGCGTACATTTGTTGATTCATGAGTGATATACTAACAAACCTAAGTGCCAGAGGAGAGGGTGAAGAGAGAAAGATCTATGGTCTTAGCATAAGGGATGACAAGATTTTTTCATGCTCTCTTTAGCAACAACATGTAGAATTTTTCCATATCGCTCTTTTGATATTCTTCTTGGTGGAACCATGGTAAGGTCAAGGAAGGTGAGAAGGGAAACAAGAGGAGATGGAAATTCTACTGGTGGTGAAGAATGACAAGGTAAGAGGAGGAGGAAGGAGAGGGAGATGTTAAGAAGAAGAGAAACAACGTTCAGGGCCTTCGTTTTTGCTCGGATCGCGATGAAAACCGAAGGAGAACGTTGGCCCAATGTTCTTGTGAAATGAGACGTTTGAACTAGTTCGAAACACGTTCGGCCGAACACTTTTTGAAACATTTTGAATGAAAGAGCCAGGTTTCGAACTTGTTTGGGTCAGGTGAGTCAGCTCGTGAAGTTTCGGGCTGTTTGGCCCAAAGAGATGTTCGGCCGAACCACTTTAGAGGCCAAATGGGCCGACCTTTCATGAGGGGAGAGTCAAGGCTAAGTCTAGGCCATTTCTAAGGTCCTTTTCGAAATTTGAACAAAAAAGTTAAAACATGTAGATTTTAGTTCTAATTTGAGATTAAGAACAAAATCTATCATATCAGTTTCTTGCTCAGGAATTTCATGCTCATGTAAACTTTACTGACCATTTACCTTTAAAGGCGTTGCAGCCGTGATCTCGAAGCGTGACGATTCCTTGCGTCATGACATTGATTATGACGAATGGTCTTTCTTCTGTGAATCGTCGCGTTGTACTCAGACCCTTTCCTCCATTCATTTCTTCTCTCCTACGAAGGATTAGTGGACAACACATACCCGAAGGAATGCACAAATGTTTTGAAATAAGTGCATTGTTGTCATAGAAATAGAGGACATCTTCTATGCTATAGGAAAGTTGGCTTTAACATTTTAGCATAGAAAGAGATGCTCCCTCATTGTTCACCAAATCTTGATGAACACAGGAAAGTTAAGCAAGGTTGAGGCAAAGATGTGCAAGATTATTTCATTACTACCTCAACCCTTGATTTGTCTCTATGAAAGATCTCATGACTTAACCATCAAAATTTTGAAGTTATCATGCATTGGTTAGTCCAAGAGCACAACCAAATTCCATACAAGTTTACTTTAGGTTCATTAATCAAACTTGACACCATGTCTAATTTGATTAAGTAAGGCTATTTAGCCTAAGCACCATGCTTAATTTAAAGAGTTTATAGGAGTATGTATACTACTCCCAAACCAAAGCATACTCATAAAAGAACTAGGAAGCATGAAGGCATAGAGAGATTTAAAAAGGAGACAGGATCATGGATGGTGAACCGAATGAGTATTTGTAGATTTTTTATTTATTTTTATTTATTTTTATTTATTTATTTTATTTTTATGACTTAGCAAGATGAGCAAGGTAAAAATAGAAATCAAGGTAGAGACAACCAAACAAAATTGAGAATGAAGCATGATATAAATTTCTTAGAGAAATCCACTCCCCCATACTTGGATTTTGCAACATTTTACAATGTGAAAATCCAAGTCTAGGATGTGAAATTTTCTTTTAAATGTGCTTCATTATTGAAGGATGTTTGGTTGGACATACCTTGTGTTTTGCTCCATCGTTCTTTTTGTTCAAACCTGAAATGGTTAGTGACAAAAATACCCGAAGGAACACTTTCACAAATATTCCCTGAATCTTATTTTACAAAGTCATTTTATTTATTTTAGAATTTTGGGAAACTAAAAGAAAAATATTTTTATTTTGTTATATATATATATAACAAGCAAATTTTAATAGAAAAGAAGAAGACTTGGGTTAGCTCCCAAAAGTGCTTAATTTTAAGACACAAGCTTGTCTTTGGGAAACCTTCAAGTTGCAACTCATGTTGGTGAAGCGGTTTCCCTTTCAACTCCAACATTTTCAAACCTATCCTCAAGACCAAAACCACTACAAGATTTGCAAAATTTATGGTAGACAAACACATCTACAACCATCCTTGCAAATATTTTCGAAACAAGAAGAATGAAGGGGTTGTAGATCATGTGTGTAGTCATGGTCGAGGGAAGGATTAATTTGGGAGATTTCTCATTTGAACATGGATTTGATTGGAAGATCGGGGAATAACTTCCATTCTCATTGGCATCATTCTCCCTTTCAAAGAGTGGGTGAGTACTTTCTTTCTCATGACATTTCAAGTCATTCTCAAGGCTTGAATGAGTCATGGCTGTTGGCGAGATTGATATTAGCTCACCCCTTGGATCAAGAGCTAGTTTGGATTCTAACCCTTTGATGAGAGGTCGGGAAGACCAAACGGGTAGATAATCTTCACCTATTCTATGATCAAGCTTCTCATTTCCTGTTGTGTTCTCCAAGATTCTCATGATTGGCCTTCTGATAAAAGTGAGATGAAAGGAAAGTCCAGGAAGGTCAAAGATGTGGAAATCTAGGAAGATCTTAAGATCATCAACCACCACAAGAACATCATGAAGGACTCCTAAACAATCAAGGATTTGACCATTGGGGAGTCTAAGGTGTTTTTGTGATTGGGATAGATGATCCTTTGATGATGTTGGAACATGGAAATGAAGAAGGATGTTGATCCCGAGGCTAGGATCGTAGCAAATTTCACTATCAATGCCTAACACTTGACAAGGTATTCTCCTCACATGTGTGGGCATTTTAGTGACTTCCTTTGAGGATTTGGCCTTATCCAACCATTCTTGACTTATAACGGTAGACAATGGCTCTAACTGTTGATTATGCTCCTCTTGGTCAGATTTATGGCCCTCATGGCTTCCATGCATCGGATGTCTTAATGAATTCCCAAAGTCATTAAGTGGGTCATCATAAGACTTGAATGAAGGAACACATGGAGGATCATCAGGATCAAGGATGGGTTCATAAGATAAGTCATATGTGGGCACAGAGAAGGAGAGGATAGATTTGGCTTCTAAACACTTTAGTTCTTCTTCTATAAGCTCACTCGACATTTCTTCATCAAATATCCCAAGCTTTTCCTGATGTACCATGTGGGAAGTCGAGGCACAAGATGATGTTGATTTGCGAGGTTTTTGAAGATATCCCTTCATGAGAGGTCTAGAAAGATGCTTCTTAGAAGGTCTCTTTTGGATAGGATAATTTTGGGCATTCCCAAAACCAAAAAGATCAGATGAGAGGTTGGCCTCGAACTCGAAGGAATGATTTAGGAGTTGAATTTTTTTCTTCCTTCGAGATTTGTGGTATTTGTGGTTTAGGATTGATGGCAGAATCTTTGGATAGAAGTGGTGACGATTCAGCTATCGAGGAATCTTTTCTAGGGGCTGGTTTTTGTTCTTCCTTGAGTCCTTCATTATAATCGTTAGTAGAGGGGGTGTTCGCAAGAATCTTTGTAAGAAGATTCTTCCCTATACTAACGGATAAACATAGGAAGGCTCCCCAGAAGTTATATCAAGAAGTTGTGCGGAATCTTTGCTAAGACCGCCATAAAAGTGTTGTAACAATGTTGGCTCAGTTATAGCAAGATCAGGGCCAGATGATGATAGCTCTAAAAGACGGGCCCATGCCGCACCTAGAGGTTCTTTCTCCTTTTGTGAGAAGTTGATGACCTCTTTTCGAAGACGAACAATGCGAGGAATAGGGAAGAAAGCTAGGCAGAATTTGGATTGTAACTTTTCCCATTCTCCGTTTACACCATCTACGTGGCGAAGGTACCATCGTTTGGCTATTCCCGTCAAAGAGAACGGAAATAACTTCCACTTAAGGGTACCTCGTCTCATCCCTTGGATGTTGACACATGAACACAATTGTTCAAATTCACGTAGGTGAGTGTATGGATTTTCATCTTCATCCCCAGAGAAAGATTGTTCCCGAACTTTGGCTATGAAGTTAGGGCGAAACTCATAGCTGGGTGAAAGGATGGGATGTGATGATGGTGGTGGTTCCAAACTATGGCCCTTTGGAAAAGCAAGGTGAGAGATGGATGGTTCGTTCATGGTGTATATGAAAAGGATACAATGAAAAGAAAAATAAAACAAGGATAATAGGACCAAAGGGTTCTAGTTAAAAGCTACCGTTCCCCGGCAACGGCGCCAGAAATGCTTGTTGGTATTTCTTATCACTATTGGATAAATCTGCAAGCGCACAGATTATACCGATGTAGCACTTCACCGAGAGTATTCCAGGTATCGTATTTTCCTTAGGCAACGATAGCGATCTAACTAGGATTAAATATATGTCCTATGATGGATCAAGGGAGATTATGACAACTGGGTTGAGAGGTTCAATATAGCACAGATGTCTAACAAGGGATATCTGGTTATACTGGCCTTATCGACCCTTCTCTTGCAGGAGGCGACGAGATAGATCATAAAGAGGGCAAAACTCTAACCGGACCGCGCCGTCACATTGTATTGAAGCCTTACCTTTTGAGAACTTATCTTACACACGTGGTGGAATACGAGGACTAGATAGGGCTGTCACTTCCTACTAGCATCCACAAACAATCCATGTGATAAGCGGTTTACAAAGGTAAGATCTAGTCTAGACACCATGTCTACACTATTCTTACTACTTTAACCCTTGCATAAGATTAAAGCACTCTACTCAAAGTAAAGCGATGATCAAGCGTGAAAAGTTGTATAACAGCTAAACCAGATTTAGAATACTGAATACTATAAAGAACTCAGAAGAAGTCACTTACAAGTGCTAAACTTACAAGAGACTCGCATCCGCTGAGGAAGAACTCCAGAGAAGATTCCCAACAGATCCAGGGCTTTCTCCAGAAGGATCTCCTCACTCTCCTCCAACTAGCATAACACTACTGAAGAGCTCCGCTAAGAGACTAGAGAATAGTTTCTCCAATGAGGCATGAGTGGGAGTGAGGGCCTAGGGGGGTATTTATAGCTAGAGGTGGAGTAGGGGCTACTCCGGTGCCACGTCAGCGATACGCGCCACCTCCATTAGCCACCGTAGGATGAAACCGTCGTTGTAACCATCTTAAATCAACGGAGGAGATCAAGTGGATGCATGGCGGCATGCAGGGAGTCGGTGGGGAGGTCGGTGCACCTTTTGGGCACATGACCTGGTTCGGCCAAACCACCAATGGCAGGTGGGCCCTGCCCATTTCTTCTAGAAGTTGTCCCCACAGGTCAGGGGGCCTGTGGGTGGCCTATTGGCCCATTCTTTGGTTTGGCCGAACCCCTATAGAGAACCATGGGCCTCCCCTTTGGCGTGGGACCTCCTTGATAGGTCTGGATTTTGCTGTCCGAATTTGGGCCCAAAGTGTGTTCGGCCAAACGTGTTTTGTGGCCAAATGAGCTCATCTTTTGCAGGTAGCTTCTAGAGGTAATGCCTATCATGATGGTGTATGCCTTTTGCACATTTGCCATACTTGGAAATATGTCATGTTGGGCCCATGGATCGTCGTGCTTTGATCAAGAACCGTTGAGAGGTAGCATACTTGGATCCAAGGGGTAGAAAAGTGCTTTGAAGAGTGTTACTTGGATCATGGAGGGCTTGGGAGGTCTAGTGGCCCCATAGGGTGGTCGGTCGACCCCCTAAGTGGGCCCACTAGCTCCCAAAAGTCCCCACATGTCATTACCTGCACTCAAATAGTCATGGGACAAGTGGAACTAGTTACTGGGTAAATTATGTTCATGTTATTCTTGTTTTCCTTTGAATATGAGGATGTTGACAGTGTTTTGATGGTGATAAAATAGCTCGTAATTACTGTCAACAGTGACTGCCTAAATCAAGAGGCCAACGACAACCGGCTCATTGCAGAGACCCGTCACCGAGTCCCAAAGGGAGGATCCCACCAGAACAGGGGTGCCAATGCTTCAAGGCCAGTGTATCATCTGCCACAGACTGGTGCACGATTCCGTCCACCCCAGGCGAAGATGACCAACAACCGTGCTCGGCCAAGCTATCAGAAGCCTTTCACTGCACCCCTACAGCAGAACAAAGATAAAGCTGGAGGCTCATGATCTAGATCTGGAGGGTAGAAGATGCCCAATGTTGTGGGGCCATGCTATAACTATGGTCAAGCTGGTCACTTGTCTCGCTTCTGTATGAAGCCTAGGAAGCAGTACAATTAGCAGAAGCCTCGCACAGGGAACGTCCACCACACCACTGTTGACGGTCCTTAAGTATCAAATCCAACTGTCAACTAGACAAGGAAAATGATCTATATGAAACCAATACATAGAAATAGGGTTTATACTGACATAATTCCACGAGTTTTGGTGAATGTCTATTTCTGTAGGGGGATATCAGGAAATATGGAGGAAAGGCCCACATGTCATGATTACATAGAGATAAACATCATTCGTAGAAACAAGAACTATCGAGAAGGGTCAAGAAGGCCCGGGAAGGAACCAGAGGCCGAGCGGGCCCACGGGCAGGGCGGCCGCCCTAGGTCAACCTCCAATGGTCCTCTGCTTGTGGGACCACCTATCCATCGCATTTGAGATCACATCTAAGCCCTCCATCAAGGTCAGTTTGATCTGACGGCCGATGTTCATTTGAGAAGACTATATAAGGAAGACCCCCTGACCCTGAGGAGGACGGCCTCTCTGACCTAATTCATTATTCATCATCCATCTCAAGAGGAGAAGGCCCTGATCAAGCCCTAGAGCCACCACATCAACTAGATCTCTAGTTTAGCATAGCTATATAGGATTAGAGCTAGAAGGAGTCAATCTTCGATTGGTTTCCGGATCTGTCAAGAGGATTATTGGTAATTCTCTCTCTAGTTCTTCATTGTTATTCATTTGTTTTTCAATATTATGGATATGACTTTGCTCTACTTCATTATATTGTTTATGACTTTATTCTATTCATTTATGTTCTTAGTTATATTGTTCTTAGTCTATTATGATTATATACTTGGCTTAGTTAGATCTGAATCATATCCATGTTTAGGATCGTATAACATTTATCCACCAGTACTATGGGTAAATGATAGATATTGTGTAGTCGTGGTGCCTAGACCGTATTTATCTGCGATTGTACCCTACATTCCGGATCGTGAGGTAGTTTGCGGGAGTGACAGTCCTGTTGAGTCCTTTGTAGTCCTCCTCCTGTTTGTAGGGCAGGCAGAGCAGTTCTATTACGGGAAAATGATTGCTATGTTCTTCATCTTCCTTTGTAATACTCACTACACATGAATATCTCTTATCTTGCCATGATTGCCAAGTGTAATTGCACTAATCATAGTATGCTAGACTGTATAGTTACGAATGACTTAGGAAATATCTTTGTAGTTCGTCCTAATTCCATGCTAATGACTTGCTAGAATATCTATTGAGGTGCTTATCATATTATCTTATGTGGCTACATTTATGCTGATCAGTATTTATCTTTTGTCACTATTTATTCATTATCTATATCTTATGTGACACTTATCTTGTACTGAGTGAGATAGATGAAAACTCTCCATTACACATGCAGTGATACTCATTAATCATCTTTATTAATTCCTCATTTATTTCTTAGTATCCCTTCCCAGTGGTAAAAATATAAATAACGATACCCTGAATACTCCTGGTTAAAATGCTACATTGGTATAATCTGTGCGCTTGCAGAAATACATTATATTTACTTAGAGCAATTGCATATTTCAATACCACACCTCTTTGGCATGCTGGGGATGACAACCTAGCTTAAGTGTCATAAGAAGTGTCAACAAGCATTTTTGGCGTCTTTGCCGGGGAAGGTCGATTAGCTATCAAAAGGAATAAATGAGTTATCACTTGCATCACTAATGTGATTGAGAAAACATCAATTCTCTACTCGTACAACCTTACCCTTGATCTTTGCCTATTTTTCCTATCATCTTTATACAAGGTAATGTATGAATAGATTTGATCTTCCAGACAATTTTGTTTAGAATCCCAAAGCATTATTCAGAAGGACAAAAGCCAAGCTCAAGAAAGTAATAGAATCATCATGATCTCAGCTTGAAGTTTCATCCAGTTAAGAAGATCATCAAAACATTGTTCGAGACTTGACACTAGCGTTCGAAGCCATGGCAGACAAGTCAATCCGTGAATTCTTAGCCCCCACCACGTACAACATCCGCACTGGACCTGCTGTGAACATTGATTGGTAATTTGAGCTCAAGCCTACGCTCATCAACATGGTGCAAGCAAGCCAGTTCTGTGGGAAAGCACACGAAGATGCTAGTGCTCATCTCCAACACTTCTTGGAGACTTGCAGCACATTCACTATCAAGGATATCCCCAGAGACGCAATACTACTTCGTCTTTTTCCATTCTCACTCTTGGGAAGAGCAAAGCAGTGGTTCTATGCAATCGAGAATAATACCACGTGGGCACTTTGTTCCACCAATTTCCTAGCAAAGTTCTTTCCCATGGGGAAGACCAATGCTCTCTGTGGGAAGATTTTAAGTTTTCAACAACAACATGACGAGTCCGTTCCAGAAGCATGGGAGCGCTTCCAAGACTACATCCTAGAATGTCCCCATCATGGAATGGAAAATTGGTTACTTATGCAGACCTTCTATCATGGGCTCAACAACAGCACTCGTGAGACCATGGATGCTGCTGTCAGAGGAGCGTTCCTATCACTTACAATACCACAACCCACATCTCTTGTGGAGAAGATGGCATCCAACCAAGGTTGGAATGAAGAAAGAACTCAACCTCGCAAGAAAAGTGGAGGTATGCACCAGCTCAAAGAGGTAGACATGCTGTCAGCAAAGCTAGACCTGCTCATGAAGAGACTTGATGAGAAAGCTCAAGAAAAGAAAGAAGTTATTATGAACATCTACGACTCTCACATGACCTGTGAGGAGTGTGGAGACACTGGACACTCAGGAAATCATTGTCCAGAATTGCAAGAGGACGTGAACTACATCATCATCAACAACAACAACTACAATCGTCCTTAGCAAAATCAAGGTTGGAATCAATAACAACAAAGGCATAACTACTCAAGTAATTATCAAGGTAATAATTCCTATAATAATCCTAGTTTTCCACCTTTGAGAGAGTTAGTGTCTAATCAAGGAAAGTTAATGGATAACATGTCTAAGAAATTAGCATTCAATGATAAAATACTAGAAACTATAAATAATAGGATGGATATTTTTTTGTTGCCATCAAGAATCAAATTAGCTTTAATAAAATGATTTAATCTCAGCTAACCCAAATAGCTGCTACTGTTCCTATCACTAACCCCGGTATTCCATCACAACCGGAAGGATTAGAATATGCAAATCTTGTAGACATATTTGATGCAGGTGCTTATTGGAACAACCCCACAAAAGAGTGGTGTGGCGACTCTATGCCAACCAAGAAAGGAGATCTAGGACGACCAATCATCCCAATCTCCATTGGCATCACAGAGTTTCCTGAAGCACTTTGCGACTTTGGCGCAAGCGTCAATGTCATGCCCAGGGTAATCTACGAGAAATTCTTCAATTATCCTTTATCAGAAACAACCCTGTGTTTTCAGCTTGCAGATCAGACACTATGCTACCCAAGAGGAATATTAAAAGATATCCGTGTCCAAATTGGTACCTCATATGTTCCAGCAGACTTCATGGTGATAGAAACCGGTGTTGACGAGGAGTCACCCATCATCCTTGGGAGGCCACTCTTGAACACTGCCAGAGCTGTCATCTATGCTAGCACCGCCAGAATCAGTTTCTTTATCAAAGGGAAGAAGGAGACATTTACCTTCAAGAACAAAACCATACAAACTCCTGAACAACCTCAAGATGAACCAAAGAAGAGGACCAATGGGAGGAACAAGCAGAAGAAGCAGAAGAAGCAGAAGAAGAACAAGAAGCAAGTACGGACAGAGTCAGCGAAGATGGTCACGACACTCCACAATAATCAAGATCACCAAATCAGATCCCCTCATTTGATCAAGAAGGACGACCCAGGTGTCCCAACCATAGAATGCACAATCAACAGATGCTCATTCCAGAAAGCAATTTGTGACATCGGATCGGGCGTCAACATTATGGCCAAGTTGACCTACGAGTTTCTATACGGCACAATGCATCTACATCCAACATACACCCAACTCTAGATGGCAGATCAGACATGCCACGTCGTTGAAGGCATAGCAAAAGATGTCCCCATCCAGATTGATGACCACTTCATCCCTACAGACTTCCTAGTCGTTGATATGGGAGAAGATGATTATGATCCACCTATCATCCTTGGAAGGCCATTCCTAAGCACCACCAAAGCTATCATCTATATCGAGACAGGAGAAGTGCACCTACACTTCCCCTCTGAGAAGGTACATCGTTACTTTAATGCCAACTACATTATTGAAGAAGCTAAGCAGAATAGAACGAGAAGAAGACATCGCTACTACAACCAGAAGAAGCAGAACACCAAGGATGGATGGGCAACCTATAAAGGAAAAGTATCAAGATATGAGGAGAGATACCCCGAAGAAGAAGAGTCAATATATGCAACTCCACTCTCGAGGCCGAACACACCACCAACTCCAAGGTTGGGAAAGGAAAGATCATTCTACGACTACTCCAGGCACGAGAGCGAAGAATCTTGGGAAGAAGGAGAGGTACATCCCTCCAATTACAATAAATATCCAGAAAAGAGAACTTGTCCTAGGGAGGCCACCACACCAATACAAGTGTGGAGACCAAAAGAAATCATACCAGAAGAAGAAGCACAACCGGAGGCGCCAGCTACGCCGTCCAATGAGCCCCCGGACAACTAAGGACAGGAGGAGTCCTGCTCGGAGGACTTAAACCACCGAACGCCGTGCCAAGAGGTAACACTTGGTATTTATCTTTTCCCTTAATTATTAATTTTTCCAAAATAGTTAATCATGTTTACTCTATCTTAAAAAGAAAACAAAAATGTTTAAAACTGTTAAGCCCCATGTGAATAGACTCGTGGCATAAAACCCATAAGTATACTCGCTGTGGTGGCATAAAAACTAAATAAATAAGTTTTTATCTTATAAAATAAAAATATAAAAATATTGAGTTTATGATCTTGCTAAATAATGACATCCATTAGAGGAAACTCGACATGATCAAAGCTAGAGATTTATGACTAACACTTAATCAGTTCCACAAGCTTTGTTGTCTATTTGAGTTTTCATAGAATTCAAGGATCAAAGAAGGACAGCAACCAGAGGACACCTCTGCTACCTGTCAACTGCAGCAGAAGAAATTATGTCAAAATCCAGCTTGGGGGGGAGCACCCCCATGTACAACTACATCAGAAGAAATAATGTCAAAATCCAGCTTGGGGAGAGGACCCCCACATACTCAGCTAAGTAATTCTACCTATCAGTTTTTATATATCTACACTTTGATAAAAAAAGATGCATAATTATAGAAACCCAATAAATATTTTCTGGCTTATTTATATCTGTGTTTTTGATTAGTTAAGAGTTTGCTAAATAAATAATAGGAGATAATAAAATAAAATAGCTATGCTAAAATGAACCTCAATAATAAACTCTTAACATGGAAATGATGAATAGTTGCTCTGTCATAATACCTTTCAAGTACCTAGTTTTCAGATTTGAAACTCTCTCTCAAGTTTAGGCATAATTGTTATGATTTGAAATTTGCTGTGAACCTAAAACTTGTGGGAAGAGTACCTGATCTAAAGTCTAAGTCATTGACGGATATGATATGCAAAGGTTTGAGTTATTATTTATCTGTTCCTAGAGATACTAGAATTCTGGAGAATTTGATCTTTTGAAAACTTTAAAAATGTTACATGATGAGTTCCTATATGACGAGAGTTTAAATTCCTACCACAGCCATTACGGTTGCAAGCGGCAGCCCGCATATAGGCTTAATTTTGTGGGTTGCCGCTTGAACCCGCGAAAAATAAGCCTATATGTGGGTTCGCGGGCTAGCCCACTTACATCCCTAACAACCATATATACATGCTTACTAGATTAGGAAACCACACATTTTTACATACTTTTTATGAGCATTGAGTGTGGTTAAGCTGTGCGACCCTCGGGAACTAGTCATGCGGTTTGAATCAAGATTCACACACATCCATACATGCTACTTCTACCTCAGAAGTACGCATCCACATATACACCCACATATGCTACTTCTATCCTCAGAAGAATGCACCCATATGCACTACACCCACATACACTGTTTCTACCTCATAAGTACGCATTCACATACACTCCATCCACATAAGCTACTTCTATCCCAGAAGTACGCACCCACATATATCCACTCATTTCCATCTCCAGATCCACCCACCAAAAACATTCTACTCCTAACCCGAGAGAGAATAAGAAACACATAAATATTCTCCTATTCCTGTTTTATCCCTGTGAAATAAAGGCTCCAGTCCGCGTTCGCTTTATAGCTCTACAAGGATGAGTGCTCTTGAAAAATAAAGTGTCCGACAGTAGAATTAGGGGTACAAGATACCCATCATATATATATATATATATGTGTGTTATCGAGCATCTTATTCCCTTCGAAAGGTTTCAAATACAAGAAAAAAGTATATCCATCAAAAGGGAGCAAAAGTAGAATTAGACTTTCACCTCTGCTATCATCATCATTACCACCATTATCATCATCATTGCCATTACCATCATCACACATCATTCATTCACCACACATGCACATCTTGATTTGACTTATTGATCGGTTCCTTTGGATCCTCGGTTTGACTATGCAATATATGTCTTGTAAGTATGTATACGCTATCTCCCACCTATGAGCTCCAGATATTAGCCTATTAGAAGTAGGGTGAGAGAGAGAAGGAAATACCACAATGCCTTATACCATAAATACCACGTATTTGAGAGAAAGGCATACACCTCAATGCCTTGGTAAGGATCCAGAAATACCACAAAGGAGCGACTGAGAGAGTCATACAAGGAATCTCTGAGTTTTATTTTGAAAACCTACAAAAAAACTCCAGAGCTATAGTTGATCAAAGAGCAGGTACATGGTGCTTGACTAGACCGTTCTGTCTTTCAACTACCCAAGACAAAGGTGAGGGTTACAAGCCCCATGGTGGAAGGTAAAATGAGTAAGTTTTTTATCTTAATAGTTGATCTAACCCGGAGACGAGTTCTCATTTGAAAGCTTGTGTACTTGTAAGGCGTGAAAGCATTGCAACAACTCTTGATCTATCATTGAGTCTATCTTTGCTCAAGGATGAGCAAAAGGTAAGCTTGGGGAGCTTGTTGACGGTCCTTAAGTATCAAATCCAACCGTCAACTAGACAAGGAAAAGGATATATATGAAACCAATACATAGAAATAGGGTTTATAGTGACATAATTCCACGAGTTTTGGTGAATGTCTATTTCTGTCGGGGGATATCAGGAAATATGGAGGAAAGGCCCACGTGTCATGATTACATAGAGATAAACATCATTCGTAGAAACAAGAACTATCTAGAAGGGTCAAGAAGGCGCGGGAAGGAACCAGAGGCCGAGCGGGCCCATAGGCAGGGCGCCCGCCCTACCCCTTGGGGCGGCCGCCCTAGGTCAAGCTCCAATGGGCCTCTGCTTGTGGGACCACCTCTCCACCGCCTTTGAGATCACATCTAAGCCCTCCATCAAGGTCGGTTTGATCTGACGGCCGACGTTCATTTGAGGAAGCTATATAAGGAAGGAACCTTGACCCTGAGGAGGAGGGTCTCTCTGACCTAATTCATTATTCATCATCCATCTCAAGAGGAAAAGCCCCTGATCAAGCCCTAGAGCCACCACATCAACTAGATCTCTAGTTTAGCATAGCTATATAGGATTAGAGCTAGAAGGAGTCAATCTTCGATTGGTTTCTGGATCTGTCAAGAGGATTATTGGTAATTCTCTCTCTAGTTCTTCATTGTTATTCATTTGTTCTTCAATATTATGGATATGACTTTGCTCTACTTCATTATATTGTTTATGACTTTACTCTATTCGTTTATGTTCTTAGTTATATTGTTCTTAGTCTATTATGATTATATACTTGGCTTAGTTAGATCTGAATCATATCCATGTTTAGGATCGTATAGCGTTTATCCACCAGTACTATGGGTAAATGATAGATATTGTGTAGGCGTGGTGCTTAGACCGTATTTTTCGGCGATTGTACCCTACATTCCGGATCGTGAGGTAGTTCGGCGGGAGTGACAGTCCTGTTGAGTCCTTTGTAGTCCTCCTCCCGTTTGTAGGGCAGGCAGAGCAGTTCTATTACGGGGAAATGATTGTTATGTTCTTCATCTTCCTTAGTAATACTCACTACACATGAATATCTCTTATCTTGCCATGTTTGCCAAGAGTAATTGCACTAATCATAATATGATAGACTGTATAGTTAAGAATGACTTAGGAAATATCTTTGTAGTTCGTCCTAATTCCATGCTAATGACTTGCTAGAATATCTGTTGAGGTGCTTATCATATTATCTTATGTGGCTACATATATGTTGATCAGTATTTATCTTTTGTCACTATTCATTCATTATCTATATATTATGTGACACTTATCTTGTACTGAGTGAGATAGATGAAAACTCTCCATTACACATGCAGTGATACTCATTAATCATCTTTATTCATTCCTCATTTATTACTTAGTATCCCTTCCCAGTGGTAAAAATATAAATAACGATACCTAGAATACTCCTGGTTAAAATGTTACATTGGTATAATCTGTGTGCTTGCAGAAATACATTATTTTTACTTAGAGCAATTGCATATTTCAATACCACACCTCTTTGACATGCTGGAGATGACAACCTAGCTTAAGTGTCATAAGAAGTGTCAACAACCACCTTGGAAGAAGTGTCGGAAGGAGAACCCGTCACTACTGGTATGTTCCTTGTTAATCAATGTCCTGCAGTTATCTTGTTTGATTCTGGAGCGTCGCATTCATTTATCTGTGGGAACTTCGTGTTGTGGAGCCAGCAGAAGGTGATAGAGTTGGAAAAGGAGTATCAGATTAGTGCAACAGGAGTTGTATTATATACTCGTAAAATGGTCAAGGACATACAAATTACGATGGGAACGACATTGGTTAATGTCAATCTCATCGTAATACCTAGGTTAGGTCTAGATGTCATTCTTGGAATGGAATGAATGAAAACTTGGAAGGTACATCTAGATATTGCCCAATGTGCGGTTTCTATCACCAACCCCTGGAATGGAGCCACTTTTGGAATCCTCTTACATAAGAATCTGAATCAGTTGGGATTCTGGTTTGTTATGACCGCAGAATTGCTGGATAAGATTCTTGTAGTTTGTGGGTTTCCGGATGTGTTCCCCGACGATCTTCCCGGATTACCCCCAGATAGAGATGTCGAGTTTGCTATAGAGTTGGTTTCCGGAACAACACCTATATCTAGGAGACCATATAGGATGCCACCCAATGAGTTAGCTGAGCTCAAGACTCAACTTCAAGAGTTGTTGGAGAAAGGATTGATCTGTCCAAGTTGTTCACCTTGGGGATGTCCCACCATCTTCATGAAGAAGAAGGATAAGACCTTAAGAATGTGTGTGGACTATCGTCCTCTTAATGCGGTTACCATCAAGAACAAATATCCGTTGCCTCAGATTGATTTGTTGTTTGATCAGTTGTCTAAAGCTAAAGTATTCCCCAAAATAGACTTAAGGTCTAGTTATCATCAGATTAAGATAAAAAAGGAGGATATACCCAAGATCACCTTCTCCACCAGATACGGTCTATATGAGTACCTAGTGATGTCTTTTGAACTGACAAATGCCCATGCGCATTTCATGTACCTGATAAACTCCATGTTCATGCAAGAGTTGGATAAGTTTGTGGTGATTTTTATTGATGACATCTTGGTATATTCAGAAAATGAGAAAGATCACGCAGATCACCTGAGAGTAGTGTTGAAACAGTTGAGAGAGCATAAGTTGTATGCTAAGTTCAGCAAGTGTGAGTTTTGATTGACCAAGGTGCCTTTTCTGGGACATATCTTGTCAGCTGAGGGTATATCAGTGGATCCCTCAAAAGTGCAAGAAGTCATCGATTGGAAAGCTCCCGTTAATGTGCACAAGGTACGCAACTTTTTAGGATTGGCCGGATACTACTGTCGTTTTATTCCAGACTTTTCTAAAGTAGTGAAACCCATGACAAGGTTAACTCAGAAAAATAAGAAGTTCGAATGGAATCAGGAGTGTGAAACAATGTTCTGTACCCTGCGGACACTATTGACCACCGCACCAGTTTTGGCTCAACCAAATCTAGAAGAACCTTTTGATGTGTTTTGCGATGCATCAACCATTGGATTGGGATGTGTGTTGATGCAAAATGGAAGAGTCATTGCTTATGCATCACGTCAACTTCGACCTCATGAAGAGAATTACCCGACTCATGATTTAGAGTTTGCAGCAGTTGTGCATGCCCTAAAGATTTGGTGGCATTACCTAATCGGTAATTTGTGTCACATCTTTACGGATCATTAGAGTTTGAAGTACTTGTTTACCCAGGTTGAATTGAACATGAGACAAAGAAGATGGTTAGAGTTAATCAAGGATTATAACCTAGAAGTGCATTACCACCCTGGAAAAGCGAATGTTGTAGCAGATGCTTTGAGCCGTAAGTCTCATTGCAACTTGTTGCAACCCCTATTAGAAGATAGATTTGATCTAATGCGTCGTGTTGTGTTAAATAATATTGCTATCCATTGTACCTTGGAAAGTGATATTATTGAGGGACAAAAGACAGACAAGGAAATTGTGCAAATCAAACAGAGGTTGGAAACCAGTGAATCACTAAACTTCAGAGCAGATGAACAAGGAGTCTTATGGTTCAATCAACGTTTGGTAGTTCCTAAGGATCAGGCCTTGCGAGATCGAATTCTCGACGAATCACATAACTCCAAGCTATCGATTCACCCTGGTAGTAGCAAGATGTATCATGATCTCAGAACCAGGTACTGGTGGACTAAGATGAAACATGATATTGTTGAGTATGTTGCAAAGTGCGATACATGTTGTCGCATTAAGGCGATACATATGAAACCTGCAGGTTTGTTGCAACCTTTATCAGTACCCGAGTGGAAGTGAGAAGATATTAGTATGGATGTTATCACAGGGTTACCTACCACACAGAAGGGGAATGACTCGATATGGGTTATCATGGATCGCTTAACCAAGGTAGCTCACTTTGTTCCAGTCAAAGTTACCTACCGACCGCATCAGTATGCCGAGTTATATGTTCAGAATATTCTAAGACTCCATGGTATTCCCAAAACCATAATCTCGGATAGAGGATCCCAGTTTATTGCTCGATTTTGGGAATAGCTACATAAGGAATTGAGAACCAAGTTAATTCGGAGTTCCGCTTATCATGCCCAAACAGATGGACAAACCGAGAGAGTAAATCAGGTTTTGGATGACATGTTGAGAGCATGTGTTGTGTCAGCAAAAGGGTCATGGGAGAAATGGTTGCCTTTGGCAGAGTTCTCCTATAACAATAATTACCAGGAGAGCATTAAGATGGCACCGTTTGATGCTTTTGTATGGACGAAAGTGTAGAACCCCTGTCAATTGGATTGAATCGGGAGATAGAGGGTTCTATGGTACAAATTACGTAAAAGAGGCCGAAGAGATTGTTCGAAGTGTTCGGCAGCATATCCGCGCAGCTCAGTCCCGACAGAAAGGATATGCGGATCAAAGAAGGAGACCTTTGGAATTTCAGGTTGGTGACTATGTGTATCTTAAGGTGTCACTTATGAGAGGCGTGCGACGTTTCAGAATTAAGAAAACGTTAGCTCCTCGATATGTTGGACCTTATCGGATTGTTTCCAAGAAGGGCAAGGTGGCTTACCAAGTACAGTTACCTCCTGAGATGAGTGCTATCTTCCCAGTGTTTCATGTATCTCAGTTTAAGAAATGTCTTCGAGTCCCAGAAGAAGAGTCAGTCCAGAGTTGCGATATCGTGATCAGGTTAGACATGGAATATAATGAGGATCCGGAGAAAGTTTTGGACACCAAAACAAGAGTTACAAGAAACCGAGAGGTGAAGACCTTCAAGATCCTCTGGAGTAATCATGGTCTGAATGATGCAACCTGGGAAACTGAAGACTTTCTACGCATGAACTACTCCGTCTTTTATAACAAATGGTGCGAAACATAAAATCTCGAAACGAGATTTCTTTAAGGGGGAAGGGTTGTGACACCCTGTGTCAAACTTGCATTAGGATCATCATTTAGCCTCTAAGCATAAGCATTGCATTGCATTTCATGTCTTGCATATGCCATGATTTCATGTGTGTTAAATATAATGAAACTAGGTTTGAATAGGAGTTGTATGCTTTTGCATTATTTGAACCTGAGTAATAATTTTGTTAAACCTAGATTAATATTTGGAGTATTTTTCATGTTAATACCCTAAGCTCTTTAAGCTTGGTTTAAAAACTAGAAATCAATGGTTTAATTCAATTTTAAGTATTTAATTGACTTTGAATTGAAACCTATTAAAATAATGGTTTTCAAGTAATATGCCCTGCATGAAAGTTGTAGAGAATATTATTTTGAACAACTTTGGTTTAAGCATCAAATTCTAGTTTTGTGTTTTTGAAACTGTTTTAAATCAAATCAGTTTGGAATAAATAAAGGAAAATAGCAAAAAGGGAAACAAACCGGAATGGGCCGGCTCAACCGGCCTTTCGCCCACGCACGCTATTGACACCAGAAGTGGCAAACGGGTAAAAGACCGCAAGCGTACGGCTGTCAACAAGCTTTCTGGCGTCGTTGCTGGGGATGAGCAAGGTTCTTGTCCCTCCCCTTGCCTCCGAGGATAGGAGGGCGGTGTGTGACTCTCTTGAGTCCGAGGCATCGCACAAGACGATCCGGCGGACTAGCAACCCTCCATCCATCTCCGGCCCTCCAGGCTAATTCCAAGAAGAAGATGAGAAGAGTCATATGGAGAAACTCTTGCGCATAGTTGCTAAACTTAGAGAGAGTAACACCAAGTTAGCGGAGAGGGCAGCGGAAGAGAGGATGACATGTTTAGATTTAGAGGATAGTTTCAATGATCTTCGCATTAGCACAGGGGCCACTCTGAGGACCAGGAGCTGATCGGCCAACCCCCCTAGGGGTGCCTAGCTGGACTGGTGGCGGTGCCATGGCTAGAGGTGCCACGTCGAGTACTTTGACGGCCATGGCGTCGGTGTTGGTGATTTCATTGGTATTTGGTCGATTGGAAGGGCTGCCATTGAAGGATACAAGGGACATCTTAGTGTTATTTCTTGGTGGAGCCATGGTGAGGATCAAGGAGATGAGAATGAAGGCAGGAGGTGATGGAGTTTCTGCTAGTTGTGAAGAAGAACAAGGTGAGAGGAGGAAGAAGAAGGAGAGGGGGTTAAGAAGAGGGATTCCAACGTTCAACGCCTCTGTTTTCGCTCGGATCGCGATGGGAACAGAAGGGGAACGTTGGTCCAACGTTCACGAGCAACAGGCAAGTTGAACGGGCTCGAACCATGATCGGCCGATATGCTTTGGCATGGTTTGGTTCAACCGAGTCATGTTCTAATCTCCCACGGGTCAGGTTATGCAGACCGCACAACGTCGGGCTGTGAGGCTAATGCGATCAGCCGATACCCTTTTGGGGCCAAATGGGCCAAAATTTTGCGTGGTAGGTGACAAGGCTAAATTGAAGCTAAATCTAATGCCAAACATGAAAAAGAAACATAAAATTTAAAACATGTGGATTTTAGTTCTAATTTGGATTAAGAACAAAATCTACCATGTCAATTTCTTGTTCAGGTGATTCATGTTCATGGAAAACATTAAGACGTTGGACATTTACCTTAAAGATTTTGCCGTCGTCATCCTGGAGTGTGATTGCTCAATGAGTTGCGGCGTTGACAACGAGGTATGGCCCTTACCATTTGCTCTTTAGCTTCCCGTGACCGAAGAGCTTGAATCTTAAGTTGAATAGCAAGACCTTATCTCCTAGATTGAACTCCTTGATTTTGATTCTCTTGTCATGCCATCTTTTTGTTCTCTCCTTGTATATTCTAGCATTGTGATATGCTTTCTCTCTCCAGTCTTCTAATTCGGAGATTTGCATTCTCTTGAATTTTCTAGCAGCTGGCAGATCCATATTTCACTTCTTGATTGCCCAATGTGCTTTAAACTCCAATTCAACAGGCAAATGGCATGTCTTTCTGTATACAAGGTTGTATGGTGTCTGTTGACGGCTCTTAACACCTAAATATAGCCATCAAATATTGCATAAAATGATATGAAATAAATTATAAAGCATAGTTGTAGGGTTTAATTCTAATGAGTTCCACGAGTTTTGGTGTTCTCACTTATTTTATAGGGTATCCAAGTTTCACTATAAAAGTATCTCAAATAAGGAATTAGAGTACACCATTGCGAAGAGCTCATCGAGCCGATCAAAACGGACCTATCACTTACTATATTTGGAGCCCCAATGAGGGAGATATCAAGACCGTAATAGAATTCAACTTCAGAACAATCTAGAACATACCGGAATCATCACCCACTATATATTTGAGGGATTAAATTGCTAGAATCCCATAGCTTTGGTAAATCTATATTTTTCAGGGACTATTCTAGAGAATCGAAGAAGATCTAGTGTCGACGAAATACGCATCGCAGTCTACCTAGGGGGTACCCTACGGTAGTAGATTGTATGCGGAGGTGTGGCGACGGCGATCAAGCGTAACACATAGAGCGTAGACACGACGATTTAGACAGGTTCAGGTCGGCAAATCACCATAATACCCTATGTCCTGTGTTTTGGTGGCTGGATTGATCTTGCGTATTAGGTTACAAGATATGTAGTTGATCTGAGAGAGGTCTAAGAGATCGTTTTTGAGGGGGGTCCCTGCTCGCCTTATATAGTCGGGGAGCAGGGTTACAATTTCCATATCCTAACAGATTACGATCGGTCCCTTATGGCATGGGATCCGAGTCTATCTACTAGAATCTTCCTTGGCGAGCAAGGCTTCTCCGGAATCCTTAGCGAGCACGGCGGGCTGGTCGCGTGCCGCAAGGCCTCGCGGCTGGGCCGTCTCCTGGTCGGCAGGCCCATAAGGTCCCTGGACATATGGCGAGGTAGTATCCCCAACAAGTCCCCAAGCACGTTTCATTCTTCAAGCGAGCCCGCAGCATCATCCTCGGAGGTGTTCAGTTGGTCACCATCATGTGAAGTGGTCGTCGTGGAGCCCCGACTAGCATGGCTGGTCGAGGTGCTACTCAGAGAAGTCTCCTGACCAGGTCGATCTGGTCGAGAGCGTCGCAGCTTGATAGGCGAACCGGTCGCCTCGCCGAACGCTGTGGTTGCTTATCAGATGAATGTGACGTGCTGAAGAAGAAAACTTTTGAAAGGTCCTTCCCTAGTGAAGTGTATCCACTTAGGCTCTGCAAAAACAACATAGAAAGAACAACAGAGCTTTGTCGAGAAGAAAATTAGTATATTCACCGCAAGGTGAAGTGTACCCACTTAGTCCCCGAGCATGGTATCAGGTGAAGTATGCACGTGGTGTCATGCTTTATGAAATGGTGTAGTAGGTATGTATTGAAGCGTGATTTATGCAAAAAACGACCGTAAATACCTACAGTCCCCGCGCCTGATGTAAGAAACTCTGGGCTTCTTGTATCAGGGCATGTACATAGAGAAGAAAAAACTGAAATGCTATTTTAGTAAAAAATGACTGCGAATACCGTTGGTCCCCGTTCCTAATGTGGGGAGCTTGAAGGGTTGTTTTATTTTTATTCGCAGTCCCTGGGCGTCAGTCCCTGGGTGTTGTCCTTCCGGGCACCGTTCTCTGGTGCCCTAGTCGCAGTCCCCGAGCCTAGTTGGAGATGCGACCAGAGCTCAAGTCGTTGTTGCAATGGACGGAGTCCCCGAGTTTGGTTGTGTGGGCGGCCTTGTCATCCTTGTCGGTCAGGTTACTGTAGTCATCTAGTGGTGCTATATAAGAGTAATAAGCCTGTTTGGCCAGTCCCTGCGACTGTAGCATTGTTCGAAATTGCAAAGAAAATTATTAGCCGTAAATCGAGGAATTTAGCTGTAATTGAAAATGCAAAGAGAAAGGAGTAAATGGGCCAAAACAATCCTGGCGGTCAGCGGCCCAAGTCACGGCGCATAAAATGGGCGTGGCGGTTCCTCTTTTGGTCGTCGCGGTTTCCCAAAAACCCTTGTTGCGTCCCTGGGTATAAAAAGGGGAAAGCGGCGGCGGCGGTGGTTTCCACATTTCTGTTCCCTGTTGATGCTTATTGCATTCCTCTATCCTCTTCTTCTTTGAGATCTATTGCGATCTTTAGTCTTATCCTGCCAATGGCTCCGCGTAAGAGGCCGAATACTCGCTCGTCGGTGAAGAAGGGGGGAAAGAGTTCGAGGATGGTAGATGTGCTTCCAGATTGGGCAAAACACTAGGCTAAATGTACATTGGAGGAAGAGGATATCCAGCTTCTTGTTACTGCTGGTGTTCTTCAAGATAAGTCCCTTGTGGGTTGGAGGGCGGCAGCCGGTGAGAAGTTTCCGACCCCTAACACTGGTGAGCTCGTTGTCTTTGAGCCCTTCTTTTAGCGTGGATTCAGGGTTCCGGTTCACCCTTTTCTCCGCGATCTCTTGGAGTTTTACAAAATTTCGTTGTGCAACCTCCATCTGAACTCGATATTGCACATCTCTGTTTTTGTGCATTTCTGTTAGGCATATCTGGGGATCGAGCCGTATTTCGAGTTATTCCGTTACTTCTTCCGACTCAAACCAAATGGGATCGCCGCATCGCGAGTTGTTGGTTCTGTATACCTTCAGCTCCGGGAGGGTATGGTGGATGTGTACATTGCTACTCCGTTGCCTTCAAAGGTTGCGGAGTATAAGTCTCGCTGGTTCTATGTGACCCAGGAGAAACCATTCGCGCGCGGCGACCCGGCAAACATCCCAGTGTCGCAACCTAACTAGTCGGCAACCCCTTCGAAGGCGGCAATGGACCAGGTGGAGGACCTGCTAATGTTGATGGATCGGTCGTCGATTGTTGTCGAGGAGGACGAGGCTGTGGAAGAAGCGGATGCCCTCCTTAGTGATGCCAGTGAACTGCTCAGCCGATTTAAGGAAACTTCGGACTCTTGGCTTAGTTGTGCGTTATCTCCGCGTTTTTTCTGTTGAATTGGTACTTGTCGTTGCAAGGATTGTTTAAGTCGAGGAGGGAGCGTAATATGATGGCCAACCAGCTTGCGAAGCTGTCTGATGAGAATAAGCGTCTTCGTGGTGACGTTGCTCGTGTTGAGGGTCAGTTTGCAGGGCTGGAGGAAAGTTTGGATGTGGCGCATCAGTGTCCAGAGGTGTTGTGAGACGCAGTCCGAGATCGAGAGCGGGAGACCAGCGAGCTTCAATTGCATGTTGAAGAACTTTGCGTTCGTAAGTCTTCGTTATTCTTGGCTTTAAATATTAGTGCACCGTCTTTGTGATAACTTCTTTTGCTTGTTGCATAGAACTGCTTGATGCTCAGAAAGCACAACGCCTTGCGGAGGAGAAGACTGATGTTGTTGAACCAGAGATGTACAAGATGCGGATGATCCACGAAGGTAGCCTTTTACTGCCTGTTGTTGTGCTTGGATGGTTCCCTTACTTGGGTTTTGCTACTTCCGCAGTTCACTGGGGCAATGTTCGTCTTCAATTTGCACACCTGCAGGCGAAGGTGGACTCTTATTATGGTAACTTCTGGTCGCTGGCGCGGGAGATCGCCCCTGTGGTGAGGTGTGTTGATGGTCAGGAGCTCATCCCTGAGCCTGAGGGTCGAGTCACCATGGAGAGTTTGTTGACGAGAGTTTGCGGCCTGTGGGGCAGACTTCAATTGTTTACGACTTCGGCGGCGCGAAGTGTGGTTGCTCATGGTATGGCTATGTTACAATCTCATTATCCCAAGGTCGAGCTTGATCGTGTGGAGACCGGGTTCGCATTAGGGACGTCAGATGAGGATGCAGATCGTCTGGAGGCGGCTGCTGATCGTATCGCAGAAGTTGTAGCTAAGGACGTTGATCTGTTTGCTGCTGGGCAGCCGTAGTTTGTATCCCAGATACATTAATTCGGACGTGTAAGTGAAAACTACAAAGCTGTAAAATGTCCAGGCCGTGAGCTTTTGTTTCACTTGTATGTCCTTGTCGTGCCTCCTAAGTCGTGAGTCGTAGCGACGAATTGTTCGGCCCTGAGTTCCCTGTGGCCCAGATCGTAGAGACCAGAGCTACTGCACGCGTAGGCGCCACAGGGATTACCAGGGAGCTAGGATGCTAGCAACCTTCTACACAGAGGGCGAATAGCTCATGCGCGCTTAGGGTGATGCTAGAGGCAGAACCTTTTTCCGAGGGCTCGATCGTGGCGCGACTAGGGCCTGTGGAGACCGTTCCTGCAGACGCTGGGCGCAAAGCCATGGTGCCTGTAGAGTCGTCGACCGTACCGTGGTCGTATACAGATTCTGGGCACATATCCTCATGGCCTTCAACACAGGTGATGTTTCTCGGTTGTTGGAGACACATCATCTGAGAGGTCTATCAATATGATCATAGCGCGTAGGGTAGCTACTTCTATGCGTTATGAAATTGATAGATCAGATTTGAAGGTTTCCGGTTATGGCCAGGCTGTTTGGAGAACACAGTAATGCATTTGGAGAGGTCGTCGAACACTGTGGGAGTGTTTTTGGAGAGGTCGTCGAACGTCGTATGTGCTTTTGCAGGAATCGTCGAACGCCGTCGGCGTTTTTGCAGGAGTTTGGTTGCACAGGTTGGTAACAGAAAACATATTACTTTAGTTATTGGTGTAAGGGAGTACAAACTTCATTGAACCTCTTTAAATATCTGGTCTACTTGTATTGCAAAAGTTTTAAGCCTTCACATGTGTTTGCGAGAGGGGTCCGTGCCGATTGTTGGTGCTTGCGTCTCCTTTGGTCTCTTGGCTGTAGGGTTGTCGTTGGCGCTGGAGCAGTACTTGTCGTGGGAGCGAGGCTTCCCGATGGTGTTGATTGTTTGTTGTTCACATTCGTACGCGACTTTCAGGTCGGTGCGAAGGCTGAGGATGCCTTGCTGCGTTGGGATCTTTAGCACCATGTAGGTATAGTGTGGTACTGCCATGAGCTTTGCGAGTGCCGGGCGACCAAGGATCGCATGGCGCATGGTAGGCTGTTTGAAAGTCAGCGACGATGAAGTTGATGTTCTCAATCCTAAAGTGATTCTAGTCGCCGAATTGCACGGGGAGTGTAATTTGTCCTACTGGTGTAGATACCTTGTCTGGGATGATGCCCCAGAAAGGAAAATTCGATGGCAGTATATCCTTCTTTGAGTAATCGAGTTGGCGGAATGAGTCGACGAAGATAATATTTAGTGCACTGCCACCGTCGAATAGCACCTTCCTAAAGCGACACGTGGCAATGGTCGGGTCAATGATGAGTGGGAAACGACCAGGGTACCTGTAGTCCGGCCATTCGTCTTCCCCGGAAAAACTTACAGGTTGCTCCGACCAGTGTAGATAGCGAACGTTGGCCGAGTCCTCGCCTATGGCAGCGACGGAGTAGATGTCTTTTCGAACTTGACGACATCACCTTTCTCCTTCAACGACCATGCTACCCCCAAAGATGGAGTACGTCGCTGAAGGTGGTCGAAATTTTGTTGTCGGTGGGTCTTGGTCTTCATTCCTTTTGGAGTTATCTTTCTTTGCTTTCCTGTTGCCTCTTCCCCCCATTGTCGCTGCGAGAAGGTCGCAATTGCGCATGGAATGCCTGGAGTTTTGGTGTATGGGGCATGGGTAGTCGAGGATTTTGTCATAGGAGGCGTCGTAGTCTGCGTTTGGTCCTCCGTTGGCGATATAACGATTGTCTTGCCTATGATCGTGCCTCTGCGGGTAACGCTTGGAGCTGCTTGACGGGTGGTTCCGGTGAGCACCAGTCCTTCTGTCGCTGCTGTAGTCTGGTCGACGGTCCCTGTACCTCTCGCGTTCTTGGAGGCGGGAGTGACGTCACCTGTTCTCCCTGCTTCGTGTGATGCGGTTCTGGTTGACGTGAGGATTCGCGACTGTCGTGGGCTCTTCTATGGTTATTAATTTTCTTCGTGCTGATTTGTTTGTGAACTCGCCGGTTGACAAATCGTTGGGGGCGATGGAGATGAACTCTGTTTCTTTGTCATGAGGGGCGCTCTTGGCAGAGGCTTGAAAAATTGTCCTCCCGGAGGCTGGTGAGTGCTCTTGGAAGTCGCTGGTCGATCCGAAGTGGTCAGGAACTTCTGGCCTCGTGATAGCGACCGATCCTGACGAGGTTGTGTCGTCGAGGGACCTTACTTGGTCGGAGTCGCTGTAGATCGGAGAAGTGATGATGGTGCTCACGATGGGTGCTGGAGGGATCTGGTCGAAGACTGGTCGGGGCATCTGGCGTTGAAAAAGCGCCGCCTGATTGCTGAGCCCGTAAGGCATAGTCGGAGGGATATGGACACCTCTGGTCGCTGTGGTCGTCGCCTTTGTGGTTCAGTGGTTGCGTGGTCAGTGACCGTGATGGTCGGGGAGCCAACGTCGTACCGCCTGGACGAGGTCGATGCACTCGGTGATGCTGGCGTTGGAGCGGTCGATGGCGCCGACTAGGTCGTCGACGCTAATCTTCTTCTGCGGGCGACGTGTCGATGTGGTGGGACGGCGCGCGAGCAACGGTGCGTCTGTCCGCCGAGGGGTAGATCCGACGGTCCAGGAGATAGATCCGATCTGGAGTATGGTGCCGGCCGCCGGCAGGACCATCGAATCCCGGAAAGTAACCGCTTGACGAGCCATGGCGTCGATGCACACACTCCCTATCTGGCGCGTCAACTGTCGACGAAATACGCGTTGCAGTCTACCTAGGGGGTACCCTACGGTAGTAGATTGTAGGTGGAGGTGTGGCGACGGCGATCAAGCGTAACACAGAGAGCATAGACACGGCGATTTAGACAGGTTCAGGCCGACAAATCACCGTAATACCTTACGTCCTGTGTTTTGGTGGTTGGATTGATCTTGCGTATTAGATTACAAGATCTGTAGTTGATCTGAGAGAAGTCTAAGAGATCGTTTTTGAGGGGGGGTCTCTGCTCGCCTTATATAGTCGGGGAGCAGGGTTACAATTTCCATATCCTAACAGATTACGATCGGTCCCTTATGGAAAGGGATCCGAGTCTATCGACTAGAATCTTCCTTGACGAGCAAGGCTTCTTCGGAGTCTTTGGCAAGCACGACGGGCTGGTCGCGTGCCGCAAGGCCTCACGGCTGGACCGTCTCCTGGTTGGCAGGCCCATAAGGTCCCTAGGGATACATCGAGGTAGTATCCCCAACATCTAGTTATCAGAATAATTATGGGAAGAATCTCGTGGGGTAATAGTTTCTAGTAACATGTGGTTTACTTGTAGAGTATGTTATTTGGCTCATACTCATATATTAATCTTAATCAATCTAAGATGTTTTCCTTTGAGAAAATATAAATAACGATACCCTGCATACTCCAAGTGAAATGCTACAATAGATAGATCCGTGCGCTTGTGGATTATTAATCTAATCTTGTAAGGAACTATTTAGGATATACTTAGTCACATTACTAGTTTATAGTAATAGCGATAAGAAATACCAACAGTATGCTCAGCTCAAAGGGATACATATAAAGCATATAAAAAAGGCAAGAGAGGTTCTCCAAAGCCGTCCAATAAGAATATATAGAGCACACTCAAAGAATAGAGTCGTTGCTCTACACAAACATGACCGGACATGCCTAACCGGGTGCACCGTGTCTGGTCCACCAGATGTGACTACATGTCTCTTACATTCAACATTGCTTGTTCGATATCGATGGCTAGCTTTGTTCATGTTGCACCCGATGTGCCTATTAGAATGATCGGACGCTCTGACCCAGAGTGGTTGTTATGCAAAGAGTTTCTAAAGAGGTCTCAGATTGACCGGACACGTTCGATTAGTGGTGACCAGACGCATGGCAGAGTCCGATCCTCACACAGTGTTAGCTCATGTGTCATGTCACCATCACCGGACACACCACAGTCGCTTCGCGATTAGACTCACCCACCAGAGCCTGGTCATTACATAGAGAGGTTCTAGAGAGGGTCTAAGATGTCCATACACGTTTGGTTAGCACTGACAAAAACCTACAACATCCGGTCCACTCCTCACAAATGATCTAAACCTAGGGTTAGCCACCGGATACGTCCAGTCTCTTGGAAATCAGCGTTCAATCACACTCAGGGAACCCTATCTCTTCTCCAATCACTTCACCCTTGGTCCCATGTGCCAAACACAATGTGTATCATATTTGTGCATGTGTGTTAGCATATTTTCAAAGTATTTTAAGGGTGTTAGGATAGCACAATATGTTCTAATACAAATGCATATATGACTTCACCTAGTGGCAATTGATAACTGTAATCACACATGAATTTCCCCCTTAATAGAATGACTATCAAAACTAATGTGATCACACTCTCTGCAGTGTCTTGATTACTAAACCAAAAATTTCTTCTATGGTTATAACTTTGCCTTAAGCCTATTTTTGTTTTTCTCTTTTTTCTTTTCCAAATCTAGAGCATTTGATCATCATTTGTGGTCATCATCATCTTCATGATTGGTTGTCTAGCCCCATCACTTGGATTGGACCACCCTAACTCATCTATTCACTTAGAAATGGGGTTAGTCTAAAAAAAGTTTCATCAATTAATCAAAACTAAACTAGGGCTTTCAGATGAATCATTTTGTCGAGATTGGTTTATGCATGGTATTGCAGTTGATGTTGGTGGATTGGGTTTGTGCTGGTTTCCAACTGGATTCTAAGGACCGATTCATGGATAAGTAACTTGACTTAACAACCCAACCACGAGGTCAATATGGTATGGCTTGGCTAATTAATTAGTTTTCTCCAAGTTATGCTACATCATGCCTGTTTTGTTTTCTGTGGTTTCTATGGTGAGGTAACTTCTACAGTGATGCTGGTACACATTACTAGTAGTGAAAACTTAAAAGAGATGTAAAACAATCTTGGAGGGGCTTTGTAAATGTCTTGTAGTGTGACTTCACTGAGAGCTGATTGATTCCGGCTGGTACAGAAACCGAATGATTCCGGCTGATTGAATAGTGTTTTGTTTGAGGAAATAAATTGAAACAAGTTAAAATAAGTTTGAAGCGTGTGTTTAGTATATAAGAGCTACTAAGAGCTAAGACTAAGAAACGTAGAGCGTGAATTTGATCAGCCCCTGCTTTTCTTTGGATGCAAATTATTCATTGTTGAATGACATATATTCTTTTGTTTTGAAACTATGGCATATATTCTTTGAGTGAAAAAAGAATATGAAAAAAAAATGTAATGACAACATCAGCCGCTGATTACCGCTCGACGGCCTCACAAAACCTGAAGCCCAACAAGAGGAACAAACCTGTAGCCTTCTTGGTCTCCCTCCAGCCGCTTGTTTGTGCGCAGCCGCTGCTTTTCCTTCTTCCTCTTCATCCTGCGCGAGGGCGAAACCCCCAAACCCTCTCCCTCCCGTCCCCCGGCCGATCCATCCATCGGCGATGACGCTGGGAAGCTCCGGCGCCGGATCGAGCGTCGTCGGTAAGTAATCTACACCACCTTTCTTTTTTTCTGCTGTGGATCTCCCGATCCGATCCGGTCTTTGGTCTACCTTGCGCGGGCTGCGCGTGCCCCGATCTGCCCCCTGGGTGATATGATTGGACTATGGCTGGAGAGGAATGCATGTGTGGTGCTATTGTTCGGGTTGGGTTGGACCGATTGTTCTATTGGATATTGCGTCACGGATAACCTAGATGTGTTATTATTTGTGCTGGGTTGGACTAATTGCTAGAGAATCGGCCGGTCCTACTTAGCATGCAAGATTAACAGCCCTATGAATGCTTTATACTGGTTCAGAACTGGTGTTAATTTTTCTGTAAACATCAGATTGATTGGATTCAATTATTTTTTTAAGCATTTCGAGGGAATCTACCGGGTGCGTTGTCACTACTAAGTGTTAGCTTTTGCATCCAGTGCTCTGGTTTACTGATTGCGTTTCCTTTTGCATCCAATGCTCTGGTTTCCCGATTCTTTTATCAGTTGTGCAAGTCCGTACCTGATATACTTTAATTAATGAATTAAATTTCATATTGCATTAATAAATGATTAGGGGTGGAGACTGGGGGTTAGGTATTCTGGTAGCAGTGCATTTGGACCTTTGATTATGTGAGAAAATAAGGAAGCAATGCATTCTCTTGATCACAAAAATGGCAGTACTGATAGAATTTTTGCTTGGTTGAGCTTTTGCATGAAGGCTGACAGTGGATCTATTTGCCATCCTTGTGCTGCCATGGACCATGGTGCTTTCATCAGCCTGCTATTATTTTCTGTTTACTACAGGGTTGCTGTATTCAAAATGGAGCTCACTTTTTTTAAGCACATGTGCATGTAAAACTTGAGCAAGGGATGAATAGGAGATACTTAGTGCAACCAATACTTCTTTTGTTCCTTTTTTTCCTTGCAGAAGGGGTAGTTTCTGCTTTCCATCTTTATCTATGCAATACATACCAGAAGATGTTTTTCCTGGACTCTGTATTTTCTTTTGAGGAATAAAATGTTTCCATACAACCCAAAGATGAGTTGTGATTTTTTTTTGTTTCATTTTTTAGGCCACTCATTCAAATGAACTACACAGACTGATTTGCACAAAGAATGATGTGTGCAAGATATCTACATCTTATCTATTCTAAGACTACTAATCCCCTTTTTGGCAACCTTTGTGTTGCTGTTCTTTTTTGTTTGTCTGCATATAGGTTGAATGTCAGTCGTCTTGTTCTTCCATATGTTTGCCCATGTCCTTTATTCTAATTTAGTTCCATGCTTTTCTCTAGTGTTGTTTGCTGCTTTATATCAAAAAATACTCACAGTAAACTAAACCAAATGCAATAATAAGATATAGACACCCAAATTTGTGCAAAAAGAAGACTTGAGCTTGGGTAGTGGAGGGTCTACAACCAGTGGCGTAGCTAGGATCAAAGTATAGGGGGGGCCAAGTTGCCAATTAAACCCATAAGTGTATAGGTATCCAGTGGTGAAGCTAAAGTAAATTTAAGGGGGTGTGCTTGCCTTATGGGTGCAAAAAAAAATTATAATTTGTGGGTGAAAATACAGTGAAAATTTAGGCTATATCACTGTTTTTTAACTTTTTCATGGGTGCGGCTGGACCCATTACGTTCAAGTAGCTTCGCCCATGTAGGTACCGAAGAAATTAATCTTATATAATAAGATCATAGTAAACAAAATATAGTTGATTGTATGGTCTATTTTGTTCATGAATTCATGGATTTCTGTTTACTCTTTTATACCTATAAAATTGCAAAAGAGTTCTTAATGCAACTCTACAAAATTAGCTGATCTACAAATGGTATGCATTATATAATTTGGGGATTGGCAAATCAAATATCTAAGCATCTAAAATTCTCAAATAAAAAATAGGATTAAGTCCAGCTTTCACCCCTCAACTATCGCGTCAGTCTAATTCATACCCTCAATTACAAAACCGTTTATTCCTCGCACCCAACTATCAAACCAGTTCACTTTTGGCACCTGGCCAGGGGCAAAGCTATTTTGACCGACGCTAAGTGGTTTTGACCATGTGGGGGCCACGTGTCAACCACTCGTGACCTCCCTCCATCTCCAGAGCACGCGCACGGCGTGGCCGGCGGCCGCGGCGTGCGCCACGGTGGGCGCGATGCCATGTCGCTGCCTTGCGTGCGCGCGTGCGTGCTGCACCAGGGCCACACGGATGTGCTGTGCCGCCGTCTCCTCGCATGCACGCAGCCGCCGCCGCCACGCCATGCCGCTGCCTCGCGTTCGCAAATTCACAAATTCATCTGGGTTTCAGTTCACAAATTCACACTTTGGCACGCATGCTATGCGCGTCAAATAATCCGCGCCGTGGACGTGTTCGCACTCCAGCGTGCGCCCGGCTTTCGCAGACGCGGCCGGTGGCGGGTTTCCTGGCCCCCCGGAACGTGCTGCGCGGCGGCGCGGCGCCAACTCGCTTGGCGTTCAAGGGAACTAGCTACCGCGCTCTCGGCACTCGGGATTGAGATCGAGACGACGAGAGACGGCAATTCTTTTTCCAATCATACATGTCGACGAACGACGGTAAAGCCTGGGTCTGGCCACGCCGCACACTGGGGGAGCTCGCCGCCGTTGGCACCCGACCGCACAGCTCGGTGGCCACCGTCCAACGCCACGCGAGTTGCATGGCGCGCTGCGCAAGCCAGAGCAGCCGCCGGGGCTGGCGGCGTGCGCGCGCCCCCGTTCCGGAGCCTGATCGAGGCAGCGGCATGGCGTGGCGGTGACATCTGCGTGCATGCGAGGAGACGGCGGTACAGCACACCCGTGCGGCCCCGGTGCAGCACGCGCGCGCGCACGCGAGGCGACGGCAGCGCGGCACGCTCGAGCGCACGCGAGGCAGCGGCATGGCATCGCGCCCACCGTGGCGTGCGCCGCGGCCGCCGGCCACGCCTTGCGCGTGCTCTGGAGATGGAAGGAGGTCATGAGTGGTTGACACGTGGGCCCCACATGGTCAAAACCACTTCGCGTTGGTCAAAACAGCTTTGCCCCTGCCCAGGTGCCAAAAGTGAACTGGTTTGATAGTTGAGTGCGAGGAATAAACGGTTTTGTAATTGAGGGTATGCATTAAACTGACGCGATAGTTGAGGGGTGAAAACTGGACTTAATCCTAAAAAATAATAGAAGCTCTCAATCGAGTACAAAGAATCACTCAATCAGCCACGTAAAGTATATTTAGCCTATCAATTTTAATCTTGAAGCAAGAAAAATGAATAAGAAATCAAACATGCCCATGTGGCTGTAGCTTGTAGCCTGTACACAGACCAATAGAGAGAGAGAGTTGATGCATAGGACAAAGGGGTTGAGAGCCGGCTGTCCAGTCCAGGGCTCCAGGCCACGCCGCCCCCTACTCGTGGCTCGCGGGAGCAAGAAAGGTAGCTAGATGAGGGTCTCGTAGACTTGTAAAATGGTACTGTAGAGAGCATCGCAGCCTGATGAATTGCTGTGTGATTTGAACTGAATTAAAGCTGAGCTCGTTCACAAAAACACGGAGGGAAGGGGGGCCGGGGTCCAGTATGGCCCCAACGTAGCTCCGCCCGTGTGTACACCCATATCCGAGCTAGGCTGTTCCTGTTTTTGTAACATATAAGATTGATTTAGTAGATTACTAGTAGAATTCATTGCATTACCTGCTTGCGTAACTGACAAATGATAAAAAATGCAGTTCCTCGGAACTTCAGGCTATTAGAAGAGCTTGAGCGTGGAGAGAAGGGCATTGGTGATGGGACAGTGAGCTATGGAATGGATGATGCAGATGACATTTACATGCGGTCATGGACTGGTACCATCATCGGCCCTCACAATGTGAGAGGACATTCTCATCCTCTCGAGTTTTCCCATGCCTTTCTTTAATTAAGATACAGACATGCTCAACTGTCAATTACTAGTACTTTGCTGCAACTCCCACATGCAACCTTAAATTTTATCTATACCATGTTTAATTAAATCGTTTCAACCAACCATGCCTGTTGAACCTTTAATAGCATGGAGAAAAGGATGGTGACAACAGTGGTTTTAGATTGATGCATATATATAAGTATATGATCAACCATGATGGTTCTTTCTCCTGAAATATGAATAAATAAATTTGTGGATATTACATGGGAAAATTTGAAGACTGCCATTATAATTGTCCCTTTTTACATCCCATAGCAAGAAAACTGCTTGTGACATGTAGCAATCCTTGAATATTCAACCATCTGGCTATCTTATCCCGAATTATTTTTCTTGGCTATCTAATTTATTACCATTTTCCGCAATGTTTCTCTTGCAGACTGTACACGAGGGTCGCATCTACCAGCTTAAGTTATTTTGTGACAAGGACTATCCTGAGAAGCCACCATCTGTCAGATTCCACTCAAGAGTCAACATGACATGTGTTAATCACGAGACAGGAGTGGTAATAACTGTCTCGCTCTTCTCTGTCTCTGTCATGCCTGTGAGCAACTGAGCATGCCTTCACGCAACTAATTTTACTATTGATACATCCATGTAGGTTGATCCAAAGAAGTTTGGTTTGCTAGCAAATTGGCAGCGAGACTACACGATGGAGAGCATCCTAGTCCAGCTCAAGAAAGAGATGGCTACCTCGCAGAATCGAAAGTTAGTGCAGCCTCCAGAAGGGACATTCTTCTAATAATGAAGTGTTCACTAGCCCATCATGGGATCCAACAACAGTAACTGATAAGTTGTTTTATATGGGTTAAAAAACAGCTTCTACATCTGGTGCCAAGCGTCTGTCTTTATGTATTTTTTATGCTTTATGTTCGTGTATCTGTGAACCGCTGTGAACAACAGAAGCATCTTCCTTGCAATTCTTGCAGGGGTTGTTGCAGGTTCCAGGGATGTATCTTTGGAAGTGGCGTAGTGCCGTGTTAAGTAAACAAATGCGTCTTATATCTATATAATATTGTTAGACCTCGTCTGTGTGCGGTTTCGATGTACAGCTCTCTTTCAACTGTTGCCATGCATATTCCGTCTTGTACCTTTTTAGGGTCCCGGTTTGTTTGACGTCTTCCATCCTCATGTATCCAGCAGTATTCTCTATGCTCTTGAATTCTTGTCATACTTCCAACTGGACCGTCGTAAGATTACGATTTAATAGTCGCGCTCTATTTTGGCTATGTTTAGTTCCATCAGAAATTTAAAATCCCAACTATTTTGGATTTCAAAATTCAGAATACAAAATATTTCAGTGAACTGTTTAGTTCCAATCAAAAATTGGTTTATTTTGGATTCCAATGATGAGGATCTGATTGGTTTATTTTGGATTCCAATGATGAGGATTGTGAGGATGACACATAAAACAATGTAAAGTTTGACTTATTTTGGTATTTTGAGTCTAAAATTCAAAATGAAGAATGGATCATTTTTTGCTAAAAAAAATGAATCGTGTTTCTATTTTGCAAAATAAAGAGATAAAATCTAATTTTTTTTTAAATTTCATGAGGAACTAAACAGGGCGAAGATTTTGGTGCAACCACTTTTTGAATTTTATGTGTTCTCTATGCTCTTGAATTCTTGTCATACTTCCAACTGCTACTCGTAAAACCATCGTAAGATTACGATTTAATAGTTGTGCTCTATTTTGGCCATGTTTAGTTCCATCAGATTCAAAATCAACTATTTTGGATTTCAAAATTCAAAATGTAAAATATTTTAGTGGACTGTTTAGTTCCAACAAAAAATTGGCTTATTTTGAATTTCAATGATGCAGATTGTGAGGATGACACATAAAGCGTTCCAACAAAAAATTGGCTTATTTTGGATTTCAATGATAAGGATTGTGAGGATGACATATAAAGCAATGTAAAGTTTGACTTATTTTGATATCTTTAGTCTAAAATTTAAAATAGAGAATTGATCACTTTTTGCTAAAAAAATTTGAGTGGTGTTTCTATTTTGCAAAATGAAGAGGCAAAATTCCATTTTTTTTTAATTTCATGAGGAACAAAACAGGTTGAAGATTTTGGTGCGACCACTTTTTGAATTTTATGATATACTCATGTTTTCCTGCACAAATTGTAAAGATTTTGGTGAAAGATCCGTAACACAAACCCTGGTTGCCTGGCATGCACGATGGTGCCTCGTATATAAGGGTCGTTGCATGTTGGGACTTTAGCGTTCTTTTTTAGCTATGCTCACCCTAGAGTTACAGCAGGTGACCCTATTTAGGGGCTGTTTGGCATGGCTCTAGAACTGACTTCAGGCTAGAGCTGATTAGAGCTAGCCAAATACCTCAACTCTGGAGCAGCCCAACTCCATAGAGTTGATGAAGCTCTAGTTCATTTGTTTGGAGCACCTCTTTTCCAACTCCAGAGCCCTCCAAAATAGACCCAGACGGAGTTTTGAAGAAATTACCCGCAATTGCCATCGGTTACCCAAGTCAAAGTGTTTTCTTTCTGTTTCTTTTCGGGGAATTTACATTTTTAGCATTATAAAGATTGTCACTTACAAGAATAGAACTCTTAGAAATTTTCTTACAGATATACCATCTTCGCCTACGTGGCAGGCTAAGTCACGGTGACGGTGTGAGTGTGCACTACAAAAAGACAAAGTTGCCCCTGATCTATTCCTCTCTCTCTCCGACAGCTGGGTCCTGCAGCTCTCTCTCATTGACTAGCGGGTCCCACACATCAGCTTCGTCTTCCACCTTGAAAGTGCAATCAAGCTCTAAAGTGGGTTTTGGTGACATGACAACATATTTAGGAAACTAATGAGACTTTGTGAGTATGACAAGCAGGTTAAACCTAAGGAGGTTGATGAACAGATTGACGGACCCCTCCAATTACAAAAGTGCATGGCAACAAGCTCAAAGGGTTTAAATTCTTTTATACTTTGAATTTGAGTTAGGTATGCCGTACTATTAGGAGGGATTCAACACACATGCCAACAAGTGAACCAAATGCATATCTACAAATACATCACACCTCCACAGACATAGTGGGCAGATCAGCCAGCTTATTGAAAATCCATTCCTTGCTGTTCTGCTTAGGCCCGGCACTGTCGTGACTTGTTCAGCCAGTGAACAGTGAGGAGGTATTTAATCACCCCCTCACTCACCCCCAACGGCTAGTTCTGCCATTCTGACTTTCACATCTCGCAAGAACAGAAAGAGAAGCCTCTCTCTTGCTCTCCCTTCTCCCTTGGTGCTCATCCACTCTCCTCCATTGATTTCCAATCATTCTTTGAGAGATTGAGCTTCCAAGCTTTGAGAACAAGATTCTCCCTCGGATCTTCACTCCTACAAGCATTTGGTTTGCGTGATGGCCGATGGTTTGAGTTCTTTACTCTTGGAGCTTTGCTCCTAGCTGGTTAGAGGTTGCCCTTGAGCTTGCCTCCTTCGTGTGGCAGCCTAGGGAAGTTTGTATCACCCATCATTTGCTAATACACTTCTCTCATCTCAAGGGTTCATTCTCTTGACTTGAGACCGAGGAAAGAGCTAGCCTTTGTGGTGAGCTTGAGCCTTGTGTGGCGCACCTCAACAACGTGGACGTAGGCAAGCCTTGGTGGCGAGCTGAACCACGGGTCAAATCTTGTGTCACCGCGTGCTTGTTACTTTACTTTGATATATATTGTTTGCAAGGTGATTTCTAGGGTTTGGACCGGATCTACTCGGTGGGTGTGTTGCTACCATCTTCAGGTGGTACTAGAGGTTCCTTACACCTCTAGGAAGGATTCTATTCAAGCATAATTTCCATATTTAGTTTAAATTTTGAATTGTGCTTTGATCTGTCCCTGCGACCAGCACTGCTCCCCAGAGGCCAGCAGTGCCGGCCACCTCGGCAGTGCCGGACCCAAGGCCGACAGTGCCGAGCCTTTGCTAACAGAAAGTTGTTAAGTTTTGAAAAACAGGCCTATTCACCACCCTCTAGGCTAATCAGGTCCTTACAAGTGGTGTCAGAGCAAGGTTACCTCAAGAAGCACTTAACCGTGTGAGGTAATGGCCGAAGAGGGTAAGGTTGTGGTGGTTGATCCCAAGGTCAAAGTTGTCGACCCCAAGGAGATGGATGTACATGCCATGGACAGTGAGAGTGTGGACTCAGAGGAATATTTAACCATTCCTCTCATGTCTGCTGGAGAAAGAGTAAGAAGAAAAGAACAAAGAAGATTGAGAAAAGAAGGAAAAAGGCTACAAAGAGAAGAAAAAGCTCTCAATGAAGCTAAGGGCTTGAATCTTGCCGAGAAGCTTCATAGAAGAGAAGTGAGAGCTCTCAAGAAGGAGCTCAAGGCAAAGGAGGAGGAGCTCAAGAAAAGGAAAGAGCAAGCCTCTCAAGCGGAGGTTGAGTCAAGTAGCTCCGACGGTGATGATGATGTGTCATACCGTGCCTCCAAGATAGAGAAGAAGGATGAGAAGAATAATAAGAAGAAGGAGGATGGAAGCAAGAAATACTCCGTCATATCCTTTGATTATTCATCCATTTCTAAACATGAGCATAAACCTTTATTCCATGTCCCTGCGGGCAAATTGCCTCATTTTGATGGGACTAACTTTGCCAAGTGGAAACACTTGATGAAAGCTTATCTTGTAGGTCTTCCCCCCGGTGTTTGGGAGATTTTCCACAATGGATGTGATCCTCCGATTGATCCCACAAGCCCCACCACTACCGAGCTCCGGTGCATCCAACTCAATGCACAAGCAACTAGTGTGTTGCTAAGTGCATTGGATGGTGATGAGTACAACAAGGTCATGGGATTGGAAGTGTCCAAGGAAATATGGGACACCTTGCATCTTGCACATGAAGGTGTAAGCAAAGTGAGACAGTCCAAGATTGATTTGTTGATGGCTAAGCTCAACCGGTTCGTGATCAATGAAGGTGAAGAGCCACAAGAAATGTTTGATAGATTGATGACTATGGTTGGCAAGATAAGAGGACTTGGTGGTGAAGAAGTCAATGACCACAAGGTTGTCAAGATCATGCTTGAAGCCTATTCTCCAAGAAATGAAACCGTGGTAACATTGATTAGAGATAAGAAGAGGTTTGAGTACTTCACACCAAGTGATGTGCTTGGAAGGATTATCACCTTTGATCTACAAAGGGAAGAAGAACAAGAAAGGAAGAAGCTTGGAGAGATGCAAGCAAGGTTGGAGGGCATGAAGATCAAGGATGTGGCTCTCAAGGCAAACAAGAGCACAAAGAAATCAGCTCCTAGCTGCCCCAAAAACAGCAAGCAAGCATCTACAAGCAAAGCTCAAGCAAGCAAGACCATCAAGCATCAACTCGAAGCTTCAACAATAATTGATGGTGGAAGTGAAGATGAGCAATAAGAGAACATTGATGACATGACCCTATTCATGAGAAGATTCAACAAGGGCATAAAGAGCAATGGGTACAAGCTCATGAAGAGAAGGTTTCCAATCAAGAAGTCAAGGACTTGCTTTAGATGTGGTAGCACCGAACACTTCATTGCCGATTGCCCAAACAAGAAGGAAGAAAACAAATTTGGCAAAGGCAAGAGAGAAGACAAGGGTGACTACAAGAAAGGCAAGAGATTTGGAGGTGAAGCTCACATTGGACATGGTTGGGATGAATCAACCGATAGCTCAAGTGAAGAAGAGGAGATGGCCACAATAGCTATTCACAAGCCATCCACTTCACCAAGGCTCTTCAACAACATGTCCGATGATGAAGGCTTCCCTCACACTTGTCTCATGGCAAAGGGTGAGAAGGTAAAATCAAAACCCAAAGCCAAAGCTCCTCCCCCCAAAGACATCTCTAGTAGTGATAGCTCTAGTGATGATGAATCTAGTGATGAAGAGATAAATGAAATAACTAGTAACATGGATCCTAAGACAAAACTCTTTATTGCTAATATATTGGATGAATTAGAGGCAACCAAAGCTGAGTTAGCATCTAGAGAAAAGACTCTTATCAAACAAGAGGATCTTTACATTGCTAGTGAGGAAGCTCTTGAATTAGAAAGAAGTGAGGTGAGCTCTTTGACTAAGGCCTTGGCCAAAGAACAAGAAGCTCATGCTCTCACTAAGAAGGAGTGTAGTGACCTCAAGAAAAAACATTGTGGCTTGATTGAAAAGCATCAAGAGCTTGAGGCACAATACTCTCTTCTATGGGAGGGCAACTCACATCTCTCTAAAGCAAATGATGCCTCTTCTCCATCCACTAGTCAAGGTTGTGGAAAATGCTATAATATTGATTTGAATGCCTATTCCACTAACCTTGCCAACATGGAGGCCATGAAGAAAGAAATAGCAAGGCTCAACAATGTCATCTCAGTTTCAAAGAAGAATGACAAAGACAAAGTTGAGCCACAAAAGATTCAATACAAGGATGGAAGGCATCCATCAATCAAAGATGGGCTTGGGCATACTCAAGGAGGTAAGACCAATGGTAGAAAAATGATCAAATGCATTGAGTGTGTCAAGTTTGATAAGAAGGGAAGCATTGGTGCATATAAGCCTGCACAGACAGCAGCTCTGCTGGACCAGAGGCCGGTAGTGCTAGACCTCAGGCCGGCAGTGCCGCGCCCCAAGAAAGGGAAGGCTACCATTGCTTCACTTGATCAAGCTAAGCCCCAAGCCCATGCCAAGAGGATGCCCCAACAAAAGAAGGTTTCTCAGAAACCCAAGGACTCAATCTGGGTAGCCAAAAACAAGTTTGCATATCAACCCAAGAAAAGGTCACCCCAAGGAAGCTTGTCCTCATGCTACATGTTGAAATGCAATGACCGTGGTAAAGTCATTGCAGAGTTTGTGGGTGATGAGAAACATGATAAAAGGAGCATAAACATTTGGGTTCCAAAAATTGTTGTGACTAACATGCAAGGCCCCAAGATTGATTGGGGACCTAAATCTAGGAACTAAACTTGTTTTGTAGGCATACTCCTCCGGTGGATCAAGTTGGGTGCTTGATAGTGGATGTACAAATCATATGACCGGAGAGAAGAGTATGTTCTCATCATATTCCCCTACATCAAATGCAAGTGAGAATATTGTCTTCGGTGACAACTCCAAAGGGGAAGTGATTGGACTTGGTAAAGTTGCTATTACTCTTGATCATTCTATCTCAAATGTATTACATGTGAATTTGTTAAGTTACAACTTGTTGTCCGTTTCTCAATTGTGTGAGATGGGCTTCAATTGTCTCTTTACGGATAAGGGTGTGGAAGTATTTAAGAGGGAGGATTCCTCTATTGTCTTTACGGGTCGTTTGAAGGGCAAGCTTTACCTAGTTGATTTCAACAAAAGTAAAGCTAAGCTTGAGACTTGTTTAGTGGTAAAATCTAGCATGGGTTGGCTATGGCATCGCCGACTAGCTCATGTTGGGATGAGGAACTTGGCCAAACTCCTAAAAGATGAACACATTCTTGTACTAACCAATGTTCATTTTGAGAAGGATAGAATTTGTAGTGCTTTCCAAGCCGGAAAGCAAGTAGGTGCACCTCACCCACCAAAGAGCATTGTCTCCACCAAGCAACCATTGGAGCTAATTCACATGGATCTCTTTGGACCGGTGGCCTACATAAGCATTGGCGGTAACAAACATTGTTTAGTTATTGTTGATGATTTTACTCGATTCACTTGGGTGTTTTTCATGTATGATAAGGCACAAGTGCAAGAAAAGGTGAAAACCTTCATTAGAAGAGCACAAAGAGAATTTGGGTTCCAAATCAAGAAAGTTCGTAGTGACAATGGAACCGAATTCAAGAACACTCAAGTGGAGGAGTTTCTTGATGATGAGGGCATCAAGCATGAGTTTTCAGTTCCAAACACCCCTCAACAAAACGGTGTAGTAGAGAGGAAGAACCGGACACTCATTAACATGGCAAGGACAATGCTAGATGAGTACAAGACTTCATATATCTTTTGGGCCGAAGCCATCAACACCGCTTGCCATGCCATCGACCGACTCTATCTACACAAGATCTTGAAGAAGACTTCTTATGAACTCCTAACCGGTAACAAACCAAAGGTGTCTTACTTTAGAGTTTTTGGGTGCAAGTGTTTCATACTTAACAAGAAACCCAAAACCTCTAAGTTTGCACCTAAAGTTGATGAAGGTTTTCTTCTTGGTTATGGATCAAATGAGCATGCCTATCGTGTATTCAACAAGACCTTAGGGAAAATTGAAATCATGATAGATGTGACATTTGATGAATCTAACGACTCTCAAGTAGAGCAAATTGATCAAGTGATTGTAGGTAATGAGGAACCACCATGTGAAGCAATCAAGAATATGACTATTGGTGACATTAGGCCACAAGAAATCCAAGCCACAACTATGGAACCTCAAGGTGATGAAGCTACTACTCCAAGACTTGAAGAAGAAGGCCCAGCAGTGCTCTCTGGTCAGGGCTCTGCCCCTGTGGCCGGCACTACTGGACCAGAGGCCGGCACTGCTGGACCAAGCAGACAGGCAGCAGCCATTTCACCAACAACTCCAAGAAACCTACAACCTATCTTTGAAGAGTATGAGTACAATGATGGCCAAACTGATCAACAAGAAGCCACAGAACATCCAAGGCTGAGGCAAACAATTCAAAAGGATCACCCCGTTGATAATATACTTGGGAGTCTTCGAAGGGGGGTAACTACTCGTTCACATTTGGCAAATTTTTGTTAATTTTACTCTTTCGTCTCCTCTTTGGAACCTCTCAAGGTTGATCAATCTCTAGATGATCCGGATTGGGTGATGGCTATGCAAGAAGAGCTAAATAGCTTTGAAAGGAACAAAGTTTGGTCATTGGTGGAAAGACCCAACACAAATGTGATTGGAACCAAGTGGGTCTTCCGCAACAAGCAAGATGAGCAAGACGTGGTGACAAGGAACAAGGCAAGATTGGTGGCTCAAGGATTCACTCAAGTGGAGGGCATGGACTTTGAAGAAACATATGCACCGGTGGCTAGGCTTGAAGCGATTCGAATGCTTTTGGCCTATGCCGCCCATCATGATTTCAAGCTTCAACAAATGGATGTGAAGAGTGCCTTCCTCAATGGCCCAATCCAAGAGTTAGTCTATGTTGAGCAGCCACCGGGCTTTGAAGATCCCAAGTTCCCTCATCATGTCTTCAAACTCCATAAGGCGCTCTATGGGCTTAAGCAAGCACCAAGAGCATGGTATGAATGCCTTAAAGATTTTCTACTCAAACATGGCTTTGAAATAGGCAAAGCAAATCCTACTCTCTTCACTCGTAAACTTGATAAAGAAATCTTTGTGTGCCAAATATATGTCGATGACATAATATTTGGTAGTACTAACCAATCATTTTGTGATGAGTTTAGTAGGATTATGACTAAGAGATTTGAGATGTCTATGATGGGTGAGCTAAAGTTCTTCCTCGGATTTCAAATCAAGCAACTCAAGGAAGGGACTTTCTTATGCCAAACCATGTACACCCATGATATGTTGAGAAAGTTTGACATGGCCAATGCTAAACCAATCAAGACTCCCATGCCAACTAATGGACATCTTGATCTTGATGAAGGAGGGAAATCCGTGGACATAAAGGTATATCGCTCCATGATTGGATCTCTCCTTTACTTATGTGCATCTAGGCCGGACATAATGCTTAGTGTGTGCATGTGTGCTAGATTTCAAGCTAACCCTAAAGAGTGCCACTTAATGGCCGTTAAGAGAATTTTGAGATATCTAGTTTTCACTCCTAACCTTGGCTTATGGTATGCTAAGGGCTCTAAGTTCGATCTACTTGGGTATTCGGATTCCGATTACGCCGGTTGCAAGGTAGACCGAAAAAGCACTTCGAGGACGTGTCAATTCCTTGGACGGTCCCTAGTGTCTTGGAGTTCTAAGAAGCAAAATTGTGTAGCTCTTTCCACCGCCGAGGCCGAGTATGTTGTAGCCGGCGCATGTTGTGCTCAACTACTTTAGATGAGGCAAATCTTAAAAGATTTCGGATGTCAATTCACCAAGATACCTCTCTTGTGTGATAACGAGAGTGCCATCAAACTTGCAAACAACCCGGTTAGTCACTCTAGAACCAAACACATAGACATCCGTCATCACCTCTTGAGAGACCACAAATTAAAAGGAGATATCGCAACTCGTCATGTGAGCACCGATAAGCAACTAGCTGATATCTTCACCAAGCCTCTCGATGAGACAAGGTTTTGTGCTTTGCGTAGTGAGCTGAATATACTTGATTCTCGTAACGTGGTTTGAACTATAGCACACACTTGTTTGTCCACCTAGCGACTTAGACAAAACTTTGAAAAGTTTCAATTATGTGCTTCAAAACCAATTTTGAAAGAAACTTGAATGTGTTGGTCATAGTATGATTGTTGATTTGTTTACTGACCAGCACATGGCAAGGGGTATGTGTCCACAATTGCATAAATTTAAAGTATAATGGTGGCATAGTGCCTCACTACCTGGCCAGGCCAGCAGTGTTGGGCACTACGTCAAAATCGAGCTTACGCAGCGTTGCCTAAAAGCCCTCCGTGGCGGACATTAGTTTTGCCCGCTGCGAAAAATACCATAAGTTACCATAGCGGACATTGTTTTATTTACCGATCGCAGCGGACATCTTAAGATGTCCGCTGCTGTAAATAGGGTATTTACCGCAGCGGACATCCTATAAGGCCCGCCACGGTTAAGGCGAGGCCCATTAGGCCCAAGGCGAGGCCCGATAGCCGCACCACATATATAAACATCAGTTAGGGTTTACTCCCACACCCATCCCCTCCCTCCCACAGCCCCCTCTCTCTCCCTCACAACATCCCTCTCTCCCGCAGCCCTCTCTCTCCCTCACAACATCCCTCTCTCCCGTAGCACTCTCTCTCCCTCACAGCATCCCTCTTACGCGATGCGCGGAGCGAGGAGTCTCGGCGGCGTGAGGCTACAACGGCGGCGCGCGGGGCGATGCACGACGCGTGGGGCCGCGGAGGCGCGCCGAGCTCGGGGCGGCGCACAACGCGTGGAGCTGCGGCGGCGCACGACGCGCGGAACCTCGGCTGCGCAAGACGTGCGGGAGCGCACGGATCTCATGGCGGCGCAGCAGGGCTCGCGGCGGCTCGAGCGCGCGGCGGCGCAACAGGCTCGCGGCTGCAGGGTCGCGGCGGCGCGCGGGGTCGCGGCAGTGCGTGGGCGCGAGCGCGGGTCGGCGGTGGAGCGACCAGCCGGCGGCGGCGGCACTGGAGCACTGAATGGGCTCAGTGGGCCCGTGGATGGGCTCACTGGGCTATTAGGGTTTTGTCTTTTTTTTTATTTTTTTTCGAATCATTAACCGTAGCGGGCAATATTTTCCCGCCACAGCAAACCTATGATTAACCGTGGCCTTCCCATGGTGGCGGACGGCTTTGCCCGCTGCCAGAAAGGAAAAAGGACCGCTGCGGTTAATAGTTTTTGGCGTAGCGGGGGTGTCCGGCAGTGCCGGGACTTAATTTGCCTGAGCCTGTCGGGCCCAAGTCCAACTCCTCGGGTTTTGCTTTATTTTCTCTCCCCAACCCGAGGGGACTCCATCCCAGGTCATACCCTTCCAACAGAACACCTCTCCCTCTCCTCTCTCAAACCTAAGGAGACACAAGGAGCCCGGAGGTCCCTCTCTTCCCCCCGGCAGTGCTGCCCCTTTGGAGGTGCTGCCATTGGAGGAGGTGTGGAGGATCTTCCTCCCTGTGTCAAGCTCCTTTCAAGCCCAACCTTCTTCATCCTCACCCCTCTCTTGCGTGGTGCACCTCAACAACGTGGACGTAGGCAAGCCTTGGTGGCGAGCTGAACCACAGGTCAAATCTTGTGTCACCGCGTGCTTGTTACTTTACTTTGATATATATTGTTTGCAAGGTGATTTCTAGGGTTTGGACCCGATCTACTCAGTGGGTGTGTTTCTACCATCTTTAGGTGGTATTAGAGGTTCTTTACACATCTAGGAAGGTTTCTATTCAAGCATAATTTCCATATTTAGTTTACATTTTGAATTGTGCTTTGATTTGTCCCTGTGACCAGCACTGCTCCCCAGAGGCCAGCAGTGCCGACCACCCCAGCAGTGCCAGACCCAAGGCCGGCAGTGCCGGGCCTATTCTAACAGAAAGTTGTTAAGTTTTGAAAAACAGGCCTATTCACCCCCCCTCTATGCTAATCAGGTCCTTACACACCTACAACATCAAGATGGGAGAGGAGAGACCGCAACGCGAAGCTCGGCCAGGCGATGCGACTACCCTCTCCGCGGGCGTAAGAGGGAGCTGCGGAGACGGTATTCGCGTGGTGGTCGTTCTTGGAGACGCGATTCTCATCCATCACGGTGGACTTGTCACCTCCAATCGAGCGGATGCCGCGTGAGACGACCGGCCCAACCGCGCGAGGAGGGGCGGACGTGCCGTTGGGCGAGAGAGGGCAGCCGCACCGCCTGGGCGAGTTCCAAGGCTACCGCGTTGTGGTCTCTCCTCTCCCATCTTGATGCTGGAGGTGTAAGACAAAGCTGACATGTGGGACCCGCCAGTCAATGAGAGAGAACTGCAGGACCAACTGTCGGAGAGGGAGAGAGAGGAATAGAGCAGGGGCAACTTTGTCTTTTTGCAGTGCGCACTCACGCTGTCACCGTGACTTAGCCTGCCACGTAGGCGAAGATGGTAAATCTGTAAGAAAAATTCTAAGAGTGCTATTCCTATAAGTGACAATCTTTATAATGCTAAAAATGTAGATTCCCCTTTCTTTTCCACTTGCACCCACCCCCATCCGCTCGGCCGCCCCCGACGGCAACTCGCGCCCCGCCCCCGACTCGCAGCTTGCCCGCCCCCGACGCCCGACGACGACTCGCTCGCCGGCCTGGGAGCGGCTCCAGCGCCGGCTGAGCCCCTCCCTCCCTCCTCAGCCGTCCTCGCTCCGGCAGAGGAGCGCCCCCAACCTTGGTCCGCCCCGCCTCGATTCGATCCGCTGCTGCGACTGGGATCTTCGCCGACGCCGACGTAGAGCCCCCTCCTCGGTCGGACCCTCCCCGTAAGCCTACGGTATCGAGAGGCCCCTCACCCTCCTCTGCTTCTTCCCCTGGGCAGCCATCCCCCATGCCTCCTTTCTCGGCTCCTGCATCCTCCAACCCTAATGCTAGAAGCAACGATAGAAAGATTATGAAGCACTAGCGCTAGATTCTTTTTTCTACTAATAATCGGGAACCGCGGCAGATATTGGTTGGATGATGTGATATGAGGCCGGAAAGCAGTGGTTCAGAGCTAACATATGTTCTAATCCGCTTCCTGTTCTAGAGATGCGATGCTTGAGTTTGTGAATGGAACAATGAACGATTGGAATCTATATGGATCTCTACTAATTTGTGTTTGTTTCCACTGTTCGGAATCTGTGACTGTTTTTGGTGTTCTTGTTTGTTTGGTATTTATTTTTGGATCCAATGCGAATCTGGTAATTTTTTCAGGGTTATCTGGATCTCAACACAGTTGGAATCCGTAAGCTGATGATAGTTCAACTCGATTAAGATAAAACTCTAGTAATTTGTTACTCTCTATTCCTTGTAAATGTATTGGTTATCATGTAATACACTAGTAAAAAACCGGACTATACATGCGGTTGGGAACCCATTTTCACAGGCGTTTCCGAGCCCCGCCTGTGCTGGGGCTAGTAAAAATGAGAGATTTCTACAGACGGTTGCTTGAGAACCGCCTGTAGAAATCTATTTTCACAGGCGGTTGAATCGCCTGTGTAAATGAGCCATTTACACATGCGGTTCACTAAGAGAACCGCCTGTGGAAATGTTTTTCAGATTTTATATTTTTAATATATATTTATTATATATTATTGTATTATTTAATATATACATATATATTGTTATTGAAACTACTAAACCCTATTGGATGGTGTTTAAATATAGCAACATGTAATTTAAATATCTCATACATACATGTATTACTTTAAAGTTTCATGCTAGCAATAAAGTTACAAGTGTATGACACATTATATACATGAGTCTCATGCTCACACCTATAAAGTTACATGTGTATATACATCAAGAGTTTGGATATGTCCTCTAAAAGCCGCTCCGAGTAAGTTTTAGGCTATAAACCTCGGTTAGCGCTTCGTACTCGGGCTTGGCTAATTCACTGTCATAATCATGATATTTCCCTACACTTGAGATGACCTGTTTGATGAGGAAAAGATACACGTCCTCAACTATGGTGTACAATATCTTTTCGTTGATGGTCGTCGCCTTGGCTTTCTACTTGGAAGGTTTCTTCAAGTTTTCTGTGTCTGCTCCTCTCATGTGGTCGCACACGTAGTATCCACAGAGGACAGATCCTGCTGGTTGCTTGTGACACTATAAAATAGAAAAGTGGTTATTTATAGATGCTCGCACACGTAGTATATCCACAGAGTACATGTATGATCTGTATTCATAAGAGTAAGTTTTTATACTTATCCGTCAGTCATATATAACTTCCAATGACTCATTTTCCACCATTGATTTTATAAAACCGCCATGCCCTACGAACTCCAATACAATCACCATGTTAATTATTCATAAAAACACTTACAATGCAAATAGAAACATGTTGCGAGATTAACTCTTCCATCTGAGTCAATGCTTTCTGAATATAGACATTGTGAGTTTAATGGTGATGGTTTATATACAAACATCTAATTAAATAGAAACATAAAATCATATAATAATAGGCACGATATAATTACCTCCTCAGCTTCTTGATCATAATCAGGGTCATGGTGTAATTCACGTTCAACTTGTTCTCGAGCCTTCCTAAAGAATCATGGCCCTATTGGTTTCGGTGATTAACGACAATTAGCGATTATTATGGCTAATGTGTGTTTTGCAGAGGCTATGCGTAGCTTAGCCATAGTGATCAACATGAATGTACATCAATGGTTATCACTTAGCCCCCAAGATGGATATCGTTTCGGATTTCAACGAGGCATGATGAAGACCCTAGAATGTTAGACTAAGTGCCAAAAGGTGATGAAGGGCACTTAGAAATAGATAGGGCTTCTATTTGATCTTTGACCGTACTATTAAGAGGGGTTGAGACTAGTAGCTTGACTTAGGAGAGCTTCATGACTTAGGTGTGGTGTACACTTGACTTCCTTAGCTCTAAGCAAGCCTATGGTGACCGTAAGATAGCATAGAACAACTTCCAAATTCATCGCGACGAAAATCGAAGTTGAGAGGAGTGTTTTCTGAGCGTCGGACGCTGAGGTCCAGAGCGCCGGACGCTGGCGCCGGACGCTGGCGCCGGACGCTGACATAAGCACATCAGTGCGTCCGGCGGCGTAACAGAGAGCTCCAGAGACGCCCTTTTCGCGACGGGCGCATCTGTCGCGTAGGCATCGGACGCTAGCGAGCGTCCGGGAATATTTTCCCAGAAACCCGAGAGCAGCCAGTTGGCGCCGGACGCTGAGGCGCAGCGTCTGTCGCTAAGCGTCGGAGCGTCCAATGCCTGCTGACGTACACAGTAACTAGCCGTTGGGGCAAGCGACAGAGCGTCTGTCGCCAACTTAAACGCATAGCGTTTTTCAGCCCGAGGCAGTTTTGTGTGTGGGCTATTTATAGCCCCACCCTTTCTCTCCCACCTTGCCTTTGCTCATTTCAGTTGTTGTGTTGCTTGAGAAGGTTGGGAAGAGAGCAAGAGCCCTAGAGAGAGAGAGAGAGTGATTCGCCAATCCATCCACCTCTCCTATAGTTCATCCAAGAGTTCAAGTGTGCATCCTCTAGTTGTAAAGCTTGAGTGAGTCAAGTGAAGATCAAGGCTTGTTACTCTTGGTGATCGACATCACCTAGACGATCCAGTGGTGCTTAGTGGAAGGTGATCGCCGTGGAGATTGTCGTCGGCCCTTCTTCATCGACTTGTGGTCGGTTGTGGACGGTTCACCGAGTCGGAGTGGCGATGAACCAGCCCGTAGAGAGCATTCATCCCTTGCGCGGGATTGAGGGGGAGAAATACCTTGCGAGGTGCGCCAACGAGGACTAGGGGGGAGTGTCGACTCCTCGATACCTCGGAAAAACATCATCGTGTCAAGTATTTCTATCCCTAGCTCTTTCATACCGCATTACTTTCCGCATCGTTCTTACGTTCATTGGCTTGCTACCGCTTTCATAGTCTAAGGCACACTAATCGGTAGGCACGGGGTGATTGGCACTTGATAGGATTTCATATTTGCTTTAGAAATTTGAAATAAGCCCAATTCACCCCCCTCTTGAACATCTTGATCCTTTCAATTGGTATCAGAGCAAGGTTTGCTCTAAATTAGGCTTTACCGCATAGAGCAAGATGTCCCATGGGGATGGACCGCCACCCATGTTTGATGGGAATGACTTTCCTTATTGGAAAGTGTGGATGGAGGCCTACCTTGAGGCCGTGGATATCGGTGTGCACAAAGCCGCTACCATAGGTGGCACCGTGTTCGCCGAGGATCCCTTCTTTTAGAAGAACAATGCCAAGGCAAAGAACATTCTTTTCCGTGGCATTGGCAAGGATGTGTTCAACCGTGTGCGGAATTGTAAAACCGCATACGATGTTTGGACAAACATTTGTGCGCTACACGAAGGACCAAATGTGAGTGTGAAGAACACTATCACTTGGTCATGGCAAAACTCAATTCTTTTACTATGCTTAGCAATGAAAATGCAAATGAGATGTACTCGCGTCTTAACATTCTTCTAGAAGAATTGAATGGGCTTGGCCTCAATCAAATGGCACCGCCCGATGTGGTGCGCAAGATCCTTTGTGTCTTGCTAATTGACAAGTATAGCCACATCATCACGGTTCTTCACCAAGGAGATCTCTCTGCCGCTACACCAACACAAGTCTTGGGCAAGATCAATGCTCATGAGATGTACATGAAGATTGGTGATGGTGACTCTTCATCCTCCTCCAAGAAGAAAGAAAAAGAGAAGGAGGAGAAGAAGGACTTGGCTCTCAAGGCATCCTCTTCGGAGAAGTGCAATATGCAATTTGTGTATGAGAGTGCAAGTGATGAAGAGGATGATGACAACCTCACCCTCATGGTGAAGAAGATAACAAAGATGTTGAAGAGGCTAAACAAGAATGGAGTCAAATTTGACTCAAAGAAGAAGAAGTTCTTCACAAGCTCTTCAAGGAAGCCTCTCTCCAAGATGGATTGCTACAATTGTGGCAAGCTTGGACACTTGGCTCATGCTTGCCCCGAAGAGAAGAAAGACAAGTACAAGAACAAGAAATTCAACAACAAGTTCAAGTACAACAAGGGCAACAAAGATGAGTCAAGTGATGAGGAGAAGAAGGATGACAAGCCATTCAAGAAGAAGAAAAACTTCAACTTCCACAAGAAGAAGAAGGATGGCAAAGCCTACATTGTTGGTGATTGGCTCAACGACATTGAAGACACAAGTGAATCATCCGGTGATGAGAGTGAAGATGAGAAGGTGGCCGCTTTGGTGATTGGGTCCTCTACTCCACCACCACCTCCTCCATCATCTCAGGGCTCATCCTCTACACATGTATGCCTCATGGCTAAAGGTGACAAGAAGGTACAAAAAGAGGAAATAAAGGATGAGACTAGCTCTAGTGATGATAGTGATGATGAGTTTGAGGCACCTTCCTATGATGAGCTAATTGAAATTTGCAACAAATACACCAAGCTCATTAGGAAGTATAAAACTAAAAGTGAATCACTAGAGAAAGCTAATGGAAACTTGCATGATAAACTTGATTACTTGTCTAGTGCTAATGATGATTTGAAGCTTGAGAATAAATATCTCACATCTAGCACTAGGGAGCTCAAAGCCTCACTCAAGCAATTTAATGAGAAACATGATAAGCTTGAGAGGTCAACACAAGAGCTCCATACAAGGTATAACTTGCTAAAAGATGACTACAACCAAGTGAGAAATGAACATGGCACACTTGTGGTAGCTAATGAATTGCTTACAAATGATCTTGCTACACATGTTGCTATTAACCCGGTTGTTAAGTGTCATATAGCTACTTCTTGTGAGGACTTGCTTGATGAAGTTTCTAGTGAGCAAAATGCTAAGTGCAAGGGCAAGAAGGTAGTTGAGGCCGAAAAGTATGATGACTATGTGAAGATGAGGCAAGAGAACTCCAAGCTCAAGGAAGATCTAATCAACCTCAAGGCCAACAAGCCCTTCACTATCAAGTCGGCCAAACTAGATAACAATGATGCAATGACTTTGATCAACTCCCTCAAAGAAGAAAATGCAAAGCTCAAAGTTGAGAAGATCAAGCTTGGAAGTGGAATGGAGAAGTTCACCAAGGACCACAACCTCCAAAGTGAGTTCTTGATGAACACTATCATGAAGACCGACAAGACCGGTATTGGGTTCAAGGAGAACCAACTCATGAAGGCCAAGGTCAAGATAGAAGCAAAGAACTATTACAAGAACAAGGCCATGAGCAACAACTATGACAAGCCAAAGCCCAAGCCCAAGAAGTGCTTTGGATCTGGACAAGTTGGTCACTTTGATTTTCAATGCAATACACCACCTACCAAGACCTTGCCCAAGCACACAAGGCCTTTTGCTCATGATGCACACTTCATCATCAACAAGGACTCCAAGGGTAGACCCCTAGTTGTGTTTCTCGGTCCCAAGATGAAGAACAAGCCCAAAGTGCTATGGGTTGCTAAGGAGTTGGTGGACAAGGCTATGGGACCTCGCCAAGTGTGGGTTCCCAAACAACAAGCTTAACTTCAAGTTGCTTGTGTGTAGGTGAACTACAAGACCGGTGGAAGTCATTGGGTGATTGATAGTGGATGCACTCAACATATGACCCGTGACTCCCGGATGTTCACCACACTTGAGGAAGATTGTGAAGGGCAAGACAAGATTACATTTGGGGACAATTCAAAAGGCAAAGTACAAGGACTTGGCAAAGTGATAATCTCCAATGATCAATCAATATCAAATGTCTTTCTAGTGCAATCATTGAGCTTCAACTTGCTATCGGTTGGTCAACTTTGTGATCTCATCTTCCAATGTCTCTTCACTCCCAATGAGGTAGTTGTGACCAAGATTGAAGATTCATCTTTGATATTCAAAGGGTTTCGGCACAACAACCTCTACTTAGTGGATTTCACCTCAAATGAATCTAGTTTGCGAACATGTCTATTCTCCAAGAGTTCTTTGGGTTGGCTATGGCATAGAAGGTTTGCACATGTGGGAATGTCAACTTTGAAGAAACTTGTCAAGAAGGAAATGGTTAGAGGTGTGAAGGATGTGGTGTTTGAGAAGGACAAATTTTGTAGTGCTTGTGAAGCCGGCAAGCAAGTGGCTAACACCCATCCAACCAAAGCTTTCATGTCAACTTTAAGAGTCCTAGAGCTTCTCCGCATGGATCTATTTGGACCTACCACCTATGCTATCCTTGGAGGCAATCTCTTTTGCTTGGTGGTAGTTGATGACTACTCTAGGTACACTTGGGTGTTCTTTCTTCAAGACAAGGGAGAGACTCAATCAATATTCAAGAAGTTTGCATGTAGAGCCCAAAATGAGTTTGATGTGAAGATCAAGAAGATAAGAAGTGACAATGGCACCGAGTTTGTGAACACCAAGATTAAAGACTATTGTGATGAAGTAGGGATCAAGCATGAGGTGTCCACCACCTATACCCCACAACAAAATGGTGTAGTAGAGAGGAAGAACCAGACACTCATCACTCTTGCAAGATCAATGCTTGATGAATATAACACCCCGAGAAGTTTTGGGCCGCAACAATCAACACCGCATGCTATGCGGCCTGTCACACACGGTTTTAAGAACAAAACCAGATATACACTTTATGTGAGCCCAGGAAGTCAAATCTCACATATAGCCACAAATTAAGGTGATATCGAAAGACAATACTTAAATATATAACATATAAGGTCAAAGGATAACCTCAACATGACAAATAGCGGAAAGACAACTCCGATCTTCGGGCGAAGGCTCCAACTTCACAGGGACAACTGACTGGTTGATCACAAGCCTAACTCCTTTAACTCTTGCAATCTGGTATGATTGATAAGGCAAGGGTGAGCACTTAAAGTACTCAACAAGAATAACATAGGGTTATGAAGCTCAAAAGGCTGACACTGGTTTACTGTGGTTGTTTTTAACTTGGTCAATTTTAACCATGATTAGATTTAGTTATGCTTAACCCAGTTGATAACCACATGATCATTAATGAAACCACATTTTATCTCATAACTCCAATCCTACCATCATAAGTAGTTATAACAACATGAGTAACTAACACTGTGAGTTTTTCGAGCTGCTCGTGACCGTGAGCACGGCTATCATGATAGATTTACACTCTGCAGAGGTTACGCACTTTACCCCCAAGCCGTGTTGCCCATATGCCCGGGATCATGACTCCCAAAACACTTCCAAGGTGAGTGGGCAGGGTACACTATGAAGTCTTTCAAAAAGTCTTTCTAGCAAATAGTAGACCCTACGGACCCAATGCAAAGGGGTGTATGGGACCTCCGATGGTACCACCCGCAACGGTCCCCACACAAGCTATAACCAGCTCGGCAAAGGTGCCTTTCACGAACTACAATCATGCTAGTCCAACTCCCATACTTGACTAAAACCAGAGCCATGTTAGCACTTATGGTTGCGTTATTATCCCAGCTTTTGCCCTACAGTGGGGTCCTATTCCATGTTGCTACAAAAGCCAATTTTAATTATCGTTGCATATATCCATTAGTCAAGATTCATCTCAAGATCTATTATTGTAAAGCATAGCAAAGCTACCCATATGCATAATAACCCATTGGTGACAAGGTAAAAGGATAACAAAGCTATGGTAGATCTAAATAGGAATCAAATTAAGACACATGCAACATGACTAGATTGATTAAGGTGAATAGGTAACAAGATGATCTCATGTTAAACTTGCCTTAAACGCTTAGATCATTTTTTCAACTGATTCTCAAACTTCAGATAACTTCTTCTTGATTTTCACGTAATTCTCACCGATTGGACAAGATCATAAACACCACACAAGCATCTGAACAAACATACAAAGCATACAACATATCTAATTTTAGAGCAATACACCAATCAATGAAAAGGTTTTGAGGACAAACCTACGTATTGCTACGGACACACAGAAACGACAGAGCTACGGTGAACGAGAAACGATTACCCAAGGATTAACTTTAAAGGAGAACTGAACTTTATTTATATTATCTACATAAAAAGCATAGATAGGATATTTCAGTGAAATACCCAAATTAAATTAAGTCATATTACATTTGAATTAGAGAAACAAAATAAAATTGTTCATATTCTATTTATAAATGGATTTCAGTTATGTCGGTCCAACTTTAACTTATAAATATAAGTTGGCATGTGAGAGCAACTATATCCAAATTAACATGCATGTTTATACGAAGCAAAACTATATTTAAAAGCATATTAATATTATCCATTAATCATATTTATATTATATATAAATCGTAGAGATATAAAATATCAAAGTATAAAACCTATATTGATTTTACTCATTAAACTAGTTGCAAGTATATTAACCAATTTAATATATTTAATAATGTATGAAAAAAAACTTATGTGGTAGCAGGTTGATGGCACAAAGACTGTCTTTGCGATAGAGTAGGGCCGGCGATAGATGTTTGGCGGCTGATCTGCGTGAGGGCATTGGCGCGGCAGACCACACCAGGGCAGCAGCTTAGTTCACGACGTGAACACAGGTGGTCGAGAACGACGATGATGGTGGCCCTTAGGTGATCTTGCGAAGGCAGGAGCAGCCCAACGGCGGCACGATAAAGATCGGGCCGGCGATGAAGAACAGTAGATGAACTAAACAAAGAAATAATGATAGGATGAAAGGAAGATACTACGGTGAATAGAATGACGAGACGAACCTCGTGGTGGTCTCGGAATTGGTAGAGAACGTCGGAGTTGGACGGAAAAACTCGCCGGAATTTAGTAGATGTGAAACGTCGGCTTTAGTTCTAAGGAGCTCGGAACGGTGGAGGGAAAAAAACGGGTAAACTCCTCGCGACGAGACCTACGCCGAGATATATATATAGGGAGAAAAACTACGCACGCCTTATCAATTAACGATATGGTACTAATTGATGGTGCACCTCCACATTTACTAATGAGCCAATTAGACATCAAAGCCGATTAGCAAATAAATGCATGTTCTCTTGAGATTATAAGGATTACTGCACATGAGCTTTGAGGGCCGGTGGGAAATTAAGATATTTATTATTTATTTTCGGAATAAGTTATTTTCATGAATAAAATAAATCCAGAAAAGTCCAGAATTATTATTTAAGTCACGACAAATACTCCAAAGGCTCTAAAAATTCCGAGAAAATTCTCGGAGATACTTTGGAATATGATGAACCCAAATAAAGTATTTAGAGCTCATGGAAAGATATTTTGGAGCATATAAAAATTAGATTATGCTCATAGAAAAATGGGAAAAGGTTCCGAAAAAGAAGCCAGAAAAATCCCTGAGAAGATTTCAGAGATACTTTGATGAATGATGAACTCACAGATATGATTTAGAGCGTAAGAAAAAGGATATTGGGAAACTCCAAACAAGAGGATAGAGTTAGGGAACAATATATATCTGATAATAGAAAAGATAGAGACATGCTGGATAAAAGTAAATCTTATAAAACACGCTTTGAAACTTTTTAGATTTGGTTAAAACCACACATTACATTAAATCACATGCAAAGGCATGAATGCACAAACACGTTGCTAGCTTTAAGAAAATTTTAATACATTGAAAAGTTTTTTTTTATTTTGCTATATTTTCATGAGCACAAAATTCATATTTAAATCAATTTCAATATATTTTCAAAATTCAAAATTTATGGGTGTTACACGACCAACCGGCTCTTTGTCCAAAGGCTTCTCAAGAAGACCCCCTATGAGCTTGTGAATGGGAAGAAACCGGATATATCTTTCTCCCGAGTGTTTGGATGCAAAGTGTACATCTACAAGAAGCGTCAACACTTGGGGCAAGTTTCAAAGGAGATGTGACATTGGTTTCTTACTTGGCTATTCTCTTAAATCCAAGGCATATCGAGTGTTTAACAAAGCCTCCGACCTAGTTTAAGAAACATATGACTTGGAGTTTATGAAACTAATGGCTCTCAAGAAGAGCATGAGAATCTTGATGATGTAGGTGATGAACCCTTGAGGGAGGCTATGAAGAATATGCCCGTTGGTGCCATCAACCCACTAGAGGTGGAAGAAGTGGAAGATGATGCAAATCAAGTACCTTCTCCACCCCACACGCCTCAAGTTGATGAAGAACAAGTGAGGGAAGCACAAGAAGATACTTTCATCCCTCAAGATCAAGCCGAGGCTCAAGCTAGTGATGTTGGTGCACCACAACCTCCTCCCCAAGTGCTTGATAGAAGATCTACACCTATGCTTCAAGATCATCCACAAGACCTCATCATAGGGAGTCCATCAAGGGGGTAACAACTCGATCTAGACTTGCTTCTTATGTTGAGCATCACTCTTTTGTTTCCTTTGTTGAGCATTCTAGTGTGGAGGATGCACTTGCAGATCCGGATTGGGTGAATGCTATGCATGAAGAGTTGAACAACTTCACCCAGAATGAAGTGTGGACACTAGTAGAAAAGCCCAAAGGAGCAAGAATCATTGGCACCAAGTGGGTGTTTAGGAACAAGCAAGATGATCAAGGCGTGGTTGTGAGGAACAAGGCAAGATTGGTGGCAAAGGGGTTCTCCCAAGTTGAAGGCTTGGATTTTGGGGAGACCTTTGCACCGATTGCAAGACTAGAAGCCATACGTATCCTTTTGACATATGCTTCACATCACAAAATGAAACTTTTTCAAATGGATGTGAAGATTGCCTTCTTAAATGGTTTCATTAATGAACTTGTGTTTGTCTCCCAAGTTGAAGGCTTGGATTTTGGGGAGACCTTTGCCCCTGTTGCAAGACTAGAAGCCATTCTCTCACAACCTTCCGGGTTTGAAGACCCAAATTGTCCTAATCATGTGTATAGGTTGTCCAAGGCACTGTATGGATTGAAGCAAGCTCCAAGAGTTTGGTATGAGAGGCTAAGGGACTTCCTACTCAAGAAGAGCTTCAAGATTAGGAAAGTGGATACCACACTCTTCACCAAGGTGCTAGATGGAGAGATCTTTGTTTGCCAAGTGTATGTTGATGACATTATATTTGGGTCAACAAACCAAAATCATAGCAAGGAATTTGGTGCGTTGATGTCCAAGGAGTTCGAGATGTCTATGATTGGCGAGCTTACCTTCTTCCTTGGCTTCCAAGTGAAGCAATTGAGGGAGGGCACCTTCTAATCTGAAGAGAAGTACACCAATGATGTGTTCAAGAAATTCAAGATGGAGGATTGCAAGCCAATCAAGAACCCAATGCCTACTAATGGGCATCTCGACCTTGATGAGGGAGGTAACCCGATCGACCAAACTCTTTATCGCTCGATGATCGATAGTTTACTTTACCTCACCGTTTCTAGGCCGGATATCATGTTCAGTGTGTGTATGTGTGCTAGGTTTCAAGCAAACCCTAAGGAGTCGCATCTAAGTGCGGTTAAAAGAATCCTTAGGTACATAAGGCACAACCCTAGCATTGGCCTTTGGTATCCCAAAGGAGATCCCTTCCTATTTTGTGGCTATTCCGATTCGGATTATGCCGGGTGTAAAGTTGATAGGAAGAGTACCTCCGACAGTTGCCATTTGCTTGGAAGATCACTTGTTTCTTAGTCCTCTAAGAAGCAAAATAGTTTGTCATTGTCTACCGCCGAGGCGGAATACATAGCCATGGGAACAAGTTGTGCACAAATCTTATACATGACACCAACTCTCCTAGATTATGGCGTTACTCTAAAAGATGTTCCACTCTTGTGTGATAATGAAAGCGCCGTAAAGCTTGCTAATAACCCGGTTCAACATTCTCGCACCAAGCACATTGATATCCGTCATCACTTTCTTAGAGATCATGTGGCTAGGAAAGACATCACACTAGTGTGAGTTTCTAGCGAAAATCAATTGGCGGATATCTTCACTAAACCACTCAATGAAGCAACCTTTTGTAGGTTGAGAAGCGAGTTGAATGTGCTTGATCACTCAAACTTCACTAAAAGATGATCTTGTGGGAACCAATCTTGCATCATGTGTAATATATTCATGTTAATTTAGTAATGCACATAGGCTTGGCTAACATGGTTGGAATAACCGTTCTTGAACGTGTGAAGAAGTCCAATCATGGTTTAAACTTGCAAGCAACCTAGATTCAAATTCTTGTATTGCAAAGCATGTGCATGTGTTGCTTGTTGTTCCTTTTCGGTTAAGTTTGAGCAATCTCTATCTTCGTCCACTTAGGGGGAGCATTCCAAGCTCAAGTCATTACTTTACCCCTCTTGTGGCCATATGATGTCTCCTTGCAAGTTTCCATTCGAATAATTTGAGCTAAAACTAAAGTTAAAGCCTATGGCAAAATACTTGCAAATGAGAGTTTGAGAGATGGTTCCCATATCAAGTCCAATCAGGTGTTATTTGGTTCTTATTTGGATTGGGACTTGGTTGGGAGAAAGACACAAAAATCTGATTTGAAAAATTCTATTTCAAAAGGCGTCGGACGCTGCCGACGGACGCTCGGCCTCAATGCCTCAGCGTCTGTCGCGATCGTCCGCAGAGTAAAGCCACTCGCCTAAGGGGCGTCGGACGCTTTCTAGCCTCCGCAGAGTAAAGCCGCTCAGCCTCAATGCCTCAGCGTCTGGCGCGTCCAGGAGCTCTCTGGCCCTCTCTGTTCGAGCGTCAGACGATTCACAGTGTCTGTCGCGTTGGCGCCGGACGCGTCCATCGCCAACTGGAGCTCTCTAGACCCTTACTGCATAAGCGCCGGACACTCTGACCTAGCATCCGTCGGACCCGACAGAGCGTCTGTTGCAAACTTGCAGAGCGCATATGATTTCGAAAACGCTCTTCTCCCCTCGGTCGGTTTCACTCGCATCCGTACGCCGCGCCGCCCCTATTCTAAACCGCTGCCGCCGCTCCGCTCACCTTTGCCTAGTGTCGCGCCACCCCTCGACGGAGCTTTACCGCCGAGGTTCCCTGCCAACTCGTTTGCCTCATCGCCGGCTGGTTTGCCCTTGCCACAGTTCGCCAGCGCCGCCGCCCCTGCTCCTTCTCCTTTGCTTCGCGTGGTTCAGTCGAGCAGAGCCGGGCAGGTTGGATCTTCCCAAAGGTTCCCCCAGTCACCAAGGTGATCATTTGCTCTGCTCTCTGGTTCTCTTTAGCACTGATCTCCCTATGTTCCACTTCTTCCAAACCAAATCCACCAAACCTAATTTCCCTTTTATCCCTTGTTTAGGCTATGGATTGATTTGTTGATCGATTGAGGACCCTTCCTTATTCTCTTGTGTCACTAATATCAGAGGTATGGCATGACTGTAACGATCTATCTCTTACCTAATTCATGCTTCTCTTTAGCACCACTCATCTCTAGTTAATTGCTTATCGTTATATATTCTTTATATATCTATCGTGTAGTGAGTGCTTGGGCAGTGCCAGTGGACTCGGGGCAAAGCCCGCAAGTACGGAACGAGGCAAAGCCTCGAGAGGACAGTCCAGGGCCGTTGAGCCACTCTTTGTCCAGTTTGACAGTGGATTGTCAGTTTTTGATCAGTGGCAGTGTTTGCTTGATTTCTTCTTGTGGCAGTTGATCTTTGTCAGTGACAGTGGTTCTTCTGTGGCCTAGCAAATGGCACGCATGAAAAATGCCGGCCCCGTCCCTGGTAGTGGTGGTGACCCTCCACCTCCACCGCGTCCACCCACCAACCAGGACAAGGGCAAGAAGAAGCTGGTTGTGAAGAAAAGGAAGAGGCCGATGATGGATCCAGACTCAGTGGCAGTAGTGGCAGCGGCAGAGGCAGTAGAGACCCAGCAGGCAGATCCTTCGGGGCATTCTTCTGTTCAGGAGCTGATGTCCCGACGAGTTACACACGCACATGGGTTGGAGCCTCCTCCTAGGCCTGATAGACCACGGCGTAATGACAGCCGACACCACGTCCTCGTGTTCTAGATCCAATGAGATACAATGTTAAGGACATGTCAGCCAAGCAAATTCAGGATAGGCGATTCGCTGACTTTCAGACTTGGTTTCCAGCACAGCGAGACCCTTGTGCTAGTCCCGACTTCTACACGACTGTGCATGAGGATTTCTACAGGGCATACGTCGAGACACGTGCACCACTACGGGCACATAGAGTTTTCTCCCTGCAGTCCATCACAGAGGTTGGTGGTCCGGATATAGCTGAGCACTTTGAGTACCTAGGAGGCTTGACAGGCTTGATCGGTAGGGTTGGCAACTATCAGGAGGACTGGGTCAGACACTTCTATGCTTCTTTGTGGATCTCTCCCAACCACGAGTTTCTACACTTTGCTTTCAGAGGTCGAGACTACAAGATCACCGCCTCCCGTTTCCATGAGATTTGTCACCTAGAGGCTTCAGAGACACGGATTCACTCCTTGTGCTATGGTGACCAGGACACACCACGTCGTCGTCATGAGGGAGAGGTGCCCTTAGTTGAGTTTGTGCGTCCTTGCTTTAAAGCGCCATAGAGAGAGGGGTCCAGTCGTGGCACACATGACCTCACGCCGACTGCCCGGGTCCTGAATGAGGTGATCAGACAGACTATTTTACCATGAGTTGGAGCTCGCGAGACTCTCACCCGACTGCAGCTGTGGCTCTTAGCACATATAGTCAGGAAGGAGAAATTTGATTTGTGGGACTTGCTAGTCAGTGAGATGGAGGACATTATTGCCTCCGGGTTTAGAGGACATTGGCAGCTTCAGTATGCGCACTGGATCTCACATATGATGATTGCTCGTGGTGATTCTATTGTCCTGCTTACCACACTCTGAGTATAACATGACCCAGCTAGTGAGTCACAGTGGCAGAGGTCGGTTGAGGCGTAAGGGTCCTCATACCAGACAGACAGGCATTCCACCCACCTCAGAAGAGCATCAGGATGCTACAGTTCAGGGGATAGCCGAGACTAAGATGGTAGAGTTAGATGCTGATATTGATGCAGCTACCGAGGACACTTATCATGATGATCTTCCCTATAGCAGCTCAGATGAGGATTACCGGCCAGTTCCAGAGTACGCTCCTAGGTCTCACGACCACGAGGCCGGTGGGTCCGGTGCAGCGTCAGACACCTCAGAGGACACCAACCTTACTCTTTTGACCAACATGCAGCAGGAGCAGATCAGACAGGCAAAAGAGAAGAGGAGGCAGGTAGAGGATGTTAGGAGACTCACCGCGCAGCAGCTAGCAGCTCAGGCTGAGGCACATGCTTGTCAAGATGAGTTCCAGCGTTAGTTCCTCTCATATCAGATGCAGTAGGCTGAGATTCAGAAGACACAACCTCAACTTCTAGAGCGGCTTCTCAATTTGAGCTCCGGGCAGACTTTCACTCCACAGCTTCAGTTGCTCGGTGTCTCCCAGCAGCAACAACAGTACACCTCTCAGCCACAGCAGGCACTAGTGTCAGTGATGCCGACTCCAGTGCTACCGTCCGAGAGACAGCAGAGTCCGACACCAGATTCTCCAGCGTGTCAGTCCCCGAGGACCCAGGTGTCCTCATGGTTAGTTTCCCCTGGTGAGTTTCAGTTAGGATTCACTCCTAACTGGGGACCTACCATCGCAGATGCTACCCGTGACCTCTCTGCTTCCTACCTGGAGATCATAGGTGAGGATTCACCATCCAGAGCACAGCTTGACGCTCCATACACTCAGGCAGCAGAGGTTGAGGTTCCTCCTCCGGTGACAGGCACTCACCTTTCCTCAGTCGCCTCGTCGGAGATTGGACCAGAATGCTCGACACAGAGAGTCACTACTCCTCCACTGATGGCTGTCACTACCGATGCCACCATAGTTGCTACAAAGGCAATGGAGTCATTCGCACTAGCTCAGCCAGAGGACCAGTCAGTCGTCGATGCAGCAGAACAGCCAGTAGAGCTTTAGGCAGAAGTCACTTTGGCAGTTCTAGCTTCGACACCTTCTCCTAGGCCTCGTGTGTTCACTCGTCGGGCTAGACCCGCTACTACAGAGGCTGGACCGTCTGAGGCTCCAGCTTAGGATATTACACCTTCCGAGCCTCAGGGGGAGCTAGGAAAGACAGCGACAACTTCTGAGCCAGCAGCTCCAATTACAGAGGCACCCTAGCTGAGCCTACACCAGTAGAGACAGAGGCAGATACATAGTCAGATGATTCAGATCTTCAGGATTTCATCATGCTAGATCGCAAGGCTGCAACTTCTTCGACTTCACCCCAGCTCCAGATGCTTAGTGTTGGTGCTAGACGCCAAAGGGGGAGAGAGAGTCAAGTATTAGAGATAGGGGGAGGGATTTGGTTCCTTGTGTGTTTTTATTTCCCCCGTACTCATTCATCATGTCTACCTTTATGCATTATATATCTCCTGTGTGTGACTTGATGTTTGTGAAACTCTTGTGTATGGTTGTGTGTGACAAATTTTGTTTATCACTAATATATCTTGTGAGTTGTCACATTATTCATGATATGTCTCATGATCTAATGGTAATTGAGCTTCCGCGCCTATACTCCGATACTTGAATGAGAATATCATGAGGTACTCCAACTATATTTGTCATATCTATGAGTACCATGCTTGTGATTTGGTTTTGGTGAGCAAGTATGCTTCATTCTTATTCACTAACCCTTGCTCATCCCATCGAAGTCATTTGAAATCCTAACCTTTCAATCTTATATCCATACTCGAGGAGTTATTGTCGTCAATCACCAAAAAGGGGGAGATTGAAGAATCATGGCCCTATTGGTTTCGGTGATTAACGACAATTAGTGATTATTATGGCTAATATGTGTTTTGCAGAGGCTATGCGTAGCTTAGCCATAGTAATCAACATGAATGGGCATCAATGGTTATCACTTAACCCCCAAGATGGATATCGTTTTGGATTTCAAAGAGGCATGATGAAGACCCTATAATGTTAGAATAAGTGCCAAAAGGTGATGAAGGGCACTTAGAAATAGATAGGGCTTCTATTTGATCTTTGACTGTACTATTAAGAGGGATTGAGACTAGTAGCTTGACTTAGGAGAGATTCATGACTTAGGTGTGGTGCACACTTGACTTCCTTAGCTCTAAGCAAGCCTATGGTGACCATAAGATAGCCTAAAACAACTTCCGAATTCATCGCGACAAAAACCGAAGTTGAGAGGAGTGTTTTCTGAGCGTCGGACGCTGAGGTCCAGGGCGCTGGGCGCTGTCCAGCGCGCCAGACGCTGACGTAAGCACATTTGTGCGTCCGACGGCGTAACATAGACCTCCAGAGATGCCCTTTTCGCGACAGACGCGTCTGTCGCATAGGCGTTGGACGCTAGCGAGCGTCCGGGAATATTTTCCCAGAAACCCGAGAGCAGCCAGTTGACGCCGGACGCTGAGGCGCAGCGTCCGTCGCTAAGCGTCGGAGCGTCCGACGCCTGCTGACGTACACAGTAACTAGCCATTGGGGCAAGCGACGGAGCATCCGTCGCCTAGCGACGGAGCGTCTGTCGCCAACTTAAACGCAGAGCGTTTTTCAGCTTGAGGCAGTTTTTTGTGTGGGCTATTTATAGCCCCACCCTTTCTCTCCCACCTTGCCTTTGCTCATTTCAGTTGTTGTGTTGCTTGAGAAGGTTGGGAAGAGAGCAAGAGCCCTAGAGAGAGTGATTCGTGAATCCATCCATCCTCTCCTCTAGTTCATCCAAGAGTTCAAGTGTGCATCCTCTAGTTGTGAAGCTTGAGTGAGTCAAGTGAAGATCAAGGCTTGTTACTCTTGATGATCGACATTACCTAGACGGTCCGGTGGTGCTTGGAGGAAGGTGATCGCCGCGGAGATTGTCGGCGGCCCTTCTTCATCGACTTGTGATCGGTTGTGGGCGGTTCACCGAGCCGGAGTGGCGAAGAACCAGCCCGTAGAGAGCACTCATCCCTTGCACGTTACTGAGGGAGAGCAATACCTTGCGAGGTGCTCCAAGGAGGACTAGGGGGGAGTGTCGACTCCTCGACACCTCGGCAAAACATCGCCGTGCCAAGCATTTCAATCCCTAGCTCTTTCATACCGCATTACTTTCCGCATCGTTCTTACTTTCATTGGCTTGCTACCGCTTTCATAGTCTAAGGCACACTAATCGGTAGGCATGGGGTGATTGGCACTTGATAGGATTTCATATTTGCTTTAGAAATTTGAAATAAGCCCAATTCACCCCCCTCTTGGGCATCTTGATCCTTTCACTTCATCACTTTAGGAGGCTCGAAGTCGTCGTTCGAAGTAGATTGGTTCCCTTCTTCTTCCTCCATGGGGTCGGACGACCCCAGGTCTTGCCCCGTTTCATGGGTATCTAGTACTTGCTCCGTGGGGTCGGAAGACCCCACACCTTGCCCCGTTTGGTGGGTATCTTGTACTTGCTCCGTGGGGTCGGCCCTAGGGCTTGTTTCGTGTGAACGGACCCTTGTGCTTGGTCCTTGCTTGGAGATGTCATCATGGAAATCTAATAAATGGTAAACATTTCTATAAGTATTTAAATATATATATATATATATTGGAAGCTTATATATAATCATTTAAATACATATTGGAAGCATATATATAATCATTTTAATACATATTGGAAGCATATATATATAATCATTTAAATACACATTGGAAGCATATATATATATATATATATTGGAAGCATATATATAATCATTTAACATATAATTACAAGCAAAAAAATGAAAAAAAACACTCCAAGCAAATTGGGCCGGCCCACTGGCTTGCAGGCCGGTCCAATAGCTTGCAGGTCGTGCCCGCTGACGCGCCCCGCCGCCACCGCGCCCCGCCTCGGCCATGGCCTGCCGCGGCCTGCCATGCCTCCGCAGCACGCCACCTCGGCCGTGCTCTGCCGCGATGCCGCCGCGCCCCGCAACCACCGCCGTTCCCCGCCGCGCCACTCCCCGCAACCATCGCCGCGCCACTCTGCGCAAGCATGGCCGCAACACCACCACCGCCACACTGCCATGCCCATCAACCGCCGCGCTTCGCCGTAGCACCGCCCACTGCCCACCGCCGCAGCACCGCCCACCGCCCAGCACCGCGGCCGGGGTACCACTGGCATCGCCCACCGCCGTAGGACCACTGCGAGATGGCCGGGATGGCTTACTGGTCTCGGACGCGACGGAGATGGCCGTTGCAGCGGCGTGAAGGGTGGCGGCGGTGGAATCGGACAACCTGACGGCGTGGTTTCGAATGGAATGGCGCCTTCGGACTTAGAAAATTTCGGGGGCGACTGCGCAGGATATAAATACTGAACCCATTTCCACAGGCGGTTGGCATTGCCAACCGCCAGTACTGATACTCTTTGCCAACCGCCAGTAGAAATCAATTTGTAGAAATAATTCAAAAAAAGTTAAAAAAATCATATCTTGAGATCTATTGTTCCAAAAATTATGATTAAATTTTGTAGTGTTTGTCTTGACAAGATATACATGTTAAAAATATGGAATGACAAGTTTGAGATACTTTTATATGTAACTACACTTACAATGCCAAATATCACGATAATTGCGTAAGCTTCAAAAATCATATCTTGAGAAATATTGTTCCAAAAATTGTGAATTAAATTTTGTGGTGTTTGTCTTGACAAGATATGCATGTTCAAAATATTAAATGACATGTTTGAGATACTTTTATATGTAGCTATATTTATAATGACCCATACATAATCTTAAAAAAATCATAGGGTCATCTCGGGATTATAGAAATAGATTGCATTTATGTGAAATAGGATCTCACATTGTAACATAAATGATTACATGGCAAATAACAAAAATAATCTAGGCAGCTATACTATTCTTCCTTGTCCATCATGGTGCACCCAAGGTAGCAATTTCTGTGGGATGCTTTGCTCAACACTCCTTGTTTTTACTAGATGGTCATCTACAAAGAGACACATGTTGCTGAACTCATTAAATTCATCCAGGTCAGATACACCATCAACCCCTATAGCCTGTTGTTGGTATTTCTTATGACTATTGGATAAATCCGCAAGCGCACAGATTATACCGTTGTAACACTTCACCTAGGAGTATTCCAAGGTATCGTAATTTATATTTTCCCAAGGGAAAGATGGGCTAGAAATGATAATCAGAGAGAGATCCTAGAGAGCACCTTAACTTAGTATCAACTAGTATAGAGGGGTAAACAATATATGTGATAGGAAGGGGTTGATGAATGAATAAGCTACGGTAAATGATACTTAGAACAGACTAGATAGAATATCTAGGTGGGAGGACAACGAGAGAGTAAAGGGACTCCTATGCAATTCACTCTACTTCAATATACTTAGCCAATTAACTAGTTTAAACACTATAGTTAGTCTCCTCAATACAAGTATGCTAGGCGAGGGGATAGATCAGTAGGAGGACAAAACTCCTACCGGACCGTGCCCTCTTCTTACGAGGGCCTTACCTTTTAAGAACTTGCCTAAGAACATGTGGTGGAATACAAAGACTAGACAAGGCTGTCACCTCTTGCTAGCTACCACAAACAATCCGTGCAGCAAGCGATAACCAAGGATAAGATGATATATAAGCACCACACTTACACACAACTTACTACTTTGACTACGATCTATAATTAAAGCACCCTATGACAGGCAATGATCGCATACGAGAAAGGTCACAAGGATCACAGACTATGAATGTAAAGACTATTAAAGAGCAAAAGCATATAGAAAGACTATATCTAGTATAGAAACGCTCAAAGTAAATACTAAGTAAAGTAAAGAGAAAAGATATATATTGATAAAGCTAAATTCTTACAAAGAAGGAAAGATACAAGAGCTATACTAGACTTCCCAGAAGACAATCTCCAGAAATCCCAAGTACAACTCGACTCAACTCTAACTCCCACTCTAGACTAACTCCTAGAACAATCTAAGTAATAGAGCTTTTAGGCTTCTTCACCATGTGTAGAGAGAGGAGTGTGACCCTCTATTTATAGTGGGAGGTGGAGTAGAGGCTACTCCAGCACCACGTCATCGATCCAAGGCCTTCCATCCTCCACCCTTGGATCCAACCGCCTTAGAACCAACCAAGGGGTGGATGGTGTGGATTTCAACCATGTGTTATTGCATATGGTGGTTGGAGGGGGCCAACCGACCTATAGAGGCGGTCGGCCGACCGCCCCTATGGCTGGTGGGCCCTCCTCTGACCTCCTGGTGGTGGTCTCACTGGTCAGGGACCAAGTGGGGCCTGGTGGGCCCAGATGGGGGGTTGGTCAACCCCCCCTTGGGGTGTCTGGCCCACCTCGGTCTCCTAGTTGCTGGCCCCACCTGTCATAGATTTTGGGTGTTGATTCTGAGATGGTTGTCACATTTATCTCCTTGGTGTGGGCCCATGGATCCATGTGCTATGCATGTGAGCCGTTGAGAGGAAGCACAGAGTGATCCAAGGGTTGGAAATCACTCTGGGATGCTTCTCTTGGATCATGGCCGAGAGGGGAGCCAAGTGGGCCCATAGGGTGGTCGGTCGTTGACGGTAATTAAGAGCTATTTTTGTCACCATAAAAATACCATCAACATCCTCATTTCCAAAGGAAAACAAGCATAACCTGAATATATTGTGCCAAATAATTGGTTCCACATGTCCCTTGACTATTTGATGCAGGTAATGACAAATGGGGCCTTTTGGGAGCCAGTGGGCCCACATCAAGAAGATTAACGTGACAACTCAACTTAGAACCAATATCCCAGACATATGACAGGTGGGACCAGTACCCAGGAGGCAGAGGTGGGCCAGGGCCCACAATGGGCATTCGGCCGAACCAAAGGTGGGGCCAAACAGGTCCCACTTAGCCCCCTGAGTATTGGTTCACCTTCTAGAAGACCAGGGAGGGCCCACATGTTAGTGGGGGGGTTCGGCCAAATCCCCCTAAGGCAGTTTTACCTCCCCAACCAACATACTCACTCCCCACATGATGGAAATCAACACCCTTGATGCTTAGGCGGTTCTGAGGTCGGTTGGATCCAACTGTGCTTGATGAAGGTGACGTGGATCGCTGACGTGGCACCGGAGCAGGCCCAACTCCACCTCTAGCTATAAATAGACCCCTAGAGCTCCCTATTCATTTCATGCCTCATTGGAGAAACTACTCTCTAGTCTCTTAGCGGAGCTCTTCAGTAGTGTTATGCTAGTTGGAGGAGAGTGAGGAGCCTTCTTAAACGTTCATAGGCAATCAAGATGCGTACCTCTAACTCATTTGCTCTTTTCCCTCTCTCTCTCTCTGTCTCTCTCTCTAGTTCACTCTGAGTGGCGGTGGCCCAAAGGCTTCTTGAGGCAACGGCGCACAGGAAGGAAGAAGCAGAGCGTCGCCGTGAGCCCCCTCGCCGGCGGTCGAGCTCGCCCATGGTGAAGCTCGCCGCCGTCAAGCGGCTTCAAAAATGGTGCAAACCCCCGCGCTGAAAAACTAAGGCCGGCCGCCGGTGAGCCCACGGCTCTCCCGTGGCGGAGGCACGACGCTCGGCTGCGGATCTGACAGCCGGAGCCGGTGAGCCCAAGGCTCGACCACGGCGCCGGTTACGCCGGCGGTGGTGTTTCGCCTGGCGGCTGATCTGAAAACCAATGAGGTGAGGGTCTCTATCCCTCCCCCCGGATCTTACTGAGTTGTTCTCTGATCTGAGTAGCGGTTTGGTTAGTTCTCTGATCTGAGGTCGTGGGTTAGGGTTAGGGTTAGGGTTCCATATGAGTGCTAGCCCGGGACGATGGTCATGCCATGTCGCTCAGCAGCTAGGATCTTAGTACTTAGGAAAACCTGAAGCTAATCTATGTTAGATTAGGCGTCTGATACCAATGACAGTGCTAATCGGATCTACTAACAGTAGATTAATAGGGTAAAAGACATAGGATGAAGATAGATTCCTAGATCTATGTAGAGTAGAGGAAGACAGAGGAGGTTTTGGTTAGGGACAACCATCAGCAAATCCTCCCGCCTGCTTGTTTTGCATGTTCTGGTCCGCCATGGCACCTGGGGTGTCCTGCGGGGAAGTCGGGGATGTCGCCGGAGTCAGGGACGACACCGACGTCGTGGACGTCGGGGTGGCGGCGGCGGCGGAGGTCTTCCCGTCACTGCAGAGGACCCTAGAGATCCGATTAGGGTTTGGTTGTAGGTGGGGTGCGAACACATGTTGGATAAGTACCCATGTATGTTCAGCTTTGATGATGAGTGATCGTCCAACACGTGAGTGTTTCCATTTGAGTGGCTTACCCTAACCTCTACGAAAGAAGAAATGTGTGCTTGTCTATCGGCTTGTGGTGTGCAGGTGCTATGCTTAGTGACAGTAGTCAATGGCGTGGAGAAGGTCGAGTAGAGGCTTGTCGTGCCGATGGATTGAGAGCGGTGAAGGGCGGAAGCAAGGCTCGGACTGAGGGACCATGGGCGCCGGCGGACTAGCTGTGGTGGCTAGTACTTGGCACCAGCGAGTGCGAGAAGACATGGAGGTAGACCGAGTCGGCCGAGTCAAGACAGTGGACGCGCGAGTCGAGCGGAGGCTCAGGGGACTCGGAGTCCGACCGGACGAGGACAAGGTGGCTCGAGTCCAGCGGTTTGGTGGTTTGGACCTCAAAACCATCCGAGGATGGTTTCCTAGTTTGGGCGTCAAAACTCGGGGTTCGGTAGTTGAACCCAAAGCTACCGGTGGCGGGTTTCCTGGGTTTGGGCCTCAAAACCTAGGCGGAGCTTCCGAGGAAGCGGGGATGGCACGTGGCAGAATCCTGGAGGTTGCGTCGAGGCGACGACAACTCCTGGCAGGAAGCGGGGCCGTCCATTCAAATCGAGGAAGATATTTTCTGGAGCTTGGACTGCAATCCTTAGGCTAGGTAGTTCACTCATGTATCTAGGGGGTCTTTGGGAAATAGCCAAAGCCCTATTAAATAGAGGATGAAGGGGTATCCTCATCCTCATCTCTTGCATTACTCTTTCTCCCACCTATTCCTAGGTTTTCCTTTCCCTAGCTTCTTCTTGCTTGAGATCCACCGAGTCACCGGTGTAAGAACTTGTGATTGTTGCGAGGAATCGGAGGTCGTAACCTCCGTAAGCAATGGTGGCTTCGCTTTTGTGATCGTGTTCCCCGTTTTGCTTGTGTTCTTCGCGTTTTGCTTTTGCTCCCTCTTTTCCCGAGATGATTTCTCTTTGTAGGGAGTAGCTCTTGCAAATCCGTTTGAACCAAGTTGTTCGTGTTCGTGAGGAGCATCTTTGCACCGAAGGAATTCCCTCAAACCTCACGAGTGCGTAGATAGGGCGATTTCTTTGCGGTGTTCTTCGTTCTTGCCCTTTTCCCCCAAATCCTCGTTTTCCTTAAATTCTCAACAAATTGAGCGATGATTTCTTCGGGATAGCTCCTCCATAGCACGAGAATCATTCCTACCAAGTTGGGTTGCTAGTGGAGAACATTTGGTCAAGATTTGGGAAGATTTGGTGGAGAGAAAAATGATTTTCGCGGTTACTATGCGTTTGTCGGGGGCGTCAGACGCTCCGAAGGTTTTGCGTCGGACGCTCTCCAGAGTCCGTCGCCCAGCGTCCGTCGCGTCTTGTGTGCTATGCAGTTTTGTTTTGCTCTCGGGTAGGCCGACGGACGATCTTCACAGCGTCCGTCGCCTCGGCAGATCTTCGGATTTTGTTAGGCTCTCTGGAAGGCCGACGGACGCTCGCCTAAGCATCCGTCGCCAGCGTCCGACGCCCTGCCCTGGAGCGTCTGTCGCGCTGTCTTCCAGCGTCCGTCGCCCTGCTGTCCAGCGTCCGTCGCCTGTTTTTCTGGCTGATCTGTTTGGAATTCTTGCCTCTTTCTCATAGGGGTTGAGAACTCTTCTTGGGGGTTTCCGGTGAGTTTTTCCTCCTCTCCCGGTGAGCTTTCATTTACTCCGTTTTCGTCTGAATCCCTGCTCGCGTTGCTCGGGGGAGGTTGAGCACCCAGCACCTGGGTTTGGTTTTTGGGAAGAGTGGCCCGAATATTTCGAGAGAAATTTGAGGCTCCCATTCAACCCCCCCCCCCTCTTGTCGCCGTTCTCGGTCCTTCATGGGGTTACTGTAGCTCGAGACTAATATCGCGATTAGAGCCATGGCCCCCACCTCCCTTTATATACCATGGTGTGACAGGGGGCTTCCAGCCATAGATGGGCTGGGCTCCCCGATTTGGAACGGATCAAGGTCCTAATGGACCGTTGGGCCCATTAGCGAGAGAGATCAACATCTAACACCATCAGGGCAAGGACGTCGTCGGGTTGCCCTAGGTTAGCCGGCAAGCCTATGGCGCCATCCTTGGTCGTCAGATGAAGGGATAAACATCATGGGGCATAGAAAAGAGGGTAAAAAATTTATAGTAGAATTATTTTGTCGATTGGATAGTTGGAAAATCAACCAGCCATTATTCTCTGGTATTTATAGAAGAGGTGGTCTTATCTCACTCGAAAACATCTCTAAAACATGCTCTGAGTTTCCCATCGTTTTGGAAGAGTTCGGATAGACAGGGGTTTGAAGTTCTAGCACGATGAAATCTTCTCGGAAAGAGAGGGCAACTCCTTCATTCTGCCCTGGCTACTCTACTTACTACTTGACCTCAGAAGACCCGAATTGGACGTTCCGATTCTTGACCATCTTGACGATAGAGACATGATAGTGAACTCTTTTCTATATTGTGATAACTTCATAAAATGGACAATTTTAGTTGTCAACATTTAGCACTGCCACATAAAAAATCTTAAACCTATTGGAAAAAATTAAATCCATATGATCCCCAAGATTATTTGCTGCTTTCAACTGAAGCCAAATAATGCAGTGAGTGCATTCCACTTGATGGTACTTACCAGCCTACAACTAATCTTATTAATAGACTAGGAAACCAGGATTACTGCCTTAAACTTTTTGTTCCAACCTTTGTCCTCTCAATGGCTCCATTAGCATCATCCTTATTTCCAACAAAACCACATCCATTTCCCTGCTCGCTACAACCTGATGTTATCATGTCGTCGGCAGGAAGAGGACAACTGAAAACTCTGTCATTCGCTTTCAATACCTGGAAACCCAACAAGCAACTTTGAAACATGAAAAAAAATGAATTAGATGCACTAAATAAAGCTCTAACATCAGCTTACTTCTTTGGTCCAGTTGGTGTATAAGGTGATGCAAAGAAGCAAGATCATCTGCATTGCTACTCCGATCAAGATCCCAAACCAAAGACCCTGTTCAATTCAAACAAGAACTTCCTTTTAGAATATTTTTAAATATGAAACTAGCAAGAAATAATTCCTAAGGATATTCAAGAGAAGGCATAATACCATTCCACCGAGATGGCAGACAAAGGCGAAAATGGATGCCACAGGAATGCCAACAATATAGTATGCAGCAAGGTTGATAAAGGCACCAATCTTTTGTCGGCCACAACCCCTAACAACACCTGCACGTATCAAGTATATATGTAAATTTCAAATGCTACGATTCCTAAAAACTCCTGACATGTTGTGTTTTACTTGTGCAGAGTGCAATTTAGTAACAGAAAAATGTACTAGATTACTAATGAAGTGTTACGGCGTAGCTTGCTGCGCGCAGGAAGTACGGGGGAGAAGAAGCTAGGCGAGGCTTGGCTGTGCGGCGGCGTGCGGGCGCCATGCTGCAGACTCGCGAGGTAGATATGCCCGGGGGCCTCAAGGGGAGAATTAATCTCAATCCCAGGCTGATTCTATTCAATATTAAGTTGGGGTTTTATAGCCCCTTAGAGACTGACGGCTCAACTCCTTTCTTAACCTGGATACTAACAAACTTATCTATAATATCTCTTAAGACTCCTAACAACCCTTTGCTAATAATAAAGACTAATAACTGCTAACAAACTTAATTGCCAAAGACTCTTAAAAAACTAATAACTCCTAAATAACTGATAACTCCTAAATAACAGATAACTCCTGCCAACAAACTTAATTACCTAGGACTCCTAAATAACTGATAACTCCTGCCTAGCCTATACCGACCATAACATCTCTCCCTGTTGACACAAAAAGTGACGTACTGTGTCTCACACACAGCAAACCGGAAAGTGTGACTTCAATCGGGTGTCTGGGTGTTTCGAGAACCGAAAACGTGTCAGTCAGTTTGACCTGAAACTAACAAGGGATGAAAATCATTAGATATAAACTGGAACGTGTCGGGTGAGACCAGACAGTTCAGTATGTACGGCCCTGAAGCCACTTACGACGACATACAACTATAAAAGTTGTCTGCCAACAAGGTATATAGATCATTCGGCTAAAGCAAAGAGCACGTGACAGTTTGGTTGTCAAATATGCATGCATGGGAAAAGTACATATGAATGAATCAAATGTCCAAAAGTTAAAGCATGACCAAGCTCGGCAATCCGGCCGATTTGGGATCCATGATGAAGGAAACATGTAAGAAAACACGATCAAACTACTCTAAGCTTGCACCTGCCGCACGATACTCAGCTTTATCAAAACTTAAACGTAAAATAGCATGCATGAACCCACAACACGTGACAACATAGATTGGACCAATTCGGCTATTATAAAACGTAAGATCTAACTATTAAAACAGCATTGTTAAAACATGAATAGATCTATAACGAAAAGAAGAGCCGAACCTCATCAATCTAGATTGGGCAAAAGAGTGTTTGCAAATATGTAAAATATTTAAGGCAAATCAACACATCGATAACTTAATGAATCCAATAGATTTTTCCAAATCTAGTAGAGCTTATAACTATCTTGCTTTTGCTAAGCATAATAAGTAAACATCTGCCGCACGGCATCTACTCATAAACAAAACACAAGCAAAGACCTCTTGATTATTAAGCAAAGATCCGTCGCACGATCATTGAAAACAAACAAGACTACTTGCATCGATATCTAAATCAACCGCATGATACTAAACATGATAACAAGGTTGTCGAGACTTACGGAGGCCGACGGATCGATGATTCCTCTCGAAGAACTCGACGACACGACAAAAGGACTCGAAGTTGGCACGAGGCCGGTTGTATTGATTTGGTTGTGAACGTTTTTACAATGGCCAAGGGTTTATATTTATACCCTGGTCATGACATGAATCCTAAAAGGATACGATTACAAGATATTAAAAGAAGAAATACAATATCCCGACTTCTTTTTCCTTTGGAGTCTTCATTGCCTTAATTGTCGCGGCTATTGTTGCCGATCGGTTCTTTACTTGCCGTTTTTGTCGCTTCAACGAAAAACCGCCCCTCTTCGAAGTAGCCGGCCGCATGATCAATTACCGAATCTCTGGAAATTAGCCGACCGCACAGATTTTACCGAATACCCTTGAACACATGTCTTCGGCAGTCTTCCTTTACACTGGCCCACCTGTCATTCTAAGTATGCCAAAATTCACTGTTAACACTCCCCTCCTCCAGAAACAGCTCATCCTCGAGCTGGAAGGAAGGATAGTCGACGCGGAACTCTGCAGCATTCTCCCAAGTTGCATCGGACGCCGACAAGTCAGCCCGTCAAGGAGATCAACGGCGTCTCCAGGTCGAACTGTGGAGAAGGGGCTGTTGGAGCGGTGTGTGGAATCCTTGGCGTCGTCGGGCTCCTCCACAATATAGTCGGACACCTCGAGGTAGAAGCACACTTGTGGCCACGAACGTATGGATCATCACAGTTGTAGCAAAGACCCATCTTGCGTCGTTCAACCATCTCTTCCGGAGTTAGGCGCTATAATGCATGCGGTGAAGCGGACAACAATGACGTTGTGCTGGGTGAACTGCTTGCAGGCATCGATGCCGGCAGTGCAGCAGGCATTATAGCAGGGCGGCGTGCCAGCCGTGGTTCTAGGAAGGCGGCCAGTGGTGGCGCCTTGCGGCGCTCGTACGCACGGGCCAGGTGCATTGCCCGCTGTAGGTCCTGCGGGTCTTGAAGCTCCACATCAACACGGATATGGTCTGGTAACCCACCGGTGAACAGTTTGGCCTTTTTGCCAGGTGACAGCAGGCCTGCGTGCGCCGCCCGTGCATTGGAACGCCTCCATATATGCATCAACTGTGGACGTGAAGGGAAGGCGCGTCAGGTCGGACAGATGATTGGTGCTGAGGGGCGGGCCGAACCGCTGTTGACAGAGCGTGTGGAAGTCGTCCCAGACTGGGCGCCCAGCATCCCCTTCGAGCACCAGGTACCACTGTTGGGTCGTTCCATTGAGATGGTAGGAAGCTAGCCAGACCCAGTTGGCATGGCGAGTCTGCTGGCCTCGAAAAAACTGCTCACACTTGTTGAGCCAGCCAAGGGGGTCCTCTTTGCCGTCATAGGTGGGAAAAGAGAGCTTCTGATGGCGGGGGACGGTGGAGAGGCTGCTGGTGTCTGGTGGCGTGGCGTGGTATGGCATGTGATTGTAGGGGAAGGACGGCGCGGGTAAGGGCGCGCCATCTAGGATCTAGGAGGCTGATGGTATTGGCGATGGGGAGTGGGGAAATCTTATCTGGGTGATTGGCACCCCCGTGGGTCGCGGTGGTGCCGACGTGGTGGTGGTGGTGGGGGCTGTGGTGGATGCTGCTGCGGCGGATGCGGTGGCGGCGGCGGCGTTGATGAGGGGTTGGGACCGGGTGAGGAGGTTTTGGGACCGGTACCCGGAGCTGGTTGTCGCGAATCCCCCCATTGGGGCCGGAAGTGCTGGGAACGCGCCGTATCCCGATAGGCCAGACTGGAAGGGCAGCGACGTGGGTGGCAGGTGAGCTTGCACGGACGTCATGCGGATGGACAAATCGCCAAGTTGTCGCTGCATGGCGTAGATTGCCGCGGCGAGGTCGCCGAAGGCGGCTGTTGTGGGTTCGATGGGTTGGGGTAGCGGCGTGGTGGGGACGATGTCCGTGGAGTGGGCTGCGGTGGTGGAGTTTGGCGGGGTGGCGCCGGCGGCAGCCGTAGCGGCGGCGGGGTTGATCAGCGGCGCGGATGGCAACGGAGAGGACGACATGGTCTCTGATACCAGGTTGTTACGTCGTAGCTTGCTGCACAGGAAGTACGGGGGAGAAGAAGCTAGGCGAGGCTTGGTTGTGCGGCGGCGTGCGGGCGCCGTGCTGCAGACTCGCGAGGTAGATATGCCCAGGGGCCTCAAGGGGAGAATTAATCTCAATCACAGGCTGATTCTATTCAATATTAAGTTGGAGTTTTATAGCCCCTTACATACTCACGACTCAACTCCTTTTTTAACCTGGATACTAACAAACTTATCTATAATATCTCTTAAGACTCCTAACAACCCTCTGCTAATAATAAGGTCTAATAACTGCTAACAAACTTAATTGCCTAGAACTCCTAAATAACTGATAACTCCTGCCAACAAACTTAATTGCCTAGGACTCCTAAATAACTGATAACTCCTGCCAACAAACTTAATTGCCTAGGACTCCTAAATAACTGATAACTCCTACCTAGCCTATACCGACCATAACATGAAGTCTGTTTATATTTCCCATCAATGTAGGAAAATAGCAACAGCCTGTCCAAAAATGTGTAATACCTTGATTAGCAGAGCTTTTAGAGTATCTTATAGGACGGATCGGAAAAACAAAACTCTGCTAAGTAATATACTAATTCTGTGAAGTGATTATTGAAAATGTTCTAGAAGGACAGAAGGTGAAAAGTCAGTTTCTCCTGATCACTTCATGCACAGAGTTTATCCTATCGAATCACTTTTTACCATAGAATCGGTTACCATAGACTTGCTGAATTTGTTATTTTGAAGAATATATATATATATATATATATATATGCAATAGTATTATTTCATAAAAATATATAGTGTTACTGGTGGTGATGACTAAGCTTATCATATGTTAAGGGTGTGTTTGGTTTTCACCTCCTAAACTTTAGTGTACTAAAATATTTTAGTCACTTTTTAGTACCTCTTGGATGACTAGTGCAACTAAAGTGTTTTAGTCACCTTTTAGTCACTTAATTTGTTTGGCACTTTATTAGTCTCTCAAGTGACTAAAGTTTAGGAGGTGTGAACCAAACAAGGCATAAATGTCAGATGTTTGGAATCTTTAGAATATATCTTTTTTTAGGAAAAAAAAGCAAGTATCATGATAATAAATATGGAGGCTTAATTATTTAGGTCTCTATAGGTATTAACAGTAATATGGGTGGTATATCTTGTCACGTACCTGAGAGAACGCACCGGAGGCAGTCCAATAAGATGGAGGCCGCGAGGATGGGCATCAATCTAGCGATGTACAAGGCCACTTCCTTGTGGTTGGTGTAGGCGTAGCCGAGCAGACGGCGCGCCAGCCCCATGACGAGACCTTCCGATACACCCAGGGGCTAAATTTTTACAATCTAACCCTTTTCTTGAATTTCTTTCACGTTTAGACCCCTGGAGAAACTATTCCCAGAAATGGACCCAGGGGGTCGGCACCGTGCCCCCTGGCACCGAGGTAACACAGCTCGACGCCGTGCCCCACGGCGCCGAGCTTTTAGCCCGCATCCAGCTGGGATCCGACGTGGCTGGCGGCTCGGCGCCACAGATCACGGCGCCGAGCTCGGCACCGTGGGGCCGAGCTAGGATATAGCCCGCGGCGCCGAGCTCGGCGCAAGCTCAGTCTCTCGCTCTCTGTCTGTCTCGGCGCCGAGCCGTCCGCCGCCACCGTCCGCCGCCGTCGCCGTTCGCCGCCATCCATTTTTTTAGGTAATTTTTTTAGTGTTTGTAGTGTTTTTAGTTTAGTGTTTTTAGTTAGCAATTGTAGTTCGAAATTTTAGTTATACATTTAGATGATAGATAGACAAATCTTAGTTAGACATTTAGATGATAGATAGACAAATAGATAGATTGATAAGTTCATAGATAGATAGTTAGTTTGCTAAATTTATAGCTAAATAGATATATGTATATATATATATATGTATAGTTAGGTCATTGATAATTTAGTTTACCCATAATAAGAACTTTCGTGTTGTGTATATCAACTAGATGGATAACCTAGTGACCCTGTATTATGGAGGAAGAGTGGAGGAAGCGGAAGATGGTTTTGGTAATATCACCTTAGATGGAATGCAAAGGGTGTCTTTGATGTTCGATGAGCGGTCGCTTTTTTTGGAGTTGTTTGCTAGGGCTCGTGATGAGCTTCATTGCAATTCCATTGAAAATGTCATATCAGTTGAGGGAGTAGTTCACCATGGTAAATCAGGCCAAATATTTAGGCGGTTGGTCCCAATCTCATCAGAGGCTCAATGGGAGACATATGTCAATACTGTGATGAAGAGTGAATTTCAATGTTTGGATTTGATTGTGCGGAAGCTCTTCACTGAGCCAACTCCTCTTGGCCATTCATCCCCTCATGGCTTGTCACCACCACAATACGATTCGTTACCATGTGATCCTCCGTTACACAATCCAGAGGTGCATGTGGAAGATGTGGTTGTGGTGCCTGATGCGCAATCCGCTCCAAACGAGGTTGGAATCTGCCCTAATGTTGTTGCACCTCATGTTTTCGCGGCCCCTCAGGAGATCCCTTTGATCCAAAATCATCCAAGTAAGTGTTGTAGTAACACTTTACCTTTTCTTATCCACCCTTGTAATATGCTATTCCAATGATGACATCCTCATTTAAATATAGGAGACATTCCTGATAATATTGGCTGTCATCGTGTGCCTTCATCATCCACTACGGTGCATACAGGCTTCGTATCTAATAGTGTTGACGTTCAGATTGATGATGGAGAGGAGCCTTATGGGACCGCAAGAGCTGTTCATTCCGATGATGAACGTCCTGTGGCTGCATTGAGTGAACAAGAGATTGAGCTCATGAGGCAGTGTCGTCCCGATATTGATCCACTAGTGCATGAATTTAGCGATCTCAGACACTCTCATGGTGAGAAGAAGAGTTGCTAGAGGCCCCTGATGATGGGGAAAGCATAGAAATTTTCAAGGGCATGATCTTCAAGGACTTGCCAACATTGAGAAGGTGGTTACAGGAGTATTCTGTGAAACGTAAAAGGCCGTTCAAGGTGCAGCATTCTTATGTGGAGCGCCGTTCACAGTGGTATGTCAGAAAAATGATTGCAATTGGAGGGTATGCGCGAGGAAACAGAAGAACAGTGAAAAGTTTAAGATCACCAAAATTGTAGGTCCACATACTTGTGCAATGACGGATCTAAAAGAGAAGCATCAACAGTTGACCTCTACCCTTATTGCTAGAAAATTTTACACAACACTACAGAAACAGCCTAATTTGAGAGTGAAGGCGCTCATGGACCTAGCTGAGAAGCATTTTCATTATGAGGTGAGCTATGGCAAAGCATGGAGGGCAAAGCAACGTGCCTGGAAGATGATATATGATGATTGGGAGGAGGGGTACGAGAAGCTGCCTGCATTGTTCAATGCAATCAAGGTAGCTAATCCGGGCATGCATTACGAGTACATCCCAAAACCAAATGAATGGAAGGACGGCAGAGAGATATTCTTCCGTGCATTCTGGTGCTTTTCTCAGTGTGTCCAAGCCTTTAGGCATTGTCGTCCTGTGTTGTCCATTGATGGTACTTTTCTTCTTGGCAAGTACATGGGTACAATGTTGATAGCCATTGGTTGTGACGCGGACAATGCATTGGTTCCATTAGCATTCGCTTTGGTAGAGAGGGAGAACAAAGACAGCTGGGGTTGGTTCTTGCGGCTTGTTCGGATACATGTTGTAGGCCCTGGGAGATAGGTTGGTGTCATATCTGACCGACACCAGGGCATACTTAGTGCCGTACAGGAGCAGATTTCGGGATATGCGCCATTGCATCACCGTTGGTGCACTCGCCACCTTGCAGAGAATTTACTCCAGAAGGACAGTTCAAAGGACAACTTCCACCTATTCGAGGAGGTTGCTCGCATGCTTGAGATTTGCTACTTCAAAGAGAAGTTGGAGCTGCTAAAGACAGCAACAAATATAAAAGGTAGGAAGTGGCTACATGGTTTGATGAGTCAAAAAGATAAATGGTCAAGGGCCTATGATGATGGCGGGTGGAGGTATGAATTTCAAACTAGCAACATGGCTGAGTCATTTAATAGTGTGCTCAAGGGTATACGGGCCATGCCTGTCAATGCCATTGTGTCCTTTACTTTCTTTAGGTGTGTTGCATGGTTCAATGACCGGCATGCATCAGCAATGGCACTACAGAGCAAGAATCAGATATGGGCACCTAAACCAAAACACCATCTTGATAGGGCAAAGGAGAAGGCTAGAACACATGAAGTTCATTGCTTTGACCATAGCACGGGAAAGTATGAGGTCATAGAAAGGGGTTGGACAACCTCCGATGATGAGGTTCGGGCTTCAAGGGCTTATATTGTGGTTCTTAGTAATTTCTCATGCATGTGTGGGAAACCAAGGCAGTACCACTTTCCATGTTCTCATTACATTGCAGCGGCTCAACATCGCAACTATGCATATGTGAGTAGGATGTCACGGGAACTAAGTGTTGACAGCCTTGTACTTACTTGGGCTCCCCGTTTCGAGCCTTACCTAGAGGAGCAGTGGCCACCATACCATGGCCCGAGATACATTGCGGACCCAGGTGCTCGTTGGGACAAACGTGGGACTAGGAAAAGGACGAGATACAAGATGGTCATGGATCAGGTTTCAGGAAGAACAAGGAGGGGTAGAGCAACACCCTTTCTTACTGATCCCGAGCAAAGCCAATGTAGCAAATGTGGCAGACTTGGGCACAATGCACGTACATGCACTTGGGCGCCTAGCCAGGTGACAATAGTTATATATATATGCTTTCTAATATTTATAAATGTTTACTCTTTGTTCGCTTTCTAATATTTATGCATGTAATTTAATTTCTTACTGACAATTTTCTTTTCCTCCAACAAGATGACGACTTTCGACCTCCTCGATCCGTACTACGAGGAGAACCACCGAGGACGACGCATTTCCGAGGGGGAGGTAATTACTGCAGTTTATCTTGCTTAAGCATATGAGCTAAATTTGTGGTACTTACGTTAAAACACTTGTAATGGTTGCAGGTGCTGGCCCCTCTTCGTCCTCGAACCCATGACAAGTTCCACGAGATGCGGTACGACGAAAGGTACACACCCTTACTAGAGAGGGCTGGACTAGACGTTGTATCGTATTAGGTTCGTCGTGGGTTGCCTGTCATCAACCCCGCGACGATCACAGCTTTGGTCGATAGGTATAACCATGTCCAATACTAATTCATTACTACACATTGTTTCTTTGAAATGTAACTAACATCTTTACTTATCTACCTTCTGTAGGTGGAGGCTGAAAACTCATAGCTTCCACCTACCTTGTGGAGAGATGACTATCAGTCTTGAGGACATGCAGAAGTGGCTTGGTCTCTCCATTAGAGGTATTCCTGTCATCGGGCACTGCCAGTCTGAAGGTTGGAGGGACAGAATGGAGGCCTTCCTTGGGAGACCACTACCTCCAGAGGGGACGCATTCTTGCGGCACAGGTGTTTCCATTCCTTGGCTCAAGGCTGCCTTTGGTGCGTGTCCGGATGACGCAGACGATGCCACAGTTGGGTCCTACTGCAGAGCTTGGGTGTTGCACTTGTTCGGGTGTGTTCTCTTCCCTGACGCGACAAGAGACACAACGTCATGGATGTACCTCCCTTGCTTGGGTAATTGGGACACTGCAGGCACATACAACTGGGGTTCTGCAGTATTGGCGTTCCTATATTGCCACCTTTCCGAGGCTTGTCGATGAGGTGCGAAGAACCCTTCACTTGGGGTTTGTGTGTACCTTCTTCAGCTGTGGATGTGGTCTCGTATACCGGTTGGCCGGCCTACACTCCAGGCACCTCGGCCTTGGTTCGTGGTACACAACCCTCGCCGTCTTCCTACATATGCACATCTGTACGACCAGGTGACGGCCCCCTACTCGAGGACAGAACGTGCGTACCTTCAGTACGCCAACGAGTTGGATGGTCTTACAGCTTCGATGGTGAGTTCATTGCATATTGTTATTTATTCATTCTTATACCTTATGATTGTTGCAACTTATGCCCTTCAATTGCTCTTTTTTAGGTGACTTGGGAGCCGTACAAGGAACTAAGTATGCAACAGTTTGGCTTGAGCAACATGTGTGGGCGGACGAGGACCTGTACATGATGATATGTCCGCTCATATGCTTCTATGCTGTTGAATACCACCTTCCTCAGAGAGTGGCACGACAGTTTGGCCAGTCCCGCCGTATTCGACTTCCGTAGAGTTGCACAAGTAAGTACCACCTTCCTCAGAGAGTGACATAGTTGATCATTTAGTTGACATAGTCCATGTAGTTGTTCTAGTTGACATAGTTATTCTAGTCCATTTAGTTGATTTAGTTGATGTAGTTTATTTAGTTGACATAGTCCATGTAGTTGTTCTAGTTGACATAGTTGACATAGTTATTCTAGTCCATTTAGTTGATTTAGTTGATGTAGTTGATGTAGTTGACATAGTGCACATGTTTCAGGATTGATCGTCAAAAACAGAAAAAGGCGGTGGAGTTTGAGACGCTACACCGAGTGCACATGGATGCTTGGGACGATCAATATGACAATGTGTATCAAAACCAGACGCCACACAACGACTACAACTTTCGCCAATACCTAACTTGGTACCGGACAGTGACACGAACAAAGTTGAAGACTCAATGGACAAATACGGACTACGCAGACATTGATTCTTCAGATGACGAAGACACGTCCTATGATCTTGAAGCAAGACAAGGGACGATTGTCGAGACTGCACCTGTCTTGGACCGAGTGGTAAGTGATCTTAAAAAAGTTATGTAATTTTTTCATGGCAATGCGTTGTATATGACTACCATTATGACTATAATTTGTCTCTTTTTGCAGGGCAACGCGCTAAAACAGTCTGTAGTGGAAATTGAACGGTTTCCAAGGACAAACGTGGACGAGGCTACGCTCAACAACTTTCTAGGAGTAAGTACTCATCAACACAACGACTATCTCATCGACAATGCATATCAATGCTTAATATGCTTATGTTGTTATCACAGAGGCTAGCACGTAGATTGCGTCGAGCTGCAACTCGTTGTGGTTGCGGGACTAGCGCGGCGATGGAGTATGTAGCGAGTCCACAGAGACCACAGAGGGAGAGAACTTCTTCTCGCGGAGGTAAACTTTCATTACATGTCGTCTAGTTAAGTGTCTTTCTTTAATACACATAAATGTACTTATATGCACATTTAATTGATACGTGACATTGTAGGTTACGGCGGACAGAGCTCCTCTCGTGGTACTCAAGATACTTTCCAAGGTGACGCCACAGAGGAAGAAGAGGACCACGGCGGATATCAGGAACTTGGACCGTCCCAGCTAGATGATGCTCCTTTGACTCAGCCTTCGCAGCCTTTAGAAACTAGGAGACGACGTCCGCCAGTTCACTACACTCCAGGCACCGACCCTTTTGGTAAGGGTAAGGGTAGAGCTAGGAGGCAGTGACAATGTGGAGTTGAGCTAGTGGTTGTCTATTTTGGTTCACTATTTAAATTGTATGGACTTTACAGACCATTTGGATTGTATGGATATTATGGATTATTCGTATTGTGTGATGATGGTGAACTATGTGGTTGTCTTGTGCTATTTGGATGAATATATGTTGGATCATATTATGTTGTCTCTATTTATCATTGTTGATGCTCCACATACAAGAGAAACTCTGGCGAATTTTTTTCGTGAATTATTTATTTACATTTATATACGTTGATAACTACCATAGCAAAGTTAAAATGAAAATTATTACCAAAAGAAATTTAACAACAACTAAAAGTTTAACAATACATGTCGTTATTCATGGATAAAACATAGAACTACTGAGTGCAATGAGGCCACTTTCCCTTCCTCATCGCATCGGGATTCTCCTCCATCACTGCCTTCGCACGGCGGGCGCGCTCAACCTTCTTGTCCCTCTCCTCCCTGTAGGCTGCACCTCTTCTCTCTTCCTCCTCTTTCTTGTGCTCCTTCTCAGCTGCCTCCTCTTTCATTATCTTCTCATAGGCCACTCGACGCTCCGCGTCCCAGTCCTTCATACCTTGCAGAAGACGTTTGTCGGACTCCTTGATCTCAGTGTCGATCCACTGCTCAAAGTCACATAGCAGTGGAGGGGTCTGTAAATCATGCAGAAGTTAGGCACACAAAATAAAATCATTATTTAATATGATATAAATCGATTTTCGTATAAGAGTAGATTCTCACCATTAAGTTAGTACGACGCTGAGCAAGTGTAGGCTGAAAAGCATAATTTGAACACATCCAATACCTCTGCCTATAGGTTTCATGATCCTCAGAAATATCTACCTTGCAAGGATCACCGCAAAAGCACATTGAAACCGGAACACCGCTGGGCAGAGGCTTTGGATTGAATGCGATGCCGGTCAACGGGCCCTTCCTACAAATGAAAAAAAAACGTTCTAGTAACCGAAACAATTAGAACAAAAAATAGACCTAGCAGAGAATACCTTGCTTTACTAGTTTTCCCACGCCTTGGCATCCTATGGTTGCAAAATACAAATAACAAATCAATAATCGTCCCAAACCCTAAGTCAAAACCTAACTAGGGTTTCAAAATACACCTAATATAGACCGAATCGATGCGTGAAAAATGAGGAGGGGAAGAAGGATACTTTGGTCTCGAAGATCGGTGGATCAAATCCAAGTTTCCTAGGTCCAAAATGTCGATTCAAAGAGGTTAGGTGGGTGGAGGAGAGGAAAAACCTGAGAGCAAGGAAGAACAAATGGATGAAACCTCGGGTGGATGGGAAAGCTGGCTGGAATATAAGGAACACAACTCGGCGTCGTAGGGCGAGGCGCCGAGCTCGGCGCCGTGCCCCGTGGCGCTGAGTTCGGCGCCGTGCCCTATGGCGCCGAGCCCCAGTCACGTCGGCTGCCACGCTGGATGCGGGCTCAAACCTTGGCGCCGTGCTGTCTTACCTCGACGCCGACCCCCTGGGTCCATTTCTGAGAATAGTTCCTCCAGGGATCCAAACGTGAAAATATTTTAAAAAAAGGACTAGATTGTAAAAATTTAGACACCCAGGGAAAAGGCCAAGAGCATGACCACCCGAGTCGCCAGGCGAGCCGCCTGTGGCCGTCCTGCACCAAGCTCGTTTGAAACGCGTATGCTGCGTGTGCAGAAATGTAATTAAAATTAAACATGGGAGAGAATGTGTTAAATTTATTATATTTATTTATTACAAAAATCGTCAACCTTATCAAGAGTTGGCGCTAGTATAAACAGTGGAGTACTACTAACCTTGCTGCGGCGCCAAGTCCCATTGGGAACATGAATGCGAAGACGTAAGTGTTGAAGCTAAAGGGTGGTCGCAGAATTAGTAAGCCCCGGCCGGGATGAGAGTCAGAGCTTACTGTAATAAGCAGCAATAATGCGAGCAGCAGCACACCAGAATACCAGATAGACATCATGGCGGTCTCAAGCTTGGGGTTGGGGAGAAGGCCGGAAAGCAGAACCAGGAGCTCGAAGGACCACCACTCCATGCTGCAAATTAACACATCTCGTCCACCTCAACGCACACAAACGTACTACTGTAGTAACAAATACTACTACTACTGCCACAATGGAATGCAGTGCACTACGGGATATATATATAGTTGAAATGGACGACGACCCTCCCTCCTCACCAGAGCATGGCAGCCGACGGCACGACGAGCCTCAAGAAGCCGAGGATGCCACGGAACGCGTCGCGGGAGAACCCGTGCCAGGTGGCCTTGCAGGACGGCGAGAGCCTGATGTAGAGCGCCAGGGCGGAGAGGTTCGCGAGGTTGGAGACGGCGGTGGCCAGCGCGGCGCCTTCGGCCCCCAGGCCCAGCCTGCGCACCAGCAGCAAGCAGACGGCCACGTGCACGGCGACGGTGGCACCGGAGCTCACCATCACGGGCACCACCACCCTCTGCGGCTGCAGGAACCGCACGTGGCACTGCAGCTGCCCGAACAGGAACAGCGCCGGGATCATGCACCGGATGTAGCTGCCGGCGCCCGCCGCGATCTCCCGGTCCTGCCGGAACCACACCAGGATCTCGCCGGTGTACGCCCACACCAGCGCCACGGGGACGCTCACCGCGCCCAGCACCACCATCGCCCGCTGCTTGTACACGCCCAGCAGGTGGTGCTGCGCCGCGCCGAACGCCTGCCCGCACAGCGTGTCCAGGCTGCTCGCCATGCCTGTCTGGTATGCCAACAACGAACGGTGCTCAGTGCCGTGCCGTGCCGTGCAAATCGATCAAAAGCAGGGATATATATATATATATATGCATCCCTACCAGCAAGCTGAAGCCGGTGACGTTGGCGAAGGAGGTGGCCAGGGAGGCGCTGGCGAGAGGGAGCTCGCCGAGGCGGCCCACGAACATGATGGAGATGGTCTGGATCACCTTCTGCAGGAGGAACCCCGCGGCGAGGAGCAGCTGCTTCTTCGTCTCGATCCACGCCTCGCCTCGTAGTCGTACAACCGCCGCGTGATCCATGGTCGACCGAGCTGCCGGAGGACCTCACTCACAGCTTCAATTCAATGTGCTTCGGGCGTTAATTGGTGATCGAACTGGACGGAGGGCAAGAACAAGAGTCAGTCATCAGGCTTGGATTAATTCTTCTCTTGGAATCTCCAAGTCAAAGCTGCCGCCAGCGATAATAAAGACACAAAAAGGAGGATGATTGACTTCTGGACAACTCGCAACGAAATTTGGGTGACTGGTCACATCGCGTGTCAGCACGATCTCGGTCAGATCAGATGTTGATGTCAAACTAAAATATTAAACATAAATTAATTATAAAACTAATTACACATATTCAGATTAATTATAAGATGAACCTATTAAACATAATTAATCCATGATTTAATAATATAGTGTTACTGTAAATATGACCTAACTACTAATTAATTATATTTAATAGATTTGTGTCACGAATTAGTTACAAATTATATAATTAATTTATGTTTAATCTTTCTCATTAGTATCTATACACTCGATGTAACATCTTATGAACTTTAGTCCTTGAAGGCCTCATTATATATTGTCGCAATGCCATCGCACACGCACCTAGCACCAGGTTTCTTATCAGAAGTTAAGAACAAAACAAACATGAGAACTAACCACGTGTGCTGACAAAGAAAAAACCTCTTCCTTAGATGTCGTCATTACAAAAATATTAGCCGGCGGCAGCGGTATGACCTCTACAACAATAGGTGCATCCAGCATATCAGTTTATATATTGGGTTTTGTTACGGTACCTTTAAATAACTGTGAACCATTCATTTAAATAGATAGGATGGCTACGATCACTATTACCGCTCCTAAGAGGTAATAGATGGAATATGTATTTGTTTTTATTCTTATTTTATAAATTATGATAAATGAAGAAAGCTCTAGATCTAATTATATTGATACATGCATGATTTATAGGATGTAGTGAATCTTTTTAGTTTGGAAACTAATTTAGATATATTTAACTAGCATGTTAAATTTTTTTTTTGCATGTAACGCCTTTATGTTAGCTAGTGTTGTGTTAGCAAGTTTTTTTTGAAGCATGTACGTGTTCCACCTATTTTTGGTTTATAAACTTTGAATGTAATTGAGTTTTATGCGTTGCCTCATGAGTCAGTTTACAAACTTTAAATGTATTTGATCGATATTTTTCATGCATGAACGTATACTTAGCTTCCTGTGTTACCTGTGTTAGCAAGCGTGTTAGACTTAGTTGATAACTTTTTTTAAAATTTCATATGCATGTTTATTTTTTATAAAAATCCGTTGGTTGCTATCTTTCTTATATAGGTACATAACATTTTTTTTTTTTGCTAATCTTTCTCATGTACGTACGTAACATATTTTTTGAATCAATATGCATGTATAATAAGGAAGACCAGTCTGCTTCCATGTTATCCCAAGATTACAATATCTAGAGATATTTTTTATTTTTTAGCTTGCTTTTCTAGATTTTTTAACTTATTAAGTAATTTATAAAATGTAAAAATTCGATGGCTTAGATTGATTTGAGATCTTACCTCCTTATAGATAAATATTGTACCGTAGCATTGCATGTGTATTTATATCTATATCTATATTCATATCTATATTGAATGATAAATAACCAAAATTTTGAGTTATTTTTTTGTCTGTCTTTCTCTAACTACAAAATATAGAGAATTTCTTCCATTCGGATTTATATATATAACCCACGATCATACAAATTTAAATAGCTCTTGTTTGATATGATACGGAATTTGGTTCCAAAATCTATTGTGTATATGTATATGTATATGGCGCCATCAATCAGTATATCCGAGCTGGGGGATCCCCCCGTCTTCTCCAAAAAATCCGAGAATGAACAAGTTGCCATGACAAAATCCCCTCTTATCATGTTTCTCCTTTTCTATTGTGAAATCTATGTTTTCATCCAAAGAGTTATAATTAGTATTTTGAAAATTATCAAGAATAAAGTTCCACACATTGCACATTTTGGATTGATTAGATATATAGGATAGTCTTAAGAACAAGAAATTCTTTTTCTAGAAGTGAGTTGATTAGGGTCAAAGGAAGAGGCTTTTACCTGTATACCCCTGAAAAAGATGGCGGTCTCTTACATACCCCTGAAAAGTTTGTTCTCACCTGTATACCCTCGCGCCAACTTTTTATTACTCACATGCCCTTTCGTCGGTATTTTGTTATGTTTTGGACGTTAAGTGTGGGACTGGAGTGGAAAAATGACATTTTTGTCCTCCGGATCAATGAAACTTCTAAAATTCATAGTAACTCATAGAAAAACCATAAAATAAAAAATGAAGATGATTTGGAATCCTTGTGAGTATATTTATGCAGTAGGTATGTAATATTGTATGTTTATATATAAAGTTTCTGCCGTAAAAATATCTTTTTACCGCGCACTTGATGTATTTTTACTAAATTTTTTGGAGTTGCTCTAAGTAATTGGGCCGGTTCATATGGTACTTCTTGCATGCTATTTTTAAATATAGCAGTTTGCAAACACTCTTCAAAATCTGTGTAATTAGGCATCAGTTAGTCTGAGCCTTAGATTGATTTGCTAGCCTTCGCAGAATAAGGAATTTTAGTGTCAAATATGAAATCTAGACATTTCTAAATTTTCTAGCAAAATCAAACGTCCATCGATGTTAAACGTCAAGCAAAATAACCGAAGTGACCTGCACCCTCTAATGGAACTGACATCCAGCACAAATGGATGAGCACGTTATAAGGTTATAAATGTACAGAGCAAATATAGCATGTAAATAAAAAGGGACCAATGCAACGAAATCACTCACATACATCAGGTTGCTAGTAGAGAATAGTGTTGTGATGGGGGTGGGAGAGTCGTTGCTAGTAGAGAATAGGGCTGTGATGGGGATATGAGGGTGAGAGGACTGTGCATAATGATCATAATACCTTTTGATGAATAAATCAACAAGAATGATTATTTTGATAGGTGATAGGAAGCGATTGTAATCATTATAAAAAGTCTAGGAGCTAAAGTCTAAAACGTGAGAAGATTTTTAAGGTAAAGGGCCTTCCCCAGCTTTGGAAATATAGACTTCACATGCATATTTTTTTTTAATCTTTTCATTTCAAATTGGGATCACCCATGACCCAACCAACGTGTGAACACTACGGCCCTAGAATCTGCATGTCTTCTGTGAGCTGGTAACGAGTATAAATTCAAGTGAAATTCAAGTGAGAACTTGTGCCCCCTTCGACGGGGGTCGATAGAAGCCCTGAGGCGTTCTCATTACAGCAACACCGCGTGGATTACCTAGGTGCCAACTCTGTTTGATGAGAGTCGGTGGCCTGATGCCTCCCGTCGAAGGGATCCTTGGGTATTCCGTGGTTATGCCTTGGATATGACCCGGGGGGCCTCGAGCGTACGTTCTCGAGCTAGGGGCTCGTGCCTGGCCCCCCCTGGGTCATCCCTGACTCGCGTACTCGAGGGCGGCTGTGAACCTCGTTCGTGGGGCCAGCCTTCGCTCCCTAGAGATTTGGGGGTGAACCGGAGTTCGTAACACTGGGTCCTCCCTGACCTCAGGTACTCGAGGGCAGCTGTTGAACCCTGTGCAAGGGCTAGCCTTCACTCCCTCGAGATTTTGACGAACGGGTCGACGTCCGTTGCTTACCTCCGAAGGTGACGTCCTATCCTGTGGAATACAAAGGGGTAGGTAGGTATGTATATTAAATGTAGAGACTTGCCTTTCTGTTGGATCCGCTCGTGGGGCTCGCGCCGACCCCTCCTGGATCATTCCTGACTCGAGTACTCAAGGGTGGCCGTCGAACCCTGTTCGAGGGCCAGCCTTCGCTCCCTCGAGATTTGGGTGTGGACCAGAGTCCATAACCCTGGGTCATCTCTGACCTCAGGTACTCGATGGCGGCTGTCGAACCATGTTCGAGGGCCAGCCTTTGTTCCCTTGAGATTTGGGGGCGGACCGGAGTCCATAACCCTGGGTCCTTTCAGACCTCAGGTATTCGAGGGCGGCTATCGAACCCTGTTCGAGGTCCAGCCTTCGTTCCCTCGAGATTTTCGACTGACGGGTCGACGTTCGTTGCTTACCTCCGAAGATAATGCTCACCTGTCGCGCGTTGTCCGCTGCAGGCACGCCTTTTTAGGAGATGTCCGTTCGACTGCGGCTGTAGCAGGCATAGGATGCGGCGAGGCGTGCGGCGCGGAGCCCGATGACGCGACGGGTGTGGCTTATCTTGCGGAATACGAGGAGGCGGCAGGTGAGCGCATTAAATGCAAAGACTTACTTGCCTTTTCGTCGGATCTGCCCGTTGGGCTTCCGGTTACAAATACTGGGGGTGGGGGTTTGGCTTCCGCACGTTTGCCATTGCCTTCCCTGTCTTCTTCCTCTCGCCGTTGCCTTCCTCGCCCACCGAGCCGGATTTCTGCGTGCGCGAGAGTAGGGAGAGGAGGGATTGGCAACATACCTTCCACCCCCGCATCCGAGCGCATCCGCTCCCCTGCTCCATGGCCACCTACAGCTTGCGCGGCCCTGACGCCTAGCTTCCGTCGTCGGCGACCGTGGCACGCTTGGGAGATTTGGTGGAGAGCGGCCTTCTCCGACCTATCACCTCCGTAGACCGGCCGGAGTGGGTAGTGCCGCCGAGGGAGGACGCTGAGCCCAACCTGCCAGAGGGCTACATGGTCAGCTTCGAAGCTTTCCACCGGGCGGGGCTGGGATCCCCCCCCCCAAACCGTCTTCTGCGCGGGATCCTCCACCACTACGGCGTGGAGCTCCAACACCTCTCCCCCAATGGCATCTGTCACGCTGCGGTATTCACCGCCGTGTGCGAAGGATACCTGGGGATGGAGCCACATTGGGAGCTGTGGCTCCATCTGTTCGAGGCGAGCATGTTCCACGCCTTAGCCGGGAGCGGTAGCCACAGGATGGTCCGGGCAGGCTGCTGCAGCATCGCCCTCAAGAGGGAAGATTGCTGGATCCCAGCGAAGCTCACGTCGAGCCACTCCGGATGGCACTCCAGGTGGTTCTACCTGAGGAACGATGACGGTTTGTTCCCCGCCTACACCGGGAGGACGATGGACTCGAGGCCCGACCACTGGAGGTACGGCGTCGTTCAGAAGAAGCAGAAGCTCCTCGACCACCTGCTTGGCGCGATCTCCTACCTGAAGAAGGCAGGACTTACAGCGGCCATCGTGGCATCGGCCTTCCACCAGCGGCGAGTCGTGTCGCTGATGGCTTGCCTGCGACGCCTCGACGAGATGCGCCCGGGGGTGGACCTCACGGGGTGTCGCCTCGTGGAGGACGAGCTGCCCCTCGAGAGGGTGGTTCGCCGAGTACGCGCTTCCTTCGTCGGCGCGTTCGAGGTGGGGGGGGGGGCGTCGCCTGCGTCCCCATGATGCCAGACCAAGGCCACGTTCAGCTGGTAGGACACCTCTTTCTCCGTCAATGTCTTCTTGTCTGTCTTGTTTGTCTCCTTTGCCTGCGTCCTAACTGCCTAGTGTTCCCTTAGGGGAACGTCGTCTTCCGGAAGTCGCTGCCACCGGTGAAGGAGGAGTAGGGCGACTCCCAGGTGAGACGCCTTCAGGCCGAGCAGGACAAGAAGGCTAAGGACAAGGCCAAGAAGGACAAGGGCAAAAAGGCCCGAGAGAGGGAGGAGCGTGAATGATGCCGGGCCCGGCAGAGGCAGGCCAACCTTCCCGAGGAGGAGTCCCCCTCGGAGGAGGACGAGGATGAGGGTCGAACGGCGACGAGGTTGTTAAAGATAGTGCTACGTCGTGATGGTGCCGGGTTAGGCCCTTCGCTTTTGACCTGACGGGTATCGTCCTTATGCAGGAGGAGGAGTCGGAGCAGGAGGCCGAGCCACGGCATGGGCTTGAGGAGGAAAGAGCGGCGCCCAAGCAGCAAAGGGCGACCGCCGGTAGCGGTCTCCGTCGAGGGGTCGGTCGAGCATGCCTCCGGCGCCCACCCGGTCGAGCGTTGGGAGAAGTGGCTCCCGGCGTGCCTCGTAGAAGCCCCCGAGCGGCTCGAGGTCCACTGGTCGGACCCCCGCGATTCCGCTGGGGTAAGTTGCTTCCTTGTCGATTCCGAGTATTTTTTGTCGGTTATGACTTGTGCTTACCGTCGCGTATGGGCTTCTTTTTCAGGGCAAAGCGCTTGTCAGAGGACGCGTCCCTCACTCCGGCCAGAGGCTAAAGGCGAGGGACGTGGCCAAGATGGCCGTCGGTGCCAGCCCTGTTGCCCCGTCTCCCACGACCCTCGCCCCGGTTGAGGCATAGGTGGCGAAGGCGCGGGAGGCGATGGGGCGCGGGCAGGCGCAATCCGCCGCCGAGCGGGCTCGAGCGGAGGAGGAGGCGGGTCGAACCATCGCATCGGCGGGGTCCGCCGGAGTGGCGGTTGAGGCCGAGCTCACCACCCCGTCGGAGGGGGCCGTGCCAGCAGCCTCGGAAGGCGTGGAGCCGGCGTCGACTTGACCTCCGCCGGCGAGGGAGAGACGCTGGCTCACCCGGCGCCGAGGCGGTGGCCCGAGAACCTCGCGTCGTGGGAGGCACGTCTACAGCGCGAGCATGAGGGGGCGCGGCGAGAGGAGGGAGCGGCCGTCGCCGCGCCGGAGGTGCCACCGCCGGTGGAGACCCTCGTCGAGGGGGCCTCGGGTTACCCGCGGTGGGGGCGGTGACGACGGTGAAGCTGGCGGGGACGGCGGTGGAGGCCACCGATGAAGAGGTGGCTGAGACGGTGGCGGAGCAGGTGGGCCCGATGGAGATGGCCACGGCGATGGCCCCTTCGTCGGAACCGGAGGGGGCCGTTGCGGCGCTGCAAGGAAGTGACGCGGCAGACGTGATAATGTCCGAGGCGTCAACTCGGCCTCGTCTCGAGGTCGAGCAATCGTCGTCTCGAGGTGATCCATCCTCTAACTTAGTCGACCTGCAGTGAGCCTGCGGCATTGGGTGCTGATCGTTTGCTTTCTTCACCGCGCAGGGTTGTTCTCACAGCGTGGACCTCTTCTGCCTAGAGGCGATGGCTCGGAGGGGCCAGTGGCGGCCCTGCAAGATGACATCGAGGCCAGGAGTGCCCAGCTCGAGGGGGCGGCTCCCTTCCCTACTCTGGCGGAGCGGGTGGTGCTCCACGGGGGTGACCCCGAGATGCGCCAGGGCATCATGCGGGAGGTCCAGGAGAGGATCGACCGCCGCAGCAGGTTCTGGGGGCAGGAGCCCCTCGAGCTGGTCGACCCCCGAGATCCAGGGCATACCCTCTTCAAGCTTGACGATCAAGCCGAGCTCGGGGAGTGGGAGCACCTGGAGGAGTTTCGGGCATGGCTTGCCCATGTGGTGCGCCTGTCGGCGGAGGTTGCTTCCGTAGATCTGCACCGGGGGATGGAGGTAAGCCTCGTTCTTCCTTTGATCTTGCTTGGGTTACTTGGCTGCTCTTTTCTGATGACCTTCCTTTTCATCCCTGTTAGGTGTTGAGGGTGAGGTCGTACGATAAGTCTCAATTCATCCTCCGGGCGCAGGAGCAGCTTCCCACCCTACCCGCTTCGCTGGAAAAGGCGGAGGCCGAGTCCGCCCCGGTGAAAGTCGAGGTGGCGGCCGCGCTGGAGGAGGCCAAAGCCGCGCAGGAGGAGCCCTACCGGACGCAGTCGAGGGCCGAGGCCGCCCTCAAGGAGGTCGCCGAGGTCGGGCAGCAGTGGGACGCTGCCCAGGAGGCCCAGCACAAGGCTGAGGAGGAGTCCACCCAGCTGAGGGAGGAGCTGACTCTGGCGGCGGAATGTGTCCGGGAACTCCAGGGGGACGTTGACGCCGTCTCCCGCGAACGCAACGCGCTGGGTGTCGCGGAGGAGAAGGCCCGAGCCTAGATCGCCGCTCTGGGGGAGATGGCGGCTAACCAGAAGAGGGCCCTCGATGGTACTGGCAAGATCATCGAGGACCTCCGGGCTAAAAATGGCGACCAAGCTGCGGAGCTTGTCGACGTCCGCCGTCAACTTCAGAGGGCTAAGCAGGGCTACGTCACCCTGGAGGCACATGCCAAAGGTGAGTTTTTTAGAAGTGTTATTGAGCTTGCCTGGTCTTGACCCTTCCCCTGCTTTTTGGTTTTGATTGAGTCGTGTGTTCGTTCTGGCAGAACTCAAAGGGGATAAGGCCCGAGCCCATGAGAATCTAACCAGCTTTCAGAGCCTCCCCGGGGCGGAGACGAGCCTGAACGAGAGGCTCGAGGGCACCATCTCCTCCTTCTGCGACGACGTGGGTGTCGAGCCGGAGCTGCCGGTTGCGGGAGACGTGCGTGGGGATTCCCTCCTGCGCCGGCTCTTCGCCGTGACGCGTGAAGTGACGGAGTAGGTCTGTGCCGCCCTTCACATAGGCGTGAACCGGGCGCTCACGGTGGTCCTCTCGGGCTACGTCTACGACCTTGACGTCGTCGCCAGCGGCTTCGTCGTCGACCCGAAGCTGACTGATGACGAGAACGTGGCGAGATGTCATGAGCTGATCGACGCCGCAGAGGTGCTCGGCGGTGAGCTGGCGAAGCTGTTTGAGTTCGAGGTGCTTCCCCCGCCGGACAATGACAGCGACGAGTAGTCGAGGCCTATGAGCCAAATCTAGATAAGAAGGTCCATGTAATAGATTAGTTTTTGTGATAATATGATGTCGAGCCCCTGGAGGCTTCTTATCTTTAATGCATTTTATTCGAGATGCATCTGGGCGTTTTTATCTCTCGAGCTGTCTCTATTTCTCTTTGCCTGAGTCGTTGCTTGTGGACTAAGTATTCGACGCACGCTCGTATCCCTGGTGGGGGGGGGGGAGCGAGTGGGAGTACCATAGCCCTGAGGCGTAGGAGAGTCCCCGGCTCGGCGGCCCTCGACCCTTAGGGAGTTCGAGGCGTTTTCTACTTAGCCGTGAAGCGTGCTCGGGGCAAAGGTGGAAAGAGAGGTGCTGAGTTTCGAAAAAACGTTCGAGTTTTTAGAGAGCTTAGGAGCCCCCCCCCTGTCAGCCCCCGAGGGAGGCTTGACTTTGCCGGAGCAGAGTCGAGGCTACCTTAGAGTTATGAACGAATGTGAAATGTACTTCGAGAACATTTTATTCATTCATAATGCGATAAGTGTACATAATGCGGAAAATGTACAAGGCCTCGAGGCCTTAGGGATAGAAATGACGTAGTTGTTCCATGTTCTGCGCGTTGATGCAAAAGAACGCGTCAACGACTTCCTCGCCATCTGCGTAATTGGTGACGAAGTCCATGAGCTTGTTGACAGTCTTGGGGTGTTTCGTCCCAGCTTCTGAATCAACTCCTTGCAGGTCGTCCCGGCGAAGAACGCCATGATGACGTCGAGGTCGAAGATGTGGGTTAGCTTGGTACGTTTCTTGGAGAACCATCGGGTGAAGTCACGGAGGGTTTCCCCTGGCTTCTGCTTGTAGCTGCAGAGATCCCAGGAGTTTCCTGGTCATACGTAGGTGCCCTCGAAGTTTCCCTTGAAGATCCTAACCAGGTCGGGCCAGCCATAGATCAAGTCCGGGGGGAGTTCCTCAAGCCATCGTCGAGCGGTGTCGGAGAGGAAGAGCGGGAGTTGCCGAATGATGATGTGGTCATCATTGGCTCCTCCTAGCTGACATGCAAGCCTGAAATCAGCAAGCCAGAGCTCCGGCTTGGTTTCGCCGTTGTACTTGACCAGGCTGGTGGGTGGACGGAAACGAACAGGCAAGGCGGTCTGCCGGATTGCCTTGCTAAAGACTCGTGGCCCTGGTGGTTCTGGGGATCAACGTTGATCTTCGTCGCTGTCGTAGCGCCCACCTCGATGAGCATTACAACCTCAAGCCTCAGCGTCACCGTGTCGGCGTCGTTTGTTGTCGTTGATGTCATATCGCGCGTCTCGCGGTTGTCGATCGTCGAGGATGCGGTCTCGAACTGGTCGCTGCTCCATTTCGCCTTGAGGCGCCTTGTCTTGGTGGACAGATACCTCTCGATCTTGTCGAGGAGGGTACTTCCCGCCGCTCGGAGGCAGCTCCTCTGCGCCTCGAGGCCGAGCTCTCCGCTTGCTGTACGGCCGCGGTTTGGAGAAGCCCCTGGATTTCATTCCTGATGCGTCGCGCCTGGGGCGTCGATGGTGTCGGCATGCCGCGGAGCAGCATCGCGGCTGCCACGACATTCTGGCTAGCGCGGTTGTAGACGTGGCGCTCGTTCGCCCCCTCGTTGACGATCTGTCGATGGACATCTCGAGCCCGTTCGTGAGCTCCTCCACCCTGTGGCCGCCCGCGATCTCGGTCGAGGGCGTGATCGAGCTGCTGGAGTCGTAGACGCTCCTCCTCGAGCTTGGCGAGCAGCTCTCGGACTTGCGCGATCTGGACGTCCTGAGGTGGATCGGCTTTGTCAGGACTTTGGGGGTCGGCGTTTCGTGCCGGGGTAGCGTTGCCCCCTCCTCCTGCATCCGTGGCCGCGGTGTCGTTGATGTTGTCCTGGGAGTCAACCTGACCGTCGAGGTGGAAACATTCCCGGGTGGGATCGTAATCCTCATCGGGGGAGTCCGAGTCGGGGTAGCCGTGGTAGAAGTTGGGGAAAGATCCCCAGCATTCTTCCTCCAACCATTGCCGTATCGTCCCCCAGGTGTGACACCCTAGGGACGGGGCTCGTCGTGACTCCGGGCGCTCGTCCGGTGGAGGGTCGGTGACGAGGTTGATTGTCATACGTAGCAGGTTCCCTGAGGACCCGTAACGTGCCTGCATCTGCGAGCCTATAAAAGCAGAACAGAGTCTGGCGCTGTTGTAGAGCCCATGTGGAAACAGGTTGTGCGGTGGTGCAGCCGAGTATGTCGAAGAAGCCACGGGGACCCCCTGAGATGACGGTATGGCAGAGCCAAAGTCAGGCTCAGCGAGGTACCCGCCCCCGATCCGCAAGCATGGGTCAAACAGGCTCCCGAAGAGAGGAACTGCGTCACCAGCTGACGCCGGGGAGGCGACATCTGGTGTCTCGGGATCCACGCGGTGAAGAATGCGGCGGCATCATTCGCGCCTCCTCCTGGTTGCAGGCGAGAGGTGCGAGTGGTGGAACCGTCGTCTGGTCCTCCTTGGCCCCGGAGTACCGGAGCTGCTGCTATCCATGCCACTAGCCGAATGTAGAACCATGTCGTGGCCGTGGCCCGTGGACATGAACTCTAGGCTCCCGAACCAGATGATGGTGGCGAATGGAAGTGATGGGATCGTGGAATCCATCTGGGAGAGTAGTTTGGAGTTGATCGACACGCAAAGCCCCCTACCTGGAGCGCCAACTGTCGGTGTTATGACCCAGGGGGTCAAGACCACCGGCTAGTAAATTTGTATATTGCGTGCTCCCTCTCCCAGACGTGATGCAAGAAGAACACAAGATTTATCCTGGTTCGGGCACAGAAGGCCCTACGTCCAGCGGGGGAGGATGGATTGTATTATCTTACACCGAAGTGCTCGTATAGGGGGTACAAGCAGGTTTACACGGGGGTGCTCAGGATGAGCTGAGACCTAGGGCTAGCAGGGCTATCCTAGGTGGTCGGTTGATTGCTTGAGAGGTCGATCAAGCAATCGGGTGTGTGGTGTATGAGGGTCAGAGCTGATGTCCGATACGAATGTGCATTCGTATTCGTATTCGCCCCCCCTTCTTCTATCCCGGCGTCCCCTTTTATAGATCAAGGGGAGGTACCAGAGTACAGAGTCCTAAACTGTGGCGGCATGGGAGCCGTCTCCGCGGCACCATGCTTGTGGTGGGACGTCGATCGCTGTAGCGGCGTGGTCTTCCGGTCCTTCCGGTGTTCGGGGTATGGTGATGGCAGACTGGACGTTGTCGAACGTCATGGCGCAGCGTGGTCGGCCTTCTATAGACAGGTACGAGTCCCACAGTGACGCGGGACGGATTGGACGGGAGCCATGCCGGAGTGGTTGGAGACGGTGGTTGAGCCCCATGGTCGAGGGGGGGTCGAGGCCAGCGTGACCCTGTCGTATCCCTGAAGACACAGTCGAGGGTCGTCCTGTTCATGGCTCGAGGGGGTACCTCTGGATTCCGTACTTGCAACGTGGCTAGAGCGGTTGCACGGTCAACGGAGATCCAGGGCATGGGCGGTGAGTTGACGGATTTGACTGCGGTAGTGGGTGCCCATGACGTTAGGCGGGGGCAGGTAGGCGCATTGGATCCCCTTTAACCCATACCGGGAGCAGGTGAGCTGACCGAGCCTCCTGCGCGCGGGTCGTTCGTTCGACCCCTGTCCGTCAGTCAGGGTTGAGGCCGTGGGGGGTTCGATCGACCCCTCTTTCGTCACACGGGGGGTTAAGGCGAGGCGGAGGGGTCGTTCGTTCGACCCTTGTCCGTCAGTCGAGGTAGAGGCGGAGGGGTCGTTCGTTCGACCCCTGTTCGTCAGTCGAGGTAGAGGCGGAGGGGTATCCTGCCTTCTGTGTTTCCCGCAATGGGCCGGCCCACGATTGGTACTTGTTGCCGGTGAAGTAAGCCTTCGCGTGATGGGCCTTCCTCCATTGACTTAAACGGCTGATCGGATCCTGCCTTAAAAATAGTTGCTATGTTGAGCTTTAGATTATCACACGTTTAGGGTACCCCTTACCTTTGTACCCGACACCTATAATACAAAATTAAGTTGTGCATGTATGAACATGGTGTTGACGTGGCTCCATGAGAAGCCAGTAAAATCCTGTAGTAGGGGTCTCCTATCGAGTTGTAGAAGATATATACTAGCACAGGTACCCGTTCCGCTACACCCGTTCTTATTAAACATTTGTTGAGAGCGATAAAGAGAGTAAGTTTTTTTTTACATACTGGATCAGTATACTCTCTTCGTCCCAAAAAAAAAGAGTCGTTATGGGAATCGTGCGTGTCAAACTTTGTTAACTTTGACTAGATTTGTAGAAAATGTGTGTAACATTTATATCTTTAAATTAATTTATTATGAAAGTATATTCAAAGATCTACCTAATGATACTAATTATATGTTATAAATATTAATATTTTGTTAAATATAGTTGGTAAAAATTAAAAAATGTAGACTTTTTGGAAAGCGAGAATGACTCTTTTTTGAGATAGAGGGAGTATCTACTATAGTTTAGATAAGGACTCAAAATTGTTGTTATGTTCCAGTAACGGTCTAATATAAAGATACACTGGCCTGAAGAAATATTACAATCTCTTTATTGCCATGATTGATATGAATCACCATACTACACGCACTTTATAGTGTGTGATCGCTGTATGTATAAAACAACAGATAAAAATGACAAAAAAAGAATAAAAAATCTTAAATAAATTTAAAACTAAAAAAATAAAAATTAAATCTATAAAAGATAAAAAAAATGTTTGTAACAGCTCAATATAAAGTTATACTGGTATGATAGAAAGACTACATACTCTTTCTTGCTAGGATTGATATAGACTGCCATACATCATGCACTCTTCTACGTAGGGTCGTTGTATACTTGTATGTATAAACAAAAGATAAGAAATAGAAATACTACGTGCTATTTATCGTTTGCTTCGAGTGATGTGCTAAATAGGGTCAGGTATAAAACAAAAGATTAAAAAATAATTAAGATAAAATAAATTAAAATGAATAAAATTGAAAATAAAATGAATAAAATTGAAAATAAAAATAAAAGAAAATAAAAACTTTTAAAATAAAAAAATATAATAAAAAACAAAATAAAGAATAAAAGCAAAAAAATAAAAAATAAAAAATGTCACGTCTATGAACAGTGTGGGAGGACAGCGATTTATGCACGGTTAAAAAAAAATAAAAAATGTCACATCGATAACAGTGCCAAATGGACTGAGAGGCCAGCGATTTACGCACGTTTGAAAGAGTAATCATATGTGTCTCTAAAAAGAACTTATAAACATCGCTTTTTTATTGGGATTATTTGATGTCAAATGTTTGAACTAGACGTGTCAAGGTACGACTTCTTTTATAGATAAAGGCGGAAACGTGTCTAGCTTCGTCTCTTTTGACCATGAGATTTAGAATAATTATTACAAAGTAAAAAAGAATAGTCATAAATGTCCGACTTCAAAACTTAATTACAAATGATCAATAAAATAGCTTAGACAAGCGGCCTCTAAGTGGCCACACGCAAGTCAAGTGGCTCCGTGGACTTTAGGTCCACGTGTATTAATAAACATAAGCTTTACTAACTCTAAGACAATCTTTTAAATAATATTAACTTTTAATAATAGTTTATAATATAATTAGACTAATGTGATAATCTTACATAATTTTACAATAAATATATAAGACAACCTCTGAATCAATTTTTTCTCTCTCTTCTATTAAATGTTATATGAAATTATAGGTACTCCCTCAGTCATGAAAGAATAAATTTCTGGATTTGTGTCCCAAGTCAAATTTTTTGAACAACTTTGATCAAATTTCTAGAAAAAAATATTATAAATTATGGTATCAAACTAGTATCATTAGATTTATTATAGAACATATTTTCACATGATGCTTATTTTAAGTTATAAATATTATTATATTTTTCTATAAAGTTAGTCAAAGATTAAAAAGTTTGACTGGTACGGATTCTAGTAATTGATTCTTTCATAGACGGGAGTAGCTTGTAAGTCACTGTTAGAACTTCACTCGCCGGTCAATGTCGTGATGCCACCAGTGGAGTGAAGGTCAAGACTTGGGCAACACTCCTCAAGATACAAATGCTAGCTAGGTAGCAATCCACGTGCAACAAATATGTCATACGTGTTATAAGTATATCATACGAATTGTTATATGGTTACTTGGGCGACTCGCGTGGCTTCAAGATTCATTCAACCGTTATATATGTGTTCTATAATATGTCTTGAGATCAAAATCTGTACGATGCTGAAACACACATGCTAATCTAACTTATATGCACGAGAGGTTTGTAGATTGTCCAATTATTGTGTCGTGCATTTTAATTCATTTTGGTATTATATTTTGAATTGTGTCACGTGCTGCTCTAAGTTAGATTTTGAATTGCACGAGAGCCTCTAACTCGTACAGACACGGGAAGAGACTAATGAACCATAGAAACACTCTATATTCTAATTTACCTTAGGATTAGACTTAATAATACCATGTCTGGATCGGAGTGTGGACCGCTGCTTATATATATAATATAAGAGGGTACGAAGGACCGTGGAAATGTAACATACTTCAACATTATCATTAAATATAGGGTGTTGCTATTTTTCAGGCGCCTGATTTATTTTGTTCAGGCGATAGATCTCAACCGTTGGATGAGGATCCAACGGCCTCAACCCTTTCTTCTTCCTCACGCGGGCAGCCTCGTCTCCTTCTTCCTCCCGTACGCGCCCCCGCCGTTGCCCACCGCCCCCCTACCGCGCTCGCGGCGGCCTCCCCCTTCTCCTCCCCTTTCTGCCGTTGTCTTCTCCGACCACGACGCCCCCGCCCCGACCTGGCCCGGCCGCCTCTTCCACTGCCAGCTCCCTTAAGCCGCCCGATCACCATCCCCACCGCCTGGCCTACCTACCTCCCCTGCCGGCCCCTTCAATTCTATACCCGCAGGAGTTGAAGAAGAAAGGGGGAGAAAGCACAACCCTAGCCACTGCAGATCCAAGAGGAGGAGGAGCCTACCTCGCATCGGGGAGGAGTCGCCGCCATAGCCGGGTGCAGGCGTCGCAGGAGGGAGAGAGGGAGAAGCAGCGACGTCGCGTGTCCTAGGAGGGAGGGAGGGAGCAGCGTGGAGAGCGGCGGCGCGTGGCCTGGGGAGGGCGAGGGAGCGTGTCGCCTGAAGCCACGACGACTTTTCAGTCGACTGGTTAATAGGAAATGTGTTAAATATAATAAGGCGGTGCTGGTATCATAATGTTTGTTTTCACTTTTCAGGTTTACGCTTATCTTGATAGCCACTGACTGATCGATTGGGTCAGTGTTTGTTTTTACGTTTAGTTCCTACAATTGTGACCATTTGAACGTTGCTGACAAGTCTATTTGTCGTTTATCTTGGCGCGATTGCTGCATCAGCCAAAATTCCCTTTCCCACCATCACGAGTCAGCATGTATAGGAGTATAAAATAGTTTTTGCTCAATCATGTGAGAAGCAGACGAGTTAGAGTGAGATCAGGTTCCGGGTCCAGGGACGTCTTTGCGGCATTCCTGCCAAAGCTTCTCGCTCAGTGAAGCACCACGAGGTCAGGAATGGAGGCGGCGCTCCTCACCGCCACAGGCATCGGGAAGCATGGTGGAAATGAGGAGAGCGCTGTGGTGTGCGAGGTCAAGAAGCATCTATACCTCGCTGGGCCGCTCGTCGTCGGGTTCCTCCTGCAGAACATGGTCCAGATGGTCTCCGTCATGTTCGTCGGCCACCTCGGCGAGCTCGCGCTGGCCAGCGCCTCCCTGGCTACCTCCTATATATATATATATATATATATATAGTGGTGCTGGCTCTCTTAAGCGTCCCGGTGGCGGTGGTGTGGGCCTACACGGGCGAGATCCTGACGTGGTGCGGGCAGGACCCGGAGATCGCCGCGCGGGCCGGCAGCTACATCCGGTGCATGATCCCGGCGCTGTTCGTGTACGGGGCGCTGCAGTGCCACGTCCGGTTCCTGCAGACGCAGAACCTGGTGGCGCCCGTGATGCTGAGCTCCGGCGCCACCCGGCCGTCTGCTGGGTGCTGGTGCGCGGGCTCGGCCTGGGCCACAACGGCGCCGCACTGGCCAACGCCATCTCCTACCTCGCCAACCTCTCTTTCTTGTGGTGGGAATATGCCCTAGAGCTAATTATGTACATGATTATATTTCGATTGTATCCATGATTAATATAGTGTTCTGAGAATATCCATTATAGACAATTGGTATTGATTGACGATTATGTGAATTGTTTGTGGAACTCAATTACCTGAATGGTTATTTTAAAAGTTGTCCCTGGTCGGCATTCTTGTAAGAGCACACTTGAATATTAGACCAGCACATGTATTAGTTGATGGCTATGTTTCACAAGTCATAGACATGGAGATGTCAAACTAATAATGTGGGCACATGTGAGACATGTAGGCTGGACTGACCCAACAAGAGAAAGTCTCTATTCATGTCATGTACGTTATGTCCTTAGACCTGAGATTGTGGTATGTACTCAAGATGTGAAACGATCTACTTAGAGACTATCAAACGCTACTCCGTAATTGGGTAGTTATAAAGGTGGTCCTTGGGTGGTCGGGAAACATGCTATGAGACATAGACAATCAAGATGGAATTTGCCCCTCTCTTCGTGAGAGAGATATCACTGGATCACTCATGTGATTGGATCAACAAATGCATGACCATGCTTGGGTTAAGTGTTAACCCACGAGTTGAACCATATATCGAGTGGCAAAGAGAATAACTTGTACATGGTCATAGTGGTTCGTCTGATATGATCATAGCGTATGCATAGGAGTTGACACGCCTTGTTAGAGGCCGCTATCAACTATTGGTCGAGTAAGAGTACTTGGGCCATGTCTATGTATGCGTGAGCCCATAGGGTCGCACGCTTAAGGGGCTGGAAGCCTAATTCGGGTTGGACCCGAATTAGACTAGGTTTAGGGTTTCTAATGGGCCTCCACCGTGGGAGCTCGTTAGGACGCCTATATAAGCAAGGGGTGGGCGCGTGGCAAGATTGATCCACGCCTTTTGGCAGCCGCCGTCGCCTCCCCACGCTCGCGCCTTTTGCTCCTCGCGGACCTAGCAGTCCGGAGGCGCAACGCTTCCTCCCTGCACGTGTGGGATTCCTCGGAGGTGCTGCATCTGGAGCACAAGGACGAACCGCGCGAAGGGGACGTTGAGACGGACGACCACGCAACTGCACTGCCTGCTGCGACGCGCACGACTACATCAAGTCGTCTTCCGCTGCACCTGCGCGTCTAGTGGTAATCCCGTAACCTGTAACTAGCAGTAGATCCTGATTTATGAGGTCAAAAAGTTTTATTTTCCGGCTAGCGTAGTAACCTCGTATTCCTTCATCTTGGCCTTCTACGTCAGGGCGTCGCCGGCGTGCAAAACCACCTGGACGGGCTTCTCGGCGGAGGCGTTCGGCGGCGTCCCCGACTTCCTGAAGCTCGCCGTGCCGTCGGCTGTCATGGTGTGGTAATGCATTATTCTCTTTCTCCATGCGAATTGCAGTCGACAGATCATCAATGCCGCGCGCCGTTCGTAGCTCAGACGCGCAAGTGACCTCTTATCTGGGCCTGGGTGCAGCAGCATGGAGTGGTGGTCCTTCGAGCTCCTGGTGCTGCTGTCCGGCTTGCTCCCTAACCCCAAGCTGGAGACGGCCGTGTTGTCCATCTGGTGAAGACGAAGATCATTCCACAATTTCCTGCAGCTTTTGCCTTGTTGTGCCCGATCCCATGACCTCCCATTTCTGTGATTCTTGCAGCTTGAACACTAGCTCATTGGCGTTCATGGCCCCGCTTGGACTTGGTGCTGCCATAAGGTGGAGACCACCAAACACCAAAACAAGCAGATAATACAATAATGCTTCATTTCCTGATGATTACTTATCCTCTGTCTGGATGATGATTGCTGGGCTTGGTCATGCATTGCAGCACGCGCGTGTCGAACGAGCTTGGAGCAGGGAAGCCTCAGGCGGCCCGACTGGCGACGCGGGTGGTCGTGCTCCTGGCGCTCATTGTGGGCATGTCGGAAGGCCTGGTCATAGTGCTGGTACGCAATCTGTGGGGGTACGCGTACAGCAACGAGGAGAAAGTGACCAGGTACACAGCCAGGATGATGCCGGTCCTCGACGTGTCCGTCATGCTTGACAGTCAGCAGTGTGTGCTTTCAGGTATAGTACGCACTGAACAACAATGTATAGGAACAATCATCTCGTTGCACATTCTGAATTGCTGGACCTGCGGCGGCAGGTGCTGTCAGGGGCAGTGACCGCCAAAAGACCGGCGCTTTCATCAACCATGCTGCCTACTACCTCGTTGGTATCCCTGCCGCGTTCATGTTCGCCTTCGTCCGCCGTCTTGGGGTTGGGGGGATGGTTAGCTACTCTTCTACATACTTTCTGTACATGTTCGATTGGGAATAAGTAGGGTTTTCACTATATATCTATCATCCTTCAGTTGAACAAGTTTTTTTAAATTGAAGGAGCAAATTTTCTTGTTCCAACTCTGAACAGGGTCTCTGGTTTGGGATCTTGTGCGGCCTGGTGGTGCAGATGCTCTCACTGCTCTCCATTACCTTATGCACAAACTGGAACAAGGAGGTAAGCAAGCACGAGTTAAGGCTCAATACCATACGTGCTGTTATTGTTACTTGTTTTGTGCCCTGAATGTTGCTTTTGGGTCTGCACTCTCCCTGCTGGCACTCAAGGCGAAGAACAGAGTTTTCAGTGCTGCTCTTCCTGTAGACATGGATCAAACATGAGGTCCTGTCGAGGATTGACAGACATGCATGTTACCAGCGGGCGTTATAATTGTAATCCATGAGATATACCCCACAATCATATCGGCAATGTATTGTCTCGTCTGAGTAACAATAACAAGGACGTGTATTCCCAGCGCAAACAGCGGAGAGAGTTACGAATTGTAGGCACAATGACTAGAGAGGTATCCTGCGAATTTCTCAGTAAAGTAGCACACATACTTGAGCATTCTCTAGGCCTCTCCAGTTATTCTCTTGAATTGAATTTCATCTTTTGAGTGAGAGATCATCGTGTCCAGTCTTTGTATTGAGTGATATTCATCAAGTGGGGGAAAAAACAATGAGAACGGTCCTCATGGAGTAACTATGGGCTCCCACCGTGAATTCACGATACGTGCCTAAGTGCATGTAGTTTTTCTTTCCAACTATTTCTCTTAAATTTAAGCTACAGTTCCCACCGTTTTTTGATTGAATGGCGAGGGATGTGTTGCTACTGAATTTTTTGTTACTCTAGGTGATTGTCGTCATCTAGATGATTTTAGTGATCGGAAACTCTATGAAGAAAACAAAGAGAAGATTGTGTGATGCAACGAAACACATTTCATGTATATCAGTTGACTCAACAAAACACACTACTGTTTTGTCTAACACTTGTACATTTTGATATCATCTTCACCACAGCGCGAGCATCTTAAAACACCAGAAGTTGTTAGACTTGGAGACCAAAGGATTCCAAAACGAGCTAGCAGCCTTTATCATGGAGGAGGTACTAAGTGAAAAAAAATCTTTTTCCATTCCACGGGCTAAAAATAAAACAAGAGATAAAATTTTTATTGTAACTTATTATACGTTACGGTAACAATTATAATGTAACTTTTGATGGGTTTTTGATGTATGTACATGTGTCTAGTAATAGAAAATAAAAGGTACCAAACAAAAAATAGTAAAATAAATCAATAAAGCTGGAAGTACGTGATCATAGGTAGGCTAAAGTACTGAGCTGACAAGGTTGCTCAAATCAACATTTCTGGTTGCAGTGCCGAACCAACAGTGATCATCAGTGTCGGACGAGGAAAAAACCAGCAGGGGTAGGAAAGCCACATCACTACTGCTTTACTTCTACCAGTTCTGTTTTCGATAGTGCTAGGGGGTTTGAACCAGCAGTGAGGGCTACTCTGCACGGTATTGCATGCTTGTGCGCTGCAAGTTGACAATGTCCATCACCATCTTAATCTTTACCTGTCTTAGAACTGACAGCCTCCACCTAATACAGAATTGAGCTTTGTTGCCGGTACTTTATAAACCGGCACTATCACTGTCGGCTTTTTGCTAAAATCGGTTGTGTTAGGACAAACCGATAGTGATACTGTGATGATTATTGTGGGTATTAACCAAAAATTGGCAATGATATTAGGTCATTACTGTCAATTTCTGACTTGAACCAGCAATGATATTGGCTACACAAAAAACTTCATAATGTTCTCATATAATGTCAATGAAGACAAATTTTATCAAAGTTGTATTACTCGATGAGATTTATAACTTGTAGTTCACATGTTTTTTATTTAAGATAGTTTAGATTAACAAATACGCATCACAAGTTTTATAAAGTTAATACCAAATGAGTCCATAAATGATCTATAATCACAGATGAGAGCAGTGAGAAAAAAATACGACTGAAATAAGCTAAAAAACATCTCATTTGGTTATTGGTTTAAGCTTTGGCTATAAGCACATATGTCATTCATCCCCGCCACAAATTTGTGGTGCTGGCGAGATTCATCTGCGGAGTCGATCCAGTCGTATAGACCATGAAGGATAATACATGCAGGCAACTGTCGAGTCCATTTGCATCAGGGCTATTACTTGGGAATTGCAGGCTCATCTGTAGCAGTGTGCAGTGGGGAACTTTATTTATGGACTTGCCGCTGCCTAGGCTCCGAACTCTCCTGTTCACAGGGTCCAGAGTCACTGCTTCTTGCGTCCGGAAATATTTTTCCGATCGTCCGAGCGCACCCGAGAGCTCGCTTGAGTTCCTCAGCACCTCAGGACCCAAGTCCGGTCCTTGGTCCGGACCATCATACTGCGTCCGGACCCTCTTCCACAGAGAGTTACAAAGAGCGCCAGGCTTTGGACGCGTGTCCGGAGCTCTGCGTCCGGACAGCACACTGCGTCCGGACTACTCCTCCAGCCAGCCAGCAAGGGTTTGCCACCGGACGCATACGCGTTGGTTCGGTCGGCCAGAACCCTTGCGTCCGGACCCTGCGTCCGGACTGCTTCCAGCTGCCCAAACACTTCTGCAACTTCTTCCAAGCTTTCAAGAGCCAACACTAAGTGATCCCAACACTTGTGCTCTTGTGTTACCTTTTAGTTCACAATTATCTTGGATTAAATTGGTGTTTCACTTGGTTCAATTGATTTTAATGCAATGCTTAAGAACCTAGTGGCACATGATAACTGTAATCATACTTAAGAGCTCCCTCCTTGATAGTACGGCTATCTATCCTAAATGTGATCACATCCTCTATGATGTCTTGATCACCAAACCGAAAATGTGTCCTATATCATCTTTGCCTTGACACCATTTTCCTTTCCATTTCCTTAACCATGCTAGAGCTTTGGCTATCCACCAATGATCCACCTTGCTCCACCACATGGCATGTACCAACCTATCTCATGATTCACACTCAGAGATCCAAGGTTAGTACCTAAGTAGGTTTCATCAATTACTCAAAACCAAAACACATGAGAGACTCTCAATCTCCCCCTTTTTGGTAATTGATGACAACCCTTCCATAAAGATATAAAATATAATCATTTTGAACTTGAGTTGCTTGTCCAAGCATTTTAATCAAAGATTTAAGATTTTGGACAAGTTGCTCTATTTCGGTTTTGGTAGTTATTAGCTCCCCCTACATATGTGCTTCATGAGTTTGGTTCAAGTTTTGCACATATGTATAGATAGGCATTATGGGAGAGTAAATAGCTACCAAATGATTCTAAGGTGTAAGAGTTAGAACTTTAAAGTGTGATACCATCGGAGTGCGGAATTTAGAATCACCCTTAGCACCAAGATTAGCTAGACACAACTTGAAGCCAAAATCACTTGAAAGTTCATGGGTTAGAGCTAATCAACCTATGCATGCTAATTGATCAATCATCATTCATTTAGATTCACTAGCAACCACCACACAAGCATGAATATTGAATTTAAGTACTTGTGCAACAATACATATGAGGATGCAAGCATTCAAATGCAACAAGGTGTTCATGAGCTTGCTCCCCCTATTTGTGTGTTCTTATTTCAAAAAGATTTTTCATTTTATCCGCTTAGACAATTTCCCCATATATCATTTGATTTTCCCCCTTTGGGTCAAGTTTTATATCTTTTCACATAATTTCTTCCCCTTTATCATCCAATTGACACAAAAAGGTGGGACCAATTATAGATATTCAAATTTTAGCTCCCCCTAAGTGTGAGATAGGGTGAAAGATTGTTTTCAACTTTGGTTTGAACTAAGCTACTTGCCCAAGATATTTAATTCGATTTAAACCATAGACAAGCTTGTTCACACATGCTAAGATGGTTATCTTGCCTATATTGAATTAAACACTTTGAGTTCATAGACATAGAGCAAAACACTAGGATTGCAAGCACATCAACATGTCATATGCCGCCACTAGATCAAATCAACTCATAGAAGCTATAGTGGCACCATATAAGCATTAAAGACATTTTAGTTTTCATGAATGAGCCTAGAAGCATGAGTGATGACTATATGCTCTATACAAGTCCTAACAAGGTATGCATGAATGCTCTCAAATCAACTTTTACCTTGTATTGTTGGAGTAGAGGCATGTCATATAAGTGGGGGTGCATCAACTCATTCCTTAGCTTGCAAAACCTTTTCTCATCTAGTGGCTTGGTAAAGATATCGGCCAATTGATCTTCGGTGCCAACACTAGTGATAGAAATATCCCCTTTCAATTGATGATCTCTAATGAAATGATGGCGGACATCAATATGCTTTGTTCTTGAGTGTTGAACCGGATTGTTGGTGAGCTTGATTGCACTTTCATTGTCACATAGCAAAGGCACTGGCTTGAATTTGACTCCAAAATCATTCAAAGTAGCTCTCATCCATAGGATTTGTGCACAACAACTCCCCGCACTAATATCTTCGGCTTCGACGGTAGAGAGTGCCACACTATTTTGCTTCTTTGATGACCATGATACTAGTGATCTTCCAAGCAATTGACAAGTGCCCGATATGCTTTTCCTTTCTATCTTGCAACCCACATTATCCAAGTTGGAGTGTCCAAGTAACTCAAAGTTTGATCCTTTAGGATACCACAACCCAACATTAGGTGTATGCTTCAAATATCTCAATATCCTCTTTGTGGCTTTCAAATGACTCTCTCTAGGAGATGTTTGAAATCTTGCACACATGCATACACTAAACATAACATCCGGTCTTGATGCGGTCACATAGAGCAAGCTACCAATCATTGATCTATATAGCTTTTGATCTACCATGTTGCCACTAGCATCACCATCCAAATTTCCATTTGTTCCTATTGGTGTACTAATAGACTTTGCTTCATCTAGATTGAACTTCTTGAGCATGTCCTTGATGTACTTGCCTTGACTAACAAAAGTCTCATTCTTCAATTGTTTGACTTGAAGACCAAGGAAGTAACTAAGCTCTCCAAGCATAGACATCTCAAACTCTTTGGCCATCATTGTGCCAAACTCTTCACAAAACTCTTGATTGGTTGATCCGAAGATAATGTCATCCACATAGATTTGAAACACAAACAAGTCCTTCCCAATCTTCTTGGTGAATAGGGTAGTATCAACCTTTCCCATAATGAATCCCTTAGAGAGGAGAAAATCTCTCAACCTCTCATACCATGCTCTTGGAGCTTGCTTCAAGCCATATAGAGCCTTCCTTAGCTTGTACACATGGTTGGGTTTCTTGTCATCTTCAAAACCGGGTGGTTGCTCAACAAATACTAATTAATTGATGTACCCATTGAGAAATGCACTCTTCACATCCATTTGATAGAGCTTAATGTTGTGAGCACAAGCATAAGCCAATAGAATCCTTATTGCTTGTAGCCTTGCCACCGGTGCATATGTTTCTCCAAAGTCAAGACCCTCTACTTGAGTGTAGCCTTGTGCAACTAGTCTTGCTTTGTTTCTCACCACTATTCCATCTTGATCTTGCTTGTTGCGAAAGACCCATCTAGTGCCAATGACATTGTGGTTCTTTGGTCTCTCAACTAGCTCCCAAACTTGATTTCTAGTCAAGTTGTTGAGTTCTTCATACATAGCATTTACCCAATCGATATCTTGCAAAACATCTTCAATCTTGGTTGGCTCAATAGATGATACAAAAGAATAGTGCTCACAAAATGAAGCCAATCTTGATCTTGTTTGTACACCACTAGTGATATCTCCAATGATATGATCCAAAGGATGATCTCTTGCAATAGATGTAGGTTGGAGTATTGGAAGTTGATTGCTTGTACTTGGTTGATCATTGGTAGAGTGGATGAACTAGCTTCTTGATCTTGAGTTGGAGAGGATGAACTAGCTTGATTTTCATTGAGTTGCACATTGGATGGAGGATTTACTTGATCTTCAATATCTTGCTCATCATCCACTTGCCTCGGCCTAATGTCCCTAATATCCATATTCTTCATTGCATTGGCCAATGGTTCACCTCTCACATCATCATGGTTAACATTCTCATCTTGAGATCCACTTGTTTCATCAAACTCCACATCATGTACCTCCTCAACTATGCCATGAGTAAGATTCCATACTCTAAATGCTTTGCTTGTAGTTGAGTATCAGAGTAAGAAGCCTTCATCACATTTCTTCTCAAATTTGCTCAATCTTGCACCTTTCTTAAATATATAGCATTTGCATCCAAATACTCTAAAGTGTGCAATATTTGGCTTTCTTCCATTCAATAGCTCATAAGGTGTCTTCTCAAACATCTTGTGGCAATAGAGTCGGTTGCTATAATAGCAAGCCGTGTTGATAGCTTCGGCCCAAAAAGAATCACTCACATTGTATTCACTAAGCATAGATCTTGCCATATCAATGAGTGTCCTATTCTTTCTCTCAACAAGCCCATTTGATTGAGGTGTGTACTTGGCCAAGAATTGATGTTTGATTCCATATTCATCACAAAGCTCATCAACTCTTGTATTCTTTAACTCACTACCATTGTCACTTCTTACTCTCTTGATAGTTGTTTCAAATTCATTTTGGCATCTCTTGACAAAGATCTTGAATGTATCAAATGTTTCACTCTTGTCACTCAAGAAGAATACCCATGTATATCTAGTGAAATCATCAACTATCACAAAGCCATACTTGTTACCACCAATACTTGTATATGCGATTGGTCCAAACAAGTCCATGTGCAAGAGCTCAAATGGTTTGCAAGTACTCATCATGCTCTTACTAGGGTGAGTATTTCCAACTTGTTTGTCGGCTTGACAAGAGCTACATAGCTTATCTTTCTCAAAGACCACATCTTTCAAGCCTCTAACTAGATCATGTTTGACTAGTTTGTTCAATTGCCTCATTCCAACATGACCAAGCCTTCTATGCCATAACCAACCCATGCTAGATTTGGATAGCAAGCAAGTTGACAATTGAGTTTCTTTGGCATTGAAATCAACTAAGTATAGATTCTCATATCTAAATCCTTTGAATATCAAGTTAGACCCATCTACACTTATGATCTCTACATCATCAACTCCAAAGATGCATTTAAAGCCTAGATCACAAAGTTGAGCTACGGATAGCAAGTTGAAGTTCAAGCTCTCTACTAGCAACACATTGGAAATGCTCATGTCATTTGATATAGCAATTTTACGAAGCCCTTTGACTTTTTCTTTGCCATTGTCACCAAAAGTGATAGATTCAATCCCATTGCAATCATTTGGCTTGATAGAGTTGAACATTCTTGAATCTCCGGTCATATGTTGAGTGCACCCACTATCAAGCACCCATTGCCTCCCTCCGGCTTTATAATTGACCTACAAAAGATTCAATTCTTCTTAGGTACCCATTGTTGCTTGGGTCCTCCAAAGTTAGTGACTAAGGACTTAGGTACCCAAATAGCTTTCTTCTTTGAGCTCTCATTAGGTGTACCCATGTACTTAGCAATCACACCTTTCTTGCCCTTGGTAAGCATATAACTAGAATCAAAGCGAATAGATGCATGTGTAAATTTTATCTTGCTTTGGTTTAGTTTGCAATATTTCTCTTCATGCTCTACTTGCTTGCAACTGTGCAAAACCGACCATTGCTCTTCACAAAGCAAGGCTTTGGAGTTGCAAAGGCAGCCTTGCCTTTCTTGGGAGTATAGCCATGTCCCTCTTTGCAAAGGGAGAACCTTTGGCTACCCAAGCACTTAAGCAAGCGTGCGTCTCCACCATAGGCATTGCCTAATGCTAGAGTGAGCTTACCAACCTCCTTCTTAAGGTTCTCATTCTCAACCGTTAGTGAAGCATCACAAGTGACAACATGACTAGTAAAAGAGATAGAGTTAGAAGTGCTACTAGAAGGGTTAGTTGGGGTGATGATGATGGGTTGATAGAATGATTCATCAATTATATCACTGTTATACCCATGTTACTTGTTTGAACATGTTCTTTCTCATTTTGCTCAACAAGAAGTTAATGAGCCTTTTCAAGCTTAGAGTGAGCTTTGCCAAGCTTCTCATGGGCATCCGTTTGCCTCTCATGAGTAAGATTGAGCTCATCAAAGGATTGCTTGAGAGAATGATTCTCCTTTCGCAATACTTTGCACTCCTTTCTTGTGAGGAAAAAGTGAGTCTTAGCATCTTCCAACATTGCAATTAGTTCATCTTTAGTGGGTTCATCATCATCATCATCACTAGATTCACTTTCATCATCGAATTGTACCTTAGTGGGCCGAGCCATGAAGCATGTAGAGGGAGTGTCAAAGAGAGAGATCTTGTTCTTCATAGCAATGCTTGCAAGAGCCTTCTTCTTGCTTGATCTCTTCTCATCATCACTAGAATCACTATCCCAAGTGACAACATATGAGCCTACCTTCTTGCTCTTCTTGAGAAACATCTTGCTCTCTTTCTTTTCTTTCTTCTTGCCCTTCTTCTCTTCTTCATCATCACTATGATGTGGGCAATCTGAAATGAAGTGATCCTTGCTATTACACTTGAAACACCTCTTGTCATTTCTCTTGCTCTTGAAGGAGTTCTTCTTCCTTCTAGCTCTATAGCCCTTCTTCTTCATGAACTTGCCAAACTTCTTGACAAAGAGGGCCATTTGTTCTTCATCATCTTCATCATCATTGCTTGAACATTCATCATTGCTTGATTCATCACACTTTGCTTTGCCCTTTGATGATGATGTGGCTTTGAATGCCACACTCTTCTTCTTCTCATATTTATTGTCATCCATTTTTTCCTTGTTCTCTCTAATCTTGTCCTTGTCTTCTCTAAAGGTGTCATCGGTCATCACCTCACCAAGAATTTGGTTTGGTGTTGTTGTGTCCAATCCACTTCTCACCAATAGAATGACTAGCATCTCAAATCTTGAGGGAAGACTTCTTAGGAACTTGAATGAGAAGTCTTTGTTCTCCACCTTCTCTCCAAGTGACATAAGGTCATTAACAAGCACCTCAAGCCTATTGAACATCTCGGGCACGTTCTCATCTTCCTTCATCTTGAAGCTAGCAAACTTCTCCTTCAAGATATAGGCCTTTGCTCCCTTCATTGATTGAGTCCCTTCATATGACTCTTCTAGCTTCTTCCAAGCCTCATGAGCACTCTCCAAGTTTTTGATTTGCTCAAAGACTTCCTTGGAGATTGCCACATGTATTGCACTCAAGGCAATATCATTGTTTTGGAGCTTCTCCTCTTCGGCCAGGGTGGGTGCCTCTTCATTTACCACCTCAAACTTCTTGTCGACCACCAACCATATCTTTCGGTTGATTGATTTAAGATAGGTGGTCATCAAGGCCTTCCAATAGCTATAATTGGTGCCATCAAACTTAGGTGCCCTCTTGGTGTTGTTGATTTGAGCCATTTTAACACCGTGGGATGTTAAGCCTTTAAGTACGGTGTACTAGCTTTGATACCACTTGAAAGGTCTAGGTATGGCTAGAGGGGGTGAATAGCCTAATTAAATTTTCTACAACAACACTTAGCAAACTTGTTAGAATAAAACATGGCGATAAACAAGTTTGCTCTAGCTCTAATGTTAGGCAAGCCACCTACCAATTCTAGTTACTAGCAAGTTATGTACTAAGACACACACAATGGCTAGATCACTAGTGCTACTAGACTAAGCTACACAAGCTAAGCTAGAGGCTCTACTTTGCAAGAATGTAAAGAATGTAATGCAAAGCTAGAGATAGAATGGTTGTACCAACGTGAAGAGATAAGCCAATAGATAACCAATCAATCACAAGATGAATCCTCGGTAGAGAGACAATGAGACACAATATTTTTTACCGAGGTTCACTTGTTTGCCAACAAGCTAGTCCTCGTTGTAGCGATACACCCACTTGGAGGTTCACGCGCTAATTGGCAATCAAAGCCAAAACCGTTCAAGGGTGCTGCACAACCAACACAAGATGGGGATCCCCAAGCTACGCGGAATCCACTAGAGATACCTTTCACGAATCTCCCGTGGGGTAGGTTCAAGAACCCCTCACAATCCAACGATCAGAGCCGGAGACAATCACCTTCCTCCGCTAAACGATCCTCGTCGCACCAAGCCGTCTAGGAGGTGGCAACCTCCAAGAATAACAAGAGCTCCGCGATGACGACGATCACCAAGTGCCACTAGAATGCAATCAACAAAGCAATGCACTTGGATGAGTGTGGAAGCTTCTCAAGCAAGCACAAATGTGTGAGTGAATAGAATGTGCAAGAGATTCCCCAAAGGGCCGGCCATATCACCTTATATAGCCCACACTCAGCACTAGCCATTTTGCCCCTAAAAAACGCTTTCTGCGCCCACTCCAGACGCACTTTACACTCGGGGTCCGGACCATCTACAGCGTCCGGACCCACCACTTGCCGAGAGCCAACTGCCCTGTTCAGGCTCCGGTCGCAGGGTTCTGACGCACCCGAGGTGCCGTCCGGACCATCGCACTTGCGTCCAGTACCCTGCCGATTCAAACGGCTAACTTCCCGCGCTTGTCGCTTCCTGCCACGTGGCTCCGGACTCTCCTGTTCACAGGGTCCGGAGTCACTGCTTCTTGCGTCCGGAAATATTTTCCCGAGCGCCCGAGCGCACCCGAGAGCTCGCTTAAGCTCCTCAGCACCTCTGGACCCAAGTCCGGTCCTTGGTCCAGACCATCATACTGCGTCCGAACCCTCTTCCACAGAGAGTTACAGAGAGTGTCAGGCTCCGGACGCATGTGTGGAGCTCTGCGTTCGGACAGCACACTGCGTCCAGACTGCTCCTCTAGCTAGCCAGCAAGGGTTTGCCACCGGACACACACGCGTTGGTCCGGTCGGCCAGAACCCTTGCGTCCGGACCCTGTGTCCGGACTGCTTCCAGCTGCCCAAACACTTCTCCAACTTCTTCCAAGCTTCCAAGAGCCAACACTAAGTGATCCCAACACTTGTTCTCGTGTGTTAGCTTTTAGTTCACAATTATCTTGGATTAAGTTGGTGTTTCACTTGGTTCAATTGATTTTAATGCAATGCTTAAGAACCTAGTGGCACATGATAACCGTAATCATACTTAAGAGCTCCCTCCTTGAAGTACGGCTATCTATCCTAAATGTGATCACATCCTCTATGATGTCTTGATCACCAAACCGAAAATGTGTCCTATATCACCTTTGCCTTGACACCATTTTCCTTTCCATTTCCTTCACCATGTTAGAGCTTGTGGTATCCACCAATGATCCACCTTGCTCCATCACATGGCATGTACCAACTTATCTCATGATTCACACTCAGAGATCCAAGGTTAGTACCTAAGTAGGTTTCATCAATTACTCAAAACTAAAACACATGCGCGACTCTCACGCCCCTCTTTGTGTAGATCTTGATGGCGACGAGCGTCGAGAAGTCGGAATTCCTCCGTCGCGAGGCCAGCCGGTGGGCTCCTGGGTCGTGGACGTCCGTCGGGGCAGCCGTCGTGGCTGATGACCTTGTCGCGGCCCACCGTCGCGTGGTGGAGCTAGAGGAGCAGCTGGGTGCTTTGGAGTCGAGGGCGGCGGATGCCCAGGCGTTAGCACAGCGGAGCGCCGACGACGTCACGTGGGTCGAGCAAGAGCGGAACGCAGCTCGCGCCGACGTCGAGGCAGTCCGCTAGATGTTGGCGGATGAACGTGCAGCGCGTTAGGTTGAAGTGGAACGCCTGATGGCCGAGCGCAATGCTGAAGCTGAGGCGCGATGCTGAGCTGTCTCGGCGCTAGACTCCATGGAGGAGGAGCGTAACACCATGCGGCGCTAGCGTGACATCAATGGTCGAGAGCGCGATGACGCCATGACCCGCCTCGAGGACCTGTCTAACAGGGCGCGCGAGCGTAGCGTCGACGCCGATCGGAGGATTCTGGAGTTCTCCGCCTAGGTCGGTGAGTTGACGACGGTCACCTCGCAGCTCCGCGCAACGGTCAATGGCCTGGAGGGAGTGAATGCAGGTACATTTCCTCTGTCTGCCCGGTTCCCTTGGCATTGTGTGTCATTTGTTTAGAGGTTGAGATCCCCTTTTTGTCGCTTCAGAGCTGGACGTCGGCGCGCAGGAGGCGCAGACGTTGCGCGAGGCCGTGCACGGGGTGTGCGATCTCTTCGGCGTGTCGGCCGTCGAGGATGGTCCGGTAGCGACCAGGACCCGCGTCGGCCTGCTCTGGGAGCGGGGCCAAACACAGATCCGGGAGGCCCTGCGCGTCGGAGTCCACCGCATGATGGCGATCGTCGCCTGCCTCTACGTCGCGGTGACTCCTACGCTCGTCAGGGAGGGTTATCCCCTAGACGCCCCGGAGGATCTGCTCGATCGGATCGAGGCTGTCGCGGAGGAGCCGGCGACGATCCTGGCCGCCAAGCTTGATGACGCGATATTTCCGCCGCCAGAGGAGTGACCCTGCGTGGTCAGTGATCAGGTCCGAGGGCCCTTGAAACAAACAGTTTAAGTTATCCTTGGTACGATGCGCCCTGGTGGGCTTTCGGACAAGTTTTTATTGTTCCTTAGTGAGCTTGCTTTAAGTTAGTTTGTTTTCTTGTTGATTTCCGTATTTGCTTTTTCACTTGGGCTACTTGCCTGATTTTCCCTTGGAGGAGTTTTGATCTGTTCGGATGGGCGGTCGGGCGGAGGTACTTGGCTCCGGGGAGTCGGAGTACCTCGCGGCCCTTTGGCACGGTTCAGTGAAATTTCTTCTCTTGGTAGGGGAGATCGGGATTTCGCTTAGCGGATCAGCAAAACGGTTTTTGAGCGAAAAAGTTTTTGGAGGGAAAGATAGGAGGTTCCCCCCTTCCCAGCCCCCGAGCGAGGTGTGCTCTGGCCCGCGCCAAGAGTGCACCTTGCTAAGCGATTGGTCCGAGAACTCCCGCGTTCTTATTCCTCAAACTTTTTTGCTTAAGAAAGGTTAGATGTGTACGTACAAGGTGCTAGGTATACTAGTTAGTAGTAGGAAAGACGACATAGTTGTTGGTGTTCTGGGCGTCCGAGCTTCGGGTGCGTGGTAGCCTCGGCTTGCGCCATCCTGCTCGGCGTGCTTGCGCGTGTCAACCGTGTCGTGCACGTCGTGCTTTTCGCCTACGCGAACATGCACCATCGGGCGTCGACGCTCGGCTGGTGCGCAGTCCTGATGAACCGATCCCTCGTGGTCGTCGCGCGCCGTACCAGTCGGATGGCCGGTGCTGAGTCCGCGCCTCCGCGACACGGAACTTTCGGCCTGTTGGGCCGCGGCCTGTTCCAGAAGGGTTTTCAGCTCGTCATGAGCGAGCTTCCCGTCGGGAGCATCTGGGACCGTAAGGTTGCGGAGCAGCATCCTCGCTGCCACGATGTTTTGGCTTGCCCACGTAAACTGCGGCGTGTCATGTTCGTCGTTGATGATGCGGTGGTGTACCGCTCGGACCTCCCTACGAGCGCGGGGCTCTATGGGATCCCTGGCGGCTTCGCGCTCGAATGTCACCTTTCGTTGGCGCTCCGCGAGCTGCCGCTCTATGTCGCGGAGGTCGCGAAGTTGCTGCTGCCAGGCCTCCGAAGGCTACGGATCGGGCCGTGGTGGGGGTACCAGAACATCCGTCGCGCGTACGGGCATGTGGTTTCTGTCGCCATCCTTGTCCTCCTCCTGGATGAGGGTGGCATCGACTGCTACTCTGGGTGGCGGTGCGTCGCACATGAAGCACTCGCGGCCACGGTCCTCGCTGGGATCGCTCAAGCTGGAGTCGAGCAGATAATCGCTGGCTTGGAGGAAAGCGTGAAAGGCCTCCTGATCCCCTAGACCGTCGAAGTCCAGGGGGTCCCAGGGATCAACGCTCCCATGGCTTGAACCGGCGTAAGAGGTAGCCTCTAAGCTCGTGAGGAGATCAGAGACGGGACCGGGGATGGTGGGACGCTAGCCCAATGTGTGTCCCTTCCGTGAGGTCAACATGGAACCATGCAGCCACCATATCCGAATAAGACGCGGCGGCATTCCTCATGCCGAAAGGATGCGCCTCCGGGACAGGCGCTTTGACGTGCCCGGGAGAGAGCGGCTGCCCTCCCGTGAGCTGCGCCGTCACATTGGCGAACGCGAAGTAGAGGTTATGCAGGGACTCCTGAGTTAGCTGGGGTCCCATAAGCGTGTCGAGCTGACACTCGAACTGAGGGTAGTTGGCCCGCGACATGGCTGCCCCACGAGCGACTTGTGCCCCGGGGGGAGACAGGTGGAGGTGGGCCATGGACGCAGTGATGGCGTCCACGGCTACTTTGGAGGATGCCGTAGGGCGTCGGAGAGCCAGGTTGCCCCCTGCCCGTGGCACTGGAAGTCCAGGCTACCGAAACGAACAATGGATCCCGGAGCGAAATCAACGCGGCGGTTAGCCATCCGAAACTCGAAAATACGGGTGACACGCAAAGGTCCCCTACCTGGCGCGCCAACTATCGGTATCTAAAATGGCGGGGTCTAGACGACCAACGAGTAAATTTCTAAGCGTGTCGGAGTTCGTATGGTTCCGCTCGGAGGACATAGAGATATATACTGGTTCGGGCACGAACGCCCTATGTACAGTTTGCTGCAGAGTCGTGTTGCCGAGCGCGGAGGGCTCGTAGAGGGGAGCTACAAGCAATGGTGAGAGAGGGAAGAGCCTTCCCAGGTCTCGTGCGTATGAGGTTCCTGGTTCTGGTGAGAGCTCGCGTGGATGCGAGTATGAGTGTGTGTGAATGAGTTTTGGGGTGTCGAGAGAGAGATATTGGAGGTCCATTCTCCCCTTTTATACGTAGGGAGAGATGGAGGACTACAGTGGAGAGAGGGGGAGTGAACGTGGGCCCGGCTTGGGCTGCTGCCGAGGGAAAGCTTTGTCTTCATTCTGCCTTCCTTCCTGAGGAAGATTGCGCCAGTAGACACATGTCTGAGTCCTCTTCGTCCTTGTTGTGCTGTAGCCATGCGCCTTGAGACTGGGAACTCCACTGTTCCCTAACCTGGGCATGGGCGGGGGCTGGTCGCACAGGGCCAGGCACCCCCGCATTCCGTCATATAAGGCTGATGATGCCCTAATCCCTGTTCAAGTGTCCGTTGGAGGTATGGCGTAGGTGTAGTGCACGTAAGTCGTCGGTTAGGTAGCACATGACCTTGTACCGCAAGGGGAAACAGGGGTAGGCATGACGCCTCATGCCTCGGAATCTCATCCCTGAGGACGGAGGGCACTGTGGACCTTTTGACTATATGGGCTAGGGCGTCCCAGACCACTGGTGGCGGCGAGATCTCCGAGGGTAGGGGACGTCACGGATGACGTCTCCCTAGCTCGGACGGGGCGGAAGAGCCCCCGAGGGTAGATGACGTCACGGATGACGTCTCCTTAGCTCGGGCGAGGCGAAGGAGCCCCCGAGGGTAGATGGTGTCACTGATGATGTCACCCTAGCTCGGGCGAGGCGAAGGAGCCCCCGAGGGTGGGTGGCGTCACGGATGACGTCACCCTAGCTCGGACGAGGCGGAAGATCCTCCGAGGGAATGTAGTGGTCTTGGTTGATTTGGGGGCGAGAAGCCCCGCAGGTGATGACATCACCCTGGATCGGACGAGGCGGAGAGCCCCCGAGGGTGATTTTGTTTTTGCCGAGTGCGGTAAATTGGGTACCCTATTTCTAGGTATCCAACAATACTATTCTCTGTGCCGATGGGTAGTCGTGGTGCCACATAGGGCGAGCTTGTGCCACCATGATAGGGTGCACTGTCGTATCGCATCTGTCGGTGATCGAGGGCTATGCCGCATTGCACCTTTCGGTCGTTGAGGGCCCCGCTCCTTGCTCTAGCCTGCGTTTGTGTCCTCTGTCTATCAGGTTACATCGAATCATTTGTCGAGGCTCCTCGACAGGATGAGATGAAAGAAAGGAGAAAGAGATGTCTATTTAGCACCGACATGTGAGACCATGTATAAGGGATTATGTTTCTAAATCTTCTAAAGTACACCTCTATGATCTAGAATTCTATTTTCTCAATCGCCTATACAAACTTTTAAGGGAAAGGAAAAAATAGGATTCGGTGGAGTTGCTCTAATAAAGAAGAGTTAAACAAAATTGGACCCTTCACTTCTCAGATGGGCACACGAACGATATTGATTAGAGCAGCTCTAAGAGTTTTTCTAAAATGCACACTCTAAATCATCATTTAAAGGGCAGTATAAATAAGATTGTTTTTATACTTTTTTATTTTCTAATAGTTTTTCTATGTCTTGTATGCGCCTCTCGGCTATCTATATCTTTTCTAACAAAAATTAGGAGGGTAATATTTGGAAATTAATTAAAAAACCCATTGAAGTATATTTTTCTACTAAAAGCACACAATTATGAGAAGTGTGATTTGAACAATAAAGTTCAAAGTATGGCTTTGTGAGGGGAGCATATTTATTGAATCCTTTCTCTAAGGTAAACTACTAAAATTACAAATACCAAGTAGATCATATTTGCTAAAATATTAAAGTTTATGTATAGATCATTAAGATCATTCATGGAAAATAGACTATTTTGAATAATGAATGGCCAAAAAAGTTAAATATTGTACTTTTCTTCTCTGCGTGAGTTTTTACTTAAAGATTTTTCATACAAGGTTTTTTAACGAGACAAAACGTGAAATGTAATTAATTAATGTGATGTACTCTTTTATACAAGAATCATTTTTCCACGGGGTTTCAGGATGGAGTTTCTAGTAAGGCACGTGCATATCGTGTGTTAATCGTTAAGGGGAGGTGTTGTAAAATATATGGACTTTATTCTAAAGGGAAAGGATAAGGAGAAATCTTAATCCTAATTTGTTTATGTGTTGACTCTTACAAAATTATTAGAGTTTAGCATGACTATATATAAGAGCTCTATGTTGTAATCATGAATATTTAGAGGAATAAAAAAATAGTTCTCCTATTTCTTATATATGTGTGTTTAATTTTATATACTATATTGATTATTAGAGATGAAGAAGTAAATATCTAATCCAATTGAGAGTTCCATTAGAGTTTTATTCACATTAAATGTATTGTTGCATAGTCTTTTTTTATGACATGACAGTGTATTTTAAAAGAGAGATGAGAAATGGATGAAACTCTCTTGACATGAATACCAACTCTCTGAGTCATGAAATTAAATGATTATGAAACTATAGAATGAAACTTGAAGAATCATGGCCCTAGTTGGTTTCGGCGATTAACGACAATTAGAGATTATTATGGCTAACGTGTGTTTTGCAGAGGCTATGCGTAGCTTAGCCATAGTGATCGATAAGAATGGGCACTAATGGTCATCACTTAGCCCCCAAGATGGATATCATTTCGGATTTCAAGGAGACATGATGAAGACCCTAGAATGATAGGCTAAGTGCCATAAGGAGATGAAGGGCACTTAGAAATAGATAGGGCTTCTCTTTTTACCTTTGACCGTACTATTAAGAGGGGTTGAGATTAGTAGCTTGACTTAGGAAAGCTTCATGACTTAGGTGTGGTGCACACTTGACTTCCTTAGCTCTAAGCAAGCCTATAGTGACAGTAAGATAGCCTAGAACAACTTCCATTTTCATCGCGACGAAAAACGAAGTTGTTAAAACTGTTTTCTGGGCGCCGGACGCTCCTGGCAGGGGCGCCGGACGCTCCTGGCAGGGGCGCCGGACGCTGTCCGTCGGCATCGGACAGAAGCGTCGGACGCTGGGTGGTTGAGTCCACAGCGTCCGTCAACCTTCCAGACGGGATGTTTTCTAGCTAAGTTTTTCAGGGTCCGTCGGACGCTGTCCGACGGCCAAGCGTCGGACGCTGGGAAGAGCGTCCGTCGACCTTCCAGAGAGGGTGTTTTTCAACCCTAGCCAGAGTGAGGCGCCGGACGCTGGGGATGAGCGTCCGTCGCCCAGTGATGTAGCGTCCGTCGCTGGGAACAGTGTGTCAGAACTAGCCGTTGGGCAGGGCGTCGGACCGTCCGTCGCCTAGGCGCCGGAGCGTCTGTCGCCCAAACTATGAACAGAAACTAGCCGTTGGGCATGCGACGGACCGTCCGTCGCCTAGTCGACAGAGCGTCCGTCGCCAACTTAAAATGCCAGCCCGAGGCAATTTTCAGAGGGTCTATTTATAGTCCCTCCCACTTCTCCCCCACCAAGCCTGTGCTCATTTTGAGTTGCTAAGTTTGTTGAGAAGGTTGGGAAGAGAGCAAGAGCCCTAGAGAGAGAGAGTGATTCGCGAATCCATCCATCCTCTCTCTAGTTCATCCAAGAGTTCAAGTGTGCATCCTCTAGTTGTGAAGCTTGAGTGAGTCAAGCGAAGATCGAGGCTTGTTACTCTTGGTGATCGACATCACCTAGATGGTCCGGTGGTGCTCGGAGGAAGGTGATCGCCAGAGGATTGTCGGCGGCCCTTCTCCATCGACGTTGTGATCGGTTGTGGGCAATTCACCGAGCCGGAGTGGCAAAGAATCAGCCCGTAGAGAGCACTCATCCCTTGCGCGGGATTGAGGGGGAGCTATACCTTGCGAGGTGCTCCAACGAGGACTAGGGGGAGTGTCGACTCCTCGATACCTCGGCAAAACATCTCCGTGTCAAGCATCTCTTTCCCTAGCTCTTTTCTACCGCATTACTTTCCGCACTTGTCATTCTTTTCATACTAGAATTGTGTAGGAAGTTTCCGCTTTCCATTGACTTGCTACCGCTTTCTAGCTAGGACACACAAGCGGTAGGCACTAGGGGGTTAATTGGCTCTTTATAGGTTTAATTCTTGTTTAGAAATTAAAAAGAGCCCAATTCACACTCCCTCTTGGGCATCTTGATCCTTTCAATTGGTATCGGAGCAAGGTTTGCTCTAAATTAGGCTTCACCTCCTAGAGCAAGATGTCCCATGGGGATGGACCACCTCCCATTTTCGATGGAGACGACTTTCCTTATTGGAAAGTTCGTATGGAGGCCTATCTAGAGGTCGTTGACGTGGGCGTGCTCAAAGCCGCCACAAAGGGAGGCACCCTCTTCGCGGAGGACCTCAACTTTGATAAGCACAATGCCAAGGCTAAGAACATTATCTTTCGTGGCATTAGCAAGGATGTCTTAAACCGAGTGCGTAATGCCAAAGACGCATTTGAGTTGTGGACCACTATTTGTGCACTTCACGAAGGCACAAAGAGTGAGCGTGAAGAACGCTATCATTTGGTCATGGCTAAGCTTAATTCTTTTTCCATGCATGCAAATGAAATGTACTCATGACTTAACATCATTGTAGAGGAATTGAATGGGCTCGGTCTCAACCAAATGGAACCGGTCGATGTGGTATGCAAGATCCTTTGTGTCTTGCCCATTGAGAAGTATGGCCACATCGTCATGGTGCTTCACCAAGGAGATCTCTCCGCCGCTACACCGACACAAATCTTGGGCAAGATAAATGCCCATGAGATGTACATGAAGATTGGTGATGGTGGCTCATCTTCCTCCTCCAAGAAGAAAGAAAAAGAGAAGGAGAAGAAGAAGGACTTGGCACTCAAGGCATCCTCCTCGGAGAAGTACAAGATGCAAGTCATGTATGAGAGCACAAGCGATGATGATGATGATGATGATGATGATGATGATCTCGCTCTCATGGTGAAGAAAACAACCAAGATGTTGAAGAAGCTAAGCAAGAGTGGAGTCAAGTTTGACTCAAAGAAGAAGAAATTCTTCACAACCTCTTCAAGAAAGCCCCTCTCCAAGATGGATTTCTACAATTATGGCAAACTTGGACACTTGGCTCATGCTTGCCCCGAAGAAAAGAAAGACAAGTACAAGAACAAGAAAGCTAACAACAAGTTCAAGTACAACAAGGGCAACAAGGTTGAGTCAAGTGATGAGGAGAAGAAGGATGACAAGCCATTCAAGAAGAAGAAGAACTTCAACTTCCACAAGAAGAAGAATGGAAAAGCCTACATTGTTGGTGATTGGCTCACCGACATTGAAGACTCAAGTGACTCATCCGGAGATGAAAGTGAAGAAGAGAAGGTGGCCGCCTTGGTGATTGGTTCATCTACTCCACTGCCACCCCCTCCATCATCTCCGGGTTCATCCTCTACACACCTATGCCTCATGGCTAAAGGTGACAAAAAGGTATAAAAAGAGGATAGTGATGATGAGGCTAGCTCTAGAGATGATAGTGATGATGAGTTTGAGGCACCTTCCTATGATGAGCTAATTGTAATTTGCAACAAATATACTAAGCTCATTAGGAAGTATAAAGGCAAAAGTGAATCACTAGAGAAAGCAAATGGTAACTTGCATGCTAAGCTTGATGACTTGTCTAGTGCTAATGATGAATTGAAGCTTGAGAACAAATCTCTATCATCTAGCACTAGGGAGCTCAAAGCCTCACTCAAGCAAGCTAATGAGAAACATGATAAGCTTGAGAGGTCAACACAAGAGCTCCATACAAGATACAACTTGCTAAAAGATGACTACAACCAAGTTAAGAATGAACATGGTACACTTGTGATAGCGAATGAATTGCTTTCAAATGATCTTGCTACACATGTTGCTATTATCCCGGTTGTTAAGTGTGATATAGCTACTTCTTGTGAGGACTTGCTTGATGAAGTTGCTAGTGAGCAAAATGCTAAGTGCAAGGGCAAGAAGGTAGTTGAGGCCGAAGATCATGATGACTATGTGAAGATCAGGCAAGAAAACTCCAAGCTCAAGGAAGAGCTAATCAACCTCAAGGCAAGCAAGTCATTCACTATTAAGTCGGCCAAGCAAGATGACAAAGATGCAATGACCTTGATCAACTCTCTCAAAGAGGAAAATGTAAAGCTCAAGGTTGAGAAGATCAAGCTCACAAGTGGATTGGAGAAGTTCACCAAGGGCCACAACCTCCAAAGTGAGCTCTTGATGAACACTATCATGAAGACCGACAAGACCGGCATTGGGTTAAAGGAAAACCAAGTCATGAAGGCCAAGGTCAAGATAGAAGCAAAGAACTATTACAAGAACAAGGCCATGAGAAGCAACTATGACACACCAAAGCCCAAGCCCAAGAAGTGCTATGGATGTGGTCAAGAGGGTCACTTTCAATCCCAATGCAAGACTCCACCTCCCAAGACCTTGCCCAAGCACATAAGGCCTTTCGCTCATGACGCACACTTCATCATCAACAAGGACTCCAAGGGTAGACCTCAAGTTATGTTTCTCGGTCCTAAGATGAAGAACAAGCCCAAAGTGCTATGGGTTGCTAAGGAGTTGGTGGACAAGGCTATGGGACCTCGCCAAGTGTGGGTTCCCAAACAACAAGCTTAACTCCAAGTTGCTTGTGTGTAGGTGAACTACAAGACCGGTGGAAGTCATTGGGTGATTGATAGTGGATGCACTCAACATATGACCAGTGACTCCCGGATGTTCACCACACTTGAGGAAGATTGTGAAGGGCAAGACAAGATTACCTTTGGGGACAATTCAAAAGGCAAAGTGCAAGGCCTAGGCAAAGTGGCAATCTCAAATGATCAATCAATATCAAATGTCTTGCTAGTACAATCATTGAGCTTCAACTTGCTATCGGTGGGACAACTATGTGATCTTGGTTTCCAATGTCTCTTCACTCCAAATAAGGTAGTTGTGTCCAAGATTGAAGATTCATCATTGGTATTCAAAGGGTTTCGGCACAACAATCTCTATCTAGTGGACTTCACCTCAAATGAAGCTAGTTTGTAAACATGTCTATTCTCCAAGAGTTCTTTGGGTTGGCTATGGCATAGAAGATTAGCACATGTGGGAATGTCAACTTTGAAGAAGCTTGTCAAGAAGGAATTGGTTAGAAGTGTGAAGGATGTAGTGTTTGAGAAGGACAAACTTTGTAGTGCATGTCAAGCCGGCAAGCAAGTGGCAAACACTCATCCAACCAAAGCTTTCATGTCAACCTCAAGAGTCCTAGAGCTACTTCACATGGATCTATTTGGACCTACCACCTATGCTAGCCTTGGTGGAAATCTCTTTTGCTTGGTGGTAGTTGATGACTACTCTAGGTACACTTGGGTGTTCTTTCTTCAAGACAAGGGAGAGACTCAATCAATATTCAAGAAGTTTGCAACTAGAGCCCAAAATGAGTTTGATGTGAAGATCAAGAAGATAAGAAGTGACAATGGGACCGAGTTTGTGAACACCAAGATTGAAGATTATTGTGATGAAGTTGGAATCAAGCATGAAGTATCCGCCACCTACACTCCTCAACAAAATGGTGTAGTAGAGAGAAAGAACTGGACACTTATCACTCTTGCAAGATCAATGCTTGATGAATACAACACCCCCGAGAAGTTTTGGGCCGAAGCAATCAACACCGCATGCTATGCGGCCAGCCGGCTATTTGTCCAAAGGCTTCTCAAGAAGACCCCCTATGAGCTTGTGAATGGGAAGAAACCGGATATATCCTTTTTCCGAGTGTTTGGTTGCAAAGTGTACATCTACAAGAAGCGCCAACACTTGAGCAAGTTCCAAAGAAGATGTGACATTGGTTTCCTTGTTGGATATTCACTTAAATCCAAGGCATACCGTGTATTTAACAAAGCCACCGACTTAGTTGAAGAAACGTATGACTTGGAGTTTGATGAAAATCTTGATGACGTAGGTGATGAACCCTTGAGGGAGGCAATGAAGAATATGTCAATTGGTGTTATCAACCCGCAAGAGGTGGAAGAAGTTGAAGATGAAGCAAATCAAGATCCTTCTCCACCCCACACGCCTCAAGTTGATGAAGGAGATCAAGTGAGGGAAGCTTAAGAAGACACTCACATTCTTCAAGATCAAGCCGAGGCCGAAGCAAGCAATGTTGAAGCACCGCAACCTCCTCCCCAAGTGATTAATAGAAGATCTACACCTATGCTTCAAGCTCATCCACAAGACCTCATCATAGGGAGTCCATCAAGGGGGGTAACAACTCGATCTAAACTTGCTTCTTATGTTGAACATCACTCGTTTGTTTCCTTTGTTGAGCCTTCCAGTGTGGAGGATGCACTTGCAGATCCGGATTGGGTGAACGCCATGCACGAAGAGTTGAACAACTTCACCCGGAACGAAGTGTGGACACTAGTAGAAAATCCCAAAGGAGCAAGAATCATTGGCACCAAGTGGGTGTTTAGGAACAAGCAAGATGATCAAGGCGTGGTTGTGAGAAACAAGGCAAGATTAGTGGCAAAGGGGTTCTCCCAAGTTGAAGGCTTGGATTTTGGGGAGACCTTTGCACCGGTTGCAAGACTAGAAGCCATTCGTATCCTTTTGGCATATGCTTCACATCATAAAATGAAATTTTTTCAAATGGATATGAAGAGTGCCTTTCTAAATGGTTTCATTAATGAACTTGTTTTTGTATCACAACCTCCCGGGTTTGAAGACCCAAATTGTCCTAATCATGTGTATAGGTTGTCCAAGGCACTCTATGGATTGAAGCAAGCTCCAAGAGCTTGGTATGAGAGGCTAAGGGACTTCCTACTCAAGAAGGGCTTCAAGATCGGGAAAGTGGATACCACACTCTTCACCAAGGTGCTAGATGGAGAGATCTTTGTTTGCCAAGTATATGTCGATGACATTATATTTGGGTCAACAAACCAAGGTCATAGCAAGGAATTTGGTGCATTGATGTCCAAGGAGTTCGAGATGTCGATGATTGGCGAGCTAACCTTCTTCCTTGGCTTCCAAGTGAAGCAATTGAGGGAGGGCACCTTCATATCTCAGGAGAAGTACACTTATGATGTGCTCAAGAAATTCAAGATGGAGGATTGCAAGCCAATCAAGACCCCAATGCCTACTAATGGGCATCTCGATCTCGATGAGGGAGGTAAACCGATTGACCAAACTCTTTATCGTTCTATGATCGGTAGTTTACTTTTACCTCACCGCTTCTAGGCCGGATATCATGTTTAGTGTGTGTATGTGTGCTAGGTTTCAAGCAAACCCTAAGGAGTCGCATCTTTGTGCGGTTAAAAGAATCCTTAGGTACTTAAGGCACACCCCTAGCATGGGTCTTTGGTACCCTAAAGGAGCTCCCTTCCAACTAGTTAGCTATTCCGATTCGGATTACGCTGGGTGTAAGGTTGATAGGAAGAGTACCTCCGGCGGGTGCCACATGCTAGGAAGATCACTTGTTTCTTGGTCCTCAAAGAAGCAAAATAGTGTGGCATTGTCAACCGCCGAGGCGGAATACATTGCCATGGGAGCAAGTTGTGCACAAATTTTATACATGACCCAAACACTCTTTGATTACGGCGTGTTTTTAAAAGAAGTTCCACTTTTGTGTGATAATGAAAGCGTTGTAAAGCTTGCAAACAACCCGGTTCAACACTCTCGCACCAAGCACATAGATATTCGCCATCACTTTCTTAGATATCATGTGGCTAGGAAAGACATCACACTAGTTGGAGTTAAGAGCGAAGAGCAATTGGCGGATATCTTCACTAAACCACTCGATGAAACAACCTTTTGTAGGTTGAGAAGCGAGTTAAATGTGCTTGATCACTCTAATTTCACTAAAATATGAGTTTGTGTGAACCATGCATTCATATGTAATATAACATGTTTAATTTGGTAATGTACATAGGCTTGGCTAACGCGGTTAAGATAACCGCCCTCAAAGCGTGTGACAAAGCTTAACCGCGGTTTAAACTTGCAAGCAACCTAGATTCAAATTTCGTATTGCATAGCATATGCATGTGTGTTGTTTGCCCTTTCTTTTCGGTTAAGTTTCTTGAGCATCCTCTATGATAGTACACTTAAGGGGAGCATTCCAAGCTCAAGTCACTTCAATACCCCTCTTGTGGCCATATGATGACTCCTTGGCGCTTCCATTCGAATATTTTGAGCTAAAAACTAAATTTAAGCCTATGGCAAACTAATTGAAAATGAGTGTTTGAGAGATGGTTCTCATATCAAGTCCAATCAAGTGTTATTTGGATCTTATTGGGATTGGAACTTGGTTGGGAGAAAGACGCAAAAAGAAAATTTGAAAAATTCTATTTTTAAGGCGTCGGACGCTGTCGACGGACGCTCGGTGTCAATTGCCTCAGCGTCCGTCGCGATCGTCCGGAGATTATATTTGCCCGCTTACAGGGCGATGGATGCTCCCCTCAGCGTCTGTCGCGGAGCGTCCGTCGCGGTAAATGCGATTGGGCGTTTTAAATCTATTCTGGAAGCCCGACGGACGATGCCGTCGGACGCTCCCCGAGTGTCCGTCGCATACCGACGGAGCGTCCGTCGCTCCGCGTCGGAGCGTCCGTCGCGAACTTAACGGCGAAATTTTTTTTAAAAAAACCCCGACTCTTCCTCTGTTCCTCCGTTCGCCGCCGGGCTCTCGAGCAACTCCTCGCCGGCGGGATTCACCTCCACCCAGTGCCGCCTTCCTCCCTGCGCCGCCACCTACCCCTGCGCCGCCTTCCTCCCTGCGCCGCCACCAAACCCTAACTGCAGAGCAACCACCGCGTCAGGGCCCCTCCTCCAGCACTGCGTCGCCGTGCCACCATTCCTCAGCGCGCCAGAGCTCCTCCACACTGCCACCCAATCCAGCCGTGCACCATTCATTGCCGAGAAGCTCTCATCCAAGGAGGTTGTTTGATCTCAGCTGCCCGTCAAGGGTGCGGATTGTGGTCGATCGATCAGAGGATCTTTCTCCTTCTCTTGTCTTGGTGACTGTTCGAGGGTCAGTTGGTCAGAGGGTCAGTGTGTCAGTCAGAGCAGTGACAGTGAACTCGGGGCAAAACCCACGAGTACGGATCGAGGCAAAGACTCGCGAGGACAGTCCAGGGCCGGCGTGCCACTCTTACAGTTGTTTGGTTCTGTGGCTTGTCAGTGGTTGTTGTCAGAGGGCAATTAGTATGTGTTTTGACTTTTGAGGATTCCTACCAGAGATTGGTTAGCAGAGTTTGATACAATGGCCAGAACGAAGAATGCAGGTCCCGCTCCTGGTAGTGGTGGTGACCCTCCACCTCCACCACGTCCACCCACTGACCGGGGAAAGGGAAAGAAAAAGGTTATCTCTTGGAAGCGCAAGAGGCCAGCGATGGATCCAGACTTGGCTGCAGCACTAGCAGTGGCAGAGGCTGCCGAGATAGCGGAGCGAGGAGGACGTCGCGCCGGCTTGAGGCTCTCGCCTCGCCGTGGAGCGCGTCGTGAGTCCTCTCCACCTCCAGAGACAGAGCCCGTCGAGGCTACAGAGGCACAGGAGACAGAGCCAGTCCCAGCGACTGAGCCGACAGAGGCCGCGGGCCACTCTTCTATTGGAGAGCTGATGAGCCGTCGAGTGACTCGATCTAGAGGCTCAGGTGCACCACCTAGCCCTCCAAGACCCCGGCTCCCAGACCCAGTGAGGCACCAGGTCAGAGCACTTACAGCGAAGCAAGTCCAGCTGCTTCGATTCGTTGACTTCCAGTCCTGGTTCCCACCTCAGAGGGACCCCCGTGCCGGACGAGAGTTCTACACTACAGTGCACGAGGACTTATACAGAGTATATATAGACACTAATGCTCCTCTCAGGGCCCACAGGGTGTGCCCATCTGCTCATATAGAGGGGATTGGTGGTCCAGAGATCCTGCAACACCTCCAATATATCCAGGGTACGCTTAGGGGCATATCAGAAGGATTGGGTATACCAGTTTTACGCCTCTTTGTGGATCTCGCCCGATCACGAGTTCCTACACTTTGGATTTCAGGGACGTGATTTCAGGGTTACAGCAGCACATTTCAGAGAGCTCTTCCACCTAGAGTCCTCTCCTACGAGGATCCACAGTTTGTGCTATGGGGATCAGGAGGCTCCTCGCCGACCTCACGATGGTATAGTGCCATCCACGGACTTCGTGAGGCCGTGCTTTTAGCAGCCGTTCACTGAGGGTTTGAGCCGTACGCCACGTGACCTCACTCCTTTGGCTTGGATCCTCCACGAGGTACTCAGACGCACTATTCTTCCTCGGATTGGAGCCCAAGATACGATCACTCGCTTACAGCTATGGCTCCTTGCCCACGTTGTCAGGAAGGAGAAGTTCGACCTCTGGGACTTGATAGTGAGCGAGCTCGAGGATATTATAGCTGCTGGGTTCAGGGGTCATTGGCAGCTGCAGTTCGCCCATTGGATTTATTATTTGATAGTTGCCAAGACCGGGTCAGGGGTTATGAGAGTCACCCTTACGAGGTCAGCGACAGAGTTTCCTGTATATTCGATGAGTCAGCTGGTGATACATGGAAACCTACCTCGCCCCAGCCGAGCTCACAGACCAGACACTAGGTAGGCCGGAGTGCCACCATAGTCGGCCGAGGTCACAGATGCTACAGTGGAGCAGATTGCTCAGGCAGAGGTTGCAGATTTGGATGCTAAGATAGATACAGCTACTGAGACAGTATTTCGAGAGGATCTCGACTCCGATAGCTCTGACGAGGACTACCAGCCCGTGCGTGAGTATACACCGATGACCCATGACCACGAGGCAGGAGGGTCAGGCACAGCTGCCGCAGCTCCAGCTCCAGGTTCTAGCTCCTCAGAGGCTACCTTGCTCACTATTCTATCGAGGATCCAAGAGGAGCAGTCACGTCAGGCCAAGGAGCAGAGATGACAGGCTGCCGATCTACGGAGGCTTACTGAGCAGCAGCTGGCAGCTCAGGCCCAGACACAGGCCAAACAGGACGAGTTCCAGCGCCAGTTCCTAGCCTATCAGCTGCAGCAGGCAGAGATCCAGAAGACCCAGACGTTGCTACTTGAGCGTCTTCTGGCCTCTAGCTCCGGGCAGACTTCCACGCCACAGTTTTAGTTGCCCGGCGTCTCACAGCAGCAGCAGTTCACTTCACCTCCTCAGCAGCCTCCAGTGGTTGTGGTGCCGACTCCAGTGTTACCGTCCAGAGAACAGCAGAGTCAGGCACCAGCTACTCCTCCGTTCCAGCCAGCAGCCTCTCCTGAGTACCAGACTCTGAGAACCCAGGTGTCCTCTTGGATAGCTTCACTCGGAGAGTTCCAAACAGGATTCACTCCTACCCGGGGAACTACCTTAGCAGAGGCCTCGAGAGATATGTCAGCGTCTTATCTGGAGATCACGGGAGAAGACTCCCCAAAAGCAGCTCAGCCAGTCTCACTAGCTACAGCAGTTGCAGTGGATCCTCCGGCGACAGGCACTCACCTCTCTTCAGTTGCATCGTCGGAAATCGCTCCTGAGCAGTCAGCACAGACAGTCACTACTCCTCCAGCTGCAGTTCAGATGGATGCTATATCTTTGGCAGATGAGGCAGTTACCGTGGCAGTGTCTTCTCCAGTTCAGACTCAGCTTGCAGAGGTTGCAGCAGCAGTGTCCCTAGTGGCACTTGCAGTGACACCGTCCCCCTCGCCTCGAGTATTTACTCGTCGGGTTCCCAGGCCCGCACTACTGAGGCAGGACCGTCAGAGGCACCAGCTGAGCCTCAGGGGGAGTTAGTTGAGACCGCAGCTCCAGAGGTTACAGTGACAGCTCCAGAGGCCACCCCAGCTACACCTACACCGGCAGAGGCCGAGGCAGATGATGAGTCAGACGAGTCAGACCTTCAGGACTTCATCATGCTGGATCGCAGGGCTGCAGCTCCTCCACCTTCTTCTCTAGCCCCAGACACTTAGTTTTTGGTGCTAGACGCCAAAGGGGGAGAGATGGTCGAGTATAGAGATAGGGGTAGGGATTTGGATCTTTGTATGCTTTATTTCCCCGTACTCTCTCATCATGTCTCCTTTCATGCATTTGTTTATATGTGTGATGTGGTGAATGCTTTGGTCGATGTTTATATGGTTGCATGTGACAAACTCTTGATTATCACTAATATATCTTGTGAGTTGTCTCATATTTCATGATATATCTCTATGCTTAAACGCTAATTGAGCTTCCGCGCTTTACTCCGATACATCCTTTGAGAATATCATGAGGTACTTCTTTTATATTCATATCTATAAGTACCATGTTTTGTGATTTGGCTTGGGTGAGCAAGTATGCTTCATTACAATTTCACTAACTCTTGCTCAACCATTCCAAGCCACCATAAAATCTAAACCAAAACTCTTATCCATACTCGAGGTTCTATTATCGTCAATCACCAAAAAGGGGGAGATTGAAGAATCATGGCCCTAGTTGGTTTCGGCGATTAACGACAATTAGAGATTATTATGGCTAACGTGTGTTTTGCAGAGGCTATGCGTAGCTTAGCCATAGTGATTGATAAGAATGGGCACTAATGGTCATCACTTAGCCCCCAAGATGGATATCGTTTCGGATTTCAAGGAGACATGATGAAGACCCTAGAATGATAGGCTAAGTGTCATAAGGAGATGAAGGGCACTTAGAAATAGATAGGGCTTCTCTTTTTACCTTTGACCGTACTATTAAGAGGGGTTGAGATTAGTAGCTTGACTTAGGAAAGCTTCATGACTTAGGTGTGGTGCACACTTGACTTCCTTAGCTCTAAGCAAGCCTATAGTGACAGTAAGATAGCCTAGAACAACTTCCATTTTCATCGCGACGAAAAACGAAGTTGTTAAAATTGTTTTCTGGTCGCCGAACGCTCCTGGCAGGGGCGCCGGACGCTGTCTGTCGGCATAGGACAGAGGTGTCGAACGCTGGGTGGTTGAGTCCACAGCGTCCGTCGACCTTCCAGAGGGGATGTTTTCTGGCTAAGTTTTTCAGGGTCCGTCGGACGCTGTCCGACGGCCAGGCGTCGGACGCTGGGAAGAGCGTCCGTGACCTTCCAGAGAGGGTGTTTTTCAACCCTAGCTAGAGCGAAGCGCCGGACGCTGGGGATGAGCGCCTGTCGCCCAGTGACGTAGCGTCCGTCGCTGGGAACAGTGTGTCAGAACTAGCCGTTGGGCAGGGCGTCGGACCGTCCGTCGCCTAGGCGCCGGAGCGTCCGTCGTCCAAACTATGAACAGAAACTAGCCGTTGGGCATGCGACGGACCGTCCGTCGCCTAGTCGACAGAGCGTCCGTCGCCAACTTAAAATGCCAGCCCGAGGCAATTTTCAGAGGGTCTATTTATAGTCCCTCCCACTTCTCTCCCACCAAGCCTATGCTCATTTTGAGTTGCTGAGTTTGTTGAGAAGGTTGGGAAGAGAGCAAGAGCCCTAGAGAGAGAGAGAGTGATTCGCGAATCCATCCATCCTCTCTCTAGTTCATCCAAGAGTTCAAGTGTGCATCCTCTAGTTGTGAAGCTTGAGTGAGTCAAGCGAAGATCGAGGCATGTTACTCTTGGTGATCGACATCACCTAGACGGTCCGGTGGTGCTCAGAGGAAGGTGATCGCCGGAGGATTGTCGGCGGCCCTTCTCCATCGACGTTGGGATCGGTTGTGGGTGATTCACCGAGCCGGAGTGGCGAAGAATCAGCCTGTAGAGAGCACTCATCCCTTGCGCGGGATTGAGGGGGAGCTATACCTTGCGAGGTGCTCCAACGAGGACTAGGGGGGTGTCGACTCCTCGATACCTCGGCAAAACATCGCCGTGTCAAGCATTTCTTTCCCTAGCTTTTTTCTACCGCATTACTTTCCGCACTTGTCATTCTTTTCATACTAGAATTGTGTAGGAAGTTTCCGCTTTCCATTGACTTGCTACCGCTTTCTAGCTAGGACACACAAGCGGTAGGCACTAGAGGGTTAATTGGCTCTTTATAGGTTTAATTCTTGTTTAGAAATTAAAAATAGCCCAATTCAACCCCCTCTTGAGCATCTTGATCCTTTCAAAACTCTCTATTAAAAATGTGTGTTTTATCTGAGTTTCATTTTATTTAACATGATATGACAGTATTAGAAACAACACCATTAAACTCTTCATTGAGTTTGGACTTAGTGTTCAATCACAACTATGCTGATGATGTGCTACTCTTGCGATTGGCCACAGTAAAAAATTCGTTTGGATTTCCGGCTCGACGTTACCGAAAGAGTTCCCTCGTGTCAAGTCAGACGTGTTAACGCGCAAAATGACAAATCCTAGTGGCACCGACACTTAGATCCGATCAGTCGAGAAATGGACACAAAAGATATTATTGCATAATTTGGATTTTCACAGGATGCATCTCCATGTTACTGTCAAGCATCAAAGCAGCTCATATCACGGTTTTCGGAGCTCACATCACAGTCAAACAAATCTTTACTCCCAGTCCTGGAAAGAGTATCATTCTACAAGTTAAATATTCTTAACTTTATTCAGTTACATATAAAAAAAATACTAATATTTATCATGCATAATTAGTATCATTATATCTAATAGATTTGTTGATACAACACATACATTAATATTTCATAATAAATTTATTTGATGATACAGCAAATATATTAAAAAAAAATTTATAAACCTATACTAGTCAAATTTAAGGAAAAAACAGACTCTTTTGGATTCAGGGAGTCCTCGCTTTAGATGCCCGGGCGACTTGCCGGCGTTTAAGCATCTGTTTAATTTGGTCCGCTAGATTTAGTGGCTTGGTAAAGAACACACGCGATTCGTCGTCCTTGCTTTCACGGGCGTTTAGGGCTACAGGACAACCCTGTATTAAGTCACAACAAAACAATCGTGTGAACAGTACACTGCCGCTTCAGCTGAGAAAATCAACCTCAGTAATGGGAGTACCATAACAAGGTACTACTTCCAAAGAATTATCGTTTTGTACTATACTCCTCCATCCACGGATGAATATAACTATATAGGTTGCGTGTAGATCAAAATACTTAATCCTGACTAAGTTTATATAGTAAATAATATTAACATTTCATGATAAATTTAATTATACTTCTTTTGTATCATAAATGTTATTATATTTTTATGTAACTTTGATCAAACTTTAGATTTGTCAAAGAGCGAGAATTACATCTTTTATGAATGTAGATAATAAGTTACTTTATTAGGATAAATTTTAGTTCCCTTTCATGCGAAAGCTATTACTATCTCTGTCCTACAAAGAGTGTAACTATAATATGTATGCTAGTTAAAGTGTTTTATGTTTGACCAGGTTTATAATAAATAGTATTTACAATTAATTTATTATGAAAATACATATCGTCTATTTATTTGATATAAAAATATTTATAATTGTTAATTTATAATTAATCAAATTTAATATGCTAAACCATAATACTTTCCAAAATTGTATTTTTGGGGGGTGGAGGTAATACACTACAATTTTGGCACAATCTACAATTTTTTATTCCAAGAATGAAAACATCATTGAATGAAATCATAAACCCAACAAAATATGATTTGTGTTGGCACAAAGATAATTTACAATTGTTTCCATAGTAAGATAAGGATAGAATTTTGATATGCTACAGCACAAACATAAATAACAAATCACAAAATTAATAATTACTTGTACCATGCACTCGAAGTTTAGGAAAGACATCTATATATTACTCCAAACTAGTGAGCTCGATCCGTACAGTATATATATATATATAACAACTAACAAGGACAAGGTAACAGATATATCAGAGTGCCGTCCGGCCGGCTGGATCTCCATTGCTAGCTGCCTTCTCGGCTTTTGTCACTCACTGTGACTGTGAAGCAAGAGAAGGCAAGCATGGAGGAGCCGCTCCTGAGCGCGCCGTCGAGCACGGAAAAGCTTTACGGAGTACTAGGAGACAAGGAAGAGGAGGAGAAGGAGAGCTTGGCGTCGGCGGTGCACGAGGTGAACCAACAGTTGTACCTCTCCGGGCCGCTCGTCGTCGGATTCCTCCTGCAGAACCTGGTTCAGATGGTCTCCGTGATGTTCGTCGGCCACCTCGGCGAGCTCGCCCTGGCCAGCGCCTCCCTGGCCACCTCCTTCGCCGGCGTCACGGGCTTCAGCTTGCTGGCAGGCATGGCGTGCAGCCTTGACACGCTGTGCGGCCAAGCGTTCGGAGCGAAGCAGTACTACCAGCTGAGCGTGTACAAGCAGCGGGCCATGCTGGTGCTGGCTCTGGTGAGCATCCCGGTGGCGGTGGCCTGGGCCTACACCGGCGAGATCCTGACGTGGTGCGGGCAGGACCCGGAGATCGCCGCGGGGGCCGGCAGCTACATCCGGTGGATGATCCCGGCGCTGTTCGTGTACGGGGCGCTGCAGTGCCAAGTCCGGTTCCTGCAGACGCAGAACCTGGTGGTGCCCGTGATGCTGAGCTCCGGCGCCACCGCCGTGTTCCACCCGGCCGTCTGCTGGGTGCTGGTGCGCGCGCTCGGGCTGGGCAGCAACGGAGCCGCGCTGGCCAACGCCATCTCCTACTTCGCCAACCTCTGCATCCTGGCGCTCTACGTCCGGCTCTCGCCGTCCTGCAAGTACAGTTGGACGGGGTTCTCCGCCGAGGCGTTCCGTGGCGTCCCCGACTTCCTGAAGCTCGCCGTGCCGTCCGCCGTCATGGTCTGGTGAGTACCAATCCATGAGGAGTCGTCAGTGAGATTATTCAGCAATGGATGACTGGATCCATCCATTCATTCTTACGTGTGCTAGCTTCTTGTTCCTCCCACACCTCGATCTCATCATCAGTCCGTTGTACTGCACAGCATGAAGTGGTGGTCCTTCGAGTTCTTGGTGATGTTCTCCGGCCTCCTCCCCAACCCCAAGCTCGAGACGGCCGTGCTGTCCATTTGGTAATATAAAATCCGATCCGATACCCATCTGATCTTTCATCGGCCATATATTGCTCATGGTTTCTTCTCCTTCATTGTAGCTTGAACACTAACAGCTTAGCATTCATGGTTCCCCTGGGACTTGGTGGTGCCGTAAGGTCAGTAGTAAGATCTATCCTTGTTATACTCATCATAATTCATCAAAAAACTTAACCTGGATTAATTGGGCTAATTATATTGCTGCACGCAACGCAACGCAGTACACGTGTGTCGAACGAGCTCGGCGCCGGGCATCCGCGAGCGGCCCGGCTGGCAACCCGGGTGGTGGTGCTCCTGGCGCTGGCGGTGGGCGTGTCGGAAGGGCTGGTCATGGTGCTGGTGCGCGACCTGTGGGGGTACGCCTACAGCAACGAGGAGGAGGTGGTCCGCTACACCGCCAGGATGATGCCTCTCATCGCCGTCTCCATCGTCTTTGACGGCCTGCAGAGTGTGCTTTCAGGTACACTTTACTACGGAGTACTTGTTACTCTCAACAATTCATGCACACCTCATGTCTCCTGGCGTGCAACAAGTGCAGGTGTTGTTCGGGGCTGTGGCCGCCAAAAGGCCGGCGCATACATCAACCTCGCAGCGTACTACCTCGCCGGCATCCCGTCAGCGTTCTTGTTTGCCTTTGTTTGGCGTCTAGGAGGAATGGCACGTACTCTGCCCCCAGCCCATCCATTCAACAGTTTATTCTTTTGATTAGGAGAAAACTATTTCGATCATATATTCTTGTTCGTTTCCCTGCCTAGCTATTTCCAATTTTCAATTTGAGAGGGTGGTTTGGTTTGCTCACTGATGTTGATGTGCAGGGCCTCTGGTTCGGCATCATGTGCGGCCTGGTGGTGCAGATGCTCCTGCTGCTCTCCATCACGCTATGCACCAACTGGAACAAAGAAGTAAGCATATGTTTTTTTTTATCTTTTTCGTCTTGCTCTGAAATCTGAATCCTGCCGTTGGGTCTGCACTACAGGTGCTCAAGGCCAAGGATCGAGTGTTCAGCTCTGCTCTTCCTCCGTTAGACTGACATCGTGGCTTGCGCGGAGGTCGAGCACACAAGGGGATGGAGAGGGAGAGGCATTGGCACAAGAAAGAAGAGATGCTAGTGTGGTCGAACGAATAATTTACCGACAATAATGCCCCATGTGGCTGCTGAAGCAGTTTTGTCCGTCAATCTGTCTTCGATGCAGATTCGAGGCATCAACGCAACTAATGTTTCGTTCTGACACCCAACTGAATCAGCATAAATTGTTTAAGCTACAAGCAGCTCGATAACTTTCTTTAGTGCCTCTTTGGCACAGCTCCTGAAGGCTCCGGCTTCTTCCCCTCTTCTACTGTAGCTACACTGTTCATAGGAGCCCCTTTCCTCTCTTTTCTCCATCTCTCTCACTGACACCACCAAAGGATGAGGAGCCTGGATTTGAGGCTTCACAGGCTCCGGCTCCTGCGCGCTATAGTGCCAGAGCCGGAGCTGGCCGAAGCCCAGCCAAAGAGGCCCTTATAGTAGCCATAAGTGGAGTTCAGAAGTAAAGTAAAGGTGTGTTTAGGAGGGCTCCTCTGCTGGAGCCGAAGCCAGAAGCACTATCAATCAATGTCTAAAGGGCAATGCTACGGTACAAATTTTACTTTTTAGGAGGTAATATCTCAAACGAATCTTAGCCATTGATTTTCTAGAATTTTTAAATTAATAAATTAATTAATCTAAAAATGAAAAAGGAAATATTGTCCTGGTTGCCGGAAAGGAGCAAGGGCACCGGCCCCTTCCTTTTACGTGAGCATCCGTTTCCTTTGCTCTTTGCACGAAAAATACATTAAATATTTAGTTATAAAATAAAATGCATGTACTAAATAAATCAGTAATCAACATATATATTATTTGATCCATGAACTTTAGTAATTAAAAAAAAAGATGTTACAAAATACAAACTCAAATAAAACTATATCCCATAATCAAAATCAAGTAGATTTCTAATAAACTATATAGCTATTACGCTAACACATTATTTGCACTAACATAGAGGCTAACCAGGTGCACGCTAGCTAGTCACGTAAACACATCCACACGCTAACCACACACGTACACCCACACATGTTGATCATGTATATAAGATAATCATGGCACGCACGCACCACACACGTACATCCACACACATTGATCACGTATATAAGCTAATCACGTACACACATGCACACTTGTAAAATCACGTACACGCTCCATGTACTAGTATAAAGTTGTCACATATAGTAATAAAATATATTAGTACAAAGCTATAGAATAAAAAAGATTAACCATATGAGTCAAGTTCACGCATGAATCAATCAAATCTAAAAACCTAAAAACGAGATTTTTATATTCAAAACTTTCCTCATTTGTCCTATTTTATAAAATAAAAATTAATTAAGTATATATTTCATCTAGGTAATAGGTGATCGTGACCGTCCGATCGAAATAAATAAACGACTCACAGTTGTTTGGAGGTACCACAGTAAAAGACATATCTAAATGTTGTCTAGCTCAATATGTCAACACTCAAGGAACCAACCAAACCAAATCCTTCCCACGCAAAGTAAAAACCCTTGAGAAATCCACACACAGCGAAAGACATCATCATCAGTAGCCAAATAGGGTAGGACAAGCTTTCTTGATGCAAACTTGCAAGTTCTACTTGTCTTGACAGAGCTTGGGAAATGCATCGCCATCACATCTCCTCTGATCCGTAGTAGTGCATCCTTGCCTCCATATGCCTGCCATCCATCTCGTCTGCATACTTGTCTCCTTCATTCACATGCCATGGATGTAGATTATGGGCGGCGTTTGGTTCCAGGTGAGTTCGCTTCGCCTCGCCGGCGTTAGCCATCAGGAGCTTGCCATCCATCATCGCTTGAGCTATAGCTTCTGAACCTCATCCACCACACACGTCCCGAGAAAAAGTTTGCTTGACATCGTCTGGACCTCATCAACACACATGCCATGCCGAGAAAAGTTTGCTCGAATCCTAGCTAGGCCAGGCATCACGGCGAGCCAAGAAACCAAGCACGCAATGTGTTCTTTCCCAGCTGAGAACTGAGCATATATGGTGATATTATTACACGACGTCACTGCACATTCTGCAGAGCTGAGTCAGCAGGTTGCGTCCGCATATAGAAGTGCCAGATTCTGAACAAGGCACTGCAGGTAGATGTAGTTCGTTAACAATAATAATAAATAAATAAACTATAGGGAGACCTGATCCCTCTTCTTGTTAGCGGTTGATGAACTCTCCATCAGTCTGGAAACCAATATGGAGCTAAATAATATTCATGGTGTCACGCTTGGTCCCAACAGCCTACATATCCATTCCGTACTTTTTGCTGATGACCTGATTGTTTGTGGTCAAGGTACCTATACTGGAGCTGCCAACATCAATTCTGTTCTTCAAACCTTCTGTACTGCATCTGGTCAAAATCATCCATCCTTTTTAGCAAGAATGTTGACCATCAGAGTAAACAAACTGTTAAAATGTTTTCCATGTTTCAGATCTGGTCCCTAATAAGTACTATTCATCTTGGTCATCCTCAAATTCGAAGCAAAACTCAGTACCATTAAAGTGAACAAAGTCATGCTCACTCAGTCCTTGCCTCTATCCCGATATACTACAGAAAATCTTGTATTAAAACTTTTTATTTCCTTGTATTAAAACTTTTGGTATGGAGACTTGTTAGGAGAGCATTAGCCACCGGAGAAAGAGCAGGAAATCTCTCGGCTAAAATGCACAATATGTAACTCCACAGAAAATGACTCATCTGTTCTTCCACTGCACTTTTGCAAGGGCGGTGTGGTTCTCTGCCGAACCTCCTTTGCAAACCTCCTTTCTGACTCAGGAACAAGATGGGAGTACAAGAAACTCTTGCAACAATTATTGGTCCAAACACCTGAGATGAGGAGTTTCAAATGATTTTAACGACACTCTGGAAGGCACGGAATGATATTCGCTTCCAAAAAAGATCCTGGCCTGTTTTTGCAGGTTCATTATGAGCTGCGGAGATTAAGCTTAGTCTTAGTCTCGCCAATATAATGCAGACACTCGGCTGAATGAACAAGACAATGAACAGGTGCAACAACATGGAATACATTAAGAAAATGGAGCTAACCAAATGACCACAGGACCAGTAAATACAAGACCATCAAGTGACCAGGACCAGCATTCGTGTCTACTTGCTTGCGGGTAGCAGCATATGCATGCCTCTTCGAGACTTCAACCGAGACAGAGGCATACAGTCTACACAGGCATGCGGAATACAGATTGCTCAAGCAGGTAGTAAGCATGTACTAGCAGCATGCTAGTGTCTAGAGCACATGTGTACGTCGAGACAGGAATAGTAAGCATGAGACCGGTTCAAATATGCAGCAGGCAGGGCGCTCAGCCTTGCGGCCGCCAACAGCTGCTAAACGATCGAAAGGTCTGTAACGCAATACCTAACAATCCTTCTCCTTCAGTCCGTCCACTCCTTCAGTCCATTCCAGCGTGACAACTTAGATACGAAAAACAAGGCTATTGCGTTACAGATTGTTAGCTACGAATTCTCAATCAAATTCTACTCGCTCAATATATGCTATTCAGAGTTCAGAGAAGGCTAATGAATAGAATATCAACCAACCAGATTGGCAATGGCATACATTAATCGCAACCCCACAGATCTATTCAAGCAAACTGGTTTGAAAACTCCTGATGCATATTCAGATCTCAGTTGAGACTTCAGGCACAAACCACATTACCCTGATAACAGATCCTGACTTGCACTAAAAAATAGAAAATTCTACTAGTGAACGGTAACAGAACAAAACTACTTGCATCACTAACTGGAGTGCTGGACCTATCAAAGATATTTCAAGTCAAAACTCAATAAAAAAGGAATTTCCAAGAATTTATCACCCCATTAAGTATACGTGCTAAAGCCAAATGCTACCTCAAATGTAGGGATTAGCAGGATCAACAGCTTAAGCAGTACCTTAGAAGGAAATACAAATATACCATCACTAATGCTCACCACCATGAAATTGCAAACTATGCCCACTGCTCGCATCTCACCCACAAATTCAAAACTAAACACCTTTTGTAGATTGAATCTTCTATCCGCCATCTGATTATAACCAATGAACAATACTCATGTAAGCGCATACACAATGGAATATCATAAAAAAAGTAAAAGAAAACATAAATGCAATGTACATGAAAATATACAGTTTAAATAGACATCTGTACATAAAGAGTTCTACATGAATCCGTTGTAGCGGAACGTGGTTGAGTTTGAGCAAAATTCAAATGTAATAATGAGTTGGATCCATTGTCCTTTTTGTATATAGATTCAAGTTCATCCCAAACGATGAGGAGAGTCCTTAAAGGATTAGGAGATTAAGGTGTTTATTATCTTTTATGTAACAAATCACAATGATATCACAAAAACAAATTAAGTTCATAAATCATTTATGTGCTAAGACCCCCCATGTTGCAAGAGGCACAGATGTATCTGCGCTGAACCTCAAAAATTGATTTCATGTATAAGTTCGCAATTTGGAGAATAATTCTGAGCAGAGATTTTTCATCTACTGCATTTGAGAACTCAAAACCTTCAACAAAACTAATATCTTAGTGATCAACTGCTAACAACATTAATTGTTGCTCGTCTAAGTAACCTTAATGAAAAAACCATTGAAATTGATCTCTAATCGTTAAAAAAACTCACCATACTGACCATCTACTGTGATACAAGCTAATTTAAAGGTGAAACATAGTTCAAATGTTTATGCCAATTACACCACTTATTATTCATCTAGAGATACGCTAGTTAATACTCTAAAAAAGCATTACAAGTTGACATCACAGTACCAACACTGCACTGATTATTCCTGGTCCTGGGTTAAATCAGAATACAATAGAACCTATTAGAAAATCCTACACTACAAGAACTATCAATTCTATGCTACGAATTCATCTAGAATTCTAGATTCTAGATACAGTAGTAAATACTTTAAACAATTGCCAGTCATATAACAAAGCATTACTGTAATGGGTGGCTGGAGAGCCAGCCCAGCATGCATGAGTGCATGAAGACCAAGCAATCACCGCTGATCCAGAGGGTGGCCAGTCCAAGGTGATGGTGCGGTTCAGGAAGTCTGCCAAGGTGATCGTGTGGCTGATGAAGTCCGCATGGCCAGTCCAGGGTGATTGAAGGGCGCGGAGGTGCTGCATGCTAATGCAGGCCTAAAAATAGGTGTGACTGCATCTCCTAAATTTAGAGGCCGAGAGCCTATTTATTTCCCTGTAATATGGATGATCAAGCAAGCAATGAAGAACAAACAATCAACCCAATTCCTCCAAATACTCCAGTCTCCCTCCATACTGACTTTGCCTGGCCTTCCTGGCAATGCTTATCCTCCCTATCCCCAAATGAACAACATTGTATATACTCCCTCCATACACATAAAACAAGTTGTTTTGGACAAGGTTTGAGTCAAACATTGGGAATATAAATCATGAATAACTTTAAAGTTGTTGAGTTTGGAAATGTGAAAATCATATCAATAGATTGGTCTTGAAAAATATTTTCATAAAAATAAACATATATTATATTCCAATAAATATTTTTCAAAAAAATAAGCAGTCAAAGTTACTCTTTGAAGTGTCGCTGTCCAAAACGACTTGTTTTATGGGTATGGAGGGAAGGAGTACATAGTAAGTACCAACTCCACAACTCATTATTCCCAGGTTAAATCTGAACACAAAACTTACCACAATTGTTGCAATCTAGTGAAAAACTACACATTAGACTAAAGGTAAATCTCAATAGTTTAATAGGAGCAGAATTCATGAGATGCTACATCAATCTTGTGCCTCCTGTACCATCTATGACAAATTTGGCTGTCCTCTGTAGTCACTAGACAAGTGCAGTTTCACACATGTGAAATCAAACTCCCACACAATCTGCATGCTTCATGTGCCTACTTCTCTAGATATGTGATGAAGTGACATCAAATTTTAATTGCATCTATGTAAAATTTAGTGCAGAGAAATATAACAATTCATTCATTGCTTCAGATGAGAAATCCCAAGTTTTGGACCTATGAATTCTACAAATTGAGCAATCATAATACACCAGACATCAAGAGGAAAAATAATAACTCAAGCAGAATGCTATACCACATTAATCCAGAAAGGTTTAGTCCACTAAGCTGAGCAACAAATTAAGGACCTCCTTCTTTATGTCCCCTTGACGGACCTCCACCTTCGCCTCTGCTACTCTTTGCTTCTTGATCTTGGATTCCAGACCTTCTGCCTTCTCATCAGCAATGAGCTCAAACGCCCTCTTCAGAGTCACCCCACACGGATGATGGGCCCCAATCTCCTCCACACAAACAGCAAGGTTGGAATACACCTTCTGCAGCTCATCGAAACCTCTGCGCACACCTTGCACATTCGCATCTCCTTCTGTTTCATCATCATGAATTTCTCCTTCCTTACTCCTAATCAGAATGCCACCATTCTGATTTCCATTTATGGTTTCCTTTGATGCCAGACTGTCCGCATCTCTGTCCATCTTCACTTTGTCAGTTTTCCCCTTCTTGCCCTTGGTCAAATTACCACCATCTATATCCAATTCTTCATTGCGAGTTTCCTGCTTCCTAATCTTAGTTGGGGAAGCAGTGGTTGTAGCCTCCTCTAACAACCTGGCCTGCCCCTTCTTACTTCTTTTCTGAGAATCACCACTTTGATTGGCAGTACTCGGAGCAGCTTCCTTTGCCGCGTCACCCTTTGCATTTCCATCCATCTTCTCTTTGTTAGCCTGCCCCTTCTTACCCTTTGTAACAGCACCACCCTTTTGAGACGTAACGGCAGCAGCAGCCTCCTTTGCCTTCTCTCCCCAGATTGCTTCTGAGAGATTATACATCTGGAGTTCATCTTCTTTACTTGGCACAATGCCCGTGCTCACTGCTTTCTCATACCGCTCCTTCAGCCTTCGCACCTTCTCATAGATATCTGTGTAGGTGCAGTTCTTCCTGACAAGGCAGTCACGAACACTAACAAGAAGTAAATCAGTCTTTGGCAGCTCACCCTCACTCTTGACATGCGCCGCAAGGGCCTCCAAGATCTTCATCTCATCATCTTTCCCCCAGCGCACATGCTTCTCAGTCTTGCTGTCTGATGGTGAGGCATTGAGCGCTGCTGGCTTCTCTAGTTTCTCCCCACCCTTCTTCCCCTTGCCTGAGGACGTGGCCTCAGGAGCAGCCTTCTCGGCCTTGCCCTTCTTCGCCTTTCCTGCTGGAGTGGCATCAGCCGCCGGTTTCTCTAGCTCAACTTTGCCCTTCTTTGCCTTTCCTGCTGGAGTGGCCTCAGGCGCCGGCTTCTCTAGCTCGGCCTTGCCCTTCTTCGCCTTGGTAGGAGGGGTAGCCTCAGCGCCTAACACAGGCTTCTCCTCCCCGGCCTTGGCCTTTTTTGCCTTCCCGGTAGGAGCAGGATCCGAGGCGGGTCTCTTCCTCTCCAGCTCTGTCTTGGACATCCCGATCGCCTCTGCCGCGGCCTTCTTCTGAACCACAGGCACCGGGTTCTCGTGCTCCGACTCCGACGACTCGCCCTCCTCCTCCTCAGCATCGGATTCCAGCTTGGGAACCGAGTGCGTATGCTTGGTGGGGGAGCGGGGCACCTGGCGCATCTGGAAGTTTTGGACGTCGGTATCGGTGTCGGAGTCCGAGTCCCCCTCCGACGAGTCGGCGTTGTCGGCCGCGGCCTGCGGTGCGCTACGGGGCGCGGGGCGGCGAGGAGGCTCCTCCAACTCTTCGGAGCCAGATTCCTCGGAGGACGACTCCTCCTGCGGCGGCGGCGAAGGCGCGCGGCGCTTGCGGGCCATGGCTCGCAGCTAGGGTTTATGGGGCGGTGTGGAACAGTCAGGGAATGGGAAGGATCTGACGCCGTGATGGTTGGACCGTTGGAGTACTGGACTGGTGTGCTAGTTTATAGCCTATACGTGGGCATGCAGCCCGGTCCCGCGAGCCCGACATGAAGCCCGCTGTTTTGGCCCGGCACGAGCACGACACGACTCAAAGTGCATTAGGCCCGTGCTGGCACGGCCCGAAGGTGCAGGTCGTGCTTGGGCCGCACCTAGGCCTGCAGGCCGGCACAACACGACCCGCCAAATAACGTCAGGCCCGTTACCGGCCCGCACCACTAGCAGGCCGAGGCAGTGAGGCAGCCCAACGGCACTCCCCACTCACCCTGACCCCGTATAAAAACGGTCGAGTCGGTTGCGCCATCGCCCCCACCCGAACCCTAACCCTATTCCCCACTCCCAGCCGCCGCACTCGCTCTCGCGTGCTCTCGTCTTCGACGGCGCCGACTGGATCCGGTGACATCGCCGCCGCTCAGCACCTCTCCGCCTCTACCTGAGTTCCCTGCTCCCTCTCCGGCTCTCCGGCTTCCTTCTCCTTCTCTTTCCCTTGTCATGTCGATGAATCTGTGAGTCCGCCTCATCGTCTCCCCATCATCGTTGCTCGCCGTCGTTCTTAATCCGGTCTTGCCTTTGTGTGGCCCTCGTCTTCTCCGGCGTCAGGCTCCAGTTGCGTCTGTCTTATCACACTCCCCATTCCACTCCTAACCCTGACCCTAACCCTAGGTCATATCCCCATTTTCATCTTTCCTCTGTTTTCTTGCGCAGGTCCCTTGCCGTTGTCGATGTCTCGTCGTCTACTAGCCTAGGCGTAGACGGACGACGAGCAATGGCACCGCGGCCAAGCCGTGGCCGTGCACCGTTGAGGAACGGTGCCGGAGCAGTTCAGCCGTCCGCGGTAGAGGGCCCCTTGGCGACGACGTGTGACACGCGCGGCGATGATGCCCCAGTGTGGCATGTGACTGGCGACGATGACTTGGTCGCGGCTGGTCTGTCCCCGAAGCGCGACGACGACAGTCGTGACCCCTTTGATGTGTTCAACGACGCTACCCGCAGGACAGAGCCTCACGTGATCGACGTCGATGTCGTCGATGCAGGGGCAGTGGGATCAGTGGCGGCGACGACGGTGGACTCCAACACCCACACCAACATCACTGGTGTTAATGGTAATTGAAGAATCATGGTCCCTTGTGTTAAGGCGATTAACGATAATACTAGGTCACTATGACTAACGTGTGTTTTGCAGAGGCAAAGTCATTTGAGTTAGGTCATTAGTGATGCTAGATGAATGGGCTTAATGATATTCATGCCCCCAAGATGGAAATCGTTTAGGTTTCAAAGGATTGGATATACAAGTTGAAGACTAGGCTAGCTCTTAGTGCCATAAGGTTGAGAAGGGCACTAAGTATAGACTAGGTCTTTGTTTTTCCTTTGACCGTACTATAAAGGGGGGTATGAGGTTAGTAGCTTGACCTAGGAGAGTTTGAGAATGTTGGTGTATGCACACATGTCACAACTAGTCCTAGAGACCTTGCTATCAGCCTCTGGTTATCCCTTGAGATGGTAGGAGCAAAACCCCTAGAGTAGACTTAGTGAAAAGAGTTGAAACAGGGGGAGAAAGAAGCTCCGGACCAGTTTGCTTAGGAGGCTCCGGACCAATGGAAGTGGTCTGGTGGTCCTGCCTTAGGCAGAGCTCTAAGGAAGGTGCTCCGAACAACCTGTCCGCAGGGCACCGGACTAATGGAAGTGGTCACCTGGTTCTGAAAGGTTTTCAGACAGTGCTCCGGACAACCTGTCTGAAGGGCACCGGACTAATGGAAGTAGTCTGGTGGACACTGTGTTCTTCAGTGAGTCTCAAAGGAGGCTCCAGACTAGTCCGACGAGTAGTTCGACGGTCCTCAGCAGAAGTTCGATTGAGTACAGTATGCACCTAGGCTCCGGACTAGGCACCGGACTATTGCAAGTAGTCGGGTGGTCCCTGTTCTGCCTTGGATTTGAATTGGACTGCATGCTCCAGACCAGGAGTAATGGTCCGGTGGTGAGGCTCCGGACTAGTCCGGTGCTTTCGCAGAAAAGAGAAAAAGCAAGAAACGACTAGTTTTGGAGGTGGGGACTATTTATAGTATTCCTCCTCGTCCAAGTGAGCTCTCTTGGCCATTGTTTCACCTGAGGAACCTTTGAGGGAGTTCTTGGAGAGCCAAGTGCCTAGTGAGGGAGAGATTTGAGAGAGATCTTCTTGTTCTTCCCTCCTAGGGTGATTAGGAGTGACTTGTGTGCATCCATCCACCTTCCTAGCCTTGAGTTGGTCAAGTGAAGGTCTTGTGCTTGTTACTCTTGGTGTTCGATAGCACCTAGACGGTTTGGTGGTGTTCGGAGGAAGTGATCGCCGGAAGATTGTCGGCGGCTCTTCTCCAAGCTTCTATGATCGGTTGTGGGCGATTCACCGAGCCGGAGTGGCGAAGAATCATCCCGTAGAGAGCACTCTACCCTTGCGCGGGTAGAGGGGGAGCTATACCTTGCGAGGTGCTCCAACGAGGACTAGGGGTGTGTCGACACCTCGATACCTCGGGAAAACATCGCTGCGTCAAGAATTCCTTTCCCTAGCTCTTTACTTACTTGCATTACTTTCCGCCTTGTTCTTTCAATTCCTACTACAATTGCTTAGGTTGTCTTTCAATTCCTTAGCTTGCTATTGCTTTCTAGTTAGGATACACATTGCGGTAGGCACTAGGGGGTGATTGGCATTAATAGGTTTTAATATTGCTTTAGAAATTTAAAAGAAGCCCAATTCACCCCCCCCCTCTTGGGCATCTAGATCCTTTCAATTGGTATCGGAGCAAGGTTGCTCTCAAATTAGGCTTTACCGCCTAGAGCAAGATGTCCCATGGGGATGGATCGCCACCCATGTTTGATGGGGATGATTTTCCGTATTGGAAAATGCGGATGGAGGCCTACCTTGAGGCCGTGGATCTCGGTGTGCACAAAGCCGCTACCGTAGTTGGCACCGTGTTTGTCGAGGATCCCTTCTTTGAGAAGAACAATGCCAAGGCAAAGAACATTCTTTTCCATGGCATTGGCAAGGATGTGTTCAACTGTGTGCGGAATTGCAAAACCGCTAACGATGTTTGGACAAACATTTGTGCGCTACACGAAGGGACCAAGTGTGAGCGTGAGAAACGCTACCATTTGGTCATGGCTAAGTTGAACTCCTTTACTATGCTTACTCATGAGAATGCTAATGAGATGTACTCACGTCTTAATATTCTTGTAGAGGAGTTGAATGGACTTGGGCTCAACCAAATGGCGCCGGCCGATGTGGTACGCAAGATCTTGTGTGTCTTGCCCATTGAGAAGTATAGCCACATCGTCACGGTGCTTCACCAAGGAGACCTCTTCGCCGCCACACACCAACTCAAGTCTTGGGCAAGATCAATGCTCACGAGATGTACATGAAGATTGGTGATGGTAGCTCTTCTTCTTCCAAGAAGAAAGAAAAGGAAGAGAAGAAGGACTTGGCTCTCAAGGCATCCTCCAAGGAGAATTGTAAGATTCAATATGTTATTGAGAGCGCAAGTGAAGAAGAGGACAATGAAGACAAGATTGCACTCATGGTGAGGAAGACCACCAAGATGTTGAAGAGGCTTAACAAGAGTGGAGTCAACTTTGACTCAAAGAAGAAGAAATTCTTCACAAGCACCTCAAGGAAGCCAATCTCTCAAATGAAGTGCTATAATTGCGGCACTCTTGGTCATCTAGCTCATGCTTGCCCCGAAGAGAAGAAAGACAAGTTTAAAAACAACAAGTTCAAGAACTACAAGAAGAACAAGGATGACAATGATGACTCAAGTGATGATGACAAGAAGCAAGACAAGTCATACAAGAAGAAGAAAAACTTAAACTTTCACAAGAAGAAGAAAGATGGCAAGGCTTACATTGTGGGTGATTGGCTCACTGACATTGAGGACTCTAGTGCCTCCTCCGATGATGAGAGTGAAGATGAGAAGGTGTCCGCTTTGGTGATTGGTTCTTCCCTTCCACCGCCACCTCCTCCTTCATCACCGGGCTCATCCTCTACACACCTATGCCTCATGGCTAAAGGTGACAAGAAGGTAAAAATAGAGGAGGATGATGATAGTGGTGACTCTTGTGGAAATGATAGTGACGATGAAGAAGCACCTTCTTATGATGGGCTAATTAAAATTTTCAACAAGTACGCTAGCATCATAAGGAGGTACAAAGGTAAAAATGACAAGCTACTAGAGATCAAAGGAAACTTGCATGATAAGATTGACACCTTGACTAGTGTTAATGATGATTTGAAGCTTGAGATTAATTCTCTCACATCTAGCACTAGGGAGCTCAAAGCCTCTCTTAAGCAAGCAAATGAGAAACATGATAAGCTTGAGAGGTCAACACAAGAGCTTCATACAAGGTATAACTTGCTAAAAGATGACTACCAAAATGTGAAGCAAGAACATGGCACACTAGTGGTAGCAAATGAATTGCTTAATTAAGATCTTGCTACACATGTTGCTACTAACTCGTGTGCTAAGTGTGATAGTTCTACCTCTTGTGATATCTTGATTGATGATGTGGCTCTTGATCAAAGTGCTAAGTGCAAGGGCAAGAGAGTTGTTGAAGCCGACAAGTATGATGACTATGTCAAGATGAGAGAAGAGAACTCAAAGCTCAAGGAAGAGCTAATCACTCTCAAGTCTAACAAGCCTACTGTCATCAAGCCGGCTCAAGAAGAAGACAAGGATGCTATCACCTTGATCACATCTCTAAGAGAAGAAATTGCCAAGCTCAATAATGACAAGATAAAGCTTACAAGTGGCTTTGAGAAGTTCACCAAGGGTCACAACCTTCAAAGTGATCTTTTGATGAGCACCGTCATGAAGAATGACAAGACCGACATTGGGTTCAAGAGAACTAAATCATGAAGGCAAAGGTTGAGATTGAGGCCAAGAATTATTACAAGAACAAGTACAATGGCTACAATCAAGAGTACTCAAAGCCCAAGCCAAGAAGATGCTTTGAGTGTGGTCAAGGGGTCATTTCGCTTATGATTGCAAGACTCAACTAACCAAGACCTTGCCCAAGCACACAAGGCCATTTGCTCATGATGCTCACTATATCATCAAGAAGGACCACAAGGGGAGACCACTAGTAGTATTCCTTGGTCCACCAATGAAGAACAAGCCTAGAGTTCTTTGGGTTGCAAAGGAGATGGTTAGCAAGGCAATGGGGCCCCGCTTTGAGTGAGTTCCCAAACAACAAGCTTAACTCCAACTTGCTTGTGTGTAGGTGAACTACAAGACCGGTGGAAATCATTAGGTGATTGATAGTGGTTGCACTCAACATATGACCGGTGACTCCCGGATGTTCACTACACTTGATGAAGAATGTGAAGGGCAAGACAAGATTACCTTTGGGGACAATTCAAAAGCTAAAGTTCAAGGTCTAGGCAAAGTGGCAATCTCTAATGATCAATCAATATCAAATGTCTTGTTAGTTCAATCACTAATCTTCAACTTGTTTTCCGTGGGTCAACTTTGTGATCTTGGATTCCATTGTCTCTTCACTCCAACCGAGGTGATTGTGACCAAGATTGAAGATTCTTCAATGATATTCAAAGGGTTTCGGCACAACAACCTCTACTTAGTGGATTTCACCTCAAATGAAGTCGAGTTGCAAACATGTCTATTCTCCAAGAGTTCTTTGGGTTGGCTTTGGCATAGAAGATTAACTCATGTGGGCATGTCAACTTTGAAGAAACTGTCAAGAAGGAGATGATTAGAGGTGTGAAGGATGTGGTGCTTGAGAAGGACAAGTTGTGTTTGCATTAGTTTCCGCCTTGTTCTTTCAATTCCTACTAGAATTGCTTAGGTTGTCTTTCAATTCCTTGGCATGCTATTGCTTTCTAGTTAGGATACACATTGCGGTAGGCACTAGGGGGTGATTGGTATTAATAGATTTTAATATTGCTTTAGAAATTTAAAAGAAGCCCAATTCACCCCCCCCTCTTGGGCATCTAGATCCTTTCAATTGGTATCGGAGCAAGGTTGCTCTCAAATTAGGCTTTACCGCCTAGAGTAAGATGTCCCATGGGGATGGACCACCACCCATGTTTGATGGGGATGATTTTCCGTATTGGAAAATGCGGATGGAGGCCTACCTTGAGGCCGTGGATCTCGGTGTGCACAAAGCCGCTACCGTAGGTGGCACCGTGTTTGCCGAGGATCCCTTCTTTGAGAAGAACAATGCTAAGGCAAAGAACATTCTTTTCTGTGGCATTGGCAAGGATGTGTTCAACCGTGTGCGGAATTGCAAAACCGCTAACGATGTTTGGACACTGTGTCCGGTGGCCACTGTGTTCTTCAGTGAGTCTCAAAGGAGGCTCCAGACTAGTCCGACGGCTAGTCCAACGGTCCTCAACAGAAGTTCGATTGAGTACAGTATGCACCTAGGCTCCGGACTAGGCACCAGACTATTGCAAGTAGTCTGATGGTCCCTGTTCTGCCTTGGTATTGAATTGAACTGCATGCTCCGGACCAGGAGTAATGGTCCGGTGGTGAGGCTCCGGACTAGTCCGGTGCTTTCGCAGAAAAGAGAAAAAGCAAGAAACGGCTAGGTTTGGAGGTGGGGACTATTTATAGTTTCCCTCCTCATCCAAGTGAGCTCTCTTGGCCATTGTTTCACCTGAGGAACCTTTGAGAGAGTTCTTGGAGAGCCAAGTGCCTAGTGAGGGAGAGATTTGAGAGAGATCATCTTGTTCTTCCCTCCTAAGGTGATTAGGAGTGACTTGTGTGGATCCATCCACCTTCCTAGCCTTGAGTTGGTCAAGTGAAGGTCTTGTGCTTGTTACTCTTGGTGTTCGATAGCACCTAGACGGTTTGGTGGTGTTCGGAGGAAGTGATCGCCAGAAGATTGTCGGCGGCTCTTCTCCAAGCTTCTATGATCGGTTGTGGGCGATTCGTCGAGCCGGAGTGGCGAAGAATTAGACCGTAGAGAGCACTCTACCCTTGCGCGGGTAGAGGGGGAGTTATACCTTGCGAGGTGCTCTAATGAGGACTAGGGGGGGTGTCGACACCTCGATACCTCGGGAAAACATCGCTGCGTCAAGAATTCCTTTCCCAAGCTCTTTACTTACTTGCATTACTTTCCGCCTAGTTCTTTTAATTCCTACTATAATTTCTTAGGTTGTCTTTCAATTTCTTGGCTTGCTATTGCTTTCTAGTTAGGATACACATTGCGGTAGGCACTAGGGGGTGATTGGCATTAATAGGTTTTAATATTTCTTTAGAAATTTAAAAGAAGTCCAATTCACCCCCCCTCTTGGGCATCTAGATCCTTTCAGTAATGCTGATGGTAATGGTACTCCTTCTCTGTTTCTAAACTTGGTAAGCGCAAGTCTAAGTGTTGGGATGACTTTGATGAGGTTTTTGAGAAGATAAATGGTATTGATGTGCGTGTTCAAGCTATATGTAAGATTTGTAGAAAATTATTGAGTGCTAGATCATCTGCTGGTACTAGACATATTCTTAGGCATGCTTCATCTTGCAAAGAAAGCTTGATCATCAGTCTAGGGTTCAGTCTCGACTTGCTTTTAATGCTGATGGGTCTGTGCATAATTGGAATTATGATCCTATGCTTGCTAGAACTAAATTGTGTAGATTGATTGCTAGGCTTGATCTCCCCCTTGGTTTTGGTGACACTGATGCATTTGAGGAATACATTGTTTATGCTCATAACCCAAGATTTGTTAGATCAACTAGAAGAACCACCACTAGAGATCTAGATAAGTTATTTGATGAACGTCGTGCTATGATTAGGAACTGTGTTCTTGCTTCTTCATCTGTTGCTTTGACTTCTGACATATGGTCTGGTAATGCTAAAAAGGATTACATATCTGTTGTTGCTCACTATTTGAATTCTGATTGAGAGTTGCAAAAGAAGATTATAGGTCTTAGGTTGATTGAAGTTAAGCATTCTGGTGAAAACATTTCTGCTAGAATTGCATCTGTGGTACTTAGATAATGCATCTTCTAATGCTAAGGCAATGGAAACTTTGACAGCCATGTTTGCTGGTTATCTTGGTCCTGATCCTGCACCTGATGGTGATCCTAATCATAGAACTTACAATCTTGTTCATCAGCGTTGTGCTTGTCACATTATTAATCTCATAGTTAAATCTGCACTAAAAAGAATCAAACCTTACATAGATGATTTTAGAACTGCAATTAATTTCTTAAACTCCTCTAATCAAAGAATTGCTATGTTTAAGAACTACTGTGAAGCTAAAGGTATGAGACCTAGAAAATTTGGCTTAGACATGGATGTAAGATGGAATGCTACTTGTCTCATGCTTAAACACTTGGTTCTTTATAGTGAAGTATTTTCTGTGTTCATAAATTCAAATTATGGGAGTGCATTGTTGACTCCAGCTCATTGGCATGTGGCTGGGAAATTACTGGAGTTTCTGGAACTATTTTATGACTATACTATTACATTATCTGGTGTTTATTATCCTACCAGTCCTCTTGTGTTGCACCATGTTCTAGAAATTGCATCTCATTTGCATGCATGTGAAAGAGATGTTAATCTGAGACCCATTGTGTACCCTATGCAGCATAAATTTCTTAAGTATTGGAAAGACATTCCTCTCTTATACTCATTTGCATTCATTCTTGACCCTAGAGCTAAGCTCAGAGGTATGCAAAGGGTCATCCATTTGCTTGGTGAATATAGTGGTACTGATTACATTAATTACTATGACGATTCAAAAACTAAGTTGCATAAAATGTTTGACAAATACTTGAGAAAGTATGGTGTAGCCAGGTCACAAATGGTTGCTGGTCCTACCCCAGCCACTGGTAAGAGAAAACAGGTTTGGGGGGAATTTTTGGAGGATCAGAACAGACTGGTCCTTCCACTGCAACAGCCTGTTCTTCTCACTCTACTGCTTCTGAACTTTCTAGCTATTTGGACAATAACTGCATAACTTCTTATGAGGATGCTTTTGACATTCTACTGTGGTGGCGTGACCACAAACTAACATATCCCATCCTGGCTATTATGGCCAGAGATATCATGTCAATTCCTGTTTCCACTTGTTCTTCAGAGTCCTGTTTCAGTTTATCAGGGAGGATCCTAGAAGAACAGCGTCGGATCTTGAAACCAGAGCATGTGGAGATGCTAACCTTGTTGAAGGACTGGCAGCTAGGAGAGAAGAGGGAACAACATGAAGCTGCTGATACCCAGGAGCTTGAAGATGCATTAAAGAATCTGTTCCTCGATGAAGCCGAAGGTGAAGCTAATGCATCTGGTGGCTGAGACTTGAGAGTATGACTGGCTGACTTTTGGGAAATTTTGTGTGAGCTGAGAGTGGATGTGTGTCCCTCTGACCTCACTTGTTTAGGTTTCATTTGAACTTCTTTTTAACAATGGTCGGTAATACTTTGATAAGACACTTAGAGCTGGCTGCACTCTTTTCCTGCCTAGGATTTCTTACAAGGGTGAGTTTTACCTAGGTAGGTTTTTAATGAGGCATCATTGCACAAAACAGCTCATTTTGATATTTAAACATGTGATCTATGTACCTCTGATGGCTGTGAATCTGTGAATGTGTATATGTGAATATGTGAATGTGTATATGTTAAGTGTGATGGCTCATGACTCTGAATCTATTCATTACTTAAGTGTATGTTAAGTATGTGAAATCTGTGAATGCTTATCAGTGGATGTGAATCTGTTAAGTGTTTGTTTTTTTATATTTGAATCTATGAAAATGGGAAATGTTTGAGGGTTTTTTGGTTTAATGGGTCACAGGCCGGCACGGCCTGGTATTTTTGTCGTGCCGCACGGGCCAGCCCGACACTAAAAAAGGTCCACAGGCCCGTGCCTGGGTCGAAGGCCAGGCCCGCAGGCCGTTATGGCACGGCCCGTAGGGCACAGCGTGCTGCCTCGGCCCGATGAGCAACGTGTCGTGTCGGCCCGGTGTAGTGCCGTGCCGGGCCGGCCCGATGCCCAGGTATATTTATAGGTGAACTTTGGCAACATTTGAATTTAGTAATTTACACTACTTTTGAATCTTTTATTACGTGGGCAATTATCTTTCAAGAAAAATAATTTTCACCTATAATGTACCGATAGTTTGTAGCACGATAATCAAAGCCTAGGATGTGAATAATCATCGACTTAAGAACGACAAAATTGCATATTTAAGACTCCAATTATCGTGCTTTGCAATTATAGGACTCTAAACGTGACTTTGTAAAAAAAGTCCTCCAAACGGTATACGTACTCTTAATTTTCTTTAATCTAGACATTATATGTATTTTCTTCCTTTTATAGTATGTATACTTGTATTTGGCACCTAAGTGGACGTATTTGTCCTTCTATAAATTGTCGTGTCTCTGGCCGCTCTGTGTGTAGCACGCCCGATGAGTTTAAAAACTTGAGATATTTTGACTCTTCAAGATTTTTGGAATGTTTTATAATTTGACATGGTGGGACTAGTGATCTATAGAATTAATTTCCCTCCAACCCATGAATTTAAGATAGGTTTATATGTGACCTTTAAAAAATGCTGGAATATCAAATTTGAGATGGTAACAAAGATAATTGCTCTCAACGTGAATGATTCTTGGCGGTACTCGTCCCACATTTTAACACCTATTTCCCACAATATCTTCATGTCTTCCATTAAGGGCTCCAAGAAAACATCCATGTCAACTCCAGGCTGTGTAGGTCCAGAGATAAGGATGGTTAGCATGAGATACTTTCACTTCTGCATCAACCACGGCGGAAGATTGTAGATGGTGAGGATCACCGGCCATGTGTTGTGCGTGCTGCTCCTCTCAGCAATTGGATTCATTCCGTCAGTACTCAGTGCAAACCTAACATTTCTTTGTTCTTTTGCAAAGTCTTTGTGGTTGTTATTGAAATCTATCCACTGCTTGCCATCGGCTGGGTGCCGAAGCTTCCCATCATCTTTGATGTGCTTATTAGAAGCATGTCAGCTCATAAGTTTGGAATCCTCTGGGTTGGCAAACAAACACCTCAATCGATCGACCACAGGCAGATACCATATCACCAAAGCAGGAATCTTTTTCAGGGCATAATAGTCTACTTCTTCTTTTTCTTTGATCGTGGGTTTTGAACTCTATTAGGTCTTCTTTCGCTTCTTTCCTTTACACACCACCGAGGCAGCACAGTGTTCCTCTTTGTAGTCTTTATTCGTTTTATACCTACTTGCATTACACTTTGGACAACTCTCCATGTCCTTATATTCGTCACCTCGATATAGGATACAGTGATTTCTACAAGCATGGATCTTCTCAACACCCATCGTGAGTGAGCTGATTAGCTTCTTTGCATAGTATGTGTTAGCAGGCACTTTGTTTTCCTTAGGAAGCATGTCTGTGATAATACTCAAGAATGCATCAAATCCAACATCACAAATACCAAACCTAGCTTTGCATACCAACAAATTTAACACCGAACGCAAGGTCGTGAACTTTTTGGTGCAACCCTTAGACTCATCGTACAAAGGCTTTTTTTGCTGCCTTCATCTGGGCATCCATACCTTTCTTGAACAACATTGATGAATCTTCTGCATGACGACGCAACATTGCCTCCAGGAATTTTGCATCTTCGGCAGCCATATTATTTTGCATCACATCAGTTCCGACGCCTTCAATTCCTCCAGCGAAACCATGATCAGGACCATCGGTGACAGGTTGTTGTGTCTCGTGTACTAACTGAAACCCACCGTCAACAAACATATCTGGACCATTGGCGTCGATATTTGCACGACTAAGAGTTGTATAAGGCAGAGAGCTCTCCTCTCCATGTTGTGTAAATGAAGTTTATAGAGGAGTTACCTCGGGTTTAGAGTTTAATAGCTAGGGTTTAGGGTTTAGCTAGGGTAACTGGATTATTTAGCTAAGGATTTATGATTTACCTAGTGATTATTAGCTAGGGTCTAGCTAGGGATTATTTAGCTAGTTATTAAAGTAAAAAATGTAAGTATCATAATTAAATTAAAACATAAGTGCATATAGTGGATGAAATAAATTGAGAAATAAGAAAGCATAACAAAAAACCTAAGTACAATAATTAAAAAAACTAAACTTCCCTTCTTCCCCTCTATACATAAATTATATTTAACACAACATTGATTCATAACAATCAAGTAAATATATATAGCATAAACTAAATTAAAAAGCAAACATGAAGATGGAGAGCAAATATCAAGTAAATATATATAGCATAAACTAAATTGAACACCTAGGTACTCTTCTCTCTCACTCATGGTGAAACCCTAGATCCAAAATGTGGCTCAAATTGAGTAAATATGAGCTAAATGAGGCAAATGGGACATAAACTAACCTTTTTTAACAATCTCCTTCCAAGAAATGAAGATCAAAACCTCCCCCTTGTATTTTGAAAAATCTAGACCTCCAAACTCGCCTCCAATGGAAGGTGACGGCTAGAACTGTAACTGATCGGGAGGAAGAAGAGAGTGGAGGTCGGGAGGGTGGTATATATAGGCAGAGTGCACCACAGGCGGTTGGGCTACACTGTCGGTTGGCTTATGCCAACCACCTATGGAGAGTCTTTACCACTAGTGGTTGGTGCCAACCGCCAGTGGTAAAGACTTGGAAGCCAAAACACAATACATGCGGCGTGCAACCCAAAACCGCCTGTGGTGTGTTTTGGGGGGCGCCAGCAAAAACAGTTTTTCTACTAGTGTTTAGAGTAGATTTTAATTTCTCCAAATGAAAGGATCCAAACTACCCCAGAATAAAATCAAGCTTCATAGACAACAAATATTAGTCATAGCTCAGATTATGTTGACCTTGGCTCATAGGTAACAACAGTGGATTGAAATATATATGAAATTTGTTGGGATGAATATTTATATTAGTGTTGAAAAAGTACACAAGATAAGAGTGTGCATAAATTTAATCATAGAGCAACACCCGTGTGAAGAATCATTGCCCTAGTTGGTTTCGGCGATTAACGACAATCAGAGATTATTATGGCTAACGTGTGTTTTGCAGAGGCTATGCATAGCTTAGCCATAGTGATCGATAAGAATGGGCACTAATGGTCATCACTTAGCCCCCAAGATGGATATCATTTTGGATTTCAAGGAGACATGATGAAGACCCTAGAATAATAGGCTAAGTGCCATAAGGAGATGAAGGGCACTTAGAAATAGATAGGGCTTCTCTTTTTACCTTTGACCGTACTATTAAGATGAGTTGAGATTAGTAGCTTGACTTAGGAAAGCTTAATGACTTAGGTGTGGTGCACACTTGACTTCCTTAGCTCTAAGCAAGCCTATGGTGACCGTAAGATAGCCTAGAAACACTTCCATATTCATCGCGACGAAAAACGAAGTTGTTAACACTGTTTTCTGGGCGTCGGACGCTCCTGGCAGGGGCGCCGGACGCTGTCCGTCGGCATCGGACAGAGGCGTCGGACGCTGGGTGGATGAGTCCACAGCGTCCGTCGACCTTCCAGAGGGGATGTTTTCTGGCTATGTTTTTCAGGGTCCGTCGGGCGCTGGGAAGAGCATCCGTCGACCTTCCAGAGAGGGTGTTTTTCAACCCGAGCCAGAGCGAAGCGCCGGACACTAGGGATGAGCGTCCGTCACCCAGTGACGTAGCGTCTGTCGCTGGGAACAGTGTGTCAGAACTAGCCGTTGGGCAGGGCGTCGGACCGTCCGTCGCCTAGGCGCCGGAGCGTCCGTCGCCCAAACTATGAACAGAAACTAGCCGTTGGGCATGCGACGGACCGTCCGTCGCCTAGTCGACGGACCGTCCGTCGCCAACTTAAAATGCCAGCCCGAGGCAGTTTTCAGAGGGTCTATTTATAGCCCCTCCCACTTCTCTCCCACCAGGCCTTTGCTCATTTGAGTTGCTAAGTTTGTTGAGAAGGTTGGGAAGAGAGCAAGAGCCCTAGAGAGAGAGAGATTCGCGAATCCATCCATCCTCTCTCTAGTTCATCCAAGAGTTCAAGTGTGCATCCTCTAGTTGTGAAGCTTGAGTGAGTCAAGCGAAGATCGAGGCTTGTTACTCTTGGTGATCGACATCACCTAGACAGTCCGGTGGTGCTCGGAGGAAGGTGATCGCCGGAGGATTGTCGGCGGCCCTTCTCCATCGACGTTTGTGATCGGTTGTGGGTGATTCACCGAGCTGGAGTGGTGAAGAATCAGCCCGTAGAGAGCACTCATCCCTTGCGCGGGATTGAGGGGGAGTTATACCTTGCGAGGTGCTCCAACGAGGACTAGGGGGGAGTGTCGACTCCTCGATACCTCGACAAAACATCGCCGTGTCAAGCATCTCTTTCTCTAGCTCTTTATTACCGCATTACTTTCCGCACTTGTCTTTCAATTCATACTAGAATTGTGTAGGAAGTTTTCGCTTTTCATTGACTTGCTACCGCTTTCTAGCTAGGACACACAAGCGGTAGGGACTAGGGGGTTAATTGGCTCTTTATAGGCTTAATTCTTGTTTAGAAATTAAAAAGAGCCCAATTCACCCCCCCCCCCTCTTGGGAATCTTGATCCTTTCACCGTGGTGTCACCACTCGCCGGTACTAAAGGGTACACACGCTGACACATGGTTACTCGAGCCGCGTCCTTGACTTTGTTGAGCACGCCTCGTCGTCATCTCCGTTTTTGACTCCATCGAGCGCGGCTAGGCATGGTGACATGGTGATTTGCGCTCAAGCAGTCGGTGGCCACCGCGGACGAGCTCATGGTGTAAGAGGCAAGCGACCGCATAGCAGGAGTGGTGGGGGGTTTGTTGCGGAGGCAGAGGTGAAGGAAAAGCACGCCACACTTTGACGTAGAAAAAACTATGGGTGAGCTCTTGGCTGGATGTGTGGCGAGCCTTAGTTGGATCAATAATCAAGCACTGGCGTAAACAACCATGACAAGCCTCAACTTAGGTATGGCAAATGGTGGTTGCAAACCAAACATTGGTCCCCACCCTCTCTTTTCACCTAAAAATAGTTCATGCATAAGCAAAATTTATTTATCGTTAGATAGAGCTCAGATTTGTGAGAGGTTGTCTTTAGATAGAACGTAACTAAACCTATATAAAATATGTGTTGTAATTAGCAATTTAGCACACATCTGATTATCTAGAGATGTAAGATGTACTAGGGTGTACTAGGGGGTTAATTGGCTCTTTATAGGCTTAATTTTTGTTTAGAAATTAAAAAGAGCCCAATTCACCCCCCCCCCTCTTGGGCATCTTGATCCTTTCAATTGGTATCAGAGCAAGGTTTGCTCTAAATTAGGCTTCACCGCCTAGAGCAAGATGTCCCATGGGGATGGACCACCTCCCATGTTCGATGGAGATGACTTTCCATATTGGAAAGTTCGTATGGAGGCCTATCTAGAGGTCGTTGACGTGGGCGTGCTCAAAGCCGCCACAAAGGGAGGCACCCTCTTCGCGGAGGACCTCAACTTTGATAAGCACAATGCCAAGGCTAAGAACATTATCTTTTGTGGCATTAGCAAGGATGTCTTCAACCGAGTGCGTAATGGCAAAGACGCATTTGAGTTGTGGACCACTATTTGTGCACTTCACGAAGGCACAAAGAGTGAGCGTGAAGAACGCTATCACTTGGTTATGACTAAGCTCAATTCTTTTTCTATGCATGGAAATGAAAATGCAAATGAAATGTACTCACGACTTAATATTATTGTAGAGGAATTGAATGGGCTCGGTCTCAACCAAATGGAACCGGCCGATGTGGTATGCAAGATTCTTTGTGTCTTGCCCATTGAGAAGTATGGCCACATCGTCACGGTTCTTCACCGAGGAGATCTCTCCGCCGCTACACCAACACAAATCTTGGGCAAGATCAATGCTCATGAGATGTACATGAAGATTGGTGATGGTGGCTCTTCTTCCTCCTCTAAGAAGAAAGAAAAAGAGAAGGAGGAGAAGAAGGACTTGGCACTCAAGGCATCCTCCTCGGAGAAGCACAAGATGCAATTTGTTTATGAGAGTGCAAGCGATGATGAGGATGATGATGATCTCTCTCTCATGGTGAAGAAAACAACCAAGATGTTGAAGAAGCTAAGCAAGAATGGAGTCAAGTTTGACTCAAAGAAGAAGAAATTCTTCACAAGCACTTCAAGGAAGCCTCTCTCCAAGATGGATTGCTACAATTGTGGCAAACTTGGACACTTGGCTCATGCTTGCCCCGAAGAGAAGAAAGACAAGTACAAGAACAAGTTCAAGTACAACAAGGGCAACAAAGATGAGTCAAGTGATGAGGAGAAGAAGGATGACAAGCCATTCAAGAAGGAGAAGAACTTCAACTTCCACAAGAAGAAGAAGAATGGCAAAGCCTACATTGTTGGTGATTGGCTCACCGACATTGAAGACTCAAGTGACTCATCCGGAGATGAAAGTGAAGAAGAGAAGGTGGCCGCCTTGGTGATTGGTTCATCTACTCCACCGCCACCCCCTCCATCATCTCCGGGTTCATCCTCTACACACCTATGCCTCATGCCTAAAGGTGACAAAAAGGTACAAAAAGAGGATAGTGATGATGAGGCTATCTCTAGTGATGATAGTGATGATGAGTTTGAGGCACCTTCCTATAATGAGCTAATTGTAATTTGCAACAAATATACTAAGCTCATTAGGAAGTATAAAGGCAAAAGTGAATCACTAGAGAAAGCAAATGGTAACTTGCATGCTAAGCTTGATGACTTGTCTAGTGCTAATGATGAATTGAAGCTTGAGAACAAATCTCTATCATCTAGCACTAGGGAGCTCAAAGCCTCACTCAAGCAAGCTAATGAGAAACATGATAAGCTTGAGAGGTCAACACAAGAGCTCCATACAAGATACAACTTGCTAAAAGATGACTACAACCAAGTTAAGAATGAACATGGTACACTTGTGATAGCGAATGAATTGCTTTCAAATGATCTTGCTACACATGTTGCTATTAACCCGGTTGTTAAGTGTGATATAGCTACTTCTTGTGAGGACTTGCTTGATGAAGTTGCTAGTGAGCAAAATGCTAAGTGCAAGGGCAAGAAGGTAGTTGAGGCCGAAGATCATGATGACTATGTGAAGATGAGGCAAGAAAACTCCAAGCTCAAGGAAGAGCTAATCAACCTCAAGGAAAGCAAGCCATTCACTATTAAGTCGGCCAAGCAAGATGACAAAGATGCAATGACCTTGATCAACTCTCTCAAAGAGGAAAATGTAAAGCTCAAGGTTGAGAAGATCAAGCTCACAAGTGGATTGGAGAAGTTCACCAAGGGCCACAACCTCCAAAGTGAGCTCTTGATGAACACTATCATGAAGACCGACAAGACCGGCATTGGGTTCAAGGAAAACCAAGTCATGAAGGCCAAGGTCAAGATAGAAGCAAAGAACTATTACAAGAACAAGGCCATGAGAAGCAACTATGACACACCAAAGCCCAAGCCCAAGAAGTGCTATGGATGTGGTCAAGAGGGTCACTTTCAATCCCAATGCAAGACTCCACCTCCCAAGAACTTGCCCAAGCACATAAGGCCTTTCGCTCATGATGCACACTTCATCATCAGCAAGGACTCCAAGGGTAGACCTCAAGTTGTGTTTCTCGGTCCTAAGATGAAGAACAAGCCCAAAGTGCTATGGGTTGCTAAGGAGTTGGTGGACAAGGCTATGGGACCTCGCCAAGTGTGGGTTCCCAAACAACAAGCTTAACTCCAAGTTGCTTGTGTGTAGGTGAACTACAAGACTGGTGGAAGTCATTGGGTGATTGATAGTGGATGCACTCAACATATGACCGGTGACTCCCGGATGTTCATCACACTTGAGGAAGATTGTGAAGGGCAAGACAAGATTACTTTTGGGGACAATTCAAAAGGCAAAGTGCAAGGTCTAGGCAAAGTGGCAATCTCAAATGATCAATCAATATCAAATGTCTTGCTAGTACAATCATTGAGCTCCAACTTGCTATCGGTGGGACAACTATGTGATCTTGGTTTCCATTGTCTCTTCACTCCAAATGAGGTAGTTGTGTCCAAGATTGAAGATTCATCATTGATATTCAAAGGGTTTCGGCACAACAATCTCTACCTAGTGGACTTCACCTCAAATGAAGCTAGTTTGCAAACATGTCTATTCTCCAAGACTTCTTTGGGTTGGCTATGGCATAGAAGATGAGCACATGTGGGAATGTCAACTTTGAAGAAGCTTGTCAAGAAGGAATTGGTTAGAGGTGTGAAGGATGTGGTGTTTGAGAAGGACAAACTTTGTAGTGCATGTCAAGCCGGCAAGCAAGTGGCAAACACTCATCCAACCAAAGCTTTCATGTCAACCTCAAGAGTCCTAGAGCTACTTCACATGGATCTATTTGGACCTACCACCTATGCTAGCCTTGGTGGCAATCTCTTTTGTTTGGTGGTAGTTGATGACTACTCTAGGTACACTTGGGTGTTCTTTCTTCAAGACAAGGGAGAGACTCAATCAATATTCAAGAAGTTTGCAACTAGAGCCCAAAATGAGTTTAATGTGAAGATCAAAAAGATAAGAAGTGACAATGGGACCGAGTTTGTGAACACCAAGATTGAAGACAATTGTGATGAAGTTGGGATCAAGCATGAAGTATCCGCCACCTACACTCCTCAACAAAATGGTGTAGTAGATAGAAAGAACCAGACACTTATCACTCTTGCAAGATCAATGCTTGATGAATACAACACTCCCGAGAAGTTTTGGGCCGAAGCAATCAACACCGCATGCTATGCGGCCAACCGGCTATTTGTCCAAAGGCTTCTCAAGAAGACTCCATATGAGCTTGTGAATGGGAAGAAATCGGATATATCCTTTTTCCAAGTGTTTGGTTGCAAAGTGTACATCTACAAGAAGCGCCAACACTTGGGCAAATTCCAAAGAAGATGTGACATTAATTTCTTAGTTGGATATTCACTTAAATCCAAGGCATACCGTGTATTTAACAAAGCCACCGGCTTAGTTGAAGAAACGTATGACTTGGAGTTTGATGAAACTAATGGCTCTCAAGAAGAGCATGAAAATCTTGATGATGTAGGTGATGAACCCTTGAGGGAGGCAATGAAGAATATGCCAATCGGTGCTATCAACCCGCAAGAGGTGGTAGAAGTTGAAGATGAAGCAATTCAAGATCCTTCTCCACCTCACACGCCTCAAGTTGATGAAGAAGATCAAGTGAGGGAAGCTCAAGAAGACACTCACATTCCTCAAGATCAAGCCAAGGCCGAAGCAAGCAATGTTGAAGCACCACAACCTCCTCCCCAAGAGATTAATAGAAGATCTACACCTATGCTTCAAGCTCATCCACAAGACCTCATTATAGGGAGTCCATTAAGGGGGGTAACAACACGATCTAAACTTGCTTCTTATGTTGAACATCACTCCTTTGTTTCCTTTGTTGAGCCTTCTAGTGTGGAGGATACACTTGCGGATCCGGATTGGGTGAATGCCATGCACGAAGAGTTGAACAACTTCACCCGGAATGAAGTGTGGACACTAGTAGAAAAGCCCAAAGGAGCAAGAATCATTGGCACCAAGTGGGTGTTTAGGAACAAGCAAGATGATCAAGGCGTGGTTGTGAGAAACAAGGCAAGATTGGTGGCAAAGGGGTTCTCCCAAGTTGAAGGCTTGGATTTTGGGGAGACCTTTGCACTGGTTGCAAGACTAGAAGCCATTCGTATCCTTTTGGCATATGCTTCACACCATAAAATGAAACTTTTTCAAATGGATGTGAAGAGTGCCTTTCTAAATGGTTTCATCAATGAACTTGTTTTTGTCTCACAACCTCCCGGGTTTGAAGACCCAAATTGTCCTAATCATGTGTATAGGTTGTCCAAGGCACTCTATGGATTGAAGCAAGCTCCAAGAGCTTGGTATGAGAGGCTAAGGGACTTCCTACTCAAGAAGGGCTTCAAGATCGGGAAAGTGGATACCACACTCTTCACCAAGGTGCTAGATGGAGAGATCTTTGTTTGCCAAGTATATGTCGATGACATTATATTTGGGTCAACAAACCAAGGTCATAGCAAGGAATTTGGTGCATTGATGTCCAAGGAGTTCGAGATGTCGATGATTGGCGAGCTAACCTTCTTCCTTGGCTTCCAAGTGAAGCAATTGAGGGAGGGCACCTTCATATCTCAAGAGAAGTACACTTATGATGTGCTCAAGAAATTCAAGATGGAGGATTGCAAGCCAATCAAGACCCCAATGCCTACTAATGGGCATCTCGATCTCGATGAGGGAGGTAAACCGATTGACCAAACTCTTTATCGTTCTATGATCGGTAGTTTACTTTTACCTCACCGCTTCTAGGCCGGATATCATGTTTAGTGTGTGTATGTGTGCTAGGTTTCAAGCAAACCCTAAGGAGTCGCATCTTTGTGCGGTTAAAAGAATCCTTAGGTACTTAAGGCACACCCCTAGCATGGGTTTTTGGTATCCCAAAGGAGCTCCCTTCCAACTAGTTGGCTATTCCAATTCGGATTACGCCGGGTGTAAGGTTGATAGGAAGAGTACCTCCGGCGGGTGCCAGATGCTAGGAAGATCACTTATTTCTTGGTCTTCAAAGAAGCAAAATAGTGTGGCATTGTCAACCGCCGAAGCGGAATACATTGCCATGGGAGCAAGTTGTGCACAAATCTTATACATGACCCAAACACTCTTTGATTACGGTGTGTTTTTAAAAGAAGTTCCACTTTTGTGTGATAATGAAAGCGCCGTAAAGCTTGCAAACAACCCGGTTCAACACTCTCGCACCAAGCACATAGATATTCGCCATCACTTTCTTAGAGATCATGTGGCTAGGAAACACATCACACTAGTTAGAGTTAAGAGCGAATAGCAATTGGCGGATATCTTCACTAAACCACTCGATGAAACAACCTTTTGTAGGTTGAGAAGCGAGTTAAATGTGCTTGATCACTCTAATTTCACTAAAAGATGAGTTTGTGTGGACCATGCATTCATATGTAATATAACATGTTTAATTTGGTAATGCACATAGGCTTGGCTAACGCGGTTAAGATAACCGCCCTCAAAGCGTGTGACAAAGCTTAACCACGGTTTAAACTTGCAAGCAACCTAGATTCAAATTTCGTATTGCATAGTATATGCATTTGTGTTGTTTATCGTTCCTTTTTGGTTAAGTTTCTTGAGCATCCTCTATGATAGTCCACTTAGGGGGATCATTCCAAGCTCAAGTCACTTCAATACCCCTCTTGTGGCCATATGATGACTCCTTGGCGCTTCCATTCGAATATTTTGAGCTAAAAAAAACTAAATTTAAGCCTATGGCAAACTAATTGAAAATGAGTGTTTGAGAGATGGTTCCCATATCAAGTCCAATCAGGTGTTATTTGGATCTTATTGTGATTGGAACTTGGTTGGGAGAAAGACGCAAAAAAGAAAATTTAAAAATTTCTATTTTTAAGGCGTCGGACGCTGCCGACGGACGCTCGGTGTCAATTGCCTCAACGTCCGTCGCGATCGTCCGGAGATTAAAGTTGCCCGTTAACAGGGAGACGGACGCTTCCCCAAGCGTTCGTCGCGGTCAATGCGATTGGACGTTTCAAATCTGTTCTGGAAGCCCGACGGACGATGCCGTCGGATGCTCCCCGAGCGTCCGTCGCTGCGCGTCGGAGCGTCCGTCGCGAACTAAACGGCGAAATTTTTTTTAAGATCCCCGATCTCTTCTCTGTTTTGTCGATCCGTTTCTCAGTCCGCCGTCGTGCACAAACCCTAACCGCCGCCGCTGGATCGTTCTTCCAGCGCCGCCCCTTCCCCCTGCGCCGCCGCGCCACCACTGCTCCAAGCGCCGCGCCACTCCTCCCTGCACTGCCCAGCGCCGTCGTGGCCCTTTCTGCGTCGCTGTTCCACCCTGTCCCAGCGCCGCCGCCTGCCCTGCAGCGCTCTTGGTCGCGCCAGAAGCTGCTCCACCTTGCACCGCCGCCGCCCCTCTGCGCAAATTCAGCCGTGGACCTCTCCCTGCCGAGGAGCCCCTCTCCAAGGAGGTTGATCGATCCAATTTGCGTGTCAAGGTGAAATTCACTTCTGTGATCCTTTCCCTCCAAATTGCAATTCACCTCGCCTTTCTCTACCAACCCTAATCCATCATCTCTCTACCTTGTTTAGAGTGCGGATTGAAGTTGCGGATTGCGGCTATTCGATCGGGAAATCTCACCTCTTCTCTCTTTTTGGTCAGCTTTCGAGGTATGTTTTTGGCAGGTGGATTTTTCGCGATCTATCCTTTCCTAATTTCATGCTTCCAATAGACTCTTACCTCTAGTTAAATGCTTATGGTATAATCCTATCTATTTCTCACGAGCAGGGTCAGTTGGTCAGAGGGTCAGCGTGTCAGTCAGAGTAGTGACAGTAAACTCGGGGCAAAGCCCGCGAGTATGGACCGAGGCAAAGCCTCGCGAGGACAGTCCAGGGTCGGCATGCCACTCTTTCAGCTGTTTGGTTCTGAGCTTGTCAGTGTTTGAGTGTCAGTGATCAGTGCTTTGAGTTTTCCTGTCAGCGGATTGATTGCAAGAGGTTGAAATATGGCAAGGACAAAGAACGCAGGTCCCGTTCCCGGTAGTGGTGGTGACTCTCCACCTCCACCGCGTCCACCCACTGACCGGGGAAAGGGAAAGCAAAAGGTCATCTCTCGAAAGCGCAAGAGGCTAGCGATGGATCCAGATTCAGCAGCCGCTCTAGCAGTGGCAGAGGCAGCTGAGTTAGCGGAGCGAGGAGGACGTCGCGCCGGCTTGAGGCTCTCACCTCGCCGTGGAGCGCGTCGTGAGTCCCCTCCACCTCCAGAGTCAGAGCCTATCGATGCTACAGAGGCACCAGAGACAGAGCCAGTCCCAGCGACTGAGCCGACAGAGGTCGCGGGCCATTCTTCCATTGGGGAGCTGATGAGCCGACGTGTTACCCGTTCCCGAGGCTCAGGTGCACCACCCAGCCCTCCAGGACCCCGGCTCCCAGACCCCGTGAGGCACCAGGTTCGTGCACTTACAGCGAAGCAAGTTCAGCTGCTTCGGTTTGTCGACTTCCAGTCCTGGTTCCCACCTCAGAGGGACCCCCGTGCCGGACGAGAGTTCTATACTACAGTGCACGAGGACTTCTACAGAGCATATGTAGACACTGATGCTCCTCTCAGGGCCCATAGGGTGTGCCCATCTGCTCACATAGAGGGGATCGGTGGTCCAGAGATCCTGCAGCACCTCTAGTATATCCAGGGTCTGACAGATCTGATGGGACGCTCAGGGGCATATCAGAAGGATTGGGTATACCAGTTTTACGCCTCTCTTTGGATCTCGCCCGATCACGAGTTCCTTCACTTTGGATACCAGGGACGTGATTTCAGGGTCACAGCTGCTAGATTCAGAGAGCTCTTCCACCTTGAGTCCTCTCCTACGAGGATTCACAGTTTGTGCTATGGGGATCAGGAGGCCCCTCGCCGACCTCACGATGGTATAGTGCCATCCACGGACTTCGTGAGGCCATGTTTTCAGCAGCCGTTCACTGAGGGTTCGAGCCGTACGCCACGTGACCTTACTCCTTTGGCTCGGATCCTCCACGAGGTACTCCGACGGACTATCCTCCCTCGGATTGGAGCCCGAGATACGATCACTCGCCTACAGCTATGGCTCCTTGCCCATATTGTCAGGAAGGAGAAGTTCGACCTCTGGGATTTGATAGTGAGCGAGCTCGAGGATATTATAGCTGCTGGGTTCAGGGGTCATTGGCAGCTACATTTTGCTCATTGGATCTCTTATTTGTTAGTTGCCAAGACCGGGTCAGGTGTCATGAGAGTCACCCTTACGAGGTCAGCTACAGAGTTCCCAGTCTATTCGATGAGTCAGCTTGTGGCACATGGGTAGTTGCCTCGCCCCAGCAGAGCCTACAGACCAAGCACTAGGCAGGCCGGTGTGCCACCAAAGTCGGCCGAGGTCACAGATGCTACAGTGGAGCAGATTGCTCAGGCAGAGCTGGCAGACTTAGATGCAGAGATAGATACAGCTGCCGAGACAGTCTTTAGAGAGGATCTCGACTCCGACAGCTCTAACGAGGACTACCAGCCCGTGCGTGAGTATACACCGATGACCCATGACCACGAGGCAGGAGGGTCAGGCACAGCTGCAGCAGCTCCAGCTCCAGGTTCTAGCTCCTCAGATGCTACGTTGCTCACGATTCTATCGAGGATGCAGGAGGAGCAGTCTCGCCAGGCAGAGGAGCAGAGGCGACAGGCTGCAGACTTACGGAGGCTCACTGAGCAGCAGCTGGCAGCTCAGGCATAGACACAGGCTAGGCAGGATGAGTTCCAGCGCCAGTTCCTAGCCTATCAGCTGCAGCAGGCAGAGATTCAGAAGACTCAGACACTGCTACTTGAGCGTCTTCTGGCCTCTAGCTCCGGGCAGACTTCTACGCCACAGTTTCAGTTGCCCGGCATCTCACAGCAGCAGCAGTTCACTTCACCTCCACAGCAGCCTCCAGTGGTTGTGGTGCCGACTCCAGCGTTACCGTCCGGAGGACAGCAGAGTCAGGCACCAGTCTCTCCTGAGTACCAGACTCCGAGGACCCAGGTGTCCTCTTGGATAGCTTCACCCGGAGAGTTCCAGACAGGATTCACTCCTACCCGGGGAACTACCTTAGCAGAGGCCTCGAGAGATCTGTCAGCGTCTTATCTGGAGATCACGGGAGAAGACTTCCTAGGAGCAGCTCAGCCAGTCACACCAGCTCCAGAGACTGCAGTGGATCCTCCGGCGACAGGCACTCACATGTCCTCAGTTGCTTCGTCGGAGATCGCTCCTGAGCAGTCAGCACAGACAGTCACTACTCCTCCAGCTGCAGTTCAGACGGATGCCATATCCCTAGCAGAGGTAGTTACAGTGGCAGTGTCCTCTCCAGTTCAGACTCAGCCTGCAGAGGTTGCAGCAGCAGTGTCCCTAGTGGCACTTGCAGTGACACCGTCCCCCTCGCCTCGAGTATTCACTTGTCGGGTTCCCAGGCCCGCTACCACTGAGGCAGGATCGTCAGAGGCACCAGCTGAGCCTCAGGGGGAGTCAGTTGAGGCCGCAGCTCCAGAGGTGCCAGTGACAGCTCCAGAGACCACCCCAGCTGCACCTACACCGGCAGAGGCCGAGGCAGATGATGAGTCAGACGAGTCAGACCTTCAGGACTTCATCATGATGGATCACAGAGCTGCAGCTCCTCCACCTTCTTCTCCAGCCCCAGACACTTAGTTTTTGGTGCTAGACGCCAAAGGGGGAGAGCGGGTCGAGTATAGAGATAGGGGGAGGGATTTGGATCTTTGTATGCTTTTATTCCCCGTACTCTTTCATCATGTCTACTTCTTTGCATTTGTCTATATGTGTGATGTGATGATGGTTGATGTTTATATGGTTGGATGTGACAAACTCTTGATTATCACTAATATATCTTGTGAGTTGTCTCATGTTTCATGATATATCTCTATGCTTAAAAGTTATTTGAGCTTCCGCGCTATACTCCGACAATCCTTTGAGAATATCATGAGGTACTGCTTTTTCATTCATATCTATGAGCACCATGTTTTGTGATTTGGCTTGGGTGAGCAAGTATGCTTCACTACAATTTCACTAACCCTTGCTCAACCATTCCAAGTCACCATAAAATCTAAACCAAAACTCTTATCCATACTCGAGGTTCTATTGTCGTCAATCACCAAAAAGGGGGAGATTGAAGAATCATTGCCCTAGTTGGTTTCGGCGATTAACGACAATCAGAGATTATTATGGCTAACGTGTGTTTTGCAGAGGCTATGCATAGCTTAGCCATAGTGATCGATAAGAATGGGCACTAATGGTCATCACTTAGCCCCCAAGATGGATATCGTTTTGGATTTCAAGGAGACATGATGAAGACCCTAGAATGATAGGCTAAGTGCCATAAGGAGATGAAGGGCACTTAGAAATAGATAGGGCTTCTCTTTTTACCTTTGACCGTACTATTAAGAGGGGTTGAGATTAGTAGCTTGACTTAGGAAAGCTTCATGACTTAGGTGTGGTGCACACTTGACTTCCTTAGCTCTAAGCAAGCCTATGGTGACCGTAAGATAGCCTAGAACAACTTCCATATTCATCGCGACAAAAAACGAAGTTGTTAAAACTGTTTTCTGGGCGTCGGACGCTCCTGGCAAGGGCGTCGGACGCTGTCCGTCGGCATCGGACAGAGGCGTCGGACGCTGGGTGGATGAGTCCACAGCGTCCGTCGACCTTCCAGAGGGGATTTTTTCTGGCTAAGTTTTTCAGGGTCCGTCGGGCGCTGGGAAGAGCGTCCGTCGACCTTCCAGAGAGGGTGTTTTTCAACCCGAGCCAGAGCGAAGCGCCGGACGCTGGGGACGAGCGTCCGTCGCCCAGTGACGTAGCGTCCGTCGCTGGGAACAGTGTGTCAGAACTAGCCGTTGGGCAGGGCGTCGGACCGTCCGTCGCCTAGGCGCCGAAGCGTCCGTCGCCCAAACTATGAACAGAAACTAGCCGTTGGGCATGCGACGGACCGTCCGTCGCCTAGTCGACGGACCGTCCGTCGCCAACTTAAAATGCTAGCCCTAGAGAGAGAAGGTTGGGAAGAGAGCAAGAGCCCTAGAGAGAGAGAGATTCGCGAATCCATCCATCCTCTCTCTAGTTCATCCAAGAGTTCAAGTGTGCATCCTCTAGTTGTGAAGCTTGAGTGAGTCAAGCGAAGATCGAGGCTTGTTACTCTTGGTGATCGACATCACCTAGACGGTCCGGTGGTGCTCGGAGGAAGGTGATCGCCGGAGGATTGTCGGCGGCCCTTCTCCATCGACGTTTGTGATCGGTTGTGGGTGATTCACCGAGCCGGAGTGGCGAAGAATCAGCCCGTAGAGAGCACTCATCCCTTGCGCGGGATTGAGGGGGAGCTATACCTTACGAGGTGCTCCAACGAGGACTAGGGGGGAGTGTCAACTCCTCGATACCTCGGCAAAACATCGCCGTGTCAAGCATCTCTTTCTCTAGCTCTTTATTACCGCATTACTTTCTGCACTTGTCTTTCAATTCATACTAGAATTGTGTAGGAAGTTTTCGCTTTTCATTGACTTGCTACCGCTTTCTAGCTAGGACACACAAGCGGTAGGGACTAGGGGGTTAATTGGCTCTTTATAGGCTTAATTCTTGTTTAGAAATTAAAAAGAGCCCAATTCCACCCCCCCTCTTGGGCATCTTGATCCTTTCACCGTGGTGTCACCACTCGCCGGTACTAAAGGGTACACACGTTGACACATGGTTACTCGAGCCGCGTCCTTGACTTTGTTGAGCACGCCTCGTCGTCATCTCCGTTTTTGACTCCATCGAGCGCGGCTAGGCATGGTGACATGGTGATTTGCGCTCAAGCAGTCGGTGGCCACCGCGGACGAGCTCATGGTGTAAGAGGCAAGCGACCGCATAGCAGGAGTGGTGGGGGGTTTGTTGCGGAGGCAAAGGTGAAGGAAAAGCACGCCACACTTTGACGTAGAAAAAACTATGGGTGAGCTCTTGGCTGGATGTGTGGCGAGCCTTAGTTGGATCAATAATCAAGCACTGGCGTAAACAACCATGACAAGCCTCAACTTAGGTATGGCAAATGGTGGTTGCAAACCAAACATTGGTCCCCACCCTCTCTTTTCACCTAAAAATAGTTCATGCATAAGCAAAATTTATTTATCATTAAATAGAGCTCAGATTTGTGAGAGGTTGTCTTTAGATAGAACGTAACTAAACCTATATAAAATATGTGTTGTAATTAGCAATTTAGCACACATCTGATTATCTAGAGAAGAAAAGGGAGATAGCATCCGTGTCCCATGAAATCAATTCATCCGCAGTGGACTGTATCGGTGCGCATTTGTCTGCCTACTAGTGCTAGTGACAAATCACCAGAGACTCGATTGCAGATAATCTCATTGGATGTCCTGTATATTCATTTTGATGACCAAAATTAACATAAAAAACGTTGACCACCAAATTGATGGCTTGGCTAGCGCATGGCATATTTTGGTGAACACCAAACATAATAGAAATGAGTAAATGACTTCAATGTGCTACATGAAATTACTGATGGTCGTCCCAGTAGAGATCTTAAACTAAACAAGAATTTCTTAGGCAAACAACCCCCTGATTATTTAGGTAGCCTCCCATTTCTGGAGTCTATTTTCTACTATTATCTCCAACTCTACTACCTAAAATAAGGCCCCTAATATTTTTCAGTGAAACCCCAAACTATTTATAAATTACCTCAACACTTCCAAAAACTTAACTTTTCTCTTGCAGAAACACTGCTATGCAGAAGTCGATTCGGCCAGTGCCAGCCACAGTGATGACAAGGGGAAGGCCAGCGAGCTGCGCCAGGCCCCCTGGGGTAGTCGCAACTCAGTCAGAGGGAGCCCAAAGAGGCGGAGTCGGGTGGGGAGGTGACAACACCGGACCTATGGACCAAATAGATAGCTTGTTAGATATTTGTAGGGCAATGTATTCTGATAGATATTTGGAGGGCAAGGTATTCTGATAGATTGTTTTCTTTCTCCACCAAAATATATAGAGTAGAGGGCAAACAGGTAAGTGTTTTTTCTCTGCGACTCAAATACAAGCGTAGGAGGCTATTTAGAGCATCTTCAAGAGACAATCTGTATCCTTCCTAAATGCTAGAAACATAGATTTTTGTGAAAAACTGTCCTCCAATAGTTTATCTAAATGGTGATCCACATAGCCATATTCTTTTTTGGATTTTTGGCTAGCCAAAAATAGAAGTCGAAAATAATTCTAGAGTGTGCATGAGATATACAAAAACTATTGGAGAGTAAAAAGATATAGAAAACTATTTTTATGCAAAATGACTCCAAACGGTGATTTAGAAAGTGAAGATTTCAAAAGCTCTTGGAGATGCTCTTAGGCCTTTCCTAATGTAACTTTTTTACTTGTAGCCCCAAGTATCATGTAGGATCAGATAAAAAACATAGATGCTCTTCACTTGTCACAGTGACTTGTTAAAGCTACATATGCTTGAGAAGAGAGGATGTGGTCTATGCTAAAAAAAGAAGAGAAATAAATGTGAAATATCATAAAAGGAAAAAGTCAGGTTTGCATTGTGTAAATAGTAGTCTCAATATTTATTAGTTTATGTGAATCACTTTATTTATACCGAAACTATTAAGAATAATAGCCTCCATTAATGGTGTGATGATGCTTTCTTCACACAAGCTGCCGACGACGTGCCTATGGACCAAATAGATAGCTTGTTGGAGAATTGGAGGGCAATGCATTCTGTTAAGAGACCTGGAGGGCAAGACATCTAGTTGGAGCTGGTTTTCTTTTTCTCCATCAAAATATATATAGAGTAGAGGGCAAATAGGTAGTTTTTTTTTTCTCTCTGCTACTCAAATACAAGCGTAGAAGTCTATTTAGGTAGCCTGGAGATGTTGCTTTCTTCACTCAGTCTGTCGTCCTATGAGCTTCACCAGGCAAGATATCCATAATCAGTGAACGTCTCAGCATGTGATGAGTACATTGCACATCCAAACATGATATAGCTCAATGAAATTTTTTTGTAAGCTAATTACATTATTAAAAAACTGTTGTGCTTTAAACAAATAGGTGGAACAAAATACAACCTGTTCTGCAGGAGCAATCCTTGGACAAACATTCTTGAACTCAATTTCATATAACCCTCAAACATGTCTCGCATAACTAGCTGGTAGCTTGTGCAGCACTGATTTCACATGAGCTATTACATAACCAAAGCTTGATCTGGACCTATGCACTAGAACAGAATAAAAAAAAGAACATAAACCAACAAACTATTGGTCTGAAAACACTACGAGCATAAACCAGCATTGCACACTCTGGCTTGCAGTCTTCATAAAGCTTCAAACATAAATGCAGGCATGTAAAACAGCTAATTAGGTCAACATCTTGCCCTTAAGTCACATTACAGACGACACTTCTGATACATTCCTGATATTATGTAGTAATTGGCACTACTGAAAGCGACATATCAACAATTCATCCGTTGCCTCTCTTGTTGAAGTTCCATTTAAATGTTGAAGTGCCCTTTACCTATCAGCATGCAAATGTTAGTAGAATATCTACCTTAGCAACCATCATATATACAACTTCAAGATGAAAATGATTACATTCTTGTAAAATCAAATTGTTATTACCAATGTCAAACCAATGATACCTTGCAGAGAATTGAATTATCATATTTGTTTCCTACCAACTTCAATCTTATTTGTTAAAATGCGTTCGAGATAAAAAAATCTCAATTCTCATATATGGCATTTTTATTCAACAATAATCTATCCTAACATGAGAACATCAAGGAAATACAGTTCTTACATAACTAATTCCAAAACAGGCAGAACATGTGGAGAATGACTGAATGAGCATATGAAAACTCCAGCAACAATTTAAGAACATAACTATGAGCTAGAAGAGAGCCAACAAGCTAGTGAACTTGGTCCCTTATGATCAATAAGAAAGAAGTCGGCTCAAAGTCACTTTTAGCTTGCAGCAAAAAATTAGTATTGCAAATACTGCAATCTATGATTACAAACAATCAATGCAATTTGTTCTTTTCCATTGATTGCTATAGCCTTTGGTCAGTATCATATACTGAATAAGTGAATAATGCAAATCTGCAAGACTTCATCTACGATAACTTGCTGAGTGTGAAACATAACAGGTTTTAGTAAGCTATATCACTGCTACCTCAATACACACAATATCCATGGATTTTTCACAAACTAAATTGCATTTTGCAAGTGTGCAACCTCAACTAACATTCTCAGTTATGCCTCTCATAATTTATCTTGCAAGCTATAGCTCTTTATCAGCTTTGATTAACTGCAATGATGGAAAAACATTGAAAGGCTTGAATGAATAACTTGTATGTCTGAAATTACTTGGAGAAAACAATGTGAATGTTGTAATTCATATTGTTGATATTATAGCTCTCCAGAATTTTGTCTTTCCTGTACTACTCATTTGTTGCTCATCTGCCAATTAGCAGTGATATACTGAAAATAAAGGTGGGAACCCAATAATATGTCAGATTTCATCTTTACATTGATTGTGTGCACATGATCCTTTTTCTGAGTTGAAATTATTTATCATATATTCTTGGCTAAGTAAATACAAACAGGAAAAATCATTCTCCTGGTTAACTCACGTAAATAGCTTCTACAATGATCATAGAAAAAGTTGTTCATATTTATATTCAGAAAAGGCGCTAAAAATATTGCTAAGTAAAATAAAATAGCCTAAGGCACAAATCATGTACCTAAACTAAACTACAATCATTCGATAGCTAACAGATTATGATAGTGCCCTAAAGGAACAAATTACCACAATGCAAATTGCGAAACATTACCCTACACTATCGCAGTACGCAGTTCATAAAAGACAAACCTCGTGGAATCATTCTTGCAGTGCAGGAAAGACGGGAGGCCAGGTCATCATAAAGGGATGGATCCAAGAAATGCACATATCCTTTTCTGTCACATTGTACACCTTTTGCAGTGCCCTGCTCCTAACATCCAAGTAGAGAACACATCTATGCATCTCCAGGAATACATACTGTCCATCATCCCCCACCATATGTATGTAAGCATCATCAAGATCATGTCCATCCTCAGTGGTGCTATTCGATATGTTCAGATTAGCACACAAATCACGCAAAGAAATGGTATCAACCAGCAACCAGTCACCTATGCTGCCATTGCAATCTCTGTGCAGCCAGATGCAAAGTTGGAGGTCCTTGACATGGACAAGATAAACCCCATCGTTGGCCCGGGACAACATGATTTTTCCATCAAACGGCACCTCGTCAGGGAACTTGATTGTGGAAAAGGTTGAGGATGTCAAATCCAAAACAAAAATGTTGTGTGTAGTAATGCCCATGTAGATTTTATCTTCAGCAAGGAAAACACTCAATGGATTCAACACCGATGAATGCAATCTAGAAATCTGTGTTGTAGCTGAACTTTGCATGCTCCAGGCATCATCTTGCAGCCTATATACATATGCTGTAGCTTTCTCTTCCTTGTCACAATAATCCAATGTGACCGAGAAGTAGGACAGCCCATCAACACTTTCTCTAGAGAGGATCTCACAGAAAATATGGTGTTTGCTGTCCCTGTCGCTGTTAGGGACATCCATCATTGGGATCCGCGGGAAGATAACCAAGTCTCTCGGAGGATGGAGGGGGCTGTGCACTCCGCGTTTGAAGCCGCCGCCACAGAATAAGCTGACGATGACTCTGCCGTTCCGGCATTCCAGGACGCGCGTGGATTGGCTGTCGTAGGTGTCCAAGTTGAAGCGCCCCCGGCGGAGGACGGCGGCAAGCTCTGGGGGCTGAGGCTGCATCGGCACAAAGTCAGATCGAAACCTCCGTTGGAGGGCCGGAACGCTGACGACGTAGAATCCGAGGAGGCGGGGCGGGTGGAGGTCGCGGAAGCGGCGTAAGAAGACGGGGTCGGACGAGGCGCGCAGCCAACGTCTACAGACGGCGGCGGCGCGGACGAGGTCGGTGGGGAACCCTAGGCGGAGGAGGATCTCGCCGAGGAGGTTGTCGTCGCCGAGCACCAATGAGATCGCGGCCGCGGACGCCGCCGCCACGGTGGATTGTGCGCTCTCCCACTTCTCCTCCATTGCCGAGCGACGACGCAGGAACCCGATTGGGGAACACAAACAGCCGAAACTCGGAGAGAGAGTCAGCACCGCGAGGAGGATAGGGTTTAGAGGCAGGTAGACAACGTCGGACGGCGGCGATCGATTTGGGTGGGGGAAAGGAAACCGGAGCTTCGGCGGCGCAGGTTGGGACGTGGCAATGGGCCTGTTTGTTTGCTGGATCGTGCAAATCTATTTTCGTGGGCTCGGCTTTGGTGGCACTTGTGGCCTTATGAACCATGGGATATTCCCCCTCTCTGTAAGTGCTTGTATGTGATTGATACGTGCTAAAATATTGTTTAATTTGTTTGGATAACTTAGTGACCTTAAATAAAAAAACTCAAATTTAAAAGTTGTAGATCTTGTCCAGAATTATAATTTTCATATAAAATCCATCCTCATCTGAAATCGTATGAAATAGATACATTTTTTCTATTAAAACCTTATTTTTCTCGCTAGGATTGAAATGGTAATTTTACCAACACTTAACACCATTAGGGGGCCTGAATCGAACGGAAGGCCATAGAAGGAAGGAAAATTCGTTTTAGGTTCATATAGATAAGTTCAAAAAAGAGGCCACACAAGGAAGATGTATTTTTTCTAGGGCCCTAGAGGTAAATGTCTCTTTATACTATCATCATCTCCTTCGCCTCACTCTCTTCTTCGCACATATGGGTCGTTTAGAGCACTTCATGGAGCAAATTCCTCAAGAGAATCACTCTCTAGCTGTCAAACACAAAAATAAAAAATGACTCAAGTTCTTCAAGGAATCCATGTGAATCACTCCTCTATTTTGTACACAAGCTAAGGAGCCGAAAAAACATGTTTCTCCAGATTCTCACTGTCGGTGTCTAAAATGGTGGGATCTAAGACAACCAACTAGTAAATTTCTAAGCGCGTTTGAGATCGGATAGTTGCGCGAGGAGAACACGACAATGTATACTGGTTCAGGCACGAATGTCCTACGTCTAGTGTGTTTCAGGGTCGTGTTACCAAGCGCGGGGGTGCCCGTAGAGGAGAGCTACAAGCGGGTGAGAGAGGGAAGAAGCTTCTCAGGTCTCTTACGTATGGTGTATTTGGTTCTGGTAAGAGTTCGCATGAATGCGAGTGCGTGTGAATCAAAGTGTCGAGGGTCCCCGATTGAGGGTCCACTTTCCCCCTTTATACGCAGGGAGAGAGGACGAAGTATTATATATATATATATATATATATATATAACTCCGTAGCCAACCATAGAATATAGAATACCTTATTCTATAGCCAGACCAGTCTGACCGCACCATTCATCGCGCGCGTTGCCTAGCCTGGTGCGGGCCCGTGATTCCCGTAATTCCATCGACCGATCCTAATTACCGGAGTCGAGCCGACCATATGTGATTCTGATGAGCTGTAGCACAGCCACAGTACTTTTGGAAAGTAATTGATATATGAGTCCAATCATTACGGTGATTTCGTCAAATATAGTTGAATGTGTATGTATGTAAAGCTACCGACAACAGTGAATGTGTTACGAGAATATAAAGAGGAATATCGTAATTAGGAAACAAAGTTTAGAGATGGTAATTGGAAACAAATTTACTAGAATTGGTCGCAAAAATTATGTTAGGAACCAATTAGATATAAAGAGGAAGCTTTACTATTTGCTAATTCTGGTAATTTGTATTTTTTGAGACGATAATTAGGGTATGTTCTTACCACAATTTTGTTTCATGGTGCTATAAGGTACCACTTACTATTGATTCGGTCAATTTACCATGAACCAATTACGATAATCAGAATAGGGAGTTACGACAATTTCAGATCTGTTTAAATAAAATTTTGAAACAACCACAATATGTCTTTCCAAATACATGTACATTGATATCTTTATAAGACACTATGTCTCCACATTTTCTAAACCATGAGACGAATCAAGATCCTTTGTGGCAGCATAAGCATCACTACTCGATCTGGATGTTTATTTTGCAGCGGCATAAGCATCCCTAGATGCATGACCAATGGCTGGTGAAGTGGTGATCACATAATTTAGTCAGGTAGACGTTGCCTATTATTGTGTCAAATGTCTTTCTCACCTGAAACATCATGATAAGAATAGAAATATTATGGTTCTCTCTGAAACAAATGATAAATGGAGAACGAAATTAACTAAAATTTGTGATTGATGGTGAATATTAGACATAACATGATGCTGACCAGTTGAAGGCTCATACATGATGAATGAATGCGAGGGAAACTGGTGTGTCGACATTAAAAAACAGGAAAAAAGCAGGAATGCCACCATTTGTTTGTGGCCTGGACTAATCACTAATCAGCGATACAAACCCCAATTATTCTATGGTGCTGACATATGTATAGATTATATCATTCAGAGGTGCATCTACTATCACCCATCACAAATATTTGCAGGTCTTATATGACAAAAAAGAAGAAGATTAGAATTGTAGTAAATAAGAAGCATTCAACATTCAGTTTAATAATGGCTACAACAGAAACTGGAACTCTTAATTCATCACAGCTAATCAAACAAATGAAAAAACACTAAAAAAGATGCACATTAGACAAATCACAAAACAAAACAAAAAATGGATGCACATCAGACAAATTACGATAAATAATTATTTGTCATTACTGCATATTGATTCACAAGAAACACAATTTTCGATAACCACATAAATGCAATGAATTATAGTAAGATTAGTTTATGTTCTGATGTAACCAATGAATACAATATTTACGATAACTTACACTAAGAATATTTACGAGAACTTTGTACTATGAATACATGAATACAAGTATTTATAAGAATTTTAAACTATGATCGAATTTACTATAACATTAGTATAAGCTGCGTCATATTTTAAAAACTACGAAAATCCTGAAATTTTACGACAATTTGAAACTAAGATCAAATTTACGATAAGTTTGATGGGAAATATCCACATGTGTCAATCTGCAAACTAAATCTTTCAGTAATATTTTTGGTTAATTATACAAAGTTACGACAAGGTAGCATTGTTTTTAGGTCGATTGGTCTATATGATTTATGATAATAAATTTAAGAATTTGGTTAATTGGACACAATAATCATAGTTGGGTGCAATAACCATAAGATTAGTCTATTTGAATTTACGAGAATTGGTGTATATGAATTTACGAGAATTGGTGCGATTTAAAGAATTTTGTACATTGAATATATTGAAATAACATAACAGGAACTCAAGCTGAGATATTATTAGTAAAAATACAAAATACCATAATGATTTACGAGAAATAAAACATGTAGTTTACAAGAATTCTGGAATTAATTATCACATTGGACAAACCCTAGTGGAATCAGAATTCTTCACATATAATGAAACAAAACAATGCAACTTGGTGTAAAAAGCAATATTTACATGAGTACAGTGAACCCCAGATCCTTACAGCTGACGATGGGATGAAAAAATAACTCCATGAGAAGGAGTACTAATACTTACCAAAATAGGATCGACTACTTACCAAGAGTTTAATTAGTCGCATGCTCTGATGAAAGAATCTATTAGAAATACAAAACCAAAAGCAAATTAATGAAAAACGTAAACTTCTCTTTGATTTACAATAAACAAATTTACAATAATTAAATAGAATGCACAGGTGCATGTATTGTATTGGATCTAAAATGCGCCATCAACTCATGCTATACAATAATATTTTTTAGTCATCAATCCAGCCAAAATATTATGAAGAGCAGTATCATGATCAGTTCTGAAACAAAGGTGTTCGTTCAAACAAAAAAAGATCTAAAGCAAAGTAACGAAGAGGTTCATATATGCGTAAAATCAGATCTACAGTGAAGCAATATGAATAGTCCGACAGAGAGATTCAGATGTGCATAACTACCCCAGGACCATCTAATGCACATCAACATTGTCGTCTTCCTCACAAAGGCCAGATCGGCAATAAACTGTAAATATAATAATAAATTCTAAGGGGATCGGATCCTAATACACTAGATTGGCAGTGAATGTTGGGATTTCTCATTTTCTGCCGCTACTCACCTGACTACCCGAGCCTCTGACTCCAGCAGTGACGCCGTACCCACCAGTGATTGGAACCAGAATGCCACCGGCAAAGGATTATGATGTCCTCAACGTCAAAGAGCAGCGCGCTCCAGGGAGCATGGGGGCGGCAGATCGTGGACGATCGAGGCGAGGTTCGATGCGGCGGGAGGCGGTCGAAGCCGACCGGGCTGGGAAGGGGATCTTCGGTGGTGCATGTGCATCTTGCAGCGAAAGAACAGGCTACGGGGATTTGGGGGTTTCCAAATAGTCAATGAGAAACCTGCGCAATTTGGGGAGCATGACGAGGTCAAGTGCCGGCTGAGCTGTTTGGACGAGCCGAGGGAAAGGGGCGAGTTGACTGACGACCAGACCGGATCGGGTGGCTTCGGTGGATGCGTCTCGGGTCGGATGGCTGGTTCTGGTGTGGCTACAAAATTAGTTATTTTGTAGTATTTTATAGCTAGCTACAGAGAAACACTTCCATATATATCGACAGCGCTATTCTACACCATGGACCTAACCCCGTCCCGCAACAAACGAACCCACCACGAGCCGGCTACGCCACCCGACCAACACCTCACCTCCCCCTGCCCACCTCGACCCACCTACGCGCCCACACAAGAGGGAGCAACCGACTCGCGACGCGGCCAGCCCTGCAGGAGGCACAACAGAGGCGGCTTGACCTGCGCTCATGGCGGCCCCCATCTGTGGAGACGCCCTCCACATCACTAGCAGCACGCAGCGACGGCGACGCTTTCCCCCACCGGCGGAGGAGACGGAGGTCCCTTCCCTTGCCACCACCACCACCAGTAGCGGCGAGCCTTTCCCCTTCCCCTACCGGCGGAGGCGGAGCTCCCTTCCCCTGCCACCATCAGCAGCAGCAGCGGCGAGCCCTTCCCCATCTGGCTGCATGCCTGCATCCGAAGAAGACCTGCTGTCCTACCCCGCTCCCGATCGGCGTTTGGATCTGAATCCGGATTCCAATGCACGACGCCCCTCGCATCCTCGACTCCATCGCGAGCAAGCAGTGACTTCCTAGCGATGGCGGCTTCCAGTAGCTAACCACGGACGTGCGGGCACCAGTGTCTGCATACGGTGTGACTAAGGATGAAAACGAAACGGATACGAACGTCGCTGATATCATATTTGTTTTCATATTTCTATTTGGATTTGGATTCAAATACAAATAGTATCAGAAATATCGGATATGATACGATTAGATATCGACATCATAAATATATCAATTTTTGTATTCGATACGAATACGGTATCGGATGTTAATCTTCGGATTCGGATGTCTAAACTCCTCTAAACGAATTCGGTCGGACGGACGATCGAATAAATATCCACCCTGTTATCATCCCTAGGTGTGAGAGACATGGGCAATAAAAAAAACTGACAACTACTCACTGAAGTCACTGATATAAATAGTAAGATACCGACAAAAAAATACTGGCTGGCAAAAAATACTTAGATGTACTCCCTCCGTCCCAAATTATAAGACGTTCCAAGAATCTTGGAGAGTCAAAGCATGCCAAGTTTAACAAAAAATTATAGAAAAAACTATAAATATTTATGATATTAAATAGACATGTTATGAAAATATAATTGATAATGAATATAATAAAACTTAGTTGACGTCATAAATATTATTATATTGATATATAACTTTGGTCAAAGTTGAGATAATTTGACTCTCCAAGATTCTTAGAACGTCTTATAATTTGGGACGGAGGAAGTACTAATTACTGAAATTCTAGCACCAGCTATATCGAGATACTGACAAAAATACTAACCAAAATACTTAAAAGATATTTAGAGATACCGATACAATATTTAACAAAAATACTAACATAAATACTTAAAGATACGGACACACAGAAAATACTTAAAGATGTAATAACTACTGAAATTCTAGCACCAGCTATAAATACTTAAAAATACTGACACACGAAAAATACTTAAAGATACCGACACAATATTTGACAAAAATACTAACAAAAATAATTAAAGATACGGACACATGAAAATACTTAAAGATACGGACACAATATTTGAAGATATTGATAATTACTTAAGTAAAGCTAGATAAAATACTCGAACATATTAACAAAAAATACTGGATAATAATAGAAAAATTTCTTGAGGATACTAGCGACTACTAAAATGTATAGTAACCAAACTACTAACAAAATATAATGATAATTACTGACAACTATTTAAAGCTACTGACAAATATTAAAGTTGTAGTACTAGTTGTACCGAACTACTAGCAAATATACTCATACAATATTTTAAGATACTTTAAAAATAATTGAAGATACTACTAACTATTTAAAATATGACAACATTTTTATCCTGACAACGTTTCTTTTCTGGACTCGTCTGATGGAGTGTGAACATGATCTATGACTCTTTGTTCTGACCGTGTGAGCGGGAGCGGTTGCTGCGTGAGAGGACGTGGACACGTGGCCGCTGGGCAGGCCCATGGGGTACACCACAGAACGCCGGCTCGGAGGGGTGCGTGGGGCGCGGCGACGGTTCGGGCGCTAGGAGCGCATGGCGCGCGGGCGGGGCGGTTCGGGCTGGTGCGCATGGCGCGCGGGGGGTCTGGCCGGTGAATCTGATTTAGCTAGCTAGGTTAGTTGGCTGGTTATTCTACACCTAAGGTTATATATATATATATATATATATATATATATATATATATATATATATATATATATATATATATAATATAAGGGAGTGCTCGGTATGGGCTGTTGATTTTGGGGGCGCCCCGAGCCGCTGTCCGTTTTCCTTCTCGGGCAAGATTGCGCCCGTAGACACGTCGTCGGGGGCCTGTTCGTCCTTGGGGGTGAGGGGGGGGGGGGCTGTAGCCACGCGCCTTGTGATCAGGTGGTTCCTGTTCCCCGATTTTGGTATGGGCGGAGGTGGACAACACAGGGCCAAGCACCCCTGCGTTCCGTCGTACAGGGTTGAGCATGCGCTGATCCCTGTTTGCATGATCGTCATGCGCCCGGCGAAGGTTTGGCGAGTGTGCTTCGAGGGTCGGTTAGCATGGGCGCTGTACCTCGAGGCCTCAACAGGAATAGGCATGGCGGGCCACGCCCGGACGCCTCCTCCCTATAGTGGAGAGGACGAGCGACACTGTGGGCCTTTTGACTGGGGGCGTGGCGTCTTCGGTCGGACGAGGCGGAGAGCCCCCGAGGGAGGGTGACGTTGTCGATGACGTCACCCTCGGTCAGACGAGGCGGAGAGCCCCCGAGGGAGGGTGGCGTCGTGCATCGGTGTATGTGCCTCTAGAGAGAGCACGTCTTATATTATGAGACATAAATAAAAATGATTATGCCTTATATATTAGGACGGAGGGAGTATTGTATTACACATTTTAGATTGTTTCCCTTAGCACGTAGCTCCAAAAGCCTAAAACGTTGAATGTTGAAGAAATATATCAATATATAAATATTATTATATAGATTTTATGACAGTTATTTTTATAAATATAGTATAAATGTATCATCCATGCAAAATCGTGCACAACTCTAAACGCTACATGAGGTGTCGCCCATTGTGTACCATTTAGCGTTTAGGTAAACACCGCCAATAATAAAGTTAAGTGTTTGATTATTAGCCAAGTTGTAAGTCAAACTATACAATAGTGATCTCTTATTTGTCTATAAAAAACTTTTTTATTGTTACTTCCGCCCATGTTCTACTTTCTCTTTTTCTAACCCTTCATGTTCACTTAACGTATGAGCCCACCATTATACATACTCTTGTGCCTAGCTTGTTGTTTGTATGAGTCAAGTTCTTCTAACTCTTCTCTCCTCCATGTCAACATTCGCTTGACTATAATCTAATTACTATCCTTGCTCATATGTGCCTGCTCGAGAGAAGGCCCTGTAATCAAATCGAGCAAATCACGTTGATCCCGTTGCCCCACCAAGATTTTCTTAGAAAGTGGACCTGTTCGAATCAATTATCTATGGACAGCTAGCCTCTATCGACCATCACTGGCTCGAAGCACATGAAGGTTGAAAGGTCTAGGAATGGCTAGAGGGGGGTGAATAGCCTAATTAAATTTTCTACAACAACACTAGACAAGAAATTAGTATAACAAACGGCAAAAAGCGAGTTTGCTCTAACACTACAAGGTTAGGCAAACCACATACCTCAATTCTAGTTACTAGCAAGTATAAATCTACTTTACACAAGCAAGCTAGCTAACTAGAACTAACAAGAACAAGCTACACAAGAAGGTAACTAAACTAAGGCTACACAAGCTAAACAAGTTACTCTACCTTGCAAGAGTGTAAAGAATGAAATGCAAGAGCTAGAGTTAGAATGGTTATACCGCCGTGAAGAGTAGCACCAATAGATAACCAATCAATAAGCAATCACAAGAGAATCCTCGGTAGAGAGACAATTGACACAATGATTTTTACCGAGGTTCACTTGTTTGCCAACAAGCTACTCCTCATTGTAGCAAATCACCCACTTGGAGGTTCATGCGCTAATTGGCATCACACGCCAAACCCGTCACCGGGTGCCGCAAAACCTACACAAGATGGGGGTCCACAAGCTACGAGCAATCCACTAGAGATGTCTTACGTGAACTCCTGCCACTACAAAATGACACCCCCTTTTGCAACGCAAATATGCGTTGCTAAAAGTTCGTATATACGTTGGCAAGGTCTATACCAACGCATCTAATATGCGTTGGCTAAAGTGGCGTTGCAAGGATCTATTGTAACACTTATTTATGTGTTGGTAACATGTACTAATAATTGTTGCAACGTTGCAACACATAATGATAGGTTATGCCAACTCTTATATATGTTTGTACAAACCATGGGTGAACAACCTCTATGATTTGTTGTAACACATACATTTGGTCTATTGCAACACATATATGTGTTTTAATGAATAAACCATTCAATCATTAATATCATATAATTATTTAATTTTGGAGACAAAATAGAGACAATTCATGTACAATTTAATAACAATGCAAGATCAACATAGAAAATAAGCACACTCAGCCATATATAGTATAAATAATTTGTTGCATTACAAAATACCATCCATATAATTCATGACACAATTTTTTTACAGATTACATGTTCCTATGTGAACAAATATGAAAGATATAAAAGGGATCCCTCTTAGTATGCCAGCAGCCCTCCTTTCTTCTTCCTTCAATTTATTCTAGCATTCTATTGACGTGATCATGCATTTATCTTCTTGATCTACAAATAAAAGTTAAATTAATTAATATGACACTTATGGCAACTAAAATCATATGAGGTTATAGAAAAGATCGTACAAAAGTTGAAGGGCATGCAATAGTAACTCCTCCTTCTACGTCTCGAAGAACCTAGTAGCCTTTGTATGGTCGTATCAATGGTTCATCATCTACAATTGCAAAACTAACAGAAACCATCCAAAATTCTTTGCCTAGCTGAACACCATCAAGATTCTGTGTTGGATCACAACTGACTATTGTACCCAACGCAACAAACTTATTTTGATTTTTCTAGCTCTGTAAGTATACTTTGGTGCCAACCTGTTTCATATATATAAACATGCAAAAAATAAGTACATAATAGATTAGACTACTTGTAAGAAATCAACCTATCATAACATCATTGAATTTCCAGTTGACCAATCTATTGTGTCACGATGATTTTTCTACAAAAATATATATGGGGATTCTTAAACTCCAGCTGTAAGAACAATAGATAATATGAAATTTTAAGAGATGTGTCTTATACGCTAGCAGAAACTGTTTCCCACCTTGTTGAGATCTTTGTTCTGCTGGAAACAAGTCAAAACAGATAACTTAGTAGCGGAAAATAAGCATGTATCAAAAATATCATTGCTAAATAATATTTACTTGGTAGTAAGATGCTTCAAAATTTGAGAGATTAGTAGATGTTTCCTTTGCCACAACCTGCAATATGTGCTAGTTTAAATATAAAAAATTGATCAACAGGTTTATAAACTTCATAGAACATAGAGTTATTTACACAACACCTTGATTTCACTAGTACACTTGCTTTTATCCAACATAACATCATTGTAGATATGTTTTCCCTATAATTAAATAGAGATTACTAGTCAAATTTGTGGAAAAGTATGGTCTAGTGGAAATGATCCACTTACTATACGGTCTTTGTTCTAGAAAGAAGCACGTGTCAGGAAAGTTGAAAAGTAGTGGCAATAACGGTATCTAGTAAAATGATCATATATTGCTTTGCATCCATGTGTTCAGTTTGGTGTGCAAACCTTATCTCTAGCACAATTATATTGTAATTTGCTAGCAGATCCTCATGCTCTACATAATCATCTTGCTCCATCTACAATGAATAAGAATAAATTAATATTTTCGTCTAGTGTTGGTGGAGAGAAAAAACGATTTTTGGGAAGATTTGGTGGAGAGAAAAACGATTTTTACGGTTACTGCGCGTTTGTCGGGGGCGTCAGATGCTCCGAGGGTTTGCGTCGGACGCTGGTACGTACTGACGTCAGCGTCCGTCGCCTCGCTTATCGGCGTCCTTTGGTTTTAGCGTCGGACGCTCTCCAGAGTCCGTCGCCCAGCATTCGTCGCGTGGTGTGCGCTGTGCAACTCTGTTTTGCTTTCGGGTAGGTCGACAGACGATATTCACAGCATCCGTCATCGACCATCCGTCGCCTCGGTAGTTTTTTCAGCTTCTGTCAGGCTCTCTAGAAGGCCGACGGACGCTCGCCTAAGCGTCCGTCGCCAGCGTCCGTCGTCCTGCCCTGGAGTGTACGTCGCACTGTCTTGCAGCGTCCGTCGCCTGTTTTTCTGGCTGATTTGCTTGGGATTCTTGCCTCTTTCTCATAGGGGTTGAGAACTCTTCTTGGGGGTTTCCGGTGAGTTTTCCTCCAATGCCGGTGAGCTTTCATTTGCTCCGTTTTCGTCTGAATCCCCGCTCACATTGCTCAGGGGAGGTTGAGCATGCAGCAACTGGGTTTGGTTTTTGGGAAGAGTGGCCCGAATATTTCGAGAGAAATTTGAGGCTCCCATTCACCCCCCCTCTGGTCGCTGTTCTCGGTCCTTCAATTGGTATCAGAGCCAGGTTAAGGATCAATCCACCTTACACGGTTCTTGATCCGCGAAGGCGACATGAAGCGAGGTGCTGGTAAACCTCCCTACTTAGATGGAACCAACTTTGCCTATTGGAAGGTGCACATGTTGGCTTACCTCCAAGGGCTTGACACAAAGTTTTGGGAGATTTGTGAGAATGAGAACTAGGTGGTTCTTGAGGCTCGGATCACCGATGCCCAGGTTACGCAACATGCATCTAATGCAAGAGCCCGTAGCATTCTCTTATCTTATCTGTCTCTTCCAGAGTTTGAGCGGGTTTCGAGTCTCACTACGGCACGGGAGATCTGGCAAACACTCTTGAGATATCATGAGGGAAACCCTCAGATCAAGTCTAGACTCTTTGACACGTACCGTAGAGAGTACGAGAACTTTTCTCAGTTGATCGGCGAATCTGTTGATGGGATGTTCACTCGCTTCCAATGTATCGTCAACAAGATGCGTGCCAATCGAGCCAACTTGCCTTATGATGATCATGAGATGGCTATCAAGCTTTTGCATGCTCTTGATCGGAAGGTATGGGAGATAAAGGTGGCTGCCATCCAGAAGTCACGGGGCTATGATGCCCTGACCGTGGACGAGCTGTTTAGCAAGCTCAAGTTCTCGGAGATTGACTACCAGACCTGGGCCAAGCTTGAGAACCCGTCGAAACCTTCTATGGCGTTGGTTTCTGGCCCCGGCGGTACGTATTCTTCCTCCTATGACCCTTCACACTCCTTGTTTGCTTTGTCTTTGATTTCTGTGACAGAGGAGCAAGTGGAGGCTCTTGGAGATGATGAACTGGCTTTGGTCATCACCAACTTCTCACGGTTTCACAACAACCATTTGAACCGTCGGCGTGGTGGCTAAGCCAAGGGTGCTACCGTTGCGGTGATGAGGATCACTTCATCGCAAACTGCCCCAAGAAAGCTGCGGGTGACTTCACCAAGCGCAAGGACAAGCGCGAGCATCACTTCGAGGACAAGCACAAGCCCAAGGGTGGCTACCACCGAAGGTCCTCCAAGAAGGTGATCGACAAGGTGAAGGCCAAGCACTGAGCCTTTCTCGCCTCCCTCAGCGACATCGATGCCTCCCCCGACGGAGGTTCTTCTTCGAGCGATGATGAGTCTAAGGGAAAGGTTGAGGACAAGCTTAACGGCCTATGCTTTACACCGACGCCAAGCACGGTGGCTTTTGCACCATGGCGATTGAAGAAGGCAAGGTCGGGAAGCGCAAGGATGGCCCCGACTATGACTACGACTCCGACACATCCGATGTACCACCCACCATCGCATCCCTCTCTCTCGAGATTGAGTCTTTGAACGACACCTTGATGAGTCAGGATGCTTTGCTCAAGCGTGCCGCGTGCGAGAGGAACGATTTCAAGGCTAAGTATCTTAGCACACTGCATGAGCTAGAGTTTGCTAAGGCGTCAGTGGTGGTTACTGAGGAGGTAGAGTGTGATGCTTGTGCCATCCACATGTCTAGTCTTGTCACTCTCCAGGACAAGTATGGCACTCTACTTGAGGAGGTCAGTGAGCTGAAGGCTAGGCCTAACTTACTTGGTGTGTGCAAGTCTTGCTTAGGCTTGAGTTCTGAGCTGGCACAAAGAGATGCTAGGATTTGCGTTCCGTCGCACTGTCTTCCAGCGTCCGTCGCCTGTTTTTCTAGCTGATTTGCTTGGAATTCTTGCCTATTTCTCATAGGGGTTGAGAACTCTTCGTGGGGATTTCCGGTGAGTTTTCCTCCACTTCCGTACTCGCTATAGTTTGGTGGCTCAGTTACATCTGGTCCGGAGCCTCTGTTTGGTTGCAGTTTTCGCATGTTTTGCTTCGGTTCTTGCCTCTTTTCCATAGGGGTTGAGGACTTGGTTTTTGGGGTTTCCGATGAGTTTTCCTCTACTGCCGGTGAGCTTTCATTTCTCCGTTTTCGTCTGAATGCCCGCTCGCATTGCTCGGGGGAGGTTGAGCACCCAGCAACTGGGTTTGGTTTTTGGGAAGAGTGGCCCGAATATTTCGAGAGAAATTTGAGGCTCCCATTCACCCCCCCTCTGGTCGCTGTTCTCGGTCCTTCAATACTACATCTTCACTTGATGTTTCATCTAGTGAAGTCAAATTTACATTATTAAGGAGCTTTGAAGTGGATACGTCAAACACTTGATTAGGATTTGGAACAAGTCCCAAGCCATGCACATGGCCAGACTTTTGTTCTCCTAATATTTTACTAAGTCCATCTCCTTTCCATGCAACCTTTCCTTGACTGGTATGCACTAAACCTGGCTGTTGCACTATAAGTTCCTTCAAATCCTCCTATGCGTGGCACCAACATGAATTAAAATGAATTAAATTAACATGAAAAAATAGTGATATAAAGAATCAAAGATGAAGCATTCACAAATAATGTACCACATGTGCATTTGTGTTCTTCTCACTTCTAGTCTGGTGTGTATGGATATACAAAACAGCTCTATGAGGGTATTTCTTTTCTGGATCTTTTTCTCTATGTGAACATAAAAATAGATATAAAAACTTAATAATCACTACCATAGATATGTAGCAAGAGTACACAAGTAGAGTTGTAAAAAAGTTACCAACTCCTCTCTGTTTCGAGCATAACTCTTTGTTCCACTTGTATGCGTTGACTTCTTCTTTGTACAGTTTACTCTGTTTTTATTACTTATATCTATCATATCATAATGAGAAGAGAAAGGATTTTAAGTTTCAGAAATGTTTAAAAATCTATTGGGCATGGAAACACATAAATATAAATCCAACAATATCCATGTACGAGTGCTTTTTGTGTGGTCCAATTATCAACAAGGGCAATCCACTGATCATCAATTATATCTTTAGGAACATTACTATGGTTAGCTTTTGTGCTCTTATGCTCATCAAAATATATTGATTTTAGATTAGACTTGTGCGGCCTCCATCTCTCTCCAATGGTTCGAAGTATCCATTTTTCCATGCGAGAAGGGTATAGGAATCTCATCTGTATATACCAATAACAAAATACATAAGTAAAAAGGAAAGTATCAAAAGTTACCAACAAGGTTATACAATGTCTAGCTGAAATATGTACCTTCACTTGCTTAAGTATGTCTGTGAACACATGGTGGATAAGTACCTATGTAGTTCAGTTTTGTGACGAGCGATTGACCGACACTTGAGTGTTTCAGTTTGAGCGGTTTATTCTAACCTCTTTGCGAAAGCAAATGTGTGCCTGTCTATCGGCTTGTGGTGTGCAGGTGCTATGCCTAGTGACAGTGGTCAATGGCGTGGAGAAGGTCGAGTAGAGGCTTGCTGTGCCGATGGACTGAGAGCAGTGAAGGGCGGAAGCGGGGCTCGGACTGAGGGACCATGGGCGCCGGCGGACTAGCTATGGTGGCTAGTACTTGGCACCGGCGAGTGTGAGAAGATATGGAGGTAGACCGAGTCGACCGAGTCAAGACGGTGGACGAGCGGGTCGAGCGGAGGCTCATGGGACTTGGAGTCCGACCGAGCGAAGACAAAGTGGCTCGAGTCGAGCGGTTTGGTGTGGTTTGGGCCTCAAAACCATCCGAGGACGGTTTCCGAGTTTGGGCCTCAAAACTCGGGGTTCGGTAGTTGAGCCCAAAGCTACCGGTGGCGGGTTTCGCAGGTTTGGGCCTCAAAACCCGGGTGGAGCTTCCGAGGAAGTGGAGATGGCACGTGGCGGAATCCTGGAGGTTGCGTCGAGGCGACGACAACTCCTGGCAGGAAGCGCGGCCGTCTTTTCAAAATGCGGGAGATATTTTCCAGAGCATGGTCTGCAATGCTTAGGCTAGGTAGTTCACTCAATGTATCTAGGGGGTCTTTGGGAAATAGCCAAAGCCTCGTTAAATAGGGGATGAAGGGGTATCCTCATCCTATCTCTTGAACCCTAATCATTTGCCCCAACTTCTCTCTCTCTACCCTCTCTCTAGTTCATGAGATCCCTAAGTTGTTTCCACCAACCTTTGTAAGAACTTGAGTTTGTTGCAAGGAATCGGAGGCCGTAACCTCCGTAAGCCATGGTGGCTTTGATTTCGTGATTGGGTCCCCGTTTTGCTTGTGTTCTTCGCGTTTTGCTTTTGCTCTCTCTTTTTCCTGAGATGATTTCTCTTTGTAGGGAGTAGCTTTCCGAAATCCGTTTGAACCAAGTTGTTCGTAATCTTGAGGAGCATCTTTGCACTGAAGGAATTCTCCTAAAACATCACAAGTGTGTAGATCGGGCGATTTATTTGCGGTGCTCTTCGTTCTTGAGCTTATCCCCAAATCTCTTCTCTTCCCTTTGCTTTAAGCCAAATTGAGTGATGATTTCTTCGGGATAGCTCCCCAACTGCACTAGGATCATGCCTACAAAGTTTGGTTGCAGTTGGTGATCATTTGGTGGAGTTTTGGGAAGATTTGGCGGAGTGGATTCGGTTTTCGCGGAGTGTAGAGTTTCTGTGTGGGAGCGTCGGACTACCCTCCGGACCACCCAGCTTGTGAGCACCGAACCATAGGCGAGTAGTCTGGTGGCTCTGCTGAGGGTGTCACTCACGCGTCGGACCAGGCTCATTAGTCAGACGGTGAGCGTCGGACCAGGTGTCCGGAGCAAGGAAGCTTATTGTGTTGGTTTGCGCAGAGACTGGAGTGACCACCGGACTACCTTCCATAGTCCGACGGGGAGCGTCGGACCTGTAGTCCGGAGCTTTGGTACTCCCTGCATGTTTTCTGTGTGAGCGTTGGACTTTCCAAATTGGGCGTCGGACCACTCCGGAGGTGCCCTAGTGTGCACCAGACCAAAGGCTTCGGACCACTTCTATTGGTTCGGAGGTCTTGACTGAAGTAGTCCGGAGCCCCTGTTGGTTGCTATTTTCCTCCGTTCTTGTTGCGGTGTGTCTCTCCGGGTTTGTGACTAGCTCCGCTGTGTTCCTAGGACTTCTGCTAGAACATACACCCACTTGTGGGTCGTGAGCCTAAATTGTGCTTTGGGTCATGTTTGGGACAAGGGTCAAGATCTTCCGAAAGGAATTTTTATTTGTCCCATTCACCCCCCTCTGGTCGCCGTTTCCGGTCCTTCAATTGGTATCAGAGCCGGTTAAGGATCATTCCACCTTACACGGTTCTTGATCCGCGAAGGCGACATGGAGCGAGGTTCTAGAAAGCCTCCGTTCTTTGATGGAACAAACTTCACCTATTGGAAGGTGCTTATATCCGCTTACCTCCAAGAGCTTGATACGAAGTATTGGGAGATTTGTGAGAGTGCTAACTACGTTGTTCTTGACGCTCGGATTAATGAGCAGCAAATCACGCAACATGCGTCAAATGCAAGAGCTCGTAACATCCTCTTCTCAAGTTTGTCTCTTCTTGAGTTTGAGCGAGTTTCGAGTCTCACTACGGCACAGGAGATCTGGCAAACACTTGTGTGATATCATGAGGGCAACCCTCAGATCAAGTCTAGACTCTTCGACACGTACCATAGAGAGTACGAGAACTTTTCTCAGTTGGCCGGCGAATCTGTTTACGGGATGTTCACTCGCTTCCAATCTATCATCAACAAGATGCGTGCTAATCGAGCCAACTTGCCTTATGATGATCATGAGATGGCTATCAAGATTTTGCATGCTCTTGATCGGAAGGTGTGGGAGATGAAGGTGGCTGCCATCCAGGAGTCACTGGGCTATGATGCCCTGACCATGGACGAGCTGTTCAGCAAGCTCAAGTCCTCGGAGATTGACTACCAGACCCGGGCCAAGCTTGAAAACCCGTCGAAATCCTCTATGGTGTTGGTTTCTGGCCCCGGTGGTACGTCTTCTTTCTCCTCTGACCCTTCACACTCCTTGTTTGCCTTGTTTTTGTTTTTTGTGGTAGAGGAGCAAGTGGAGGCTCTTGGAGATGACGAGGTGGCCCTAGTCATCACTAAGTTCTCACGGTTTCACAACAACCGTTTGAATCGATGACATGGTGGCTCGGCCAAGGGGTGCTACCGTTGCCGTGATGAGGATCACTTCATCGCAAACTGTCCCAAGAAAGCTGCGGGCGACTTCACCAAGCGCAAGGACAAGCGCGAGAACCACTTCGAGGACAAGCACAAAGCCAAGGGAGGCTACAACCGAAGGTCCTCCAAGAAGGTGATCGACAAGGTGAAGGACAAGCACCGAGCCTTCCTCGTCTCCCTCAGCGACATGGATGCGTCCTCCGACGGAGGTGCTTCTTCAAGCGATGATGAGTCGAAGGGAAAGATTGAGGACAAGTTCAACGACCTATGCTTCTACGCCGACGCCAAGCATGGTGGCTTTTGCACCATGACGATTGAAGAAGGCAAGGTCGACAAGCACAAGGATGGCCCCGACTATGACTACGACTCTGACACACCCGAGGTATCACCCACCGTCGAATCCCTCTCTCTCGAGCTTGAGTCCCTGAACGACATGTTGATGAGTCAGTATGCTTCATGAGCTAGAGTTTGCTAAGGCACAAGTGGTGGTTACTGAGGAGGTAGAGTGTGATGCTTGCGCCATTCACATGTCTGATCTTGTCACTCTCCAGGACAAGTATGTCACTCTACTTGAGGAGGTTAGTGAGCTGAAGGCTAGGCCTAGCTTACTTGGTGCGTGCAAGTCTTGTTTAGGCTTGCATTCTGAGCTGGCACAGAAGGATGCTAGGATCGTTGTGTTAGAGAAGGTCAGCTCAGATAGCACTAGAGAGTCGGATCGCTTTGAGGCTTTGGAGTTTGAGATCATGTCGTGCAGACACGACAAGATGCGTACTGAGGAAGAAAACACATACCTTCGGTCCATCTTGGGCTGGGTGTCTTACCGAGAGCCGCAGTTGGGGATGATGCTTAGCCAATGCAAAAGGGCTAGTAGCATAGGAGTAGGCTTTGCTATAGGTGGGAAGGACGACAGCTTGTTCGGTAAGATCAGTGAGTGCAGTGGTTTGAGCGAGAGTGAGAAACCCACCACAACTCCCAAGCTTACCAAGTTCACTTCACCTAAGCCTACCAATCCCACTGAGTTTCCTGTGAGAGATGGTGTGTTTGAAGAGCCACCCAAAACCACTCCACAGAAGCAAGTGTGGATTGCCAAACCGAACCACCTTCGCAACCCACTTGACACACTGCCAGACATCTCTAGTGATTCCCTTCCTAAGAAAGCTAGAGCCACCCAACCCATCAAGAGAGTGCCTACCAAGAGTGTGGTGAGGTACCATTGTGAGCGGGATGGGCACTTGGTTGAGTTTTGCTTTAGGAGGAAGAGAGATGATAGGAGGCAGGTTGAGTTGAACAACCGGGACATGTATCACCCACGAATTGGGGTGCGTGAACCAGAAGTTCAGAGGCGCACTTCTAGGCTTAGAGGTACAATGCCTCAAGGTGCTAAGCCTCAAGAGGTGAGACCACGTGGTGGTCGTGCCCGGCGGGGTACCGATCGTGACCCATACGACTACGGGCCTCGTGGCGGTGGCTTTACTCCACCCTTCGCTAGCGGACCACGTTTTTTCCTATCGTGGTGATTGCTATCCCCCCATGGGGCAGGAGATGTTTGGTTTCTCTCCTAACCCATTCTTTGGGCAAGTGGGACAACACTGGTATCCTTCACAGTTTACTAACCCTAGTGTTGGTCCATTTGCTCACCCTATGTCTTTTTATTGATGTAGGAAGGAGGACTGGAGGAGACTTGGCTTGTGGATTTCGGATGCTCACACCATATGACCGGAAGTGCCAAGTGGTTCTCCAGCCTCGACCTCGTGCGCCACACTGAGTATATCTCATTCGGGGACAAGAGTAAAGGTAAGGTTGTCTCCCGGGGGTCCATCTGAGTCAATTCGTCTTTTGTCCTCAAGGATGTTGCTTTGGTTGCGAATTTGCATTTTAACCTTCTCTCGGTTTCGCAACTCCTTAAAGACGGTTTTGAAGTGAGCTTTAAGCCAAACTTGTCTCGGATTTTGGACTCTCAGGGTGATCTTGTTTTTCGGATTTTACCTTTTGGGAAGGTTTTTCATGCGGATTTTTCTATCTCTTCCGGACTTTCTCGTTGTCTTCTTGCCGGTTCTTCCTCCGAGCTTTGGAAGTGGCATAGGAGATTGGGACATTTGAGTTTTGACTTGCATGCAAGGCTTAGCTCAATGGACCTTATCCAAGGATTGCCAAAGCTAAAGTTCGAGAAGGATTTGGTTTGCCATCCTTGCAGACATGGCAAGATGGTTGCTGCTTCCCATCCTCCCGTGACGGATATTATGACCAAACAACCCGGCGAGCTCTTACACATGGACACAGTTGGTCCATCTCGGGTCAGGTGGGAGGGAGGGAAGTGGTATGTTGTTGTCGTCGTTGATGACTACTCGAGATACTCTTGGGTGTTCTTTTTGGAGAGTAAGGTTGAGGTTTTTTCGCATGTTCGAGATCTGATTTTGAGATTGCAAAATGAGCTACCTAAGAATGCCATGAGAGCTATCCACAGTGACAATGGCACATAATTCAAGAATGCTCACTTTGCAACTCTTCGCTCTTCTTTGGGTCTCGATCACTAGTTTTCCTCACCTCACACTCCCCAGCAGAACGGTGTTGTTGAGCGCAAGAATCGGAACCTTGTTGAGATGACCAGGACGATGCTCGATGAGCATAGGACTCCTAGGAGGTATTGGGCCGAAGCACTCAGTTTCTGCTTCCTATGTTTCCAATCGCATTTTTCTCCGAGCCTTCAAGAAGAAGACTTCTTATGAGTTGCGATTTGGGAGACCACCCAAGGTAAGTCACCTACGGGTGTTTGGGTGCAGGTGCTTCATCCTCAAAAAGGGAGGTAAGTTGGATAAATTTGAATCACAATCTTTTGATGGTATATTTTTTGGTTATTCTACTCACTCTTGTTCTTATCGTGCACTTAACCTTGAGACTAACCGAGTGTTGGAGACTTGTGAGATTACCTTCGATGAGACTATGCCCTGTGTTTCCACTGCTTTTGAGCTTGCAGGTGATGATGAGGTGAACACTAGCATCTTTGTGGAGGAGGAGAAGGACGGCGCCGATTGGGGTGATCCCGAGCCAACTCCACTGTCTGCCCCCGTCGACCCTGCGACGTCCACTTCGGCTCACAGTCCCGATCCGACTACTTCCTCTACATGGGGGCCGTTCGAGCAGTTTCCTCAGTCGGTGCCCGTTGCACCTGAGGGAGCTCCAGCTGTTGTCGAGGGGGAGGCCACTTCGTCCAGGCAGGCTCCCCGCCACATCCAGCGGCAGCACCCGCCGGAGAACATCATCGGCGACATCGATCGTCGAGTCATGCAGTCTAGGTCCTATCTCTCTCACTTTGCTCATTCAGCTTTTGTCGCGTCTTTTGAGCCCGAGATGTTGGACACACTTTGATGGATCCGGATTGGGTTAATGCCATGCATGAGGAGTTAGAAAACTTTGAGCGAAACTGCGTTTGGGTCTTAGTTTGTCCACCACCTAGTTGCCACCACATAGGTACCAAATGGGTTTTCAAAAATAAACAAAGTGAGGATGGGGTGGTAGTGCGCAACAAGGCTAGGTTGGTAGCTCAAGGCTTTTGTCAAAAGGAGGGAATAGACGATGAGGAAACCTATGCTCTAGTAGCTCGTTTAGAAGCCATTAGAATCCTTCTAGATTTACGGCTTCTAAGGGTTTAAACTTTTTCAAATGGACGTTAAAAGTGCTCTCTTAAACGGCTACATAGAGGAGGAAGTTTATGTTAAACAACCTCCCGGTTTCGAGAATCCCAAGTTTCCAAACCATGTTTTTAAACTTCACAAAGCTTTGTATGGTTTGAAACAAGCCCCTAGAGCATGGTATGATAGGCTAAAAACCTTTTTGCTTGCTAAGGGCCTTAAAATGGGATCGGTAGATAAGACGTTGTTTCTCCTCAAGCAAGGCAAAGACACTCTCCTTGTCCAAATATACGTGGATGATATCATCTTTGGTGGTTCTTCTCATGCTCTTGTTGCCAAGTTTGCAAATCTTATGAGCAGGGAATTTGAGATGAGCATGATGGGAGAGTTGACTTTCTTTCTCGGGTTGCAAATTAAGCAAACCCGGGAAGGGACATTTGTGCACCAAGACAAGTACACGAAGGACATCTTGAAGAAGTTTGACATGGGTGTGGCAAAGCCTATTTTGATGCCCATGTCGACTACGACTGCCTTGGATGCGGACAAGGAAGGAGAGGCGGTGGACCCAATGGAGTACCGCAGCATGATCGGGTCGCTTCTGTACTTGACAGCGACTCGGCCAGACATTCAGTTCGCCGTCTGCTTGTGTGCATGCTTTCAGGCGTCCCCACGGACTTCACATAAGTAGGCGGTGAAACGCATCATGAGGTACTTGCGCTTCACTCTCGAATTTGGACTTTGGTTTTCCACCTCTTCTTCTCTTGAGCTGTGTGGTTATTCTGATGCCGACTTTGCCGATTGCCGTCTTGATCGGAAGTCCACTTCTGGGACTTGCCAGTTTCTCGGGTCTTCTTTGGTGTCTTGGTCTTCCCGCAAACAGTCTAGCGTAGCACAGTCGACGTGCGAAGCTGAGTACGTTGCCGCGGCTAGCTATTGCTCGCAGTTGATTTGGATGATTGCCACTTTGAAAGATTTTGGTCTTGTGCTTACTAAGGTGCCTCTGCTTTGCGATAACACGAGTGCAATTAGTGTGGCCAAAAATCTCGTGCTTCACTCTAAGACCAGGAACATTGAGGTCCGCTTTCACTTTTTGCGTGATCACTACGAGAAGGGCGACATTGACCTCCGGCATGTCGAGACCCAAAACTAGCTTGCGGACATTCTCACAAAACCATTGGATCAAGATGCGTTTTCTCGTCTTCGGGGCAAGTTGTGTGTTTGCTTCCCTTTTTAGTTGAGGGAAGCTCTCTGTGTATCATAGTTCTTTTTGGTTCTTATTTGTCTTTTCTTTGGTGTCTTTTTAGTGTTAATTGGTGTCATTTCTTTGTGCATCTCATTTGCATTTGTGACATAGTTCATTTTAAGCTTCATACCTATAGCCGACATAATGAATCTATGCTCTGTTTGAGGTGCTTTATGTGTCTATGGTGTTGCCTAACTTAGACTCTCTTTGATCTCTTGATATGCAATAGAGCTAAGTTAGAAAAGTTTTTAAACTGAATTTAATTCCCCATGTCACCTCTGAAATGACACTAGCATGTGTAGGCTTTTGAAGATCCTTCTTGGTTGTCTTGTATATAGCTTGTAACGATGGCTCTTCATGTTTCATTCACTTCCATTAAGCACCATGATTAAAATTGATCTAAAATGAAATTGCTCACTGTTTTGTGAATTTGAAAGATCGAGTTGGGTCTGCATTGTGAGCACTTCACCGTGTGTTCGAGACTGCTACCCATATGGGTGGAACTTGAGCGGTGTCGTGTATGACCAAAACCGGTGTGTCAAGCTCTTTTGCTTCGCCCGGTTGGTAAGCAGTGGCATCACCTTGCTTACAACCACTCGCATACAACCTAAATGTACCTAAAACTAAAATTGACTGCGAAACTCTGAAATTTGAAAAAATTATTCAGTTGGGTTATTGGCTTGTTGTATGAACTTTGCTAGGGATAGTTCTACTTGCTATACATGAGATTGCTTTGAGATAGATCCTATCTTGCTTGCCATGTTTAGTTGTCTCTAGGAGGTGATACCCATTCCTTGCTCACACATGTAATCTTCTCTATTTTGGCTTCTAATGTGATCTTTAGCTCAACCTAAGTCTTTGTTGGGCACGTAGAGCTTTTCCTATTCTCACTGGATCACATCACTTAGAGCATCTATTCATTGTCTTAGCTCTAAGTATGAAGATTGTTGCACTCATTTTGCATATTATGGCATTTGTGGCCGGTTCTTGAGTTTTGAACTTTGATGAGCTACATGTGTCAACAAGGGGGAGAAAGCATGCATTTCATACCTACCTTTCACCAAGGGGAGAGATGTGCATTTCATTCCATTTTCAGTCATCTACTTCCAAGGGGGAGATAGAGTGCATCTCATTGGTTTCATTGGTTTGGTCAAGGGGGAGTTTTTGTGCTTCTTTTGGCTTAATGCGTTTAAATTGGTATCTTGTTTTGGCTCTTCAATAGGTGCGAACACATGGTGGATAAGTACCCATGTATGTTCAGTTTTGATGATGAGTGATCGTCCAACACGTGAGTGTTTCAGTTTGAGTCGCTTACCCTAACCTCTGCGAAAGCAGAAATGTGTGCTTGTCTATCGGCTTGTGGTGTGCAGGTGCTATGCCTAGTGACAGTGGTCAATGGCGTGGAGAAGGTCGAGTAGAGGCTTGCTGTGCCGATGGACTAAGAGCGGTGAAGGGTGGAAGCAGGACTCGTACTGAGGGACCATGGGCGCCGGCGGACTAGCTGTGGTGGCTAGTACTTGGCACTGACGAGTGCGAGAAGACATGGAGGTAGACCGAGTCGACCGAGTCAAGACGGTGGACGAGCGGGTCAAGCGGAGGCTCATGGGACTCGGAGTCCGACCGAGCGAAGACAAGGTGGCTCGAGTCGAGCGGTTTGGTGTTTTGGGCCTCAAAACCATCCGAGGACGGTTTCTGAGTCTGGGCCTCAAAACTCGGGGTTCGGTAGTTGAGCCCAAAGCTACCGGTGGCGGGTTTCGCGGGTTTGGGCCTCAAAACCCGGGTGGAGCTTCCGAGGAAGTGGAGATGGCACGTGGCGGAATCCTGGAGGTTGCGTCGAGGCGACGACAACTCCTGGCAGGAAGCGGGGCCGTCTTTTCAAAATGCGGGAGATATTTTCCAGAGCATGGTCTACAATGCTTAGGCTAGGTAGTTCACTCAATGTATCTAGGGGGTCTTTGGGAAATAGCCAAAGCCTCGTTAAATAGGGGATGAAGGGGTATCCTCATCCTATCTCTTGAACCCTAATCATTTGCCCCAACTCTCTCTCTCTCTACCCTCTCTCTAGTTCATGAGATCCCTAAGTTGTTTCCACCAACCTTTGTAAGAACTTGAGTTTGTTGCAAGGAATCGGAGGCCGTAACCTCCATAAGACATGGTGGCTTTGATTTCGTGATTGGGTCCCCGTTTTGCTTGTGTTCTTCGCGTTTTGCTTTTGCTCCCTCTTTTTCCCGAGATGATTTCTCTTTGTAGGGAGTAGCTTTGCGAAATCTGTTTGAACCAAGTTGTTCGTAATCGTGAGGAGCATCTTTGCACCGAAGGAATTCTCCTCAAACCTCACAAGTGCGTAGATCAGACGATTTCTTTGCGATGCTCTTCGTTCTTGAGCTTATCCCCAAATCTCTTCTCCTCCCTTTGCTTTAAGCCAAATTGAGCGATGATTTCTTCGAGATAGCTCCCCAACTACACTAGGATCATGCCTACAAAGTTTGGTTGCAGTTGGTGATCATTTGGTTGAGTTTTGGGAAGATTTGGTGGAGTGGATTCGGTTTTCGCGGAGTGCAGAGTTTCTGCGTGGGAGCGTCGGACTACCCTCCGGACCACCCAGCTTGTGAGCACCAGACCATAGGTGAGTAGTCCGGTGGCTCTGCTGAGGGTGTCACTCACGCGTCAGACCAGGCTCATTAGTCCGACGGTGAGCGCCGGACTAGGTGTCCGGAGCAGGGGAGCTTACTGAGTTGGTTTGCGTAGAGACTGGAGTGACCACCGGACTACCTTCCATAGTCCGACGGGGAGCGTCGGACGTATAGTCCGGAGCTTTGGTACTCCCTGCATGTTTTCTGTGTGAGCGTCGGACTTTCCAAAGTGGGCGTCGGACCAGTCCGGAGGTGCCCTGGTATGCACCGGACCAAAGGCTCCGGACCACTTCTATTTGTCCGGAGGTCTTGACTCAAATAGTCCGGAGCCCCTGTTGGTTGCTGTTTTCCTCCGTTCTTGTTGCGGTGTGTCTCTCCGGGTTTGTGACTAGCTTCGCTGTGTTCCTACGACTTCTCCTAGAACATCCACCCACTTGTGGGTCGTGAGCGTAAATTGTGCTTTGGGTCGTGCTTGGGACAAGGGTCAAGATCTTCCGAAAGGAATTTTTATTTGGCTCCCATTCACCCCCCCTCTGGTTGCCGTTTCCGGTCCTTGAATGTCCTAATTTTTTTGTTCATTCGTGTTTTTTTCTTTCTTTCCTATTAGAAGTCTCCAATCCGTGTAGCTCAAGCTACACAAGCAACCATTCCTAGCCACCTTGCCAAGAAATTTTCCTAGAAATCCAGCCTCTACTCCAATTGGTTGATCGAACTCATTGCATCTAACCATGATTCTATGACCTTTTGGAAGGTTCCAAATGTCTTTCAATTTTGTTTTTCCACACTTTTCTCTGTTCTCAGTTTCATCTATGTAGTGTTGCATTGGACAAAATATTCAATATTAAATACTTTCACAAGTAACACATTCTGTTAGTAATAAAAGTAATTTAATTTAGGTTAGTAAGTACCGTGGAAATTATCCTCAACATCACCATGACTATCCATTTGATCTCCTCTAGCACTTGAATGAAGTTCAGATGCCTCAGTATTTTGTTCATGGCTCACTTGTTCAGTATGCTATTCTAAAAAATATTCATCGTGGCTCTGAATTATCTGTTTTCTTCTACTCCTTGCCATACCCCTACCACAATTCTAGTTACTAGCAAGTATAAACCTACTTCACACAAGCAAGCTAGCTAACTAGAACTAACAAGAACAAGCTACACAAGAAGGTAACTAAACTAAGGCTACACAAGCTAAACAAGTTACTCTACCTTGCAAGAGTGTAAAGAGTGAAATGCAAGAGCTAGATTTAGAATGGTTATACCACCGTGAAGAGTAGCACCAATAGATAACCAATCAATAAGAAATCACAAGAGAATCCTCGGTAGAGAGACAATTGACACAATGATTTTTACCGAGGTTCACTTGTTTGCCAACAAGCTACTCCTCGTTGTAGCGAATCATCCACTTGGAGGTTCATTTGCTAATTGGAATCACACACCAAAGCCGTCACCGGGTGCCGCAAAACCTACACAAGATGGGGTTGCACAAGCTATGAGCAATCCACTAGAGATGTCTTTCACGAACTCCCACAGGGAAGACTCAAGAACCCCTCACGATTCACCGATCGGAGTCGGAGATAATCAACTTCCTCCGCTCAATGATCCTCGTCGCACCAAGCCGTCTAGGAGTTGACAAACTCCAAGAATAACAAAAGCTCCCACAATGACGAAGATCACCATGTGCCACTAGAATGCAATCAAGAATAGCAATGCACTTGGTGCACTCAATCTCTCATGAAATGATCAATTATATCAAGAGGTGAGTGGGTGGAAGCAATCTCAAGCAAGCACAAGTGTAGGAGTGAATGGGAAGTGCAAGAGTTGCCCCAAAGGGCCGGCCAAAACACTTATATAGCGCCTCAACCAAAACTAGTCGTTTAGACCCCATTTCATGTTTCCCGCACTTACTCCGGACACACATTTGACAAGGGGTCTGGACCATTGGGAGCGTCCGGACCCCTTTCACCAGCACAGAAAACTCCTTTGTGTAACACATTAGGACGCACCTCCGGACGTAGAAATCACATGATCCAGACCACCAGCCAAGCGTTCGGACCCTCTGCATTTCGAAACTGCCCGTTGGCGCGCTACTCACTTGCTACCACGTGCCTCTGGATGCATGCAACAGTCAACCTCTGGAGTAACGCCCGCATCATCCAGAATCTTTCCAGAAATCACCCGAGAGCTTCCAATCTCCAGATGCAGCGCTCGGAGTCACACGTCTAGACCACGCTGAGCGTCCGGACTCTTCACCAGAAACAACAGAGAGCTCCACCTCTCCGGACGCATATCTAGAGTGCCACGTCCAGACTACCACCAGTGTCCGGACCACTATTTGCAACACAGACAGACTAGGGTATGCCTCCAGACGTGCACGCAATGGTCCGGACCAGCGAAACCCTAGCGTCCGGACCTCCAAACTTTGTCCAAACAACCTCAAACTTTGTTCCAAGTTTTTTTAACACTAAGTGATCCCAACAATTGTGCACGTGTGTAAGCTTTTAGTTCACATTTTCTTGGAATTAAGTTGGTTCCCCTCACTTAGATCATTTTTAGATATGCAATGCAATGACCTAGTGGCACATGATAACTGTAATCAAACATGAGTTCTCCCTTCTTGATAGTACGACTATCTATCCTAAACGTGATCACACTCTCTATAGTGTCTTGATCACCAAACCAAACATAGTTCCTATTTTCACCTTTGCCTTGAACCCATTTTCCTTTCCATCCACCATGCTAGAGGTTTTGCAATCATTACCTTGATTCATCTAGCTCCATTACATGGCATGTACCAACCTATCTCATATATTCACTTAGAGAGCAATAGGGTTAGTACTTAGGTAGGTTTCATCAATTGCTCAAAACCAAACACACGAGGCTCTCAAAGGTAAACAAACATCCCTGGCCTTGCTAATCTGTTAGATCTTCTTCCCCATGAACCTGGAGGATCCACTTTTCAGAGACCTAGTTGCATAAGTACCCATGAACCTGGAGGCACTACTATAGAAAACTTTATGGAGGTGGACCCTTTTGATTTTTGGAGGCAGGCAACCCCAACCGCCTCCAATCAAAGGTCTCGGTTAATCCCGATTAATGAAGACGGCTGCTTTCTCCCCGCTTCCAAAACTGAATTAAAAAATAAAAAAGGAAACCCTAATCGAGCTTGAACTAGGATCTAGTCCTACTGGTCCCAATCGCACTGCTGGATCCGCCGTAGCCACGATGCTGCTATCGATTTTTTGCCGCACCTAGCCTCCTTGTCGCAAGGTTGCTAGAGCTAGTGCTAAGGGGAATTTGAGCCCGCCAATTTTGGATCCAGCAGCCCCAACGCAGGATCTGTGAGCAGTAACACCGTATCCACAGCCCCGATGCCGGACCCGCGAGCACTGACACTGGAGCCCCCTAGAGGAGGTGGCGCCGCCAGCCGCCAGCCTGCCGCTGCTCCTGCGCTCGTCGGAGGGAGACAGGTGGCCGAGCTGCCGACCCGCCCCTGCTTCATGTGCCACCATCGATGAGGAGTGGAGAATATCACTAGGGGTGAAAGTGGTATGGATAATCCTCCGCTCCGATCCGCTCCGAGTCTGACTTTTAAGGATATGGAGAAGTGTTTTCAATATCCGTGCGGATATGGATAATCCGCATCCGATTTTATGCGGATGTGGTGTAGGATATGGGATCGGCGAAATCCGGCGGATATGGATTATCCGATAATTGAACGCGGATTATCCGACACTTATAAGAGGATATCCGGTTTTTTTAAGAAGCCCGAGCGGTAAGATTAGAAATTAGCCCAACCCATATAGCCCATGAGAGCTAGTCAACTATATATGCTAATATATGCTAATTTAAGTATATTTTCACAAGAGATGGAAGGGCGATCCTAGTGATTTCCTATTTCCATGCGTGTATCAATTATTCAGTTGTATGCGTGAATGATATTTGTAGACTAATTTCTGAAAATATTTTGTGAACTCTAAAATCAAAGTGGTGGATTGATATTTGATGGTGATTATTTCGGGTTGTATTGCCGCTTTAAGAATTAAGACTTTGGTTAACAAATTATTCCTTCAAATAAAAAACAACACAAAAGCATATATTATCCGACTTAGAAAAGTCCGCTTCCGCTCCGACACTGGCCCGAATCCGTACCATTTCCGACATCCTAAAAAATCCGTATCCGCATCCAAAACCGCATAATATCCGCTCCGCTCCGAATCCGATCAAAAAAATAGGATTAGGATATGGGGAAGCCATTATCCGCTCCGATCCGATCCGTTTTCATCCCTAACTGTCACCCACCGGATTTGGGGCAACCTCGCCGCTGCTCCGCCGCTAGTTGGAGGAAGGAGAGCCGAGTGCCGGATCTGGGAGGCAGGAATGGATCCACCATGGATCTAAGAGAGGAGGGAGAGGGATGGGCTCGAGCTCGATGTTGACGGTCGTTAGCGTCATCTTTTTAAGCAATTATAAATTAAATAAATGGATCAATCAAATATAATATCTGCAAGCAAATATTCACAACAGGTCCCGCAGACACTAGAGCGAAGCAGAGCCCCGGACCCAACTGTGTGGGGCTAGCCGACCATGGGTGGGGCCAGGCAGCACCCCGCTGGGCCCACTAGCCGCCGTCTTCTGGAAGCTTCCTCCACCGCCTTTGAGGATTGATCTGAGCCCTACGTGAAGTCGGGTTGATCCAACAGCCATCGTGCATCCCACCGGACTATAAATATAGCCATGTACCCCCTCGGATCACCGGAGATCAGAAGAATAGATCTAGGTCAAGTCAGAGCAAGAATAGAATAGATCTAGGGTTTCCAGATATTAGATTAGAACTCTAGTGCTTTAAGTTATTAGCTAGGTAGCTAGCAAGATTCAAGTGGAGTTGTGCAATACGTTCGGGATTCCAGATTCATTTGGAGATCGGTAATTTATCTTGTGTATCATTATGACTTTATACTTATTTATTATATTGCTACTTATTGAGTGCTTAGTTTATTCTATTTGCATATTAGATATAGATAAGATTGGTGATGATTATATTTATACGATCGTAAAGCGCCTTATTCGATACTCGAGTGGGTTAGGTGGTATGTATTATGTAGGCGTGGTGCCTAGATATTATATGTACCTACAGATGTCTCCTGATGTGCCGTGTCGTGTGGTAGTTCGCGTAGGTGACTTTTATAGTTGCGTTGATTCATGTGTAGTCCATCCTTGGCACATAGGCTTGGCAGAGCGCGGTCGCGACGGAGGTGACGGTTCCGTCTTAATAACCTCCCTAGTTGATGCTCCTTATGATGTTTTCTGAGTCAGTTATGTTATAGATGATAGTATGTAGGTAGGGTGTGTTTAGTTCCTTTTTATTTATTTAGGTTTCTTTTACTTAGTGAGTCTATTTCTATCTCTAGAATACCATTTATCTTATACCTTTATTATCATATTTATTATCTTGACATGACTTACCCCTGCTAAAGCATAAGAAAGGTTGGTCTAATCTTAGGTCTGCACATTTATTATCTAAACTATATGCATTTAGATTTCCTTTTCTATCCTTATTTATTTCCTTCAATTAGTTTAAAGTTTTCCTTTTGGCATAAACAAATCAACGATACTCGGAGAATCTCACCGGGTGAAATGCTACAACAGGAGAAGTATCTGTGCGCTTGCGGATATATTCTAAAGAATTATTTTATGAATTATCAAGTGTAGATTTATTTCATTTTCTGATATCATGCTAGGGATGACAACTTAGTGCTAAGTGATGTTACAAAGTGACTCCTGCATTTCTTGTGTCATACTAAGGTTGGGGATATTTTTAGTATGTCGTTAAGAAATGTTAACAACCATTTCTGGCGCCATTGCCGGGGAAGTAATGATCAATTTAATTAGCCAGGATATAATTTAATAGGGAAGTTTTTCATAAAATATATTTAGAAGAAAAGAGAAATATAGTTTAGACATAAATACCTATAGATAGACCAAAACCTTTTGCTTTAGCAGGCTTACCCTTGTTTCGACTTTGTTTACATTCTATATAGGGTAAGATCAGGCTTGGTTGTGAAGCATCAATTCATATCAATCAGATACAACCAAGGAAGAAGAAGCTTGACATTAGTTGGAGAAGCCATGGCTAAGAAGACCCTACGTGAATTCTCTATGCCAAGCATTGAGAATATTCACGTTAGAACAGAGCTCAACATTCAAGATCAAGACTATGAACTCAAGCCAAGCCTCATCAACATGGTGCAAGCTATCACATTTAAAAGAAGGAAGGATGAAGATGCAAGTGTTCATCTTCAGATTTTTCTGGAGATTTGCAGCACCATCAACATCAAGAACATATCTCAAGACGTCGTGCTACTTCATTTGTTTCCTTTTTCATTGGAGGGAAGAGCGAAGCAGTGGTACTACCAGAGTAAAGATCAAATCAAGACATGGGAAGAATGTTCAAAAACTTTCCTAGAGAAGTTTTTCCCTGTAAGTAAAACCAATGCCTTACGAGGAAAGATTTCAGAATTTCGTCAACAAAAAGTTGAACCTATTTCAGAAGCTTGGGACCGTTTTCAAGGATACATTTCAGATTGCCCACATCATGGAATGGAAGAATGGTTGCTCATGCAAACATTCTACCACAGATTAATTCAAAGATCGTGTGAACAACTAGATGTCACTGTTGAAGGAGTATTTATGTCACTCACCCCTGGAAGAGCTAGAAGTTTATTGGAAAAGATGGCAGAAAATCAGAGTTGGACACGTACCAGTCAAGATTGTCATATGAGTGAAGAAGTTCCAGAAGAGGTGCGTGCACTATCAACCAAGATGGATATATTATTGAATTGGCTAGAGCAAAGAGCCAATTACAAAAGAGATCGTCAAGCCATTCAAGAAGCATTCAATGCTCAGAATCAATGTAGAGTTGGATTCACTAATCCCCCAGAAGATATCAATACCATCCTCAAACCAACTCCGTAGAAGCAAGAAGGAAGTCAACCTCAGTCTACCTGTCAAGGTAAGTACCAAGGTAATAATTCCTCTAATCAAAGATTTCCACCCTTGAGAGCATTAATATTGGAACAAACTAAAACTAATGAAAGTATTAATAATAGGCTTGCTTATAATGAACAAATCTTAGAAGGAATAAATTATAAGTTAGATAATTTCTCTTCTGCTATAAAAGAACAAATAATATTTAATAAGATAGAATTACAAATAGCACATTTGGCTTCTACTCTGTCTACTGTCACTAACCATGAGCAGGTACAAGGAATAACTACAAGAAAAGGTAAGTCTACTCATGATCCACCTTACCCAAAAGGGGCACGTAGACCACCACAGTTAGTGCAGGTAGAAAAGAAATAGACAACCCAGAAGAAGAAGTTCTACTACAAGATTTACCAGAAGAATTACGTCAAGATTATCATGACACCCCTCTCCTACCATTCCCACGCAGAAATAAGAAGGCCAAAGAAGATGCACAATTTGGTAAGTTTGTAGAGGTAATTCAAAAGTTATATGTTAATATTCCGTTGCTATAGGAGTGTAGTGCGGCAATTTTGAACAAGTTAACAACAAGATAGGAGTGTAGTGAAGTATATAAGGGACATCCTCAACAATAAGATACCACTACCTTCTATTGAAGTCATCAAGTTAACAGAGGAGTGTAGTGCGGCAATTCTAAATTCTTCTCCTATCAAGAAGAAGGATCCAGGGTGCCCCACTATTGATTGCTCAAAAGGAAATCAAAGATTTGAGAATGCTTTATGTGATCTTGGAGCAAGCGTCAATGTTATGCCCAAGAAGGTCTTCGACAAGCTCAACTATTCTACGCTCACACCCACATCAATGTGTCTGCAACTAGCCGACCAATCAGTTCGCTACCCTGCAGGGATTGCAGAGAATATCCCGGTAAAAATTGGAAACTTTTTCATTCCTGTAGATTTTGTGGTACTTGATATGCAGGAAGAGATGAGGACACCACTCATCCTTGGGAGACCGTTCCGCAACACTGCAAATGCACAGATTAATGTCGGGGCCGGAGAAATCAAATTCATCATCAACGGAGAAGAAGTATTGTTCGCATTCAAGCCAAGACCGGAGCAATGTAACAAATTGGAGTGTCATGAGAAGCAGGAATTAAGGTCATCATCTCAAGCTCAGCAGATCAAGCTTGAAGAATAATCAATTTGGAGAAGTCCGATCGGTGGACTTAAAACTCCCGAACCCTTGTCGAGAGGTAACTCGGTAAGATATCAGGTAATTTAATTCTGCATTACTTTTCAAGAATTATTTTAAGCATTGCAAACAAAATAAAAAACATTTATTGCATGGTAGAGTTTTAGATCCCAATAATTAATATTCATGGTAAGAAGTTTTTACTATAGTTTCAAAAAATTACAAAAATATTGTCATTAGAATTCTTATTTTTCATAGATTCATAAAAGTAATTTAGTTTTCATTCTTATACTTTTTATACTGTATAAATACGAGAGACATATGGGACCCACACATCACCTTACCATCACCTCTCACCTACCACCATGCACTACCATCCAACCTCACTTATTCATGCATGCACCACCATACAAAAATCCATTCATCTTTCTCATCGAAATGAGCACCCAACATGCATGCACCTGATCAAGTTGATCATTTAGCAAACACCAGCACGAGGAGAAGGCAGAAGGCCACGAGGTGGGGCCGGCCGGCCCCAGACCATGCTGGCCAACACCCTATAATCCTCTCCCCCTCTCTCCTTTCTATCACTCACTTAACTCTCATTTGAATTCACAAAGAACAAGGCCTCTCTCTGTTCTTCATTCCAGAAAATACGACAAACACAAATCCTTCAATTATTCAAGAAAAAACAAGAGTGAGAGAGTTTTGGGTTGAGCACAAGGTTCCCCGGTGAAGCAACCTCTAACCCCCTCTAATCTCTCCACTAGTTTTGTTCTTGATTAATTTTGCAGGAAACATGAGCAACAAATTAATAAGCGCTGCGAAGAGTGTCGGGAAGGCTCTCTCCTTCCGCACCACTCGAAGTCAAACATCATCAAGAGCGCCATCAAGAACCGGTTCCGAGATGGACGTAGACACTCCATCACCGATGAGAACTTCATCCTCTTATCACCATGGTGAGCAAGAGAGGTATGTGCTTACTAGAGATACTCATCTTAACTTGCAGTCAGAGAAGGAAATAAATATCCGTGACGCCATCAAGGACAAAGAATTCACACATACCCCAACCTTCGACGATGCACTACTTCTTGAGACAGGTATGGATTCTGAATTCCAGCTCGTATTTAGAAATGTGGGTTGGGAAAATGCATACAACATAACTGAGGAAGGTAGCAAATTACTCACGATAGAATTTTTATGCACCTTAGAGCTCAGTGATCATGAGGTCAATTTTAGAATGTTTAATAAATCACACACTCTCTCATGGAAAAATCTTAGTATTATGCTAGGATTTGCTAGTGGTTGCTCATGTGACATAGATGATATTTTAAATGACTTTGATAGAACACGTGTTTGGGAAAGTATATCTGGATTAAAAGCATGTCGCAAACTAACCACTGAGAAAATCCACCATCCAACCTTACGCTTTTTGCATAAATGGATAGTTGTTACTTTATTTCCTAAAGAAGAATTAGGCACCATAAGAGTTGAAGAAATGAAGTTACTCTATGCCATGATTTAAAAGAGGAAAGTATCCCCTGTGAAATTAATGTTACAATATTGGGTACTTATTCCTTCAATGAAACAAATGTGGCGTATCATTTACTTCTTAGATTACACGTTTAGCCACAAATCTGAATTTATTAGAAAATGCATCTCTTGTTTATATTCCTACTGCTAGAAGAATAATTGGATATGACTTCTTTTTCCGTGCTCATTTGGTCCAGAGAAAGAATAATAAAATAGTCATGATTTATAAGAACTACACAAATGAATACACACTACCAGACAGAGCATTTGGTCTCTACGCAGTAGAGAGTTTTGTTTTTGATATGCAGAAAAGTGGACCTACAGTCGGGAGAAGCACTTCAGCGTGCCTCACCGGATCACAGAGAAGAAATTATAAAGGGGCAGACGCTACACCAGCAGGGCCAGCTTTTACTCACCATATTGGCTTTGATCAGGTAGGTCCATCATACCAGTCCACACAGCCATGGGGCCATAACTCAGGATGGGAGGAGCAGTCCACATATCAGGGAACATCAGTAGGATGGGATAGCTAGGGACCGGAAAATCTTACTAATTATTCGCAGGATTCAGGTACCTCAAAAGGATTCTAGAGATGACACATGTCTTTCTCTACCCGGACGCATACGGACTTTAGCACTGGAGGACCATACCAGTACCATCAGCCTCCAGCAAATAACTACTATCCTCCACCAGAACAACATATGGAGCCTCCACAGTTAGGTGACGATACTCCCAATATTTTCACTAATGATTTTAGCCAGCATCTTTCAGCTATGCAGCAAAGACAGAACATGTTCCAGTCCACCTTGGACCAGAGTATAGAGACTCAACACCAGATGAATAATCAACTACAAGAGATACAACGGTAGTAGTATAAAGAACATCAAGACCTACAATATCTGATCTGCAGCTTGGGTTTCAGCTACCCACCGCCACCACCAGAGCTATAGACCACGTCATCAGACAGCTTGGGGGAGAGCCCCCGCAAGGTAAGTACACTATCATATTTATCTTTCTATATTTAATTCGCTTTTTAGTTAAGTTTGCTATTATTGCTATTTAAGAAAAAGAAATAAAAATATATTAGCTAGAATAATGAATAAATAACTATGTATATATATGTGCTTCTCGCATATGTATATATAGTCCGTAATTTAGTTATTCCCATAAAATTAAAATTATCATCTCATTGTGAGAACCTGAATCTAGTGGGATAAAATACTTTGTTCCTGTCGAAGTTACTGTTAAATAAGATGAGGAATACAAATAATTTGCTATGATCTTGTTCTAAGAGAGATTTAATTTCTGGAGAATTTATTTAAATGCTCAAAAATCCAAAAAAACCTCTTAGAGATTAAAGTTGAGTATTTTGCTATGTGCCTATTATCAGAATTAATAAAGGAAATATTCTTTTACAAGTGCTCTAATCTTTCTGTTCAGAAGAGTTGTATGGGCTATGAAAAAGTATGAGAAAATAATCCATGCCAAAATATGGATGGGAGAAAAGAGGGAATTAAAAAGGGCAAAAAGTCCGACGCACCCTCAAGAGGAATTAAAAATGGGCAAGTGTCCGACATATCTCTTATATAAAAAAAGAAGCCCACACTTCTCAGAAAGGGAGAAAGAAGGACATGAAAGACTGGAAAATGAAAAAACAATGTTTTATAAATCAATCATTCTGATCTAAGGGGCATAGCAGAGTATTCTCTTTAAATTGTTTTGCAGGATCTTATTTGCCAAAGATATCAAAAACTCCAGAAAGAAAATTGATTGAGGAATAAGAGGAAAGCAGTTCTAATAAAACCTATCTGTTTTGCAGCTACTAATAAAACATTTTATGTACTGATGAATTTGCAGCTACTTATGACTAGAGGAAGTCAAGATACGTCAATCGATCTTGGACTCCCGACATTGTCAAGAAATTGGAGTCTGGTATAGTTCTTATTCTCTTGTCTCTTTTAGTATTTATCTGCAGTTGTATGATATTTATAGGCAACACTATTCTTCATTAATATGTTCTTGTTTACTTTGTTCATTGTCTATGTTAATATGTATACTATAATTAGTTTGCTATTGAGTTCATGCACATGTTCGTATAACGCTTGTCTACTCGATCATGTGGCGAGTGGTAGGTAGTATGTAGGCGTGGTGCTCAGATACATTGCTTATCTGCGGATGGCACCATCTTTGTAGGCCTCCCCCCGTGTAGTGGTTTGGTAGGGATAAATTGTCAGGTTGAGGATATCTTCTTATATCTGAGGTTTCTAAACTCATCAACTCATCATGTTCATGGTCCCATTGTGGTTGGGAACATTGGTAGTATTACTGAACAATGATTATTAGATGTACTTGCATTAACTAGCATAGCTTTGACGGTAGCTAGAATACTTAGGAGTTATTTCTTTATTACTTGTATTGGACGACACTTGTGTAGTGACTAGAATGCTCTAGAAACTTTACCCTCATTATGATGATGATTGATCTATTTAACATTATCATATATATATTTATCATGTGACTTACCCCAATTCAAGAGTAGTGATCATTGATGGTTAAATCCCTTCATTCATTTCATATGCTTGTTATCAATACTATAGATTATCAGTTTTACTAAACCTTCCCGGTGGTAGAATATAAATGACAACCTAGTAATATTCTAGGTAAAATGCTACAATGGTATATTTAATCTGTCCGCTTGCAGAATCATTTGTTCTTTATAATTTCATATCTAATATTATTTATTTCTATCTAGTCATACATAAAATATAATATTTCATAAGTAACATAAAATATTCCTAGCTCTATAATTATGGATGACAACCTAGTTCCATTCTTAGGAGTATAAGGTAAAAGATAGTGGTAGATGCTAAAGACAAGTTAATTATGTACCATGCATTTTTGGTGCCATTGCTAAGAACCTGTGTTCTTGGTAATTGTTGACACAAAAAGCGTCAGATCTATGAACACCTCGGGCTATTACCCAAAGCTCGATGTCGAGGGCGTGCCAGTCGATTTGACCAATCAATCGACAAGGATGATAACTAGAACAAACTGAACGAGACGACAGCGATGCGCCCGGACGTCAAGGCTCAGATTGATCAAGGTAACTAGAGCAGAGCTAGACGAGGCAAACAGCGATGCGCCCGGATTGCCAAAGCCTAGAGGTACTCCCACGCGGAACTAGCAAGGATTTTGACGGAGATCAGGGTGATGCAGCCCGTCGAAAGCTTGAAGAACTCGTTGATAATTATAACTAATGCATAAAAGGGTAAATTGCGATAAAATTAGGATAAAAAGTAGAATTGGTTTGTTTTTTATTGGATTGATTGTTTATTCCATAGCCCTCGGGCACATATTTATACTCCCGCATGGAGAGTCGTACAAAGACACGAGACGTATCCTTCCTAAAACAAACTCCTACTTTAAAGAAAACTGACTCGCGCAGGAGCCGGATAACAATGTTTATTTCCTAAACAAACACACCTATTTTAATGGAAAATAAATGACTCATGCAAGAGTCAGACTCAAACTATTATAATAATACTGGCACAGAACACCAGTTTCCTTATACTTCTTCTCGATGGAAACTTTCCATCGGCAGATCCCTTTAATCCGCACCTTCCTTCTTTGGCCACTTGTAACCCTCCGCTACCGCCAAGTGCTGTCACGCCCATCGGCATCGGTAATATTCTCCCGATCAGCAATCAGCAGCATCGTCGGCAATCGGCAATGAGCCTTATCGGTAATCGGCAACCATCTTTCATCGGCATTCGGCAACGAGCCTTTATCGGCAATTGGCAAGGCCCTTTGTCGGCAATCGGCAATAGCAGCTCATCGGCAATCGGCAAGACTACCAATTAACCTTTTTGGGCAAAGATCACCCAGCCTCCACTGGCAACACACAGCCTTTTGCAGCATTCTTCCATCGACAATATTAGCTCATACTTTACCGATGCCGATGAAGAACGGTCATTGACCAGTCAAGCTTCAACCCATTTGACACGTGTCGAAAAACGGTGTCAACACATGCCCCCCAGTTTCGGAGCGTATAACTTTACGTGCCGAAATTCTCTCCACTGTAGCCGTTGCTGTAGCCGTTGCCCCCGAGATAGGCGTACGGTTTCCTCGATCCCCGCGTGTGGAACTGCAATTTAATAATAAAATCCCTCGATTGTAGCACGAACAGTTACAGACCACCTCGATCACCGCGCGTATCTACCGCGGGCCTCTCTACATTCCTGCACAGTGTGGAACAGAACCCCAAAATGCCCTGAACAGGATTATAAAATTTACCGGGATCCACACTGCCTTTTTACCCGAGCCCATTTTCACTTTCACCTTCGTGCCCTCGTCTTCAACCTCCGGCTGCTCTGAAGAACACAAGCTAGAGCAACAGTACTCCTTCGTACTCCAAGGACGAACCAAGCATTTCTCCGGCTCTAAATGGCGATCCAAGTTGACATCCCGAAGGTAAGATTCATTCTCCACCCAACCCAACCTCTTTGCACAGTTCTTTTTTTCGCAAAACCTAGTTTCATCCCCATTCTTTTCTCTGATTTATCCTCTCTTCTTTGAACCCTAGGAGCTGTACAATAAAGTGATCATCCCCCTCGCTGGTTCCAATCTTAGCTGCCTAGGCCCAATGGGCAATCCAGACCCCACCTCCATCATCAACGCAGAAACCAACCGGATACCGCTTAGATCTGAGAGCTTTGGTCTAGGATTGTGGAAGGATACATTCCGCTCATGGCCCAAGCACACCAAAGGATGGAAGAACTGGTTCTTGAGATTAGCCAGGTCACAGCAGGTGTACTGGCAGGAGCGTGACTTAGACCAATGCATTAGGCTTTCAATTGCCGATGCAGAGAGGAACGAAAACTTAATGATAGCAGCTTCATACTTCTGGTCCGATAGCATGAATGCCTTCCTCTTCAGGCATGGACCAGCTACTCCCACCCTTGTCGATGTCTACATGCTGACCGGCTTGGATATCACTTCTGCCGATATGCTTAGCCTCTTCAACAGAAAACCTGAGTATAAGGTGAACACCCGTAGCATCGGCGGTTGGACAGGTTATATTCAGGAACATCAGAAAACCGGATCGGTAACCCAACGGGAGCATGCTATCTTCTTAAACATGTGGCTGGAAAAATTTGTCTTCTGCGGCAAAACCATCGGCCCGACCACTATGCACCTTCCAGCGGCTGAACTGCTTGCCAATGGAACGAGGCTCCCCTTAGGCAGGTACCTCCTCGGGTCAGTTTACCGATTGCTGCATCAAGTATCCAACAAGCTACTGCTAGGAGAGCCCATCGGCAATCTCGGAGGCCCTTGGTGGTTCGTCAACCTATGGCTGAACGCACATATGCACAAGGCTCTCGGGTTTGATCTATTTGCCCAACAATTCCCGAGAGACATATCAGAAGACTACCGATACGATGATGATGAATCGGCAACTCGGCCTCCGCTTAATTTTGGAGAAGCCGTCATAATGCTGCCAGGTACCGATGCCGATGTAGAGCACTTCGGCTACTATTTCCAGAAGTTTTACAATGGATTTCCTTCCTCGGAACGGGCCTGGTGGCCCTATCTTGACGAACACAACCAGTTTCCGTTGCTTTTCACCCTGTCTGACATGAGCTTGCCTGAGAACCAAGCAATCATGAAAGCCAGCATTACTCCCCGAGCTCTCCCGGTAAACATCTTTGGATCTGGAAAGAACGCTCTACCGTCGTACGAGTTCTACTATCCATCGGCAGCGGCAAGACAATTGGCATTTGGCCAACTGCCGATCAAGCTGTACTACTCTAGGGTAGTAAGACCCAGGCAGGCAATCTCCAGCAATTTGGATTGGAACAAAGTCATCAGCCTCCCTGCCGATGCCGATCTGTCGGACCTTGACTTGTCCTCCTGGTCGCCAACCTCCTTCATCACCAACGAGTTCAAGTCTTGGTGGCAAGAATGGAAATGCCAGCTACTCGCGAAGTCTTCGCATTACTATCGGCACTTGATCGACGCTGATTACCTCTTTCCCGACGATGCAGCAAGTTTGCTATCCGATGGACTTTCATTACTTTATTTGTCATCGGTATCAACACACTCCTCTGCACCTTTGTACTTGACAGGCCGATGATCCAGTCCCCACAATGAGCAATAGCGGTAGACCCTTCAATCTTCGGATGATGGGCCCTATATCGATCATCGGCAACAAAGCTCCGACGTTGGCTGCCTTCACGCCTCAACAGGTACCTACGCCGATGCCTACAACAGCTCAGGCTACATCGGCTGCCGCCATTGCCTTGACGCAAACTTATGCAGTAAACTCATCTTTACTTGTACCGATCACATGCTGTTTCATCGGCAACATTTATCTTGCATAACTCGCTTTGTATTTTCAGGCACTATGGTCATCGGCATCTGCTTCCAGAATACAAATGACTTCTAGCCCTATTGCCGATGCCCCCCGGTCTTCATCCAAGTGGATCGGCTCCCCTGCTGCTGCGCTGACAAAGAAAAGGCGCTTGAGGCTGGCTTCTCCTCCGCCATCGCTCCAACTGCACCATCAGCTGCCGATGCGTTGCCAGCAAGACTGCCTCTGGCCCCAATCGCACCACCTGCCGGCGGGTCATCGGCAGAACCTCCATCAGCTTCTATGCCCGATCAACCGATGGATGACGCCCCCAGCCAGGAGATAGCAACTGCTGCGACGACCGAAGCGACATCGGCATCGGTACCGGCCACGCTGAATGAAGAAACAACTCCTTCCGCAGCAGCAGCGACGTCGGCATCGACACCATTGACTCACGTCCTCGACGAAGGAACAACTTCACCTCCCGCAGTAGCAGCGATGTCGGCATCGGCACTGTCGACCCAAGTCCCCGATGTTAGAACGGAACCGCCACAAGAAACTGTCACTACATCGGAGGTGACACCGGCCACAGCTATACCAGCACCAATGGCGTCGGTTGCCTCTCCAACAAGGGCTCAGTCATCGGCATCTGCCGCCGATGTTCAAGATGAAGCCAGACCGTCCAGTATGCCAAGTCCCAGGCAGGAGATCCGCTTCAAGACGGTAAGTAGTTTACCTTAAAGCTCATAGTATAGTTTTACAATCGACATATTTTAACCTTCGTTTTCAGGCCCAAGATTCTCCGGACAGCCTCTTCTCCTACAGCTTAAACCTCCAGAACGAAGATGAGCGCCAGGGTCGCCTTCAAGCGGACAGCCTGTTCTCTTTTGCCGTCAACGTTCCTGATGACGATGAAGAGGAAAGCTCCACCCCGGCTCTATCGGCAGAAGTCAAGTCCAGACTGGAAGAATTGCTCACCCTACTGCTGCAAGACACCTCTCAACTCGTCCAAGACTCATCGGCGGCAAGGACTATATTCAAAGATATCCAAAGCCATCTTTCCGCCGATGCAGCAGAAACCATCCTCCAGGCAGCTTCCATTGACATCAAACAAATCCAGTACCAGAGGCTTATGCGTCGCATTGCCGATAGAGCGGCTCAAGCTAAAAGCGAGGATGAGAAGCTCAAATTCAAACACCTTGCCGATGAGAAGCACAGAAGCATTGGTCAAGCCAAAGTTTCCATCGGCAACCTTGACCAAGAAATTTCTCGACTGTCGGCAAGGAGGGAGGAGCTGCTGGCAGAGCTGCAAAAGGTTGAAGGGGATCTGACGGCTGCCAACCAACAAAGGACCCAACTGTCCGACTCCATCGGAACTTTACAGCAAGAAGGAGATCATAACGCCCGTCAAGCCATCCTATGGAAAAAGAAAATCAAGCCGGTTGAGGGTTCTGCCGATGCCGACGCTAAGGAGATAGATGAAATAGATCAAATTTGCCTGCGTGCGATAACAGTTATCCATTCCTTATTCTAATGCCTGCTGCATCGGCAATGATGTAACCCGATACTTGATCCTGTCTTGTAATTATAACGCTAGTTTGTTTTACCGATGTTTTTATAACTTTTCTTTTCATCGGCATTTGATTGAGCACTATGCATCTACCCACATGCTAGGGTAATATCTCTTTAAGTATTTACCATTGATCGCCCTGGAAAATGCCACTCCCTCGAGAGTTTCTAAAATATATGCATTACCAGGAGCAGACTGCTTTATCCGATAAGGACCCTCCCAATTAGGGGACCACTTTCCAAACATAGAGCTCTTAGTCCCAATCGGTAAAATCAACTTCCAAACCAAATCACCATCGGCAAATTCCTTTACCTTTACTTTCTTATCATACCATCGGGCAACCCTCTTCTTGTTCTCTTCAATACTAATTAACGCTCTCAACCGATGACCTGCCAAATCTTCTAACTCATCCTTCATCAGAGTAATATAATCATCGGTCGTCAACTAATCCTGAAAAGATAATCGCCTAGAACCAGTTTTAATTTCCCAAGGTAGGACAACATCGTGTCCATAAACCAATTGATACGGCGAGACCTTGGTTGCACCATGACAAGCCATCCGATATGACCATAAAGCTTCGTTTAATACCATGTGCCACCTCCTAGGGTTTTCTTCAATCTTGCGCTTTATGAGCTTAATGACTCCTTTATTAGTCGCTTCGGCTTGACCATTAGCTTGAGCGTAATAAGGAGAAGAATTTAACACCTTGAAACCCATGCTAGCAGCAAAGTCATCAAACTCTCCCGACGTGAACATGGTCCCTTGATCGATAGTAATGGTCTGAGGAATACCAAATCGGTAAACGATGTGCTCCTTAACGAAATCCACCATGTTTGCCGATGTCACCTTCTTCAACGGGATTGCCTCAACCCATTTGGTGAAGTAATCGGTAGCAACAAGTATGAACTTGTGTCCCTTGTTCGACGGCGGATAAATCTGGCCAATGAGATCAATAGCCCATCCTCTGAACGGCCAAGGCTTGATTATAGGATTCATTGCCGATGCAGGTGCCCTTTGCACATTACCAAACTTCTGACAGTCCTGGCACCCTTTGAAATAATTGAAGCAATCCTCAAGGATTGTTGGCCAATAATATCCATTCCACCTAATCATCCACTTCATTTTGAATGCCGATTGATGTGCTCCACATACACCTTCATGGATCTCACCCATCAACTCTTTTGATTCTTCTTTGACAAGACATCTAAGTAAAACCCCATCAATTGTCCGATAATACAACTCATCATCAAGGAGCACATACTTAGTGGCTTGGAACCTTAGACGCCTTTCAACTTTCCTGGATGGATCCCTCAAGTAATCGACAATCTCCTTTTTCCAGTCATCGGCAACTGTTACCGATGTCGTGACTTTCTGAATCGGCTGATATCCTGAGGCATTCTGTGCTAACCGATTGACCTGTTCATTATGCAACCTTGGAATGTGTTCAAGGCGGTATTCTTTGAACTCCTTTAACAACTGCAAACACCGCTCATAGGCTGCAATCAAAACTTCGCTTCGGCACTCATATGTCCGGACCAATTGATTAATCACCAACATAGAATCACCGAAGATTTCAACAGCATCGACATGCACTTCCCTGAGCAACTCCAACCCCTTAAGTAGAGCCTGATATTCAGCCTGATTGTTTGTTGAAGTAGCAACAATCGGCAATGAAATCTCATACCTCTGTCCTCAGGGTGAAATCAACAGAATACCGATACCTGCTCCATCCTTGCACGTAGACCCATCAAAGAATAAAGCCCAAGGAGCGATCTCAACAAAGCTCACCATATTGCAGTGCTGAGTGACAAAATCGGTCATTACCTGACCTTTAACAGCCTTTGCCGATTCATACCTTAGGTCAAACTCTGATAGTGCCAAAATCCACTTACCGATTCGTCCACTCAAAATTGGCATTGACAGCATGTACTTAACCACATCATCTTTGCAGACAACAGTGCATTCGGCCGACAGTAAATAGTGTCTTAATTTAATGCAAGAGAAGTATAAACATAAGCATAATCTTTCTATGGACGAATACCTGGTTTCAGCATCCACCAATCTTCTGCTCAGGTAATATATTACACGCTCTTTCCCCTCAAACTCCTGAATTAAGGCTGATCCGATAACACCATCATCGGCAGACAAATATAATATGAAAGGCTTCCCATGTTGAGGTGGAACTAAGACTGGAGGATTTACCAAGTATCTTTTAATCTCTTCCAAGGCTGACTGCTGCTCTTCTTTCCATACAAACTCTTGATCGGCTTTCAATTTTAACAGAGGACTAAAAGATTTAATCTTACCAGACAGATTGGATATAAATCTTCTAATGAAATTAATCTTGCCGATCAGAGACTGCAACTCAGTCTTGTTCGCGGGAGCCACTACCTTGTTAATTGCATCAATGGATTTTCTGCCGATTTCAATGCCTCTCTGATGCACCATGAAGCCCAGAAACTGCCCTGCCGATACGCCAAATGCACGCTTGTTAGGATTCATCTTCAACCCATGCTCCCTCGTGCACTCCAATATTTTCCGCAAATCGGCAAGATGCTTTTCGAAGTCTCCAGACTTAACCACCACGTCATCGATGTAGATTTCAACTATTGTACCGATATACTTATGAAAGATAAAATTCATTGCCCTCTGATAAGTAGCACCGGCATTCTTCAAGCCAAAAGTCATGACTACCCATTCAAACAAGCCAACGTGACCGGGGCATCGGAAAGCAGTTTTGGATATGTCTTCTTCAGCCATGAATATTTGATTGTACCCAGCATTACCATCCATGAAGCTAATAATTTGATGTCCAGCAGCAGCATCGATCAGCAGATCGGCAATGGGCATCGGGTAGCCATCCATCGACGTAGCCTTGTTCAGATTCCTGAAATCAATGCAAACACGAAGTTTTCCATTCTTTTTATACACAGGAACCACATTAGAAATCCAATCGGCATTGCCGAATAAATCCAGCCTCGATCAACTTGGTAATCTCAGCCTTAATATCGGGTAAGATAGTAGGATTGCATCGGCGGGCCGGCTGCCGATGTGGCTGAAAACCAGACTTGATGGGTAACCGATGTTCAACTATCGATCGGTCTAAACCAGGCATCTCTGCATAATCCCAAGCGAAACAATCTTTATTCTCTTTTAATAAATCAATTAACTGCTGCTTACATTGGGAATCTAACTTAGCACTAATAAAAGTAGGCCTAGGTTTACTACCATCGCCGATGTCGATTTCGAGCAAGTCATCGGCAGACGTGAAACCCTGCCCCAATTTTCCGTCATCGGCGAACTGATCCATTAAGACTCCTCCTCAGGACCGACTGCTTGGATCGGCTTGATGCGGTAATCGGCGACTTTGAGGAACTCTTTATCCCAGGCTTCGCCAGATATACACCTAGTCTGCTCATAAGTGTCTAACTCTGCCGATGCAACAGTAGATGGGGCTTCGCCGCGGATGACTTCAATTTTGTCCCCGATCCATTGCACCAGGCTCTGATGCATAGTAGAAGGGATATAGCAATTAGCATGGATCCAGTCCCTTCCAAGGAGCAAGTTGTAGGTGCCTTTGCCGCTGATTACAAAGAACGTTGTCGGCAAAGTCTTACTGCCGATGGTTAAATCAACACATACGGCCCCCATAGCGGTTGACACATTGGCTTCGAAGTCCTTGAGCTTCATGTCAGTCTCGACCAAATCCCGATCGCCTTTGCCAAGCTTCCTGAATACAACATAGGGCATTATATTGATCGACGCGCCACCATCCACTAGCATTTTGGTCATCGGCTGACCATCTACTTTGCCCTTGACAAATAGAGCCCTTAAGTGCTGCCTCTCATCTTCGGCAGGCTTTTCGAAGATAGCCGCCATCGGGTCCAGCACCAATTGTGCCATATCGGCAACCTCTTCATCATCGCTGACGGGTGCCATGAACTCCATCGGCAACATGACAACCATGTTTATATCTGCCGATGGGCCCCTGTCCTTACGCTTCGGCCTCCATTGCTTCTCTTCCGAGGGTCCTGCACTGTCACACAGGTCGTCGCGGCGCTGGCGCTGAATCCTCCTCTTCTGGGTTTTAGTCAAACCCTTAGGGCACCATGGAGGAAGTTTGGTCTTCCAGATGGGCTGGTGCCGCTTTCCCCCGCTTTCATCGGCACTTTTTCCGATGTTGGGATCTCTGGAGAATATCTCCTCGTCGGGCACTCTAGCATTGGCCATCTCCTCCAGCTCCCTCTGGTCAACACGCCTACCAAGCCGATCATGGGCACTGAGCTTGCCCCCCAGTTGATCATGTGCCGATCTGTCTTCTCTGAGCGGCCTAGCGTATCTGGGTGCCTGATCATCAAAACAAGGTCGCTTACCTGACCGATCGGCTGTATAGTACTCATTGCACTCTGGACAGTTATCGACAGTGGGCAGCTTGATGCCTTCCTCCCAGCAATGAACGAAGAAGGGACACCTCCAGTGGTCCTTATGTCGAAGCCACTCCCGATGCTCTTCCTCTTCTTGCCGATACTGCTTTTCACGTGATTGCCGATGATAGCGCCTCGGCTGTTTATGAGTAATCACCACTCTAGGAGCCCTGTTGGCGCTGTTACCTTCATCGGCAACCTTCTTGCGTCGTGCCTAGGCACTTGGTAGTCAGGGTCTACCGATGAGTTCCTTCTGGCAGCTTCCGATGTCAGCACTTTGGTTGTTTTACTGATCTCCACCATGTTGTTTGGGAACGGGTGCTGATCTATCTTCATCGGTTTCTGGACTTTAGAGCTTTCAAACTTGATACGCCCAGATTCGATCTCCGACTGCAACTGCTGCCTGAATACTTTGCAGTCATTGGTACTGTGTGAGGTTGCATTATGCCACTTGCAGTACCTAATCTTTTTGAGTTCTTCGGCCGATGGAATCACTTGATTGGGCGCCAACTTGATTCGCCCCTCTTGCAGCAATAGGTCAAACATCCTATCGGCCTTGGTGATGTCGAAGGTGAACCTCTCAGTTTCCTTTCAGCCGAACGGACAAGACATAGGCTTCTTATCCTTCACCCATTCGGCCGCATCGACATTCAGCTCTTCATCCGATCCAGAGTCTTCTTCTTTCCCGATGAAGGTCACCTTCTTGTTCCAAGTCTTCCTGGGCTCAAAGGCTTTGATATCTTGATCGGCAATCCTCTACACCAGGTGACTTAGGCTCTCAAACTCCTGGGACGCGTACTTATCCTTGATGTGCGGCAGTAACCCTTGGAAGGCCAAGTCTGCTAGTTGCTGATCATCAAGCACCAGACTGTAGCACTTGTTCTTCACGTCCCGCAGCCTCTGCACAAAACTTTCTACCGATTCATCGTTGCGTTGCCTCATTTTGACCAGATCGGTAAGCTTCTTCTCATGTATACCAGCAAAGAAGTACTTATGAAATTGCCTTTCCAGATCGGCCCAGGTAATTATAGAATTTGAAGGCAATGATATGAACCACGTGAATGCCGATCCAGACAATGATGAAGAGAACAGTCTCACCCTTAATTCCTCCCTGCTGGCAGCTTCCCCGCACTGGATAATGAAGCGGTTGATATGCTCCATTGTTGACCTGTCGTCTTGGCCGGAGAACTTGGTAAAATCGGGCACCTTGTACCGATTTGGAAGAGGAATCAAGCCATACGCAGGCGGGTACGGGGTCCGATAAGAGTATGTGTTGACCTTGGGTTTGATGCCGAATTGCTCTTTCATGACTTCAGCAATTTTGCCGACCCAGTACGCATCCTGCTCTTGCCGACTCATTGGCTGATTATCGACTGGTGGAGTCGGCTGATGCGCCTCTTGGAGATGTGCAGTAGTCGTGGGCGCAACACCAGTCGTCTAGACGCTATGCATCGGCTGACTTGCCGATGGATAGTTTGGCATGCTTGGCGTAGTCGGCTGATGCACCCCTTGAAGACATGCAGTTGTCGCGGGCGCAACATCAGTCATCTGCATGCTATGCATCGGTTGACTTACCGATGGATAATTTGGCATACTTGGCGGAGTCGGTTGAACTGTCACATTCATCGGTTGTTGCACCGATGACCCGCCTTGAATGTAAGCTGGGCCTCCATAATAATACATCGGCGCACCAGGCTGCTGAGCTGGTGGCTGGTTGACCCATCCAAGATTATAAGGCATCGGCATATGACTTGCCGATGGTTGATAGCTGACCGGAGCATGCGGCTCTTGAATCCTAGAGCAATTGATCACCAGATTACCTTGGGGAATCGGTACTCCAACTTGAGAGTTTGCCGCCAGAGATTGACTGCCGGTGGTTATAATCTGTTGCATCGGCATGGAGTTTGCCGATGGTGGCATCAGAGGTATCTTGGGGATTACTTGGAGGTCGTCTGATGGCACTTGTATGGTTGGAGCAGGTGTAGCATTACGCATCATGTGAGCCATTGGTTGTGATTGCGTTGCCGATGCCGTAGAATTCCCCCAGGCTGAACCATCTCCCTACACCAGATTAGAACCAGCATATAGATTCGGAGGCATACGGTATCCCCACCAATTAGCGGGGGCTGGCCCTGAAGTTGCCGACGCGGCCGGATCTGCATTGAACTTGGTAGTGTCACCAGCGTTCGGTCTTGGTGATGTAGCCACATCGGCAGACGGTTCCACAGGGGTGGAAGACGCCATTTGAGCCGCCGATGGGCTTGCAGATGCCAATCCAGGTTGATGGTACGCTGGACCGACATATTGTGGTGCATGTCCTTCTTTGAATGTTTGTGCGACAACATTGTAGACAGTATTGGATAGTACGTTGGAGTGGTTAATCAAAGCTTGACTTACAGTGGCGTTAACCATCTCTTGTAGCTTACCAGGGTTGGCGTCGTACGTGACCTGCCGTGGCAACGGCGGATCCTGCTTCTGAATTGCTTCGCCACTCCTGCTGAAGCTGAAGGATTTGAGATACAACTGTTTGTATTCCTCCATAGCCCGCTCCATGGCCTACTTCTGATCATCTTTCAGATCGCCCTTAGACACTGCGATGACATTCCTCTGGTCGACATCGGCGTGATCAGCCATGCCGGATGTGTAGATCTGTATAATCTGGTCCCACTGGGCGTTCCAAAAGAGGTGTTGACACAAAAAGCGTCAGATCTATGAACACCTCGGGCTATTACCCAAAGCTCGATGTCGAGGGCGTGCCAGTCGATTTGACCAATCAATCAACAAGGATGATAACTAGAACAAACTGAACGAGGCGCAAATTGATCAAGGGTAACTAGAGCAGAGCTAGACGAGGCAAACAGCGATGCGCCCGGATTGCCAAAGCCTAGAGGTACTCCCACGTGGAACTAGCAAGGATTTTGATGGAGATCAGGGTGATGCAGCCCGTCGAAAGCTTGAAGAACTCATTGATAATTATAACTAATGCATAAAAGGGTAAATTGCGATAAAAGTAGGATAAAAAGTAGAATTGGTTTGTTTTTGATTGGATTGATTGTTTATTCCATAGCCCTCGGGCACATATTTATACTCCCGCATGGAGAGTCGTACAAAGACACGAGACGTATCCTTCCTAAAACAAACTCCTACTTTAAAGGAAACTGACTTGCGCAGGAGCCGGATAACAATGTTTATTTCCTAAACAAACACACCTATTTTAATGGAAAATAAATGACTCATGCAAGAGTCAGACTCAAACTATTATAATAATACTGGCACAGAACACCAGTTTCCTTATACTTCTTCTCGATGGAAACTTTCCATCGGCAGATCCCTTTAATCCGCACCTTCCTTCTTTGGCCACTTGTAACCCTCCGCTACCGCCAAGTGCTATCACGCCCATCGGCATCGGCAATATTCTCCCGATCAGCAATCAGCAGCATCGTCGGCAATCGGCAATGAGCCTTATCGGTAATCGGCAACCATCTTTCATCGACATTCGGCAACGAGCCTTTATCGGCAAATGGCAAGGCCCCTTTGTCGGCAATCGGCAATAGCAACTCATCGGCAATCGGCAAGACTACCAATTAACCTTTGTCGGCAAAGATCACCCAGCCTCCACTGGCAACACACAACCTTTTGCAGCATTCTTCCATCGGCAATATTGGCTCATACTTTACCGATGCCGATGAAGAACGGTCATTGACCAGTCAAGCTTCAACCCATTTGACACGTGTCGAAAAACGGTGTTAACAGTAATATCCTTAAGAAATGTCAACAAGCATTTTTGGCGCCGTTGCCGGGGAAGGTATTTCAACTTAGGAAGTTTTGATAACCATATGCAAATGAATAAAGATCGATTAACGAATCAACCTCTTACTCAAACAGCTTTACCCTTGTTTCTATCTATCTGTGTATCTTATGAAGGGTAAATGAATGCACGGTTTTTCTTTTCCATAATTATAGAAACTCATTCGAAGAAAGCCGAAGTTTGCACAAGCGAGGGATAATACCAAATCACAATCAGAAACACCCTCAGCTGAAGCTCACTCTTCGATAGAGGAAGCTCAAACATCGGAAGAAGGACAACTAGAATCCAATTTAGCAATTGATTTTGAAGCTATGGCCGAGAAGACACTGCGAGAGTTCGCTGCCCCAACTACTGCCAACATCCGCACTAGACCTGCAGTTAACATTGGAGATAATGGATTCGAGCTCAAGCCTGCTCTCATCACCATGGTTCAAGAAAATCAGTTTTGTGAAAAAGCTCATGAAGATGCAAGTGCACACTTACAACACTTTCTTGAGATCTGCATCACCTTCACGATCAAAGGAGTATCAAGAGATGCTAAATCACTTCCCAAATCGAGACCGATAGACTCACGACCCACAAGTGGGTGGATGCTCTAGGAGATGTCCTAGAAACACAACGGAGCTATCCACGAACCCAATGAAACAAACCCCGATGAAAATGCTCGAAGGCAGCAGCAGGAAAAGTCGACAGATGCTAGGGTTGTTGGGCGACAGACACTGCACCGAAAAGTGACAAACGTTGGGCGAGCATCTGATGCCTATGTAGAGCCGATCCCGAGAGGCCCTCTAGGCGACGGACGCATCTGGCAGATACTCGACGAACGCTGGCGAGCGTCCGTTGTGGAAAGAACAGAGAGCTTGCTCGGGCAGAAAACTGACGGACACTCTGACGCTAGGCCGACGGACACTGGTGAGCGTCCGACGCCAAACGCACATGTGTGAACAGATAGAGCGATAGACGCTGGCTTAGTGGAACCCTAGCGTCCGATGCGAACTATCGAAGCGTCTGATGCCCCCGATCAGAACACAGAGAACACAAAAAATGATTCTCTCGTGCCCAAATCTTCCCAAATCTCAACCAAATGATTTCCACTAGCAATCCAACTTGGTAGGCATGTTTCTAGTGCTATGGAGGAGCTATCCCGAAGAAACCATCGCTCAATTTGGTTCAGATTGAAGGGAAAGAACGGATTTCAGGGAGAGGCCAAGAACACGAAGAACTCGGCAAATAAAACGCCCGATCTGTGTACTCGTGAGGTTTTAGGAGAAATCCTTCGGTGCAATGATGCTCCTCACGATTACGAACAACTTAGTTCAAACGGATTTGCGAAACCTACTCTAAATAAAAAGTTCTCATCTCAAGAACAAAGAAAGAGAGAGAGGAGCAAAAGAGCAAAACACAAAGAACACAAGCAATCGAGAGACATGATCAAGAAATCAAAGGTGTCATGGCCTACGAAGGTTACGACCTCTGATTCCTAAACACAAACCGAGTTTGTACAAAGACCGACGATCAAAATCGATCTAGGGACCTCATGAACTAGAGAGAGGGTAGAAATTGGATGAACTAGAGAGAGGATGGATGGATTCGAGAATCACTCTCTCTCTAGGGCTCTTGCTCTCTTCCCAACCTTCTCAACAAACTCAGCAACTCAAATGAACAAAGGCAAGGTGGGAGAGAAGTGGGAGGGGCTATAAATAGACCCTCTGAAAACTGTCTCGGGCTGGCAATTTAAGTTGGCGACGGACGCTCCGTCGACTAGGCGACGGACGGTCCGTCGCATGCCCAACGGCTAGTTTCTGTTCATAGTTGAGGCGACGGACGCTCCGGCGCCTAGGCGACGGACGCTCCGGCGCCTAGGCGACGGACGGTCCGACGCCTCTGTCTAACGGCTAGTTCTGACACACTGTTCCCAGCGACGGACGCTACGTCACTGGGCGACGGACGCTCAGCCACAACGTCCGACGCTGAGTTCTGGCTAGGGTTGAAAAACACCCTCTCTGGAAGGTCGATGGACGCTCTTCCCAGCGTCCGACGCCTGGCCGACGGACAGCGTCCGACGGACCCTGAAAAACTTAGCCAGAAAACAACCTCTCTGGAAGGCCAACGGACGCTGTGGACTCAACCACCCAGCGTCCGGCGCCTTTGTCCGACGCGACGGACAGCATCCGGCGCCCTTGCCAGGAGCGTCCGACGCCCAGAAAACGATTTTGATAACTCCGTTTTTCGTCGCGATGAATATGGAAGTTGTTCTAGGCTATCTTACAGTCACCATAGGCTTGCTTAGAGCTAAGGAAGTCAAGTGTGCACCACACCTAAACATGAAGCTTTCCTAAGTCAAGTTACTAATCTCAACCCCTCTTAATAGTACGGTCAAAGGGAAAAAGAGAAGCCCTATCTAATTCTAAGTGCCCTTCATCTCCTTATGGCACTTAGCCTATCATTCTAGGGTCTTCATCATGTCTCCTTAAAAACCAAAACGATATCCATCTTGGGGGCTAAGTGATGACCATTAGAGCCCGTTCTCCTTGATCACTATGGCTAAGCTACGCATAGCCTCTGCAAAACACACGTTAGCCATAATAACCTCTAATTGTCGTTAATCACCGAAACGAACTAGGGCCATGATTCTTCAATCTCCCCTTTTTGGTGATTGACGACAATAGAACCTCGAGTATGGATAAGAGTTTTGGTTAAGAATCGAGGGTGACTTGGAATGGTTGAGCAAGGGTTAGTAAAATTGTAATGAAGCAAACTTGCTCACCCAAGCCAAATCACAAGACATGGTACTCATAGATATGAATGAAAAAGCAGTACCTCATGATATTCTCAAAGGATGTATTGGAGTATAGCGCGAAAGCTCAATTAGCGTTAAGCAAAGAGATATATCATGAACCATGAGACAACTCATAAGATATATTAGAGAAAAACAAGAGTTTGTCACATGCAACCCATATAAACATCAACCATCATCACATCACACATATAGACACATGCATAAAAGTAGACAAGATGAAAGAGTACGGGGAAATAAAGCATACAAAGATCCAAATCCCTCCCCCTGTCTCTATACTCGACCCTCTCTCCCCCTTTGGCGTCTAGCACCAAAAACTAAGAGTCTGGGGCTGGTGAAGAAGGCGAAGAAGCTGTAGCTCTACGATCCAGCATGATGAAGTCCTGAAGGTCGGACTCGTCTGACTCATCTGACACGGTCTCTGCCGGTGTAGGTGCAACTGGGGTGGTCTCTGAAGCTGTCACTGGCACCTCTGGAGCTGCGGTCTCAACTGACTCCCGCTGAGGCTCTGCTGGTGCCTCGGACGGTCCCGCCTCAGTGGTAGCGGGCCTGGGGGCCCGACGAGTGAAAACTCGAGGCGAGGGGGACGGTGTCACTGCAAGTGCCACTAGGGACACTGCTGCTGCAACCTCTGCAGGCTGAGTCTGACCGGGAGAGGACACTGCCACTGTAACCTCATCTGCTAGGGATATGGCATCCGTCTGAACGGCAACTGGAGGTGTGGTGACTGTCTGTGCCGACTGCTCAGGTGCGATCTCCGACGATGCAACTGAGGACTGGTGAGTGCCTGTCGCCGGAAGATCCACTGCAGTCTCTAGAGCTGGTGTGACCTGCTGAGGTGCTCCGGGGGAGTCTTCTCCCGTGATCTCAAGATATGAAGCGGACAGATCTCTCGAGGCCTCTGCTAATGTAGTTCCCCGGGTAGGAGTAAATCCCGTCTAGAACTCTCCGGGTGAAGCTATCCAAGAGGACACCTGGGTCCTCGGAGTCTGATACTCAGGAGAGGCTGCTGGCTGGAAGGGAGGAGTAGCTGGTGCCTGACTCTGCTGTCCTCTGGACGGTAACGCTGGAGTTGGCACCACAACTACTGGAGGCTGCTGCGGAGGAGTGGTGAACTGCTGCTTCTAAGACACGGCGGGCAACTGGAACTGGGGCGTGGAGGTCTGCTCGGAGCTGGAGGCTAGAAGACGCTCAAGTAGAAGTGTCTGAGTCTTCTGAATCTCTGCCTGCTGCAGCTGATAAGCTAGGAACTGGCGCTGGAACTCATCCTGCCTAGCCTGTGTCTGTGCCTGAGCTGCCAGCTGCTGCTCAGTGAGTCTCCGTAGGTCTGCAGCCTGTCGTCTCTACTCCTCTGCCTGGCAAGACTGCTCCTCCTGCATCCTCGATAGTATAGTGAGCAAGGTAGCCTCTGAGGAACTGGAGCCTGGAGCTGGAGCTGTTGTAGCTGTGCCTGACCCTCCTGCCTCGTGATCATGGGTCATAGGTGTATACTCATGCACAGGCTGGTAGTCCTCGTCAGAGCTGTCGGAATCGAGATCCTCTCTAAAGACTGTCTCGGCAGCTGTATCGATCTCGGCATCCAAGTCTGCTAGCTCTGCCTGAGCAATCTGCTCAACTGTCGCATCTGTGACCTCGGCCGACTGTGGTGGCACTCCGACCTACCTAGTGCCTGGTCTGTAGGCTCTGCTGGGGCGAGGCAACTGCCCATGGGCCACAAGCTGGCTCATCGAGTAGACAGGGAACTCTGTAGCTGACCTCGTAAGGGTGACTCTCATAACACCTGACCCAGTCTTGGCAACTATCAAATATGAGATCCAATGGGCGAACTCTAGCTGCCAATGACCTCTGAACCCAGCAGCTATAATATCCTCGAGCTCGCTCACTATCAAATCCCAGAGGTCGAACTGCTCTTTCCGAACAATGTGAGCTAGGAGCCAAAGCTGAAGACGAGTGATAGTATCCCTAGCTCCAATCCTGGGTAGAATAGTCCATCTGAGAACCTCGTGGAGGATCCGAGCCACAGGAGTGAGATCTCGTGGCATACGGCTTGAACCCTCAATGAACGGCTGCTGAAAGCACGGCCTCACGAAGTCTGTGGATGGTACTATACCATCGTGAGGTCGGCGAGGGGCCTCCTGATCCCCATAGCAGAGACTGTGGATCCTGGTAGGTGAGGACCCGAGGTGAAAGAGATCTCTGAATCTGGCAGCAGTAACCCTGAAGTCACGTGCCTGGTATGCAAAGTGGAGGAACTCGTGATCAGGTCAGATCCACAGAGAGGCGTAGAACTGGTAAACCCACTCCTTCTGATAGGCCCTTGAGCGTCCCATCAGATCTGTCAGACCCTGGATGTACTGGAGGTGCTGCAGGATCTCTGGACCACCGACCCCCTCAATCTGAGAAGATGGGCACACCCTGTGGGCCCTGAGAGGAGCATCGGTGTCAACGTATGCTCTGTAGAAGTCCTCGTGCACTGTAGTATAGAACTCACGTCCGGCACGAGGGTCTCTCTACGGTGGAAACCAGGTCTGGAAGTCAACGAATCAAAGCAGCTGGACTTGCTTTGCTGTAAGTACTCTGACCTGGTGCCTCACTGGTTCTGGGAGCCGGGGTCCTGGAGGGCTAGGTGGTGCACCTGAGCCTCGGGAACGAGTAACTCGATGGCTCATCAGCTCTCCAATAGTAGAGTGGCCCGCAGCCTCTGTCGGCTCAGTCGCTGGGACTAGCTCTGTCACTGGTGTCTCTGTAGCCTCGACGGGCTCTGACTCTGGAGGTGGAGGGGACTCACGACACGCTCCACGGCGAGGCGAGAGCCTCAAGCCGGCGCGACGTCCTCCTCGCTCAGCTATCTCGGCGGCCTCTGCCACTGCTAGAGCGGCTACCGAGTCTGGATCCATCGCCGGCCTCTTGCGCTTCCGAGAGATAACCTTCTGCTTGCCCTTCCCGCGGTCAGTGGGTGGAGGTGGAGGGTCACCACCACTACCGGGGACGGGACCTGCATTCTTCGTCCTTGCCATTTCTCAACCTTTGCAAACAGACCACTGACAGGAGTCCTCAACAATCAAACTACAAGAGCACTGTCCCAACTGTCACTGAAACCACTGACAATCCTCAGAACCAAAGAGTGGCACGCCGGCCCTGGACTATCCTCGCGAGGCTTTGCCTCGATCCGTACTCGCGGGCTTTGCCCCGAGTTTACTGACACTGCTCAACTGACTGATTCTCTGATTAACTGACCCTGCTCGTGAGAAATAGATAGGAGTATACAACCATAAGCATATAGCTAAAAAGGGAAGTGGGTCTATAGAAGCATGAAGTTAGGGAAGAATAGATCGGGAACTGTCCAACTGCCATACCTTGACTCTCTGACCAGAAAGGGAGGAGAAGAGAGTTTCCTCGATCAATCAACCGCACTCCGCAATCCGCAAGCTCGATCTGGAGCCGTGGGCGATTGAATTTCCAAGCAGGGCCTTGAAGGAGACCTCCACGGCCAACAGACGCGCCTTCACCTTAGGAAGAACGTAGGGGAGCACCGGTGCTTTGGGAAGAGGCCCTGGCGCTGCGGCTTGGGTGGCAGGATTGCAAGGTGGAGCGGAGATGTGGCGCAGGGGGAAAGACGGTGGGCGGCGGCGCAGAACAGGGAGAAGTGGCGGCGCTGGTGCAGGGAAGAACTCGCCGGAGAGGGGTGGATTCGCGGCGACGAAACCGGCGGCTAGGGTTTGGTGTGCGGCGCGGTGACGGACTGAATCGAACGGGAGAAACAGAGAGGAGACGGGGATTTTTTTTAAAAAAAAAATTCGCCGTTAAGTTCGCGATGGACGCTCCGTCGGTATGCGACGGACGCTCGGGGAGCGTCCAATGGCATCGTCCGTCGGGCTTCCAGAGCCGATTTGAAATGCCCAATCACATTGACCGCGACGGACAGCGTCCGTCGCCCTTTTAGCGGGCAACTTTAATCTCCGGACGATCGCGACGGACACTGAGGCAATTGACACCGAGCGTCCGTCGGCAGCGTCCGACGCCTTAAAAATAGAATTTTTCAAAATTTCTTTTTGCATCTTTCTCCCAACCAAGTTCCAATCCCAATAAGATCCAAATAACACTTGATTGGACTTGATATGAGAACCATCTCTCAAACACTCATTTTCAAATAGTTTGCCGTAGGCTTAAATTTAGTTTTTAGCTCAAAATATTCGAATGGAAGCGCCAAGGAGACATCATATGGCCACAAGAAGGGTATTGAAGTGACTTGAGCTTGGAGTGCTCCCCCTAAGTGGATTATCATAGAGGATGCTCAAGAAACTTAACCGAAGAGAAAGAGCAAACAACACCCATGCATATGCTTATGTAATACGAAAAGTGAATCTAGGTTGCTTGCAAGTTTAAACCGCGGTTAAGCTTTGTCACACGCTTTGAGGGCGGTTATCTTAACCGCGTTAGCCAAGCCTATGTGCATTACCATATTAAACATGTTATATTACATATGAATGCAAGGTTCACACAAGCTCATCTTTTAGTGAAATTAGAGTGATCAAGCACATTTAACTCGCTTTTCAACCTACAAAAGGTTGTTTCATCGAGTGGTTTAGTGAAGATATCCGCCAATTGCTCTTCGCTCTTAACTCCAACTAGTGTTATGTCTTTCCTAGCCACATGATCTCTAAGAAAGTGATGGCGAATATCTATGTGCTTGGTGCGAGAGTGTTGAACCGGGTTGTTTGCAAGTTTTACGGCGCTTTCATTATCACACAAAAGTGGAACTTCTTTTAAAAACACGCCTTGCTCCCATGGCAATGTATTCCGCCTCGGCGGTTGACAATGCCACACTATTTTGCTTCTTTGAGGACCAAGAAACAAGTGATCTTCCTAGCATGTGGCACCCGCCGGAGGTACTCTTCCTATCAACCTTGCACCCAGCATAATCCGAATCGGAATAGTCAACTAGTTGGAAGGGAGCTCCTTTGGGATACCAAAGACCCATGCTAGGGGTGTGCCTTAAGTACCTAAGGATTCTTTTAACCGCTCAAAGATGCGACTCCTTAGGGTTTGCTTGAAACCTAGCACACATACACACACTAAACATGATATCCGGCCTAGAAGCGGTGAGGTAAAGTAAACTACCGATCATAGAACGATAAAGAGTTTGGTCGATCGGTTTACCTCCCTCATCGAGATCGAGGTGCCCATTAGTAGGCATTGGGATCTTGATTGGCTTGCAATCCTCCATCTTGAATTTCTTGAGCACATCATAAGTGTACTTCTCTTGAGATATGAAAGTGCCATCCCTCAATTTCTTCACTTGGAAGCCTAGGAAGAAGGTTAGCTCACCGATCATCGACATCTCGAACTCCTTGGACATCAATGCACCAAATTCCTTGCTATGACCTTGGTTTGTTGATCCAAATATAATGTCATCGACATATACTTGGCAAACAAAGATCTCTCCATCTAGCACCTTGGTGAATAGTGTGGTATCCACTTTCCCGATCTTGAAGCCCTTCTTGAGTAGGAAGTCCCTTAGCCTCTCATACCAAGCTCTTGGAGCTTGCTTCAATCAATAGAGTGCCTTGGACAACCTATATACATGATTAGGACAATTTGGGTCTTCAAACCCGGGAGGTTGTGAGACAAAAACAAGTTCATTAATGAAACCATTAAGAAAGGCACTCTTCACATCCATTTGAAAAAGTTTCATTTTATGGTGTGAAGCATATGCCAAAAGGATACGAATGGCTTCTAGTCTTGCAACCGGTGCAAAGGTCTCCCCAAAATCCAAGCCTTCAACTTGGGAGAACCCCTTTGCCACCAATCTTGCCTTGTTTCTCACAACCACGCCTTGATCATCTTGCTTGTTCCTAAACACCCACTTGGTGCCAATGATTCTTGCTCCTTTGGGCTTTTCTACTAGTGTCCACACTTCGTTCCGGGTGAAGTTGTTCAACTCTTCGTGCATGGCGTTCACCCAATCCGGATCCGCAAGTGCATCCTCCACACTAGAAGGCTCAACAAAGGAAACAAAGGAGTGATGTTCAACATAAGAATCAAGTTTAGATCGTGTTGTTACCCCCCTTGATGGACTCCCTATGATGAGGTCTTGAGGATGTGCTTGAAGCATAGGTGTAGATCTTCTATTGATCACTTGGGGAGGAGGTTGCGGTGCTTCAACATTGCTTGCTTCAGCCTCGGCTTGATCTTGAGGGATGTGAGTGTCTTCTTGAGCCTCCCTCACTTGATCTTCTTCATCAACTTGAGGCGTGTGAGGTGGAGAAGGATCTTGATTTGCTTCATCTTCAATTTCTTCCACCTCTTGTGGGTTGATAGCACCAATTGGCATGTTCTTCATTGCCTTCCTCAAGGGTTCATCACCTACATCATCAAGATTTTCATGCTCTTTTTGAGAGCCATTAGTTTCATCAAACTCCAAGTCATACGTTTCTTCAACTAAGCTGGTGGCTTTGTTAAATACATAGTATGCCTTGGATTTAAGTGAATACCCAACTAAGAAACCAATGTCACATCTTCTTTGGAACTTGCCCAAGTGTTGGCGCTTCTTGTAGATGTACACTTTGCAACCAAACACTCGGAAAAAGGATATATCCGGTTTCTTTCCATTCACAAGCTCATAGGGGGTCTTCTTGAGAAGCCTTTGGACAAATAGCCGGTTGGCCGCATAGCATGCGGTGTTGATTGCTTCGGCCCAAAACTTCTCGGGGGTGTTGTATTCATCAAGCATTGATCTTGCAAGAGTGATAAGTGTTCGGTTCTTCCTCTCTACTACACCATTTTGTTGAGGAGTATAGGTGGCGGATACTTCATGCTTGATTCCAACTTCATCAAAATAGTCTTCAATCTTGGTGTTTACAAACTCGGTCCCATTGTCACTTCTTATCTTCTTGATCTTCACATCAAACTCATTTTGGGCTCTAGTTGCAAACTTCTTGAATATTGATTGAGTTTCTCCCTTGTCTTGAAGAAAGAACACCCAAGTGTATCTAGAGTAGTCATCAACTACCACTAAGCAAAAGAGATTGCTGCCAAGGCTAGCATAGGTGGTAGGTCCAAAAAGATCCATGTGGAGTAGCTCTAGAACTCTTGAGGTTGACATGAAAGCTTTGGTTGGATGAGTGTTTGCTACTTGCTTGCCGGCTTGACATGCACTACAATGTTTGTCTTTCTCAAACACAACATCCTTCACACCTCTAACCAATTCCTTCTTGACAAGCTTCTTCAAAGTTGACATTCCCACATGTGCTAATCTTCTATGCCATAGCCAACCCAAAGAACTCTTGGAGAAAAGACATGTTTGCAAACTAGCTTCATTTGAGGTGAAGTCCACTAGGTAGAGATTGTTGTGCCGAAATCCTTTGAATATCAATGATGAATCTTCAATCTTGGACACAACTACCTCATTTGGAGTGAAGAGACATTGGAAACCAAGATCGCATAGTTGTCCCACCGATAGCAAGTTGAAGCTCAATGATTTTACTAGCAAGACATTTGATATTGATTGATCATTTGAGATTGCCACTTTGCCTAGACCTTACACTTTGCCTTTTGAATTGTCCCCAAAGGTAATTTTGTCTTGCCCTTCACAATCTTCCTCAAGTGTGGTGAACATCCGGGAGTCACTGGTCATATGTTGAGTGCATCCACTATCAATCACCTAATGACTTCCACCGGTCTTGTAGTTCACCTACACACAAGCAACTTGGAGTTAAGCTTGTTGTTTGGGAACCCACACTTGGCGAGGTCCCATAGCCTTGTCCACCAACTCCTTAGCAACCCATAGCACTTTGGGCTTGTTCTTCATCTTTGGACCGAGAAATACAACTTGAGGTCTACCCTTGGAGTCCTTGTTGATGATGAAGTGTGCATCATGAGCGAAAGGCCTTATGTGCTTGGGCAAGGTCTTGGGAGGTGGAGTCTTGCATTGGGATTGAAGGTGACCCTCTTGACCACATCCAAAGCACTTCTTGGGTTTGGGCTTTGGTGTGTCATAGTTGCTTCTCATAGCCTTGTTCTTGTAATAGTTCTTGGCTTCTATCTTGACCTTGGCCTTCATGATTTGGTTCTCCTTGAACCCAATGCCGGTCTTGTCGGTCTTCATGATAGTGTTCATCAAGAGCTCACTTTGAAGATTGTGGCCCTTGGTGAACTTCTCCAATCCACTTGTAAGCTTGATCTTCTCAACCTTGAGCTTTGCATTTTCCTCTTTGAGAGAATTGATCAAGGTCATTGCATCTTTGTCATCTTGTTTGGCTGACTTGATAGTGAGAGGCTTGTTTGCCTTGAGACTGATTAGCTCTTCCTTGAGCTTGAAGTTTTCTTGCCTCATCTTCACATAGTCATCATGCTTGTCGGCCTCAACTACCTTCTTACCCTTGCACTTAGCATTTTGCTCACTAGCAACTTCATCAAGCAAGTCCTCACAAGAAGTAGCTATATCACACTTAACAACCGGGTTAATAGCAACATGTGCAGCAAGATCATTTGAAAGCAATTCATTAGCTATCACAAGTGTACCATGTTCAATTTTAACTTGGTTGTAGTCATTTTTTAGCAAGTTGTATCTTGATTGGAGCTCTTGTGTTGACCTCTCAAGCTTATCATGTTTCTCATTTGCTTGCTTGAGTGAGGCTTTGAGTTCCCTAGTGCTAGATGAGAGAGATTTGTTCTCAAGCTTCAATTCATCATTAGCACTAGTCAAGTCAACAAGCTTAGCATGCAAGTTACTATTGTCTTTCTCTAGTGATTCACTTTTGCCTTTATACTTCCTAATGAGCTTAGTGTATTTATTGCAAATTTCAATTAGCTCATCATAGGAAGGTGCCTCAAACTCATCATCACTATCATCACTAGAGCTAGCCTCATCATCACTATCCTCTTTTTGTACCTTTTTGTCACCTTTAGCCATGAGGCATAGGTGTGTGGAGGATGAACCCGGAGATGATGGAGGGGGTGGCGGTGGAGTAGATGAACCAATCACCAAGGCGGCCACCTTCTCTTCTTCACTTTCATCTCCGGATGAGTCACTTGAGTCTTCAATGTCGGTGAGCCAATCACCAACAATGTAGGCTTTGCCATTCTTCTTCTTCTTGTGGAAGTTGAAGTTCTTCTTCTTCTTGAATGGCTTGTCATCCTTCTTCTCCTCATCACTTGACTCAACCTTGTTGCCCTTGTTGTACTTGAACTTGTTGTTAGCTTGTTCTTGTGCTTGTCTTTCTTTTCTTCGGGGCAAGCATGAGCCAAGTGTCCAAGTTTGCCACAATTGTAGCAATCCATCTTGGAGAGGGGCTTTCTTGAAGAGCTTGTGAAGAATTTTCTTCTTTGAGTCAAACTTGACTCCATTCTTGCTTAGCTTCTTCAACATCTTGGTTGTTTTCTTCACCATGAGAGCGAGATCATCATCATCATCATCATCGCTTGTGCTCTCATACATGACTTGCATCTTGTGCTTCTCCGAGGAGGATGCCTTGAGTGCCAAGTCCTTCTTTTCCTCCATCTCTTTTTCTTTCTTCTTGGAGGAGGAAGATGAGCCACCATCACCAATCTTCATGTACATCTCATGGGAATTGATCTTGCCCAAAATTTGTGTTGGTGTAGCGGCGGAGAGATCTCCTTGGTGAAGCACCGTGACGATGTGGCCATACTTCTCAATGGGCAAGACACAAAGAATCTTGCGTACCACATCGGTCGGTTCCATTTGGTTGAGACCGAGCCCATTCAATTCCTCTACAATAATATTGAGACGTGAGTACATTTCATTTGCATTTTCATTTGCATGCATAGAGAAAGAATTGAGCTTAGCCATAACCAAGTGATAGCGTTCTTCACGCTCACTCTTTGTGCCTTCGTGAAGTGCACAAATAGTGGTCCACAACTCAAATGCGTCTTTGGCATTACGCACTCGGTTGAAGACATCCTTGCTAATGCCACGAAAGAGTATGTTCTTTGCCTTGGCATTGTGCTTCTCAAAGTTGAGGTCCTCCGTGAAGAGAGTACCTCCTTTTGTGGCAGCTTTGAGCACGCCCACGTCAATGGCCTCTAAATAGGCCTCCATACGAACTTTCCAATAAGGAAAGTCGTCTCCATCGAACATGGGAGGTGGTCCATCCCCATGGGACATCTTGCTCTAGGCGGTGAAGCCTAATTTAAAGCAACCTTGCTCTCATACCAATTGAAAGGATCAAGATGCCCAAGAGGGGGGGGTGAATTGGGCTCTTTTTAATTTCTAAACAAGAATTAAACCTATAAAGAGCCAATTAACCCCCTAGTGCCTACCGCTTGTGTGTCCTAGCTAGAAAGCGGTAACAAGGCAATGGAAAGTGAAAACTTCCTACACAATTCTAGTATGAAATGAAAGACAAGTACGGAAAGTAATGCGGTAATAAAGAGCTAGGGAAAGAGATGCTTGACACGGCGATGTTTTGCCGAGGTATCGAGGAGTCGACACTCCCCCCTAGTCCTCGTTGGAGCACCTCGCAAGGTATAGCTCCCCCTCAATCCCGCGCAAGGGATGAGTGCTCTCTACGGGCTGATTCTTCGCCACTCTAGCTCGGTGAATCGCCCACAACCGATCACAACGTCGATGGAGAAGGGCCGCCGACAATCTTCCGGCGATCACCTTCCTCCGAGCACCACTGGACCGTCTAGGTGATGTCGATCACCAAGAGTAACAAGCCTCGATCTTCGCTTGACTCACTCAAGCTTCACAACTAGAGGATGCACACTTGAACTCTTGGATGAACTAGAGAGAGGATGGATGGATTCGCGAATCACTCTCTCTCTCTAGGGCTCTTGCTCTCTTCCCAACCTTCTCAACAAACTCAGCAACTCAAATGAGCAAAGGCAAGGTGGGAGAGAAGTGGGAGGGGCTATAAATAGACCCTCTGAAAACTGTCTCGGGCTGGCAATTTAAGTTGGCGACGGACGCTCCGTCGACTAGGCGACGGACGGTCCGTCGCATGCCCAACGGCTAGTTTCTGTTCATAGTTGAGGCGACGGACGCTCCGGCGCCTAGGCGACGGACGGTCCGACGCCTCTGTCTAACGGCTAGTTCTGACACACTATTCCCAGCAACGGACGCTACGTCACTGGGCGACGGACGCTCAGCCACAGCGTCCGACGCTGAGTTCTGGCTAGGGTTGAAAAACACCCTCTCTGGAAGGTCGACGGACGCTCTTCCCAGCGTCCGACGCCTGGCCGACGGACAGCGTCCGACGGACCCTGAAAAACTTAGCCAGAAAACAACCTCTCTGGAAGGCCGACGGACGCTGTGGACTCAACCACCCAGCGTCCGGCGCCCCTGCCAGGAGCGTCCGACGCCCAGAAAACGATTTTGACAACTCCGTTTTTCGTCGCGATGAATATGGAAGTTGTTTTAGGCTATCTTACAGTCACCATAGGCTTGCTTAGAGCTAAGGAAGTCAAGTGTGCACCACACCTAAACATGAAGCTTTCCTAAGTCAAGTTACTAATCTCAACCCCTCTTAATAGTACGGTCAAAGGGAAAAAGAGAAGCCCTATCAAATTCTAAGTGCCCTTCATCTCCTTATGGCACTTAGCCTATCGTTCTAGGGTCTTCATCATGTCTCCTTAAAAACCAAAACGATATCCATCTTGGGGGCTAAGTGATGACCATTAGAGTCCGTTCTCCTTGATCACTATGGCTAAGCTACGCATAGCCTCTGCAAAACACACGTTAGCCATAATAACCTCTAATTGTCGTTAATCACCGAAACGAACTAGGGCCATGATTCTTCACGGGTGCCGGAGCATCCTGCAGGACATGATCCTGAAGGGAGAACTTGCCAACTATGAGGAGGAATTGATCGCGTCATCGATTGTAATTGCCCTTGTTGATGTCGAGGATGACAGTAACAAGGTTCTTGATGTTCTGGACCGCGACCGCCTGAGTATGGAGGTGGGCGATGGCGGCGGCTTCATGCTGGAGCAAGGCATCGTTGAGGTCGTGGTGGCTGGAGACGCGATCATCGTCATCACAGGGGGCGGTGTCGTCATCTGATGTGCCGGCGGCGGCACGTGCCTGTTCAGCACGAGCCTGAGCACCGCAAGCGCGCGACGCGGCAGCGTCGCGTTCGAGGGCGGCCGACTGTGCTTCTTTGTCGGTGGCAGCAGCGCGTGCGAGGGCATCATCGCGAGCAGCTTATCGGGAGGCTGCGCGCTTTTGCGCAGCAGCGGCGTCGGCGGTGGCCTTCGCCTGGGCGTCCGAGGCCTGCTCGATCTCAGAGGCAGAGGAGCGGCGGACTTCTCCGTGGCAGCAGCTGCAGCAGCAGCCACGGAGCGAGGGGTGAGGGGAGGTGTAGGAGGCATCGCAGCACAGCAGAGAGCCGGCGCGAGGGCCTGCGCGCGGCGCGCGGGGAAGGCGGCGCGAGGGAGACGGCGCGGCCGGGAGAGACGGCGCGCAGGGAAGGCGGCATCGCGGCCTGGGAGGCGCGCGCCTAGGAGAGCGGAAGCGAAATCGGGAAGGTCCCCCGGTCTCGTGATACCATGTAGGAAAGGATTGGTTCAGGGAATAGTAGATTGGATTGATTGAGTACGTAGAGACATATACATATATATATAGGCAAGGATTGGTCTGGGTTTATAGAATAATACCCAATCAGGGAATCCTTGCCTAATACACAATCACCTACTATAATAGCCCTGGGCGCCTAGGCCCATGTGGCACAGCCCAATAAGCCTCACGGTAACAAAGGCAAAACTTTTCCAGTAACCTAATAAACCATCCATCAAATTAAAAGAAATGGTAAATTGTGTTGCCTTTTAGTACAACACTTCTGCTGTTTTTTTGAAGAACCACCGCACCACATTCAATCATCAACTCAACTAAACTAAATTTTGTTTCCAGCTAAAGCAAGAATCCGTAAGATACCATCAACTCACGCGGAACGATGCATACTGACACTCATCGTCGCTATCAAGCTCATCATCCTAAATTAAGCGCACTAGTTGCTAAGTTACTTTTAGTTTTGTAGTCATTCAGACCATCGTGAACTAATGACTAATATAATCAGGCCTTTAGAGCTTTACACAGTGTTTTTATACCCATTTGGCTTGGAACGGCAAGCATTGCTTTTCACTCAACCAACAAATACTCCAAATGTGCAGTCTTAACTCTTTGGCATTATGCCATAAGTATGAATAAAAGAAACCGACAAACCCGGTTTTGCCTGTAAAATTTGCACAAGTTTTACTACTCATTTACAAAGAAAACAGTCAGGACCTACGTGCAACAAATATTTACCATTCTTCCCCAACCAAAGACTGCCGCCTTGAGTTTTGTTTTCAAATCATAGAACATAAATAACTTGGCATAAGTGACATCCAGAGCAAAGGGGCAAAACAGTGGAAGTACCTGTACCCTTGAGATGTTCAGAGATATATCCCACTGGCAAGGCAGCGGCGCATAAAACCAACGTTCCTCTTGGGATCAAGCTTCGTCACTCCTTGCAGAGTCCCTGCCCTCATGTCAACAGCAACTTCCATATCCACCGATCGAGTGCTGGTGCCTTTGGACAAGAAGTAGACCACATCATCATCATCAGCGACGCTCAAGGTGGGGTGAGCCATGCGAAGACATCCTGGGGACAAGGTTGCCTCTGTGGCCTTGTCTTTGTTGTCGCTGCTGCTGATCATGAGCTTATCCAATAGCGTAGTGTTGTCAGCAGGCAGGTCAATGTCCTCCGAACAGATTGTGCATTCACGATGCCAGCTACCAGGAACCCATGAAGTAATTGGGATAGCCATACTCCATGTGGTGGCCTGCCATCTACCACGGACTATGAAGACGGACACTGACGATCTTGCCTGCTCACCCATTCATAGCAGGAATCAACATCAGATGTGGAGTTGGCGCTCTCATGAGCGATTTCCATCTCGACATAGTTGATAGTGTCTTTGCTCAGGTTGACGGTGATGTCGTGACAATAGTATGGGCAGATATTGAGGAATATATCCCAGTTGCTCATGGACGGCGTGGGCAGTGGGATGTCACGGAGCTTGGGACAGTCATCCAGCACGTGGCAGAGGAGAATGCCTCGCCAGAGATCGACCCAACCAACTGTACCTTTAGGACCCCCGAGCGTGATCACCTTGGTCGTCTCATGGTACATGCGGCGTGCAGCTATCTCAGGAAACGGGCACACCATATCCCTCTCTGGGGATCCTCCAGGGACAGCCTATGGGAGATCCAACTCCCTGGCTTGCCGTCACGTTGATGCAGTGGATTAGAACGAACCAGTAGATCAATACAAGAGGCACACGAACAAAACAGATAAACTAGATGAAATTGTAACTCACAATTCCCTTCTAGTGATCACCAATGATAATGAATAATTTTATCATCTCCAAAAAAACTCCTCCTCTTCCCAAATCTCCTTACATATATAGAGCTGTAGACCACGCAGGGCCATTAAGCTATAGACCACACATGGCTATTAAGATAGTAACTGAAAAACTTAGGAACTGATGCACGCACGCATGCAGGACTTTTTATTGGAAAATAAATACTACAGCTACTAGACTTCTCGAGGATGATAACTGACATTTGAGTTTATTTGCCTGCATCCTCCTCCCTGGGCTGCAAAGAACTCGACCTCGAGTTCGCGTTGCCATCACTCAGTGGATCACCATGATATGGAAGAAGGTGTTTCACATTAAAGACATCAGATGTGTGCATGTCGGTTGGCAGTTTGAGCTGATAGGCATTATCATTGATCTTTCGTAGAACCTCACATGGCCCAATCTTCCGTTGACTTAACTTACTATACTGTCCAGCAGGAAAACAATCTTTGGTTAAGACAGCCCACACATAATCGCCAGCTTGAAACACATGTCGACGATGTTGGTCTGTTGTAGCCTTGTATTTAGCATTGCTTTCACAGAGCCGTTGTTGAACTAACTTGTGAATCAAGCCAAACTCTGCAACTAAATCATCAACATTCTGGTTTTTCTTCCCAAAACAAGGGAGAGGTGTTAATTCGAGCACACCATTAGGAACTCGACCATATACTATCTCAAATGGAGAAAATCCAGTAGAACGATTTGGAGTGCGGTTGAAAGCAAATTCTGCATAGGGTAAAACCTTGTCCCATTGTTTTGGTTTGTCACCAACAAAAGCCCGTAACATATTGCCCAAGCTCCGATTCACAACCTCTGTTTTCCCATCCGTTTGCGGATGATAAGCGGTGCTAAAATTCAAAGTTGTCCCCATTTGCCTCCACAAAGATCGCCAAAAATGAGACATGAATTTAGTGTCTCGGTCAGAAGTAATACTGCGTGGAATACCATGTAGGCATACGACCTCACGAAAGAACAAATGAGAAATTTGACTTGCATCTGATGTCTTCCGACAAGCTATAAAATGAGCCATCTTGCTGAACCGATCGACCACAACAAAAATAGAGTCCACACGGCACTGCGTACGGGGAAGGCCTAACACAAAATCCATGCTCAGATCTGTCCATGGCCCATCAGGTATAGGTAGCGGCATATACAAGCCTGCATTGGTAGTTGTTCCCTTGGAAACCTGGCAAATATAACACCGCTGAACAAACCTTTCCATATCTCTGCGAGCATGAGGCCAAAAATAGTGTCGCAACAATATTTCAACAGATTTGTCTCTACCACGATGTCCTTCATTGTGAATCTCTGTGATAATCAATTCTCGAATAGAACAATCAGGAATACAGAGCTGGAGACCCGCGGAAGAGAAAACCATCATGGATAGTATATTGAGGGGACCTCTTGGCTTGTGCAGAGCTGTAAATGGTGCTGAAGTAAGGATCCGAAGCATAGAGCTCTGGAAGCACATCAAACCCAATGACTTTAATCCTTGTCATGCTTAGGCAATGTGCTCAACGACTCAATGCATCAGCCACTCTATTTTGTGCACCAGATTTGTGCTTCAAAACAAAGTTATATTCTTCAAGGAAGCTAACCCATCATGCTTGTTTGTGATTCAAGGTAGCTTGACTTCGAAAATGTTTAAGTGCTTCATGATCACTATAGAGAACAAATTCATGATGCAACAAGTAATGCCTCCAATGTTGCAAAGCCCGAACCACTGCATATAGTTCAGTTTCATAAGTGGAATATCGAAGTTGTGCTCTTGTCAATTTTTCACTGAAGAAAGCCACAGGGCGAGATCCTTGATTGAGAACAACACCGATTCCTACTCCAGAAGCATCACAATCTACTTCAAATAACTTGTCAAAATCTGGTAAGGCCAAACAACCAGCAGAAGCAATTTTTGTCTTAATCTCTTGAAATGCCTCACGTGAATCTTCAGTTAGTGCAAACATTCCACTTCTTTTCATACAATCAGTAAAAGGGACCATGATGATGCTAAAATTCCGAATGAATCTCCGATAAAAAGAAGCAAGACCATGAAAACTACGAGCCTCTGTTAAAGTATGTGGAGCAGGCCAATTAGTAATAGCTGCAATCTTATTTGGATCTGGTTCTAAACCTTTTGCTAAAATAATGAAGCCTAGAAAATTAACAGAAGTAGTCAAGAGCTCACACTTCAATAGGTTGGCATATAATTGCTCACGCCTTAACGTGGAGAGCACTTCCCTTAAATGATGTAGGTGTTGATCCATGCTACTGTTGTATATGAGTATGTCATCAAAATATACAACAATGAACTTCCAAGAAAAGGCTGTAACACATGATTCATCAACCGCATAAATGTACTAGGGGCATTAGAGAGACCAAAAGGCATAACCAACCACTCATAAAGTCCATCTCTTGTTTTGAAAGCGGTCTTCCATTCATCACCTGGATAAATCCTCAACTGATGATAACCACTCTTCAAATCAATTTTAGAGAATATCACAGCTCCTACCAGATTATCCAGCATATCATTGAGTCGAGGAATAGGAAACCAATACTTAATGGTGATCTTATTGATCGCTCGAGAATCCACACACATTCGCCAGGATCCATTCTTCTTTGGTGTCAACAATACTGGAACTGCACATGGGCTCAGACTAGGACGAATAAAACCCTTGTCAAGCAATTCTTGCACTTGTTTGTTTAACTCACTGTACTCTGTTGGATTCATGCGATAAGCTGGACGATTTGGCAAACTAGCTCCTGGTACTAGATCAATGTGATGTTGAATGTCCCGAATAGGAGGTAGTACAGATGGGAGTTCTTGAGGGAACACATCAGAAAATTCCCTAAGCAGCCCTTGTGCCTCTTTAGGTACTGTTATGCCATCTCTTTGTTCTGCAACTAACAACAAGTAGACATCCTCCCTATTTGCATCATGTAAAAATTGTTTGAAGGATACCAGAGTGGTAGCTCCAGATGATTCCCCACCATTTGACGTAGATATATCTTCCATATTTACTCGATTAAACACAAACTTCTGCCCATTTTTCATGATAGTATATGTGTGCTTGTGGCCATCATGCATTTCATGTCGATCATACTGCCATGGTCGCCCCAAAATGAGATGACTAACATCTATATCAACCACATCACATTCAACTTCATCAAAAAATTTGTTACCAATGGAGAAGGACACCAAACATCTAAATTTAACCTTTGATACTTTATCAGACTTGAACCACCTCATATTATATCGATGAGGGTGTTTGATTTTCTCAAGTCTAAGTTTACTAACAGCCTCTTCAGATATTGTGTTCTCCCAGCTACCATTATCTATAATGACATGGCATACCTTACCACCAATGGTACAACGAGTGTGGAATAGACTCCGTCTTCGCCAATCTTCATCATTTTTTGATCGTGCTACTAATGCACACTCCATCACAAGCATCGGACCTATATCTCCTTCAAGCTCAACCTCACCCTCTTGCTCTTCATCATAATTGTCATATATAGGGTCACCTTGCTCTTGACTTTCTTCATCAAATTCAGCCATTAAGCCCTTACTATCCCTGTTGTTATTCTTTGGACAGTCTCTTTGTAGATGGTCTAAAGAGCCACACTTGAAACAACGACCACCCCTAGAAGATGATGATTTGGGTGCCTCATTGGTTCCCTTGGCCTTGGGTAAAGAGCCCGTGGATCGCACATCTCTACTGCCAGTAACCTCCATTGCTGATGTTGGATTGTTAGACTGTGGCCGAGATGGAGTGGTAGAACGCCATGTTCGCTGTTGTTGTTTCTCAATAGTGACTGCCCGTTGATATGCCTCTGAAAGTGTGAAATTCGTATGCAAAGACAACACATCTTGGATTGATTTACGAAGACTACCCACATACCTTGCCACCAATTGGCTTTTCGAATCACTTAAGTCATTACGTGAAACTAATTGGTAGAATTGATCTGTATATTCATCCACACTCGTAGTGCCTTGGCGAAGACTTTGGAGGTGCATAAATAATGTTTCCTCATAATTGAAAGGAAGAAATTCCCGCTGCATCTTTTCCTTCATGGTCAACCATGTATCAATTTTTGTTTTGCCTCGAACTCGTCGACTCTTCTCTAGATTCTTCCACCAAACAGAAGCACGTCCCTTTAGTCGCATTGCAACTGCAGGGACACGCTCTTTCTTAGGCACATATGCATATTCAAATATACGTTCAACCTGATCCAACCAATTCACAAAATTTTCAGCAGAGAGCCCCCTTGAAAACTCCGGTAAATTGACTCTAAAACAACGACGCCAGTTGTCTTCACGTCTAGCGGGAGCTCGACCCCTTTCACGTCGATGCCGAGCAAATGGATTTACTTCAGGACGCCTCAAGTCGCTTTCTGAAGAGCTATTACTGTCATAATCAGCATCTTCTTCAACCTGATCTTCTGGCATGTCCCTCCGTCGCCTAGTGTCAGCCAATTGAGCCATCTGAATCTGCATGGCCTCCATTTGCTGTACTAGGGTCTGCACCTGACGTCTCAACTCCCGATCTTGATCTCTAATTCTGGCATCGATGTCCCGCAGGTCGCGATGACGACGGGGAGTCTCATCATGAGACTCCTCTCCCTCAGCATCACCATCCCGAGCATCTCGCTGGGGTGGACGACGACCTTGATTTCTTCGCCCTCCTGGCATGGACTCGAACCTCCGTCTCTGATACCAACTGATGCAGTGGATTAGAACGAACCAGTAGATCAATACAAGAGGCACACGAACAAGACAGATAAACTAGATAAAATTGTAACTCACAATTCCCTTCTAGTGATCACCAATGATAATGAATAATTTTATCATCTCTAAAAAAACTCCTCCCCTTCCCAAATCTCCTTACATATATAGAGTTGTAGACTACGCAGGGCCATTAAGCTATAGACCACACATGACCATTAAGATAGTAACTGAAAAACTTAGGAACTGTTGCACGCACGCATGCAAAATTTTTTATTGGAAAATAAATACTACAGCTACTAGACTTCTCGAGGATGATAACTGACATTTGAGTTTATTTGCATGCATCACATGTCCAGAGTGGTACTGGTGCAGCATGAAAGTACATTGGAGAGCGGCCACAACGTACCGGTCGCCACAACTCAGTACGGCCATCTCGTTGTCCCTGAAGCGATCGGGATATGGGTTCGGGAGTAGGTCCAGCCTTGATTGGTGAGTATTCATCTTGTAAACGAAGTAGTCGCAGTGACTCCGAAACATTCTGCCCATGGGATCGCGGGGGACGCGGAGGAGGATGAGGTCGTCATCCGTGCTGATGACCCTGGGCACCATGGACAAGTCCGTGGGCTCCACTTCCAGACCAGGACAGTGGACGAAAAGGTAGGAGAGGTCTGGCGGCGGGACGGCGCAAAAGGTCACCTGGATGGGCAGGCCGTTGCTCGTCTTGGACGTGGCGGTGGTGGCGTTGGGGCGTCCGTCGATGTAGCACCGGATGTCGAGCAGGACGCAGCGTGGGACATCGTGGCAGCGGCCCTTGTCCTCGGAGCTCGCAAGGAAGGCAGCGGAGGACATGGGGTCCGATCGATCAATCCACGATCAAATCAAATCGGAGAAGAGCCAGAGCTTCACCTGGATGAGCCGGCCGGCGGCGGCGGAATTTGGGGATGAGACTGTTTCTCTGTTATCTTATCCTTCCTTTTTTCTTCCGTTTTCCACCAAAGAAACTAGACCCTTTTTACTAACTAGCAAAACATACCCGTGGGTTGCAACGGGTAAAAAAATTATAATATATTTAAATAAATAGATTATGTTTTATTTATACGATAATATCCTATTAAGTTTATATTGAACTATAAAAAATAATTTGATATGTATTTTTATTGTAAAACACATAAATATTTACTTATAAAACTATAATACTAAATTTCAACTCTTCATGTGTTGATAGAGTTACCTATCGCCGTCGCTGTTGACGAAGCGTTGTGCCGGATACTGCAACATCTCTGGCCAACACCCAACTCGAGTAAGCTCGCATCGCCCAGTCCCACCCCTTGGGACGTCGCGTCTCTTTGCTCGGTCTGCAGGCCAGAGTCAGAATTCTTTTTTTTTTTAGACAACCGGAGTTTGAACTCAGGGAGGCTGAGGAAGGCATCTGCTCTCTCTACTCTCTCTCTCCTCGGTCTTCAGAGTCAGGAAGGCAGCAATTAGATGCTCAACAATTAGGATGAAAGCATGTGTCCGTATGACAACGTTATGCCTTGACGGATCGACGGTGGCCCGGTGATCCCGTGCCTCGATGGATCGACTGCCTTGACGGAACGATGATGGCTAGTTGATCTCGCGCCTCCACAGATCAATGGTGCTGCTCCATGCCTCTGTTCCGCCGATGGTTCCACAACTCAACGCCGCAATCACCTGAGGCGGCCCCGCGCCTCGATGACTTTGCTCCGCTCTAGAGTTGCGATCCACTCGTCTCGCGCCTCGACGAACAACTGCTCCTTGCCTTCATCTCGACGCTGGTTCTGCGCGATCTAGCGCCTCGACAATAGGTTGCTTTGTGACCCTGCTTCTCGATGGTATGATATAAATATGGATTTATATAAGAAGAAACAGAAGAAAAAAAAGAAGACAAAAGAATAACGTATACAAGGAATAAGGAAAAAGGAAATAGAAAAAAAGAAAGAAACTGGGAACGGGCCGGGAAGAATAAAGAGTTCAAATACCTATAATATATTATTATTTATTTATTTATTTTATTTATATAAGAAGAAATAGGAGAAAACAAGGTAGAAAAAAAAGTTACGGAACAAACAGAGAAAAAAGTTACGGAATAAACAAGGGAAAAAAAGTTACGGAACAAAGAAGGGAAAGAAAAATAGAAAAAAAAAGATTGGAAAGACGGACACAACATTGTTTACCGACCCAACAAGTTGTTTACAATTTCACGTGGATCAACTCGGATTTCGCCGCCCCGCTCAGGCAACTGGGCATGTGCCTCGTCGTCCGTGCGTTGCAGCACACCGCCGCCGAGCCGCTCCTCTGTGTTGCCTCAACGTTTGGGCGGCGTAGTCCGGCCAGACCGGTGTGTGCGGTCCGCGCTCGATGTCACAATGTGGTGGCGTAGGCCCGTGGTACTCTGGTGGTCTCGAATTTACTCATTGCATTTCGTGTGATATTGTCCATAGTGGGCTACTGGGTTTGATTCGATCCTTTTGCTCTTTGATCTAATTGGTCGTGGCTTTGATTTGATCGTCAGTGGCATTGGATGTCTAGTTTTATAGTCTGGTTGATATATGATTTAATTAGATTTATGGTAGTTTATTTCCTTTTAGATTTCATAGCTGGAAATATGTGTCCTTTTTTGATTTCCTATCTGAAATCAACACGAAATCTAGACGTAGGAGACCCGTGAAATGATGTGGTCCGATGAACATCGTGTCCTATTTTTTTTCCTTTTCTCTATATATTTGCTTTTTTACTTTTTCAATAAAGAGTCTGGTATTTACTTTTTTTCTTTTTCTATATGGAGTCCGGTATTTAGTTTTTTCTTTCCGGTTCATAATGTGTCTTTTTAGGTATAGTGGCAACTCGTATTAGAGTAGAACACAATCCATATAAAATTTCATCACATACTACTATTTTTGTGGATGACATAATCCGTTTTGGAAGTGAGCTCTGTATCGCGTTTTGGAATTAGACACGTACGTGTCATATTACCTTCTTTTTTCTTTCCAATTTTTTTTTCATCACGTACTACTATTTTTGTGGATGACATAATCCGTTTTGGAAGTGAGCTCTATATCACGTTTTGGAATTGGACTCTGTATCACGTTAGACATTTATTCGGTAGTTAAAGAAAGTGATGGACAAAAGAATGGATGGACGAAAAAAAATCTAGAAATTTTGCCTCTTTATTAATAGGTATAGATTATTATTATTATTATTATATATATATATATATATATATATATATACGTCATATAAAGAGAAGTACGATATCCCACGTTCACAAAATTAGTCAGAGGTAGACAGATCTAAAAAGAATGGATGGACGAAAAAAAAGCTAGAAATTTTGCCTCTTTATTATTAGGTATATAGATATAGATAGGGCTTGTTTGGGCTCCACCGTGGCTCTAAAACTAGATTTTGTGGAGTACGAAAAAAGTCACTATAAATTAAATTGATCTTTAATCGTACTGGCCAAACAGCAATCACGACAAGAGATGCCACATGCTATGTTTAGCTTGGTAACATGAAAAAACATAGACACCTGATGAAGAGCACCCTAAAATAACGAATCAAAATGGTGATCAAATATTCCTCTGAAATCAGTAACAATGATGGATGCAAACATCTGATTCAGGTACAACTCAGAGAGAGGAAGGACACCGGCGCTTGGTTTAAGAAGTGGCATACGTTACTGCCTCTGACCGTTTTCCGGCAACAACAAAAACACGCAGCAGTTTTGGTTCAGAGGAAAAGGTGGCTAAAACCTCCTGACGAGATACTCAAACAGAACACAGATGGGGCTTTCTCTGAGCGAGATAAGACTGGAGGTAAACCTGCTGGGTGTCGACAATGATCTGTCGAAGGGCGTGATGGAGCAGGGCAGCGAGTGTTCAGGATTGGATTAGTATATAGCACCTGAAATAGGCCAATTCAGCAGATAGAAATCACCAAAATCAGCGAGGATGTAAAGCAGAATCCATTTATCCGGCAAGGAATAGATACATGGACACATTACACTCAAACATATACTTCAAACAACAAAGGTCATCATACAAACAAGTTGTTAAGGAATCCATTTATGCTGATAATGTTGTCGCTGTTAAGGATAGATGAACTCAGTGGGTGGACGAAGTGCTCAAAGCTAAAGGCCATGTACCTCCTGTCGTTACCATTTTGACAAGGATTCCTTAAAGTTATTTGAGTTGTTCACAGTGAATTAAGTTTAATAATGTAAATAAAGTTTTTAGAACTTTCCCACTGCACAATTATTTAGGATTATGAAAAGAATATGGTAACAATTGTAGTAAGCAACACACAAAACTTTATGAAACAAGTGTATTTCCGAAACATGACCAGAGGACAAAAAGGGTAATGAAAAAAAACGATGAAAATTAACACACAAAATGCTTAGTTCCGTAACATGAAAAAACAATAATACCCAGATGAAGAGCAGCCTGAAATAATGAATTAAAACGATGATTGATATTCCATAAAATCAGTAATAGTGATGGTTGTGCCGCCAGATGGGAACTGGGCGATGACATAGAAAAAATGAAAAAAAAAATGCAGTACAGGTACATGTACTGTGGCTATAATTAACATCAACAAGCATGAGAATGGATGACAATCAAGTAATTGTGAGTACGGTATCCAATTGAATGTCTACTTTAAAAATATAGCGAAAAGGTGAAAATGATGTGGCGCTAATTGCCCGCTAGATAGCCACTTTGCTGGTACGCTAATTGTTCCAAAAAATATAGCGACCAAATTAAAATTATATCGAAAAATATTGTTTAAAAATGCTCCTATTAATATGTTCCTATGTTTCCTCTACTCTGTCCATTTTATCAGTGCAGACATGGCTCGAGGGTGAATGTATGATCTGTCACATACAGACCCACGGTACTTGACGGGCATCGATGATTTCATCAAGCGAGCTAGAGCCAATGCTGAGGACTCACATCTTGTATTATGTTCATGCAAAGACTGCAAGAATATGAGAAAATGGGGCGATGTGGAGCATATACATTTGCACTTGATCACAAGGGGGTTCATGAGAAACTACACGATTTGGACTTTGCATGGGGAGGTTGGTCAAAATGTTAATGATGATGTGTCCATGCCTAGTGTATCCCTGAATGCATTATTGCTTGTTCATGATTACACAGAATATGTGCCTACCAATGATGATGTGTTTATGAATACATTAGCGGGCGGCACTGAGGAAGATGATGACATTTTACAGCTTCTACATGATGTGCATGGGGGATTCCTTAGTGCTTCACAGTTAAAAAAACTGGAGATGATGAGAAAAGATGCAAAAACACCATTATATCTGGGCTACCCAATAAGCAAACTGGAAGCCAACATCATGCTATTGGAGTTCATATCAACGAATGAGTTGAGTGATAAAGTCTTCGATTACTTGTTAGGTATACTACATAAACTGTTCCCGAAGGGTACCGAGTTAGCAGAAAAGACTTACCTTGCGAAGCAAATGATTTGCCCAATTGACCTCGAGGTTGAGAAAATCCACACGTGTTTCAACGACTACATATAGTACCGTGGAGAGAAATACAAAGACTTGGATGCATGTCCCAAGTGTAAAACTCCCCGATACAAGCAAGGGCCATCAAATGATGGAAGCAAGACCAGAGGAGGGCCCGTAAAGTCCGTGTGGTATTTTCCTATAGCTCCAAGAGTGTATAGGTTGTTTGCAAATGCAAAGTCAGCGAAGTTGCTGCATTGGCACAGCGAAGAGCGAAAGAAAGATTCAATGATGAGGCACCTCGCCGATGGGGAGGACTGGAGGACTATCAACACTATGTTCTATAAGAACATCGGTGGAGAGGTAAGTCATCTGTGGTTAGCTTTGAGCACGGATGGGATGAACCTGTTTGACCAGGTTAGAACCAATCATAACACTTGGCCAGTGACGCTATGTATATACAACCTTCCACCCTGGCTTTGTATGAAACGGTCATACGTCCAGATGCCATTACTAATCCAAGAACCAAAACAACCTGGTAATGATATTGATGTGCTTCTAGAACCAGTGATCGATGAACTACTACAGATGTGGGAGACGGGTATGAAGGATGTTTGGGATGAGTACAAAAAAGAACATGTCACGGTAAAGGTTGTACTTATCGTTACAATCATCGACCTACCCGGGCGAGGTTCCTTGTCTGGAGAGAAGACAAAAGGATACACTGGGTGTGTCGAGTGCTTGGACGAGACTGATGCTACACATCTACCAGAAAATAGGAAGATGATCTACATGGGACACCATAGGTTCCTACGTCGTGATCACCCTTACCGTAGGAATACAAAAAAAATTAATGGGACTACTGAGAAATGTGGACCTCCAAAGTATCGAGACGGGAAACATATGCTTCAACAATTAAGCAAACTCACAAATGTTGTCCTTGGGAAGGGGGCAGGGGCAGTAGCAGCGCCAACCGATAGTATCTGGAAGAAAAAATCAATCTTCTGGAAACTACCTTATTGGTCACTTTTGAGTGTACGTCACTGTCTTGATCCAATGCACATAACTAAAAACGTGTCCAGTAACACACTTAACACGTTGATGAACATCGGGGGAACAAGTAAGGATTCTCTCGCGACACGCTTGGACATGCAACACCTAGGCCTCAGGAAGGAGTTGCACCCAGTAACTCTTGAGAATGACCACTTGAAACTTTCGGTGGCATCATGGACACTGAAAAAGGAGGAAAAGGAAATTTTTATTTCTTTCTTCAATGATCTCAAAGTACCGAGTGGCTACTGTGGGAACACGAAGAGGCTAGTTAACATGAGAGAACTTAAGTTTAACTATGGTTCTATGAAGGCCTGTGACTGTCATGTCATAATGACTCAGCTGCTCCCAGTTGCCCTGCGAGGTATCCTCCCTGACAAGGTCCGCTCTCCAATCATGAAGTTGTGTTCGTTCTTCAACACGATCTCTGAAAAGGTTATTGAAGTGGGCAGACTAGACCACCTGAAGCAGGAGATAGCCGAGATTATATGCAGGCTTGAGATGTATTTCCCACCGACTTACTTCGACATTTTAGTGCATCTACTTGTTCATCTTGTGGATCAAATAAAAGCCCTTGGCCCAATGTACCTACACCAGATGTTTCCTTTCGAGAGGCTCATGAAAGTTTTTAGGCGGTATGTTAGGAATAAATTCAGACCAGAAGGGAGCATGGTAGAAGGATGGTCAACAAAGGAGGCTATTGAGTTCTCCACATATTATCTGGACATCAAGCGGGTCGGAGTTCCAGTATCTCATTATGATGGAAGACTAGGGGCAAAGGAACAATAGGTGAGAAAGCTGTTAAAATAGACAAAGTGGTCTCCTTCAGACAAGCACACTTCGTTGTTCTCCAGCAGGCCCACGGTGTGTGATGGCATACATTGATGAACACAAGCAGTTACTGCAAAATAAGCACATCGGTAGGTCACAGGCTTGGCTTGAGAAAAAACATAAGGTGGAATTCGGTGATTGGTTTCGACGCCAAAGGCTAGGAATGGTGATGAGATGTCAGCTAGATCTCTTAGCCCCCGGACCTTCGACTACGCTAATGATGTACCATGGATATCAAATAAATGGTTTTACATTTTACACAAATAAATAGGACGGAAAGAGCACCAACCAAAATAGTGGTGTTCGTTTCGACGCCCACGATGAGTACGACACGGTGGAGTCAAGGGTCGCATGCAATCCCGGCTTTGAATAGTCCAGTGCTCAGCAAGGGCCGCAGTAGCTGTGGCTCAACCCCTATGCTTGACGACGAAGAGGTCAATGCTCCTCATCCGGTGGACGACATCAAAGAACCTGTGAATGTCAGGTTGTACATCCGTCAGCAGTGACCAAAGACAAGGTGGAGGTCGGACAAGCATTTCCTAGAGGAGAGAACGTCATTCATGGCAAGCCAGTGCTACTCGGGTATGCCAGGGTCAGTATTGATAAGATCTTGGACAAGAAGTACAATAAGATACATATTAATTTCCCAGTGGAGGAAGAAAGGCCGCGTCTAGTTCACAACTTGGGCACTCATATCGTCTGACGCAAATGCTTCATCAAGCTAGATGAGCAGCCATCTTCGGATGATGAGGATGACAGTGAATCATCTCGGTCGCCTCCGCCAAGAGGTTTCTCTCCTCGTCAAGATCCACCGACACCTCCTCTACCGTCAAAGAAGAAGACACCTTCTCCACCGCCAAAGGAGAAGACTCCTCCTCCTCCACCACTACTACACAAATCTTTACCGTAGTGGTCAAACCCGATTTACCGCAGCGGGCAGCAGCGTCCGCTTGCGCTGCCACGCTGCAGTAAAGAAACGGTTAACCGCAGCTTCTCTCCTCGTCAAGATCCACCGACACCTCCTCTACCGTCAAAGAAGAAGACACCTTCTCCACCACCAAAGGAGAAGACTCCTCCTCCTCCTCCTCCACCACTACTACACAAATCTTTACCGCAGTGGTCAAACCCGATTTACCGCAGCGGGCAGCAGCGTCCGCTTGCGCTGCCACGCTGCAGTAAAGAAACGGTTAACCGCAGCGGGCGAAAGGGGCCGCTGCGGTAATTCTCATTTACCGCAGCGGACAAATTAGGATACCCGCTACGGTAAAGATTTAAAAAAACAAAAAACCCAAGATAGGCCTGCCGAGCCCATCCACGGGCCCGACGAGCCCATCTAGGGTTCTGGCTTTGCACTGCAGCCGCCGCCGCGCCGTGCACCACCGGCAGAGGGTAGGCCCACCGCCGCCGCTGCAGAGGGGATGTCGGGGGAGCGCCGCCACCGTCGTTGGAGGGGAGGGGGAGTGCCGCCGCGACCTCGTGCTCGCGCTGAGGTGAGCCTGCGCCACCGCACACCCGCGCTGCCTCGTGCTCGTGGGCGCGAGCCCGCGCAGCCGCCTCGCGCCCGCGCCGCCGCCGTGGGATTCTGAGAAAGGGGAGAGAGTGGAGAAAGAGGGGCGATTCTTAGAGGAAACCCTAAGGGTTTCTTTTATATGTGTTGAGGCTATTGGGCCTCACCCTGGACCTAATGGGCTTCAGACTTAACCGTGACGGGCCTTATAGGAGGCCCGCTGCGGTTAATTGATTTACCACAGCGGGCATCTTAAAGTGTCCGCTGCAGTAAATATCTTATTTACCGCAGTGACAACTTAAGATACCCGCTGCGGTAAATCGATTTACCGGTAGCGGACACCTTAGAATGTCCGTTGCGGTTAATTGATTTACGGCAGCGGGCACCTTAAGATGTCCGTTGCCGTAAATCGTGGCGATTTACCGCAGCGGACGCTTAAGATGTCTGCTTCCGGGCTTCAAATGCCAACACTGCGGTAAATGAATCCTGTAGTAGTGCACCAGAACCTTCAAAGTCCTCTAGACTGGGATCTCGACGGCCTAACGCCAGATCAGGTTCAACTTTGAATCAAAAGAGGCCATCAGCTTCGGTTGGTAAAGATCCCAATACGACTAGTAAAAGGCGGAAGCCACCGCCGACTAAGGACGAAATTTTACGAGCTCAGATTGCACAAAAGGCCGCCAAACCTGTCTTGTTTGCACAATTAGCTTATATCCCTGAGTACTTATCACAGAGCGAATTTCAAAGGCAAAGCAAAATCCCGGGTAATCAAGAAAGAGCTAGAGAATTACACACCGGACAACAGCTAGAGATACAAAACTTGGCCATGGTAATGAACATAAGCATGAAGGATGCCGAGAATCTCTATTTTGGAAGCACCGAATTTCAAAACGCCAGAGTTGTATACAAGTTTGAACTAGGCAATCCTATGGTCGCCAGCTAAGAAGTGTATAGAAATTTGCCAACAAACATGCGACAGTTGCATGATTCTTATATCATAGATAGTAACAGCAGTAAAGACAAGATACCAACCTTTGAAGTATACATCCCTTCCTGTCTGGTTTTTAATCATCCGGAAGAAGTTGTGCATACTATTTATTATGAAGACCTCTTTCAACTCTTTCAACGACGCTCGCTGGATACACAGATTATGATGTTATGGACTCTGTAAGTATCATACCCTAACAACGTTATAATAAATTACATGATCTGAATTTGAATATATCTATGTTTATTTTGCAGGAGTGTGGCAAAATTATGCCTTAAACTGGAAAAATTCAATTTTGACTTTTTGGACCCCATCTATGTAAATGAGACAACATGTATAGTCGGTCTCAAAGATGCCTATGTGGTAAAAAGTTTGAAGATTGAGTTTGAAAGAATGTTCGCACTCAAGAAAACAACCGCACTGCTAACCTACAACTGCGAGTATGTGTTCTCGACCCTTACTTATGTGTTTTTTTCTTGATATGTCATTCAATAACATGGACTTTGTGATTGCAGCAACCATTACGTCCTCGTAGATATAAGTCTTATAAATTCAACTATCGAGGTGTGGGACTCAAAGAAAAATCCACTTTCTCTTATCGACCCCTAGTCACAGTGCTAAATGAGTAAGTGAACCCAATATCACAACACTTTTCAATCATATATGATATTGTAATTAATGTCCTGAGCCTTCACACTTCATTTACATTGTCACATAGAATGAAAGCGTTACCTAATTGGAAAAATGTGGAGCCCAGGATGGAAAAGAAATGGATAGCCCCATTCAAAGTGCAGGGAATGAAGTGGGTCAGGACCCTAGATCAACCAATGTGGAACAACGAATGAGGGTTCTATGTGATGTGGGCAATGCTTTGCTACTTTGGCACAAAACTAGGAATCGGAGATGGCATGGTACGTAGGTGTCTTATTTTAATTCTATTGTTTTTTCTTACGTAAGTGCATCTCAATATCATCTTGTATCAATTTACAACGCAAAGATCAGGGCCACAACAGATTGGTAGATTTTGAGATAAAAGGATTTCAAGAGGAGATAGCAAAGATTATTCTGGACGAGATAGGGGAAGGATCTCTATCCATTGTGAAAAGTAAGGACTTCAAGAAGAACTATGGAAAAGACCGCCTCGAAAGGCTATTGTAATGTGACATTTAATTCGATTCTTTAAGTTTTGTTTGGATGTTTTGTAATAATTATTATAAATGTGTGATGGGTTTGTATTGTCGCTGGTCCACAGCCACCTTCAATTTACATCGATATCAAATGGTTCGATAGAAAACACCTCCACGATCTCCCACCCCACCACCTCTATCATAAACCCTAAACCATAAACCCCAAATAAAAATAAAACAATTAATAAAATGCAAATTTAAAAAATAATATCACTGTCGGTTGGTGTTACAAACCGACAGTGATGACTCAAGCATCACTGCCGGTTTGGCATAACCGACAGTGATGATATGGGCTCATTACTATCGAAGTGTCAGTATCGGTTCAAAAATCGCCACTGAAGAGGGGTTTTGAACCGGCACTGATTGCCTGTTCTCTACTTAGTGACCGTGGACGGCAGCGGCAGCTTGTACTAATTTTATTCCGGTGAGAGGGAGAGGGAATTAATTACATAGTAAAGTAGTCAGGGCGTTTCATGGAATTAATTACTCTATTACTTTGCATGCATGGTCCAAGATATGACGCGATGGCAGGTACTACTTTAAAGAATGGAGCAATAACCGTATTGATTTGATTGTGTTCTCCGGATGCACGTTCAAATACTTTGAAAATTTGCGTCTATAAAATGAAACGGCTCAATTTAACACAATTACAGTTAAAGGCATAATTATCACTAATGTTATTATTTGATTGGATAAATATTTTCGCACGGGCCTTTGTGTTGTAAAGTTGGTTGTGTTAATTACCGTAGTAGTAAAATTGGCGGTCATAATCACCGGACGTTAGATCTTTGGTCACGTTACTTTTTATTACTAATAATATCATTTTGGTCTATAAATAGTACGACACGGACCTCAAGTAGTAAAAATGACGATGATAGTCATCGTGCATTCGGTTTGGATTTAGAAATTAATCTGTCCAGACCCATTAGTAGTAAAATTAATAATGATAATCATCGAGACTTTGGTCTCCATGCCAGGTATTTTTTATTACTAATAGTATAATTTTGATTTATCAATAATTCAATCTTGACTCATGAGTAGTAAAATTAGTGGTGATAATCATCAAGGCGTCTGGTCTCCATGTAGGTTACTTTTTATTACTAACAGTGTAATTTGGATTTAGAAATAATCCGATCATGTAATGTCCATGAGTAGTCAAATTAGCGGTGATAATCACCGAGGGGTTCGATCTTCGTGCGGGGTGTTTTTTATTACTAATAGTATAATTTGGATTTAAAACTAATTTAGTCTGGATCCAGTAGTAAAATCGACAATGATAATTACCGAGGTGTCCGATCACTGTTTGGGGTATTTCGATAAATAATTTCATCATAACCTGTGAACAATTAAATAATTCGAATGCCCCTCTTAATAATAAAAAACTCATATTCCGGCTATCGAAGTATCGGACGCTATGATAATAAAAGATAATTTATTATTAGGCAATTGTCTCGATGTCACTAGACCTAGAGTCAAATAGTTCTTTAACCTAGAAAAATCACCTTGTCATTTTAGTTATTATTACTACTATTACCATTTGCTTATTTAAATAATTTTGCACGGAACCTTTGCCTAGTAAGCTTGACTGTCATACTCACTGAGGCATACGGGGTATCTGGATGAGATATATTTTCTTATTAGTATTATTATTATTTGCTTCCATAAATAATTTTGGACGAGCGATTATATAGTAAAGTTGGTTGTACTAATTATCGAGATGTCTAATATCCTAATAAGGTATTTTTTTATTACTGTTATTGTTTGCTTCGATAAATAATTCCTGACGTGCTTATGCATATTGGTTGTGCCACTGTTGTTGTTTCCTTCGATAAATCTCTACTATAATTAAAAACTTCTAAAAGAGTGGGAAGCCTGGATCTCACCCTCTGACCCACAGCCAGGCTTCTCACTCCTCTCACGTGTCTATAGGAAACAAGTTCATCCGTGCGTAACTATACACCTATAATCAGGGAACGAATTCAAAATTCAAATCACGTCCATCAACACCGCCCCTTGCGGCAGCCACGCTCCGTGACAGGCGGCTCTGCCTCCGGCCGTGACTTCCTGGTCGTCGTGACTTCCTGGACCCGCGCTCGACTGCCCGGTGGATTCCCTTTCCACGGCTGGCCCTCCCACGTCGGACTGCGACCATGCGGCGCCCTCGCTGGATGCGCGTCCCCGCCAGCTGAAAGATCTCTAGTGTTTTGGATAATTGATGAAACCTAAGTACTAATCTAGCTCTAAGTGGTTGAGTAGGTTAAGTACACTTGGAGAAGATGAAGGAGACAAGTGATGGAGCAAGGTGGAGGCTAAGGAGAAAAGCCAATAAGAGCTCACACTTGGAAATGAAAGAAGAAGGAGGAGACCCTAAGCTATTCAAGGCAAAGGTATAACTAGGGATTTCCATTTGAGTGATCAAGACACCTAGTGGGTGTGATCATATTTAGGATAGGTCACCGTACTATGAAGAGGGAAAATAGTTAGTGGTTACACCTATCAAGTGTCATTAGGAGTTCATTACATGCATTGCATCTAAAACCTAATGAGCAACCCTTTTAAAACTTGTTAAAATATGTCACACACATGCACAAGTCAGCGAAACACTTGGTGGTGGCACATGTGATCAAGGGAAGTAAAGAGGACAGAAATTAGATCAAGACAGAGGCTCCGGACCAGTTGTGCTTGGAGCACCGGACCACAGCGAGTGGTCCGACGGCTGCTCCTAGCACTAGCTAGCAACTGAGGAAGCTCCGGACCAGATGCAAAATGAAGCTCCGGACCATAGGCGAGTGGTCCGGTTGCTCAGTAAACCGCTGGGCTGGAGTCAAAGGAGGCTCCGGACCACTCGGCATGGTCTGGTGGACTAATCCGATGGTGAGGTTCGGAGCTCGGGTGCTCTCTGCATGGAATGATCAAGGCTCGGTGGAGGCTCCGGATCAGACGACATGGTCCGGTGGTGCAGTCCAAAAGTGAGGTCCGGTGCTCGGGTGCTCATTGTGTTCAGACTTTGGCTGAGGCCAAAGCGTCGGACCAAGGCAAGTGGTCCGACGATAGCTGTTTCAGCGCGCCAACAGTCAGACTTCAAAGCGTCGGACCACCTGCTATAGTCCGACGGTGTAGACTAAAAGTGGTCCAGTGGCTACGTTTCTGCACCTCCAAAAGTGAAAAACGGCTAGTTTCTTTGAGGAGGCTATTTAAGGGTATGTGGCTGGTTCAAGGAACCTCTCTTGCACATTTTGCTGTTGCATACTCTTGTGAGCAAACCACACACACTCCGACTCATCTCATAGTTGATTGTTCATCCATTTGAGTAAGATTTGAGTGTTCAAGTGCATTGCATGAGTGATTCATCTTAGTGGCACTTGGGAGTTGATACCGCTGCTAGTTTGTTGTTACTCTTGGTGATTGTCATCACCTAGACGGTTTGGAGCAAGCAGTGTGGATTCGAGAAGCTTGGTGTCTGTGCTTCGTCGACCACAAGTGAAGATTGTGAGGGGTTCTTGTGCCTTCCCCGCGGGAGATCGCAAAGGTAATTCTAGTGGATTGCACGTGTCGTTGAGTGCCCTCTCTTGTGTTAGTTGTGCGGCACCCGGTGACGGGTTTGGAGTGTGATGCCAATTAGCTCGTGAACCTCCAAGTGAGTGAGCCGACACAACGAGGACGTAGCTAGTTGGCAAACTAGTGAACCTCGGGAGAAAATTCAAGTGTCAACCTTGTCTCTCCTTGTGTGATTGGTTGGTGATCTTCGAGCTCTTATTGTGATTGGATCAATCCTCTACTCGGCGGTATAATCACCTTCACCTCCTTTGCATTTACCTTTTTCATACTTGTTTAGTATATTAGGTTGTGCCTAGAAGGCTACTAGACTTGTGTAGGAATTGAGTGATCCTAGAGCTATATTAGGATAGCAATTGTGGTAGGAGGCTTCGCATCTTTTAGTTTGCTAGTGCTAGTTAAAGCTTCGCCATCTTATTCTCTAACTTGTTGTTGAGTTTTGTTTTTAAGTTTTCAATTTAGGCTATTCCACCCCCCTCTAGCCTTGGATAGGTCCTTTCAAGTGGTATCGGAGCTAGTACACCGTTGATTTGAGGCTTAACAACCTACGGTGTGATCATGGCTCATATCAACAACATGGAGAAACCACCAAGATTTGATGGTTCCAACTATGGCTATTGGAAGGTCAAGATGACCGCACACATCAAGTCAATTAGCCGGAAGGTGTGGCTTGTGGTGGACAAGAAGTTTGAGGTTGTCAATGTGGAGGCTCCAACTCCACAAGAAGAAGAGAAGCTTCAACACAATGATATTGCTCTTAGTGCCATCCATGAGGCTCTTGATGAAAAGGTCTTTGAGCAAATCAAGAATCTAGAGAGTGCTCATGAGGCTTGGAAGAAGCTTGAGGAATAATTTGAGGGCACACAAGCCGTCAAGGGATCTAAGGCATACATTCTCAAGGAGAAATTTGCAAGCTTTAAGATGAAGGATGATGAAAATGTGTCGGAGATGTTCCATCGGCTACAAGTGCTAGTAAATGATCTCACGGCTCTTGGTGAGAAGGTTGAGGACAAGGACTTCTCTCACAAGTTCTTGAGGTGTCTTCCATCCCGGTTTGACACTCTTGTGACTTTGATTGTGAGGAGTGGGCTAGACACCATGACTCCAAATCAAGTCTTAGGGATGTGATGACTCAAGATGCATATCGGGAGAACAAGGAAGAAGATGTCAAGAAGGAATACAAGAAGGATGAGAAGAAGAAGAAGAGTGTAGCATTCAAAGCTACATCATCACACAAGAGCAAAGGCAAGAGTAAGAGTGAAGAATCTAGTGAAAGTGAAGACCAAAGTGCTAGTGATCTTGATGAAGAGGAGATGGCTCTCTTTGTGAGGAAATTTGGGAGATTCATGAAGAAAAAGGGCTATGGTGCAAGAAGGAAGAAGACTTCTTTCAAGAATCATGATGAACCAAGAAAGTGCTTCAAGTGTGGAAGCTTTGATCATCTCATTGCTCATTTCCCTTACAATAGTGACAAGGATGATGATGATCACAAGAAGAGAGGCAAGAAAGAGAAGAAGCCGCTATTTGACGACAACAACAACAAGAAGGGCTACTCTCATATTGTCACTTGAGATAGTGATTCTTCTTGTGGTGATGATAGTGATCAAGAAAAGAAGACCACTACCAAGAAGAAGGCTTTTGCAAGTATTGCAATGAGGGATAAGATCTCTCTATTTGACACGCCATCATCATGCTTCATGGCTAAGTCCACTAAGGTACTTTCTCATGATGAGAGTGAGAGTGAGAGCGATAGTGATAGTGAGGAGCCCTCAAAGGAGGAATTCATGGACATGCTTGAGCAAGCTAAGGATTACATTGATAAGAAGAGGAAGGAGTGCAAGGAATTGCGCAAGGCCAATGTGGCTCTTGAGGAAAACCTTGATGAGGTCGTAACATCTCATGAGAGGCTAATGGAAGCCCATGAGAAGCTAGTGAAGTCTCACACTAAGCTTGAAAGAACTCATTCCTCCCTCCTTGACCAAAGTAAGAAGGAGATTACTCAAACATGTGATATGGGAGTTACTTGTGATATTTGTCGGTGTTATGACCCAGGGGTCAAGACCACCGGCTAGTAAATTTGTATATTGCGTGCTCCCTCTCCCAGAGGTGATGCAAGAAGAACACAAGATTTATCCTGGTTCGGGCAAAAGAGGTCCTACGTCTAGCGGGGAGGATGGATCGTATTATCTTGCACCGAAGTGCTCGTACAGGGGGGGTACAAGCTGGTTTACACGGGAGTGCTCAGGATGAGCTGAGGCCTAGGACTTGCGGGGCTATCCTAGGTGATCGGGTGGTGGACTGCTTGATATGTCGTTCAAGCAGTCGGGTGTGATGCTGACACGAGTGTGACTTTTGAATCTCGGGTGCCCATCCCCCCTCGCTTCTATCCTAGCGTCCCCTTTTATAGACCAAGGGGAGGCCTGAGAGTACAGATATCCCAGACTATAGAGGCATGGGAGGGATGTTCGCGGTGCCATGCTTGCGATGAGGCGTCGATCACTGTGGCGGCGTCGCCTTCCCGCCCTTCCGGTGTTCAGGGCGCAGTGATGGCTGACTGGGCATCGCCGCATAGCATGGCGCAGCAGGGTTGACCTTCAGAAGATGGGTGCGAGTCCCACAGCTGAAGCGGGACGGGGCGGACGGGACGGGTCCCATACCGGAGTGGTTGGAGGCAGGGGTCGAGCCCCACAGCCGAGGGGGGGTCGAGACCAGCGTGGTCCTGTCGTATCCCTGAAGACACAGTCGAGGGCTGTCCTATTCATGGCTCGAGGAGGTGCCTCTGGACTCCGTACTTGCGACGTGGCTACAGCGGCAACACAGTTGACAGAGGTCCAGGGCATGGGCGGTGAGTTGATGGATTTGACTGCGGTCGTGGGCGCCCATGGCGTTAGGTGGGGGCAAGTAAGCGCATCGGATCCCCTTTACCCCGTACCGGGAGCAGGTGAGATGATCGAGCTTCCCGCCCGGGGGTCGTTCGTTCGACCCCCTGTCCGTCATTCGGGGGGTTGAAGCGGAGGGGTCGTTCGTTCGACCCCTGTGTTGACACTGTTTTTCGACACGTGTCAAATGGGCCGAAGCTTGACTGGTCAGTAACTATTCTCCATCGGCATCGGTAAGGTATGAGCTGATATGGCCGATGGGAGAGTGCTACAGAAGGCCAAGTGTGTTGCCGATGAAGGTTGGGTGATCTTTGCCGACAAAGGTTGATTGGCGGTCTTGCTGAAACTGATTGCCGATGAAGAGTCCTTGCCGGTTACCGATGAGCTGTTATTGCTGATTGCCGATGAAGGGGCCTTGCCGATTGCCGATAAAGGCTCGTTGTCGATTGCCGATGGAAGATGGTTGCCGATTGCCGATAAGGGTTCATTACCGATTGCCGATGAGGAAGATGCTGCCGATTGCCGATCGGGAAAGTATTATCGATGCCGATGGGCATGACTTAGCACTTGGTGGCAGCAGAAGACTACCGATGGTCAAAGAAGGAAGTTGCAGGGGTCTGCCGATGAAAAGTTTCCATCGAGAAGGAGTATAAGGAAACTGGTGTTCTGTGCCAGTAATTATAGTAGTTTGAGTCTGACTCTTGCATGAGTCATTAAAATAGGTGTGTTTGTTTAGGAAATAAATATTGTTATCCGGCTCCTGCGTGAGTCAGTTTCCTTTAAAGTAGGAGTTTGTTTTTAGGAAAGATATGTGTCGTGTCTTTGTACAACTCTCCATGCGGGAGTATAAATATGAGCCCGAGGGCTATGGAAGAAAGGAATCAATCCAATTCAAACCAAACCAATTTTATCTTATTCTACCTTTTATCGCAATTTACCCTTATTATGCATTAGTTATAGCTTTAACGAGTTCTTCAAGCTTTCGACGGGCTGCATCACCTTGATCTCCGTCAAAATCCTTGCTAGTTCCGCTTGGGAGTACCTCTAGGCTTTGGCAATCCGGGCGCATCGCTGTTTGCCTCGTCTAGCTCTGCTCTAGTTATCCGTGATCAATCTGAGCCTTGACGTCCGGGCGCATCGCTATCGTCTCGTTCAGTTTGTCATAGTTATCATCCTTGTCGATTGATTGGTCAAATCGACTGGCACGCCCTCGACATCGAGCTTTGGGTAATAGCCCGAGGTGTTCACAGATCAAGACGCTTTTTGTGTCAACACCCTGTCCGTCAGTCAGGGTCGAGGCAGAGGCGGAGGGGTCGTTCGTTCGACCCCTGTCCGTCAGTTGGGGTCGAGGCGGAGGCAGAGGGGTCGTTCGTTCGACTCCTGTCCGTCAGTCGGGGTCGAGGCGAAGGCGGAGGGGTCGTTCGTTCGACCCCTGTCCGTCAGTCGGGGTCGAGGCGGAGGCGGAGGGGTCGTTCGTTCAACCCCTGTCCGTCAGTCAGGATCGAGGCAGAGGCGGAGGGGTCGTTCGTTCGACCCCTGTCCGTCTATTTTTCCAGAAATGGGCCGGCCCACGACTGGTTGTTGTTGCCGGTGTGGGGGGCCTTCGTGCGATGGGCCTTTCTTCATGAACCCGAGCGGCTGATTGGATCCTGTCTTAAAAATGGTTGCTATGTTGTGCGTTAGTTTATTGAAGGGTTTAGGGTACCCCTTACCTTTGTACCCGACAGTAGCCCCCGAGCCTCTCTGCGGATAAGAAGCATCCGCATAGGGGCTTTTGCCGTTGACCTGTGGAGTTAGTAAGAGGTTCGATTCTCTGTGGGGTGCGCGCGAGCGCACCCCGCGGGGGTAGCCCCCGAGGCCTCAGAGGAGTGATTAACTCATCTGGGGGCTTTGAGGTGTGTTTTATTGAGGGGAGTCAGGATCACCTTGAGTCGCGGCGCCCTACCGAGCGGTCGATTCCGTTCTCCAGGTTATGAGTGTTCCACTTCCTAAAAAAAGGGGGTGCTCGAGGGCGGCTGTCGAACCCTTCCGAGGGCCAGCCTTCGCTCCCTCGAACGTTACACTGGAGTCAAAGTGCCCCTACCGAGGGGTCAACTCTATTTGCCAGGCTACGAGTGTTTTCGACCTTCTTTCGTCGAGGGGTGTCGTGCGTAGTCTGGCCCTCGAGCCCCGCGTGGCTAGGCTTTCACTACCTCCTAGCGTCCTTCCCACGGATCCTTGCGTTCGGATTGTGGGGCGAAGAGCATCGTGCTATCCTCGTTAGGACGAGCCTCGAAGTCCTCTGTGAGCTGGTGTTGGGCAGAAATCTGTAGAAATCATGCCCGGTATGGGTAAAAATCCAAGTGAGAACTCGTGCCCCATTCGATAGGGGTCGATAGAAGCCCTGAGGCGTTCTAATTTAGCAAGACCGTGTGGCTTACCTAGGTGCCAACTCCGTTCGATGGGAGTTGGTGGCTCAATGCCTCTCGGCATAGGGATCCTTGGATATTCCGTGGTTATGCCTCGGATATATCCCGGGGGACCTCGAGAGTTCGTTCTCGAGCTAGGGGCTCGCGCCGGCCCCCCCTGGGTCATTCCTGACTCGAGTACTCGACGACGGCTGTGAACCCTGTTCGTAGGGCCCGCCTTCGCCCCCTCAAGATTTAGGGGTGGACCGGAGTCCGTAACCCTGGGTCCTTCCTGACCTCAAGTACTCGAGGGCAGCTGTCGAACCCTATGCAAGGGCCAGCCTTCGCTCCCTCAAGGTTTTGACGGACAGGTTAACGTCCACCGCTCGCCTCCGAAGGTGACGTCCTATCCTGTGGAATACAAGGGGGTAGGTAGGTAGGTATATTAAATGCGGGGACATACCTGTGTTTTTGTTGGATCCGCCCGTTGGGCTCGAGTACTCGAGGGCGGCTGTCGAACCTTGTCCGTGGGGCCAGCCTTCGCCCCCTCGAGATTTGGGGGTGGACCGGAGTCCGTAACCCTGGGTCCTTTCTGACCTCAGGTACTCGAGGGCGGCTGTCGAACCCTGTTCGAGGGCCAGCCTTCGTCCCCTCGAGATTTGGGGGGTGGACTGGAGTCCATAACCCGAGGTCCCCTCAGACCTCAGGTACTCGAGGGTGGCTGTCGAACCCCGTTCGAGGGCCAGCCTTCGTCCCCTCGAGATTTGGACGGACGGGTCGACATCGGTTGCTTACCTCCGAAGATAACGCCCACTGTTGCGCGCTGTCCGCCGTAGGCACGCCTTTTTAGGAGGTGTTCGTTCGACTGTAACCGCAGCAGGAGTAGGGCGTGGTGCGGAGTGCGGTGTGGAACCCGATGACGCGACGGGTGCGCCTTATCCTGGAGGAATACGAGGAGGTGGTAGGTGGGCGCATTAAATGCGGAGACTTACCTACCTTTTAGTCGGATCTGCCGGTTGAGCTTCGGTTATAAATATTGAAGGTGGGGAGTCGGCTGCCTCCTTCTCGCCATTGCCTTAGTCACCCTCCGAGCTGGACCTCTGCGCACGTGAGAGTAAGGAGAGGAGAGATTGGGAACATACCTTCCACTCTCACATCCGAGCGCACCAGTCTCCCTGCACTCATGGCCAGCTACAGCCTGCGCGGCCCTGATGCCTGGCTCCCGTCGTCGGCGACCGTGGCGCGCCTGGGAAATCTGGTGGAGAGCGGTCTTCTGCGGCCCATCACCTCCATCGACCGGCCGGAGTGGGTAGTGCCACCGAGGGAAGATGCCGAGCCCAGCCCGCCGGAGGGTTACGTGGTCAGCTTTGAAGCCTTCCACCGGGCGGGACTGGGTGCTCGCCCCAACGGTCTCCTGCGCGGGATCCTCCACTACTACGGCATGGAGCTCCAGCACCTTTCCCCCAACGGTATCTGTCATGCGGCGGTTTTCACCGCTGTGTGCGAAGGATACCTGGGGATGGAGCCGCACTGGGAGTTGTGGCTCCACCTGTTCGACGCGAGCCTATTCCATGCCTCGGCCGGGAGCAGCAGCCACAGGGTGGTCAGGATGGGGTGCTGCAGCATCGCCCTCAAGAGGGCGGACAACTAGATCCCGACGAAGCTTACGTCGAGCCACTCCGGATGGCACTCCGGGTGGTTCTACCTGAGGAACGACGACGGCCTGCTCCCCGCCTACACTGGGAGGACGATCGACTCAAGGCCCGACCACTAGAGGTACAGCGTCGAGAAGAAGCAGTCGCGCCTCGATCACCTGCTCGGCGTGATTGCCCGTCTAAAGGAGGCAGAACTCACGGCGGTGATCGTTGCGTCGGCCTTCCACCAGCGGCGGGTCGTGCCTCTGATGGCTTGCCCGCGACACCTCGACGAGATGCGCCCAGGGGTGGATCTGACGGGGTGCCGCCTCCTGGAGGACGAGCTACCCCTCGAGAGAGTGATCCTCCGGGTACGCGCCTCCTTCGCTGGCGCGTTCGAGATGGGGGCGTCACCAGCGTCCCCATGATGCCAGACCAGGGACACGTCCAGCTAGTATGACTCCCTTTCTCTGTTAGTGTTATCTTGTCTTCCTTGTTTGCCTTCTTCGCCTTCGTTCTAACTGCCTTGTGTTCCTCAGGGTGACGTTGTCTTCCGAAAGTCGCTGCCACCAGTGAAGGAGGAGCAGAGCGACTCCCAGCCGAGGCGTCTTCAGGCCGAGCAAGACAAGAAGGACAAGTACAAGGCCAAAAAGGACAAGGGCAAAAGGGCCTGGGAGAAGCAGGAGCGCGAACAACGTCGGGCCCGGCAGAGGTGGGCCAACCTTTCCGAAGAGGAGTCGCCTTCGGAGGAGGATGAGGAGGAGAAGGAGGAGTCGAGCAGCGACGGGGAGGCCGAGCCGCATCGAGGGCTCGAGGAAGAACGAGCGGTGCCCGAGCGGCGGGGGGCGGCCGCCGGTACCGGAGGTGGAGAAGGGTCGACGTCGAGGTCGGCCCCAACTGGCAGGATTGAGCCATGGGACAAACGCCCCACAGCTCCTCAAGGTGAAGTGCCGCGGCAGACGCGTGGCCGTTCGTCCCGGTCCCCGTCAAGGGGTCGGTCGAGCACGCCCCCGGCGCCTACTCGGTCGAGCGCACGGGCGTCAGGCCCGTCGACGCAGGAGGAGGTCAGGAGGGGGCGACGGGGGCATCGTCGGGCCCTGCCCAGGAGACGGTGGCGGGAGCGGCCTCGACCCCTGCCGCGGCTAGCACTGGCGGGAGAAGTGGCTCCCGTCGCGCCCTGCAAAAGCCCCCGAGTAGCTTGGGATCCACCAGTCGGACCCCCGCGACTCCGCTAGGGTGAGTCGCTTCCTGTCGGTCCGAATATTTTCCACCGATTATGACTTTATGCTTACCATCGCGTATGGGTTCCTTTTTCAGGACGAAACACTTTGCGGAGGGAGCGGCCATCACTCCGGCCAAGAGGCTAAGGGTAGAGGTCGCGGTCAAGATGGTCGTCGGGGCCAGTTCCGCCACCTCGTCTCCCTCGACCCCCGCCCCGGTCAAGGCGTGGGTGCCCGAGGCGCGGGAGGCAATGGAGCGCGGTCGGACGCTGGATGCTGCAGAGCGAGCTCGGGCAGGGGAGGCGGACCGACCCGTCGCACCGGCGGGGTCCGCAGGAGTGGCGGCCGAGGCCGTGCTCTCCTGCCCGTCGGAGGGGGGCGCGTCTGGGACCTTGGCGGGGACGGAGCCGGTGCCAGCGGAGGTCGCAGCGGAGGAGGTCGAGCCGGCAGGTTTGACGGGTGCGGGACCGGCGCCGGAGGCGGCCGTGGCGACGGTGGTCGAGCCCCAGCCCTTCGCTGAGGTGGAGGTGGTGGACATGGCCTCCGCCGGCGAGGAAGAGACGCCGGTTCGCTCGGCGCCGAGGCGGTGGCCCGAGAACCTCGCATCGCGGGAGGTGCGCCTGCAGCGCGAGCACGGGGGTGCGGTTGCTGCCGCGCCGGAGGTGACATCGCCGGTGGTGGCCCTTGTCAAGGAGGCCTCGGTGCCGCTCCCCAAGCCTGCCGAGGAGGGGGACGGGCCGAGGAGCTCGAGGCAGCACCGGGGGCGGAGATGATGGCGATGACGGGGGAGCCCACCGCTGAAGAGGTGGCTGAGATGGTGGCGGAGCTAGTGGTCCTGGGGGAGATGGCTGCGGCGACGGCCCTCTGGTCGGAATCGGAGGGGGCCATTGTCGACGTTGGGCAGCCGTCATCTCGAGGTGATCCACCCTCTCGCTTAGTCATCGTGGAGAGAGGGGACCGCGGTGAGCCTGCAACCTTTGGTGCTGATGTGCGCTTTCTTCACCACGCAGGACTATTCCCAGAGGCGTCGATGGCAGCTCTCCAAGACCATTTCGAGGAAAGGATTGCCCGGTTCGAGGGGGCGATCAACTTCCCCAAGTTATCCGAGCGGGTGATGTCCCACGGGGGTACCCTAGAGATGGGTCGGGGCATCACGGACGCGGTGCAGAGGAGGGTCGACCGCTCCAGGGGTCTCTGGGGGTAGGAGGTGCTCGAACTGCCCGACCCCAGAGACCCGGGAGGCGAACTCTTCAAGCTCGACGACCAGGCCGAGCTTGGGGAGTGGGAGCACATGGAGGAATTCCGGGCGTGGCTTGACCACGCGACGCGTGTGGCCTTGGGAGTCGCGTCCGAAGACTTGTGCAAGGGAATGAACGTAAGTTTCATCCTTTCCCTTTCGACTTACCTTGGTTATTTTACTGTTATTTGTTGTTTTCTGACGGCCTTCCTTTTTATCTTCGGTAGATACTACGGGCGAGGTCGCACCAAAATTCCCAGTTCATCCTGCGGACGCAGGAGCAGTGGCGCCAGCTCCCCGTCCTCTGCGCCTCGCTGGAGAAGGCGGAGGCCGAGGCAACTCGGGCGAAGGTCGAGGCGGCCACCGCTCGGGAGGGGGCCCAGGCCGCCCAGGATGAGGCCTCCCGGGCGCAGTCGAGGGCCGAGGCCGCCCTCAAGGAGGTCTTCGAGGTCAGGAAGCAGCGGGATGCTGCTCAGGAGGCCCGACACAAGGCGGAGGAGGAGTCCAGCCTGCTGAGGGAGGAGCTGGCCCGGGCGGCGGAGCATGTCCATCAGCTCGAGGCCGACCTGAAGCAGGCGGCTGTCGACCGCACCTCCCTCGAGGGGCGGGTCCAGGAGCTTCAGGCGGATGTTGACACCGTCTCCCATGACCGCGACGCGCTTGGTGTCGTGGAGGCGAAGGCTTGAGCCCAAGTCGCCACTCTGGGGGAGGTGGCAGCCAACCAGAAGAGGGTCCTCGATGGTACTGGCAAGGTCATCGAGGACCTCCGGGCTAAAAACAACGACCAAGCTGCAAAGCTCATCGACGTTCGCCACCAACTTCAGAGGGCTGAGCAGGACTACACCATCCTGGAGGCATACGCCAAGGGTGAGTTATTGAGCTCGCTCGGTCTCGCTCCTTCCCCTGCTTTTTGGTTTTGATGGAGTCTTTTATTTGTTCTGGCAGAGCTCGAAGGGGTCGAGGCGTAGGCGGAGGGGTCGTTCATTCGACCCCTGTGCATCAGTCGGGGTCGAGGCGGAGGCGGAGGGGTCGTTCGTTCGACCCCTGTCCGTCTATTTTTCTAGAAATGGGCCGGCCCACGACTGGTTGTTGTTGCCGGTGTGGGGGGCCTTCGTGCGATGGGCCTTTCTTCATGAACCCGAGCGGCTGATCGGATCCTGTCTTAAAAATGGTTGCTATGTTGTGTGTTAGTTTATCGAAGGGTTTAGGGTACCCCTTACCTTTGTACCCGACAATATTCTTGATGAATATTTCTATATTCCTATCATTGTTGCTCCCACTAACCCCTCTTGTAGCACTACCACTTCTACTTCATCTACTAGTGATGGTGTCACTTGTGATGCTTCACTAAAGGTGGAAAATGAAACCCTCAATAAGGAGGTTACAAAGCTCAATCACTCCTTAGCTAAGGCTTACGGAGGTGAGGACCACTTGCTTATGTGCTTGGGTAGACAAAGAGCTTCTCTCTACAAAGAGGGATTGGGCTATACCCCCAAGAAAGGCAAGGCCGCTTTTGTTTCTCACAAAACTCGTTTTGTGAAGAACACCGGTAGCTATTGCAAGAGTTGCAAGCAAGTTGGTCACAATGAGCAAGCATGCAAGAACAAGAAGGCCAAGCAAGATGTATCCTCCATGAGAGTTGATTCATTCTATCTACTTTCCAAGGGTACTAATGGTGTTCATGCCAAGTTTGTTGGTGCACCATGGATGGCTTCCAAGAAGTCCATTTGGGTACCAAAATCTTTGGTAACTAACCTTGGAGGACCCAAGCAAGTTTGGGTACCTAAAAAGAATTGATCTCTCTTATAGGTCAATTACAAAGCCGGAGGGAGGCATTGGGTGCTTGATAGTGGGTGCACTCAACACATGACCGGTGATGGAAGGATGTTCAACTCAATCAACCAAGATAATACACAAGGTTTTGATAGTATCACATTTGGTGACAATGGCAAAGGCAAGGTGAAAGGGCTTGGGAAGATTGCTATCTCCAATGATCTAAGCATTAGCAATGTGCTTCTAGTGGAAAGGCTTGAGTTAATCTATTGTTGGTTTCCCAATTGTGTGATCTCGGTTTCAAGTGCATCTTTGGAGTGGAGGATGTGAAAACATTAGTGTGGATGGTTCAAACATGATCTTTAAGGGATTTTGGTATGAGAACCTCTACCTAGTGGATTTCAATGCTAGTGAGACCCAACTCTCTACATGTCTCATCTCAAGATCTAGCATGGGTTGGTTATGGCATAGAAGGCTTGGACATGTTGGCATGAAGCAATTGAACAAGCTAATCAAGCATGATCTAGTGAAGGGCTTGAAGGATGTCACATTTGATAAGGACAAGCTATGTAGTGCATGTCAAGCCGGAAAGCAAGTTGGCAACACTCATCCAAAGAAGAGCATCATGAGTACAAGCAAAGCTTTTGAGTTATTGCACATGGATCTCTTTGGGCCAACAACTTATATGAGCATTGGTGGCAATAAGTATGGATTTGTGATAGTGTATGACTTCACAAGATACACATGGGTATTCTTCTTGAGTGACAAGAGTGACACATTTGATATCTTCAAGTCATTTGTCAAGAGGTGCCAAAATGAGTTTGAAACAACTATCAAGAGAGTTAGAAGTGATAATGGGAGTGAGTTCAAGAACACAAGAGTTGAAGAACTTTGTGATGACTTTGGAATCAATCATCAATTCTCTCCAAAGTACACTCCTCAATCCAATGGGATAGTTGAAAGGAAGAATAGAACCTTGATTGACATGGCAAGATCAATGCTAAGTGAGTACAATGTGAGTGATTCTTTTTGGGCCGAAACTATCAACACGGCTTGCTACTCTAGCAATCGTCTCTATTGTCATGGAATGCTTGAGAAGACTCCCTATGAGCTATTGAATGGAAGAAAACCAAACATTGCCTACTTTAGGGTGTTTGGATGGAAGTGCTATATCTTGAAGAAGGGAACTAGGTTGAGCAAGTTTGAGAAGAAATGTGATGAGGGATTTCTACTTGGTTACTCAACACCTAGCAAGGCTTATAGAGTATGGAACTTGACTAGTGGCATTCTTGAGGAAGTGCATGATGTTGAATTTAATGAAACTCAAGGCTCTCAAGATGAAGAAGAGAACTTGGATGATGTGAGAGGTGACAAGTTGGTCAATGCTATGAAAGATATGGATGTTGGTGACTTAGACCAAGACAAGTCCAAGATGAAGATGAAGATCAAATTACCATTCCAAGTGATCAAGCTAGTGGTTCTCCAACTCAAGATCAAGCAAATGCAAGTGAAGATCAAGTTCAAGCTAGTTCATCATCTCAACCAAATGGCATCAACATTCAAGTGCTCCAACCTACCAATATTGCAAGAGATCATCCTTTAGAACAAGTTATTGGAGGCATTCAAAGTGGTGTTCAAACAAGATCAAGATTGGCTTCATTTTGTGAGCATTATTCTTTTGTCTCATCATTTGAGCCAACCAAGATTTATGAAGCTTTGAAGGATGTTGATTGGATCAATGCTATGCATGAAGAGCTCAACAACTTCACAAGAAATCAAGTTTGGGAATTGGTAGAAAGACCAAAGAAGCACAATGTCATTGGAACCAAATGGGTTTTCAAGAACAAGCAAGATCAAGATGGAATAGTGGTGAGGAACAAAGCAATACTAGTAGCTCAAGGCTACTCTCAAGTTGAAGGTCTTGACTTTGGGGAAACATGTGCTCCGGTGGCAAGATTAGAGGCAATAAGAATCCTATTGGCCTATGCTTGTGCACATAATATCAAGCTATACCAAATGGATGTCAAGAGTGCATTCCTAAATGGGTATATCAATGAGGAGGTGTATGTTGAGCAACCACCCAGTTTTGAAGATGCTAAGAATCCCGACCATGTATTCAAGCTCAAGAAGGCTCTCTATGGGTTGAAGCAAGCACCTAGAGCATGGTATGAGAGGTTGAGAAGCTTTCTTCTCTATAAAGGGTTCGAGATGGGCTTGGTTGATACTACCCTATTCACCAAGAAGATTGGAAATGACTTGTTCATCTTGCAAATCTATGTGGATGACATTATCTTTGGATCTTCAAATCAAGATTTTTGTGAAGAGTTTGGAGAGATGATGGCTAATGAATTTGAGATGTCGATGATTGGTGAACTAAGTTACTTCCTTGGACTTCAAATCAAGCAATTGAATTTGAGATGTCAATGATTGGTGAACTAAGTTACTTCCTTGGACTTCAAATCAAGCAATTGAAGAATGATACATTTGTGAGTCAAGGCAAGGACATCAAAGATATGATGAAGAAGTTTGGGCTAGAAGAAGCTAAAGGCATTAGTACTCCCATGGGGACTAATGGACATTTGGATAGTGACTCAAGTGGCATGATGGTAGATCAAACACTCTATCGATCTATGATTGGAAGCTTACTATATGTGACCGCCTCAAGTCCGGATGTCATGTTTAGTGTATGCATGTGTGCAAGGTTTCAAGCATCTCCTAGAGAGAGTCATTTGAAAGCCACAAAGAGAATATTGAGATATCTCAAGCATACACAAGAGGTTGGATTATGGTTTCCAAAGGGGTCAAGGATTGAATTGATAGGATATTCGGACTCCGACTATGCGGGTTGCAAAGTGGATAGAAAGAGCACTAGTGGTACATGACAAATGTTGGGAAGGTCACTAGTCTCATGGTCATCCAAGAAGAAAAATAGTGTGGCACTCTCTATTGCCGAAGCCGAATACATTAGTGCGGGGAGTTGTTGTGCACAACTATTGTGGATGAAAGCCACTTTGGAAGACTATGGAATTCAATTCAAGAAAGTTCCATTGCTTTGTGACAATGAAAGTGCGGTGAAGCTCACCAACAACCCCGTCCAACACCAAGGACAAAGCACATAGATGTGAGACATCACTTCATAAGAGATCATCAACAAAAGGGTGACATTTTCATTGACAATGTGGGCATCGATGATCAATTAGCCAACATATTCACCAAGCCACTTGATGAGAAGAGGTTTTGCAAGTTGAGGAATGAGTTGAACATCTTGGATTTCTCCAACATGAGTTGATGCACCCCACCTATGACATGCCTCTACTCCAACATAGCAAGGTACAATTGATTGACATATGCATTCATCCTTTGCTAGTCTTGTGTAGAAGCATATAGACATCACTCATGATAGGCTCATTCATGAAAATCAAATATTTTCTATGGACATATGACATCACTATAGTTTCTATGAGTTGATTGATCTAGTGATGGCATATGACATGTTGATAAGCTTGCAACCTCACATGTTTAATCTAGAATGCTTATTCTTGTACTTAGCCAACATGGTCAAGATAACCATTGCAAAATGTGTGAAGAAGCTTGTCCATGGTTTAAACCGTGTTAAGTATCTAGGACAAGTAATCTAGGTTGAATAGAAATTGATAATTCACCCCATTCCTTTCTATATTGACTTGATAAACAAATCTTCCTAAGTATCCTCAAGTGATACATGTTACTACAAGTGGTTTCCTTTGTGGTAATGTGTGACAAAGGGGGAGAAATTGTGTTAAAATGATAGTAGTAAGGGGAGAAATGTTAAAATGTTAACATGATAAAGATTAACAAGTGAAATCTAAGAATAGGGGAGAAATAAGATTTTGGAAAAATGAAAAATTAAAATTTGAGCACACAAGTAGGGGGAGCAAGCCTATGAACAATTTGTTGCATTTAAATGTGCATTCACTCATATGCTTGCTTGCATTGAAATTATAATACTTTTCAAAGTGGTTTCTTGCTTGTGTGGTGCATGACTAGTTGTAATCTTGTTTGATGATTTGATCACTAGGATGCATAGGAAGTTATCTAGATATCCTCTTGTGTTTAAATTGTGTATTTCATGTGGTATCGAGCTAACCATGTTGCTAAGGGTGAAATGAAAGGCGCACTTCGATTGGTATCACGCTTCAAAGGTCTATTCTTAAAACCTTAGCATCATGTCATAGTTTGTTAGTCGTTCACCCCTCCAAGAGTTCTATCTAAGCATGTGTGCAAAGCTTGATTCTTACTCTTAGTAGTGCACACATGTAGGGGAGTTAACACTAACAAACCAACTTAGAAATGATTGACCACCTTCTTTTATCCTTGATAATATCTTCAAGTGGTATCAATCATTTCGGGTTGAAATCAAAATCATATTTCATATCATTTTATATGGGTTGTCATCAATTACCAAAAAGGGGGAGATTGAAAGATCTCTAGTGTTTTGGATAATTGATGAAACCTAAGTACTAACCTAGCTCTAAGTGGTTGAGTAGGTTAAGTACACTTGGATAAGATGAAGGAGACAAGTGATGGAGCAAGGTGGAGGCTAAGGAGAAAAGCCAACAAGAGCTCACACTTGGAAATGAAGGAAGAAGGAGGAGACCCTAAGCTATTCAAGGCAAAGGTATAACTAGGGATTTCCATTTGAGTGATCAAGACACCTAGTGGGTGTGATCACATTTAGGATAGGTAACCGTACTATGAAGAGGGGAAAATAGTTAGTGGTTACACCTATCAAGTGCCATTAGGAGTTCATTACATGCATTGCATCTAAAACCTAACGAGCAACCCTTGTAAAACTTGTTAAAATATGTCACACACATGCACAAGTCAGTGAAACACTTGGTGGTGGAACATGTGATCAAGGGAAGCAAAGAGGAAAGAAATCAGATCAAGACAGAGGCTCTGGACCAGTTGTGCTTGGAGCACCGGACCATAGTGAGTGGTCCGATGGCTGCTCCCAGCACTAGCTGGCAACTGAGGAAGCTCCGGACCAGAGGCAAAATGAAGCTCCGAACCATAGGCGAGTGGTCCGGTTGCTCAGTCAACCGCAGAGCTGGAGTCAAAGGAGGCTCCGGACCACTCGGCATGGTCCGGTGGACTAGTCCGATGGTGAGGTCCGGAGCTCGGGTGCTCTGTGCATGGAATGATCAAGGCTCGGTGGAGGCTCCGGACCAGACGACCTGGTCTGGTGGTGCAGTCCGAAGGTGAGGTCCGGTGCTCGGGTGCTCACTGTGTTCAGACTTTGGCTGAGGCCAAAGCGTCGGACCAAGGCAAGTGGTCCGACGGTGGCTGTTTCAGCGCGCCAACAGTCAGATTTCAAAGTGTCGGACCACCTGCTATAGTCTGACGGTGTAGACTAAAAGTGGTCCAGTGGCTACGTTTCTGCACCTCCAAAAGTGAAAACGGCTAGTTTCTTTGAGGAGCTATTTAAGGGTATGTGGCTGGTTCAAGGAACCTCTCTTGCACATTTTGCTGTTGCATACTCTTGTGAGCAAACCACACACACTCCGACTCATCTCATAGTTGATTGTTCATCTATTTGAGTGAGATTTGAGTGTTCAAGTGCATTGCATGAGTGATTCATCTTAGTGGCACTTAAGAGTTGATACCGCTGCTAGTTTGTTGTTACTCTTGGTGATTGTCATCACCTAGATGGTTTGGAGCAAGCAGTGTGGATTCGAGAAGCTTGGTGTATGTGCTTCGTCGACCACAAGTGAAGATTGTGAGGGGTTCTTGTGCCTTCCCCGCGGGAGATCGCAAAGGTAACTCTAGTGGATTGCGCGTGTCGTTGAGTGCCCTCTCTTGTGTTGGTTGTGCGGCACCCGGTGACGGGTTTGGCGTGTGATGCCAATTAGCTCGTGAACCTCCAAGTGAGTGAGCTGACACAACGAGGATATAGCTAGTTGGCAAACTAGTGAACCTCGGGAGAAAATTCAAGTGTCAACCTTGTCTCTCCTTGTGTGATTGGTTGGTGATCTTCGAGCTCTTATTGTGATTGGATCAATCCTCTACTCGGCGGTATAATCACCTTCACCTCCTTTGCATTTACCTTTTTCATACTTGTTTAGTATATTAGGTTGTGCCTAGAAGACTACTAGACTTGAGTAGGAATTGAGTGATTCTAGAGCTATATTAGGATAGCAATTGTGGTAGGAGGCTTCGCATCTTTTAGTTTGCTAGTGCTAGTTAAAGCTTCGCCATCTTATTGTCTAACTTTTTGTTGAGTTTTGTTTTTAAGTTTTCAATTTAGGCTATTCACCCCCCCTCTAGCCTTGGATAGGTCCTTTCACCAGCCCAGCCCGCCGTTGCGCCACGGTCGGGTGGCTCCTCCGCCGTCTGCCCGTCTCGGCTGTGGCAGCCCGTCCCTATCAGACTATCGCCACGACAAGCCTCCGCTAGACGCGCGGCGCGGAGAGCCCCCGATGTTGCGTCGCTGTCGGGCCGCTCTTGCCGCAGCACCACGTCGTCATCGTCGAGGCGTTGTGGTGCATCCAATCTACATCGCAACAGCTCTGCCCCGTAGTACCTATTTCAATTGTTGTTCACCAATTTGATGATAGTTCCCCTTCCATGGCGGCTACCCATGAGCTTCGCGGCGGCCCTCCTGGCGTGCTGCTTCCCGTCCAGCCGCGTGCGGTATGGTATTCTTCCTCTTCAATTTGTTGCATCTTGGTAGAAATTTGTGTTTCTTATCCAATTTCTGTTTTCTATATGCGTCTGACCATCTTACAATTTTTATTCTTGTTGTGTCTGAAGGGCAAAATGGTAGATTGGATCTTGAGATTCATCATAAATCATGGATTCATGTCCAAACGTGACTGACTTCCATCTTTATTATCAAACTGTTTCTAGATTGAAAATTGGTTTCTCCTTGCAGTATGATGGGCAACTAACGAGTCAATGTTATCTAGCAACTTCAATTTGATTATTATACAACCTATTGTTCATGTAGTCGGTCTCTAATCAAGCGCACTAGGATATGATAGCACAAGGAGAAATGTCATGAATGAGCCCTGTTGTGGAGGAGCTTGCCATCCAATGGCTGGATTACGGTTGTTGTTATTCTCTTTCCATCTATTTAGGACATTCAGATTTAGTCATTTCTAAGGATATTCTTGACCAGCAATGTTGGGGCCAACACCATATCTGGATGTGGTCCTCTATTTGATGAAATGCTCTTTGGTGTTGTCGGATGGTTCAGTTCTGAGGAACTTCTTGCTTTATAATGAAAATTATGTGTATGGCCATGTGTGCTATGGTTGAGTTCTGTGGTTACCGAATCCTTTTAGCACAAATTGCAGAAACACAAAGATTTGTCAATATAGCTGCAAAAAGAGTTGTTATTGACTACAGTACTCATAACTTAGATACTGCAACCATAGAGGAGGATGTTAAAAAGGTGAGGTTATTTTGAGACCCACAAGTTCTTCCCTAGATAATTGGTTGTGTATTCATATTCAAAATAGTAGCTCTTGGTTAACTGTAAAAAAAGCTAGGTTTACCTTAGTTTCTTTGTTTTTTCTATTTTTCTTTTCTTGTATTGAACAAGGTGCTTTTCATAAAAGTTGGGTTTACCTCTGTAAAAAACTAAGTTTTGGACGTTGTTTAGAAGTCAACTTTCAGTAACTTATAAAGGACATTACGTTTTTATTTTTTTTGGATTGCTTTTAGCTAAATGAACTCTGAAATTATAATACATATTTCATCTATGAATATTTAAGACATGATTATATGAGGACTTGTTTACCATAAACTCAAAAGGGAATTAAGTTCCATAGAAAATGTTACTTGGGTGTTTGTTGAGCCTTCAAAGTGGCTGCTGCCCTCTCTATGGACCGTCACTTACCAGGTCGCGCATGTGCTGCCATAGGGTTCCTCGCGTCGGCTGTGTGCGTCGTCATCTGTAGCATCAGGAGGGCCCGTCATAGGTCTACAACAACAAAGGGCATGGTCATCGTCCGGCGAGACAGAGCTTACACCTGAGGGGTTGGGCGAGACAGAGACCATGCCCTCGGGTCGGGCGAGACACGTCCAAGGGGTTAGGCGAGACAGAGCCCGCACCCTTGAATTGGGCAAGACGGAGCTTACGCCCGAGGGGTTGGGCGAGCTAGAGCCCTCAGCCTCGGTCGGGTCAGACAGAGCCCGCGCTCTCGAGTCAGGCGAGACAGAGGATGTCGATCAACACTATAAGCATAAATAGTCTCCAACTATATTTTGTACACTACACACATAAATAATAACATAATGAGGATAAAATTGTTGGCTGACGTTTTGACGAGTTGTGCAATAATCATGAAGATCTCCAATATATGATTAAGAAGTTAGGGAGAATATAACTATGTCTTCTTATTAAAAGCAAAAATGTTACATATATTTTGTATAGGCTCAAATACATTTGTGTAAAAGTTAAATTTCGCAAAACTAAATTGGTTATTTTTATCAGTATTCTTTATATAAAACCGTAGTGTTAGCACGGACAAATATACTAATAATTACAGACAGACATAAGTGCAGTAAATTTGGTTGCAGTACTTATCGAGGCGCAAAGCCTTCGAATATGAGATTTTATATTACTATACTATTTTCATTTGCTTCGAAAAATAATTTCGGATGACCCATGCATAATCAATTTGGCTATGCTACTTATCGAGGCGTCCGGTTAGTAGATGAAGATTTTTTTTATTAATACTAATTATCTTTTGCTTCGGCAAATAATTACCACTGAGGACAAATAGTTACAATTGTTATTTTTATTACTGCTTGGGTACAAATAATTACTATTGTTATTTTTATTGCTTAGGTACTGAGGATTCCGGTTTATAGAAGATGATAATTTTTTATTACCATTGTTTTGATAAAAAAATCTGAATGGATCGAAGCGTTTTGCTCTAAACGATGAAATTTTTTATTATGATTATAATCATTTGTTTAGATAAATAATTCCGAACCGGTTAATGTAGGATAAAGTTAGTTTTGTTGCTTATTGTGGCGTCCGATTTGTAGATAAGAATAATACAACCATAAAAAATCTAGAAAAATGACTCCGTTCATTGTGGCCAACGGAATTATCACGGGGACAAATAATTAAAGGTTCACTCGTCAATCTGTACAAAACTCTAGAAAAAATGAAAACATTAAACATCTGAATAATGTCGCTCACGTTCAAAAACTTCCCTCGTCAATCCGTACAAAACTCTAGAAAATATGAAAATATTAAACATCTGAATACTGAATAATGTCACTCACGTTAAAAAATAATAGACATCTGAATAGAATGTTACTCATGTCCATCACTTCCTAAAAAAAAATCAACCAAATTCATTGAAAGAATGCAACGACAGTTGAAGCTCCTGAGATCCCGCACATTTGTACAAACGTTTGACCAAATTTATTAACAAACATTCAATACAACATCCATCGTCCTAAGATAGAGTAGAGAGCAGATGCTTCTCGGTTGGCCACCATGAGGCTTGATCTTCGTTGACGTCCACACGGGGTGGGATGAGATCCTCCATGTCGATGGATTGGAATGGGCAGCGCCACATCTCGATCCATCGGGATGGCCATGCACGCCGCCGCCTCTAGAACCGCCGGGATGGCCATGGGATGCCGCAGCCGGATGCACAGAAGGGACCTTGCCACCGCCACCGCCGCCGACTCCATTGCTGGGACCGAGCGCCGCGCGCCAACCCAATGCCGTTGATGTCGTTGCCCTGTGCTCCGCCTCCTTTCGTCTCCCTCCGCTCTCTTCCACTTCATGCTCTGCACCACCTTCGCCGAGCACCGCCGATGCCGGTCGCCCAACCACCCGGCCGGCTCGCGCCAGAGCTCCTTCTGCTAGCACTCAGGGCCGTCGGCGGCCCCATGCGCCCCTGCTCTTTGCTCGATGGAGGTACGGTAAATAAATAATCGGCAAGACCTTGGATGGATGCGGTCTTCACGGGCTGACACCATTAAAAGATTTGAATGTGGATGTTATGTACTAGAGCACTTAATACCTGCTCTTTTATTCCGTTGTGTACGTATGGTAATAAATAATTAGAGGGATATTATACTAGTATATTGCCCTTGTTAACGCCACAGTGATATTTTAGATAACACAAATTAAACAACCAAAATGGTGTAAATGCTTTGGTGATTAAAAAAAAACATTGATCACATATTATAATATTATAATAAAAAAACATGATTCGGATAACAAACCTTTTACCAAATAAAGATTACTTGCATGACAACAATATCATAATATAGTGAATATATACACAATCTTATAGTTTTTTACATGCAACAAAAAATAGTTTGCAGACATTGATAATTTACATGTTGCAACATGTAACTCTGGCGGTGGATTAGATTTTACTCCACACATAACAATCAAAATTACACTTTCTGATGGTTGGTAGCCTTGCTCCCATTACCAGTGCCCAGCAGCCTTGCTGCCACAGACTGCATCCCATTGCTAGAGCTTGGTGTTGACGGCTAGGAGCCTTGGCTAGGTGGCAGGCTTCTCCTTGAGGTATGCCATGATGCCCCAAAACCGCATCCCACTGCTAGAGCTTGGTGTTGATTGCTAGGAGCCCTGGCTAGCAGGCATCTCCTTGAGGTATGTCACCTTAAACTGTGATAAAAAATGCAAAGCAATGGCCATGATAAATCATTGATTCATTTTCCAAAAAGAAAATAAGCTAATTATAATAAAAACTGGAGAAGTCCAAAACGTATCTGAGGTGGGTTTTGGAAATCTTGAGGTGCCGAGCTAGTGGGCCCCCGGCATTCTGTGGTGGCCTTCCACGTGATCTCCTACGGCCTCGCTACCCATGGAGCCTTGCTGCCTGCAATGCCAGAATTCCCATTGGTAACCCAAACAAACAAATATTTGTGTATATATCTTTGTTGATTGAATTCAACCAAAAAAGGCACAATTCCTAGAAAACAAAAATACATAAGATTAAGCTTCCAAAGACTTTTCAATCATGTTGAGTACAATAATGTAAGAAATACAAAAGATTAAGCTTCCAAAGACTTTGTTGGACGACAGGAAATTACTGGATATACATCATCTCTGGTGAACTAAAGATGGCATGCTCAGATTGAAGATTAGTTCATTCCACATGTATTGACTGTATTTAAGAAACCTATAGTCTGAAACGATTAGACAACTCCCAAATTTTCTATTTCATTGAAGAACGGGCAACATATATTTGTTTCTCACCATCATATCCAAAGCACGCGCAGCCTCACTTTCTTCTCTCAAGAGTAGCTATCATACCTGTCGCCGCTGCTGATCAAATTCTGCATAAAATAAAAAACATGATGATAAGTATCCTCAAGCTGTTGTCTGTCTGTCGTGGCCTGAGTGCCGTTGGGACCTGAAGCAAGTCCACTGTGTCATGGGGCCTACCTGTGCAACACACCCCATCACCTGGACTTTGTCGTTTTTCTAGGAGGAGAGGTTATTAGTAGTGATATTGCTACTGCCAAGAAAATAAAAGTCTATGGAAATAAAGAAAAGGAAAACAAACATTAGTTGTTTACCATCTATGGAAATGCCAGGCAAAACGAATTACAAACATTGCAGCCAATGCATATCAGGAAAAATTTGAAGTTTCCGTGAAGTTCAAGGAGCTCACTGTATGGTAACGTTGGGTGCACGTGCTAACTTTATGGGTGATAATTAAGTCCAAAGTTAATTCTATAAAATTTGAAGTGTTTTGGCTAATTGTCTTTTTATAAAAGCTATTTCTATAGCACTATTATGGGACAGTATCCTTTCTTCTATAAATTTCTATGCACAATATATGCATTTCTAGCATGTTATCCTTCATTTCAGCTGTTGTGCAATATATATATGGGTCGTCGATGATGCTTTTCAACAAAAAAAATCACTAACAATGATTAAAAAAAGGTTAATGCATGTTCGTATTATAGAGATGAAGATGAATAGTGATACTTAAACAAAACTAAATCAAGCATGCAAACAGAAAACACATCCTGGTGCAGCAAAGATGCAGTGATACATTGACCCACACAAAGAACTGACCAATCTGCATACCAGGATTTGCACAAATAATCATTATTTTCATAAAAAATGTCAATACGCGTTCTTCTTCCAATAAAATCTTATATTCGTTCTTGCAACCAAAACAAGAATAAAGGACAAAAAAGCATGTTGAAAACAAGATATATGAGAGAATAGTACAAGAGAGGAGCGTGCCAATTGAGTAGTCAGCATAGAAGCAAACACAAAGGATTGATTACAGTAATGAATTGGATAGATTGGTAAATACCTTTTTCGAAAGTTCACTGCCCATAAAATTTCGACGACTTTTTTTTGGATCACCCAAACTGCAAAAATTGCCCGAAAAAAGGGTTTGAGTTTTATTTTTGAAAAAAAAAAAGTTAAATCTGGTACAAAAAAAAAAAGGAATAAATTTTCAAGCGGTTCAAAAAATTTTACAGCACTGTTCAGCTTTAAAAACATTTAAAAATGTTTTTTTAGGGATACTGGGATTTAAAATTAAATTAGTTTGTTTAATCGGTAAAAGGGATATGTATCCAACACCCCCCCCCCCCCCCCCCCACCCCCCCCCCACCACCCCAAAATAAAAAATCCAAGTCCTTTTAGTTGTCTTAAATTTTTTTAAACCTTCACAAGAGCACCATCCCCCCAGGCTGGTAAGCCTCAAAACCATATTTTTTTTTTTTGTAGTAGTGTTCAAAAAAAGGTAAAGGTACAGGGGAAACAGTGCTGAAAGGGAGACAGTTAGTGAAAAGGGGTATGATAAAAACCCCCAAAAAATGAAAAAAAAAATCAGTAAAAGGGGACATTTTCTACAGGAAACACAAAATCTAGATCACTAGGTGAAAATAAAATTTTTAATACTTAAAAAACAAGTGTATTTTTTTAAACAAGAAAAAATTCGGGATATAGGGACATATTCTTTTAAAAGTACATTTAGTACACCATCAAAAGGGGTATTCATATTTTTGCAATAAGTTGGTGGGGCAGGTGGGCGGTCATTACAATTTACAAAAGGCATCCTGGGATCGGGTGCGATGCGACACAGAATAAAAACCCAATTTGAGGTGCATGAACGATAAATGGCACTTTAAAAAAAACCCCCCAATTTTCGCACAATACTATATTATCATGGCTAAGGAACAAAACCGGTATCCCTGGTTTTTGAACGAATATCCTGTATCCCTGATAATACGAAGATTTTAATATCAAAATGAACTGATAAATGCCTTTTAAAAAAAGCATCCCCAGTCCCATGAGAAATTTTGCTTTCTGATGTAAAGTATACCTGAAGGGTTTCGGTTGCAGACTCAGTTGATTGAGAAACGAAAATTTTTGGGGGGTGAAAGTGATCAAAAATTTAAACAAAAATTCCCCTTTGCTTTATTTTTTCCAAGTAGAAATACAGACTTCAATCGAAAAGGATCCATGAAAGATTCAACTGTTTTCTTAAAAAGGGAAAAAATATAAATGTACCCCACACTAATGAAAACCCGCATAAAAAGTCCATAGTTTACATGATGTCACAATTTTCCCCTTTTTTTAAATTCAAAGGCTGCAAGTATTTAACCCCCTCGAGTAGTACAGCCATTGTTCCAAAAGAGTGCCATAGTAGTAAAAGCAAGATCTTCAAAATTTTTTTCGTTTCTGGAAGAAATAAAACCCGTACCCCTCACTCTAAATGAAAACTTTGGCCCCCCCTTCCCAAATCAATATACTTAAAGGGCTGCCCGATCAAATATTTTTGGAAACAATTTTTATTAAATTTACCAGTGAGGTACAAAAATATCACAATGTTAAATTTTGAGTAAAATTTTTGAGTAATAAATAACTATATACCAAAAAGAAAAGCTTCATGACTTTATTCGACCTATGGGGGCATAAAAATTTGTTTAAATCCCAAAAAATTAGATCACAACAAACCTCGATAACCCCATACACTGAGCGCATTGTTGGGGGCGTCCCTGGCTTCGAATGGCTTTTGCAAAAGGGAAAATTTCACAGCCGGCGCGGGGTTTGGGTGGGGGCCCGTGGCCGGGGGGGGGGCGGGCCCGACCGGACGGGCGCGGCGCGGCTTTCCCTCTCCGCGGCGGGGGGGGGTGGGCTGTTGCGGCGCGGCTGGCCCCGCCTGTCCGCGGCGGGGGGGGTGGACGGACGCGGCGCGGCTATCCCGGCGTGTCCGCGGGGGGGGCGGGGGGGCGGTCGCGGGGTGCTGGGCCCGCGTGCTGCCGTCGGGGGATGCTGGCCCCCCGTGCTGCCGCCGAGGGGGACTGGGGTCGCGGGTGGGGGGGGCGGGGCCCGGGAAGTAGTTTAGGATTTAGGCGCGGGTGAGGGGTGTTTTTTTCTGTTTTTTCCAGATCCGCGGGGGCGCGTGCGGAAAATTGGGGGAAATCAAAACCCCGCGTGGGGAAAGTGGGAAATCTGGGGGGCGTAAGAAGGAGGGTGAGAACCCCGGTTTTTTGGGTCAACAGGTGAGATCACACTTTCCCCTTTTTTTAAAAGATTTCCCAAATTTTTAAGAATATTAATGGTTGATTTCCCCGTCGGAAAGGGGGCGGGCTCCGGGGGGGGGGGGGGGGGGGGGGGGGGGGGGGGCCCAGACGTTAAATTTTTTTAAAACTCAGGCTTTAAAATAGTAGTTTTATATATTATATTACCCTGGGTTATTTTTTTGTCCCGGGTTGTGCGGATCCGACCCCACACACCTATCCGGCTTCTCTGTCCCCGCACCCGCGCGCATCCACCCCGCCTCCAGACCCTGGCAGCGTGGCTCCACCCCTCGGCGATCACCGGAACCCTCCCTTCGCCTCGCTTCCGCCGCCTCACGGTTCTTTCCCCCTGTCCCCCACCTCAGGCAACTCTCGCCGCTTCCCCTCTCCTCGTGGGGCTGCCCCCTTGAATCCGGGGGCAATCTAGTTGTACGGGGCTTTGCTTGCTCGTCGGGAAAGGGAATTGGGAAAAGCCTATCGCTTGACGCA